>OZ023238.1:27368716-27968716 GCA_964006365.1 Trididemnum miniatum | reverse complement strand
CGACAAAACGATTAAAAAAAGTAGAAAATCAAACCCTCATTATACTCGCGGTATTACACCGAAGCGTGTAACGAGTGGCGGGGTCTATCTCCGCAGCTTAGCGCCTGGGTAACTCAGCTACAGGTACAGCTCCAGAGAAACGCCACAGCGGTGGCGAGCCGTTGGCAACACTGTGTACGATATGACTAGACAGGAATTGAACCCCAAACCCTCCCCACCAATAGCACTCCCTATCAACAAACAAATGAAAAGGTTTCAACATGGTTTCAAAAGTGGGACGATATAAGTGTCAGAGTCATAGGTGTAGCGGTTAAGGACATCGGTCTTGGCAAGGGAGCTGTGGGGTTTGGTTTCTGGGTCGGCTCGCCACCGCTGCGATGTTTCTTCGGAGCGAAGTGTTGTCCAGGCGCTAAGCTGCGGAGATGGGCCTCGCCACTCGTTACACGTTTCGGTGTAACACCGCGAGTATAGGCCCCTGAAGATTTGATTTAATTGGAGGAAATACAATGAAGCTACGTCACCTCTGCGTTCGCACACGAGTCCCATGGAGTAGAGGCCCTCCGCCTCCTTCTTCCTCCCATCAAGTCTGATCTTGAAGCTAATCTGGAGCGCACTTTCGAAGAAATAATCCGATAATCTGAAATCTTCGCACTGCAGGAAATACTGGGCCAGTTTGTGTCGTGCCGTGTACACTCCCTCCCAGTTGCCTGCAAACGTCGGGTCGAGTTAGTGCTTCATTCTTGCCAAACTTCTACAACCTTCTAAGTGCCTACTGGCATCACTGGGCAATAAGCACGAATTTTCTGTGGTGGGTTGTAAAGAAAATTTACCACCCAAAGAGAAATTTTCTAACAAAACATAAGCAATGAGAGCAGAAAATAAAAATGCATCGGATGTGCCCGGGGACGCACGCATAGGTGCTTCCCCGGCGTCGGTCATTAATGTCATGTGGATGGGAGTCAATATTACCCTGTCCACATGTCCAATTTCGTTGGCTTTATGTCCACTGTTCTGGGTTACAGTTTCTGCATTTTTTATTATGATGCAGAAAGTAGGCACAATGAGTTGCATCGCAGTTCCCACCTGTTCTCGATGCTGCTTCAGCTTTCGTTAGTTCCTGACGTAACATGTTCAACTTGTCCTGTTCAACTTCAAGAGTCGGGCGCTGAAATATATCTCACGCTCTCACAACCTGGAATTTCGTTATATCATAGTTGTGAGCTAATTGGGCAGCATGACCCAATAGGAGCAACAGAACTCATGAAGGAAGGAGTTGTATTTTTTGTATTTAGTCGCATATTTATCCTTCTATCCCGAGAAAGTGATCAAAGCGCAGTAACGAGATCGCATAGGGAGTTGCCAGCCATTTGTCTACCACACCAAGATGAGGGAATTCCGCTAAGTGCCTTTCCCGATCGCACAACAAGCAAACTTGCCGATTTGTTCTCCACACTGTCCCTTTAAAGGTGTGTTTACCGACACGCGATGACGTGACAAAAACTATAATGCGAGTAAATGTAGAAGGCCGAGTGGTATTAGAGCGTCTGTCTCTTGAGCTGTAGACTCGGGTTTGATTCCGAGTCGGGTCAAACCAATGACTTAAAAATTGGTATCCACAGCTTCCCTGCATGACGCTCAGCATTAAAGGGACAGTGTGGAGTAAGCCGGCAAGTTTACTCGTTGTGCCGATGGGAAATCACTTAGCGGTATTATCCCATCTTGGTGTGGTAGACAGATGGCTGGCAACTCCTAAGCGAGCTCGTACAGCGCATTGATCGCTTTCTCGTGATAGGAGGATAAATATGCAACTAAATACTGAATACTAAAATAGTAAATACTAGAAGGATTTTGCATGTTTTCGCGTGATCGGTAAACAGTAAAATACAACAAACAAGGTGCGAAAAATTTTTGTCGCGTGTCGCGTATCGATAAACGCACCTTAATGCTGAACGTCAAATAGGGATCAGCTGTAAATACCAGTGTTAAAGTCATTGGTTTGATACGAATCGGAACCAAACCCAATTCTACAGCTCCCGAGGCGGACGTTCTATCCACTGGTCAAATCGGAAACAGTGTTGCCAACGGTCCACCACCTCTGTGTGTTGTCTAGGCGCTAAACTGCGGAGATGGATCCCGCCACTCGATACACGCTTCGGCGTAATACCGTGAGTATAATGAAGATTTGATTTTTTTCTTTCACCTCCCACAACACAGAATCTTTTCCTGCTTTCAATCTCTCGTTTTTTTGATTTTCAACCAAAACCATGATTTCTTCAAACGATTTGTGGAATCCGATGGTGAGGAGGCTGATCGACATGTTGTGCAAGAAAGAGTTGCGTGCTCTGTGATTAAGAAAACATATCCACCATTGGAATGCAATAAATATGGAAATCCAGTTTTGGAATGCAATAAATATGGGATGAAAATAGCTTAACGATGAAAAATAAAGCCGCAGTAGTAGTAGTAGTGTTTTTTATTTCTGCACCGTCAAAATAAATTAACACAGCAATATAGGATTTCAAATACAAACGGACACAGAAAAAGGAAGAAGCGACAAAACGATCAACGTTGTAACATGCTAGCGAGAGTGAAACTTGAAGATGAGGGGTTTAGTAGGCATGGTCGCAACACCCGATTAATCTAAAGTAGGGCAAAAAAGCAAACATATGACGGCGAGATATAAAAAGACACTGGAGAGACCACAGCTCCAACACCGCTATGATATAGTGCAATGGTAGGAACCATAACAGTGTACGGCATTTCGAGGTTACTCAATGTCGTCACAATGCAACTAGAAGTGATTCTTAAAACCTGACGTTTCGACAACATAGATTCAGCTGTCATCATCAGCAGTTATTTCCAGATTTATGTTGATTCACTCTGAATGTGACGTAGCCGAGAGCTCAGCCAGCAAAAATTTAAGGAACCAAACTTACAACTGATCAAAGGTTACGGTTTTTTAAGTAAGAATGTGTTAAACATATTTCAGAGTAGGGTTTGTCAAAAAGAGACGGGCAGCGCCTCGATGCCCCCTCTGCTACACTATTGGACTTATCATTTTTTCTACTATAGCGTTTAACATGTTGAGGGGGTAAATTCGCTATAACGATGTGCATTACGTCATAGACGTTGAAGCAGTTATCCAGAGCCAGTGACGTAGGAACTTCTTATTAAGGAAAACCCCATCAGCATGTGGCGTCATCTGGTGGTGATTGTAGTTTGCATGGATTTAAGCTGACGAACAAGATCTAACAGGATCGTATTAAAGCATTAGAAGTCGCAAGAAGAAAGTGGGAGAGCTGCTGGTGCCGCAAAAATCAACGCACAATATTTCACTGAAATCATGATTGGCGCAATTGTTAGAGCCTTCACGATCGGTGCGGTAGGTTCTGGGTTCGATTTCTAGGCCGCTAAAGTAGTTAAAATCGGACACACTGTCGCCACTGCTGCGGTGTTTCTTCGAAGCGGCTGTGCTGCCCTGGCGCCAAGCCACAGAGATGGATCCCGCCACGCGTCGGCGCAATATCGCGAGCGAAATGAAGAATTTGATGGAATGTAGAAGGGCGGCGGCTTTTGTTACTTAAGCAAGTAGAAACTCGTACCACACTTTACTAACTGGAACATACATCGCTGTTTCCTTCCTGCTCATTGTGATGATGTCAGACCGAATGTTTTTCTGTTTCCATGCCTCCCACTGGATGCAAGTCACGTGATGAATATCTGGACAATTTGATTTCGATCCTGCGAAAAAAATCTTTATATTCACGGTATTTCGTCGAAGGGTACAAGCAGCAGCGGGATTCATCTCCGCTACTTAGCGCCTGGACAACACAGCTCTGAACATCGCAGCGATGGCGAGCCGTTGTCGACAATGGGTTTGCTTCGACCGGCGCGGGATGGAATCTAGTTTTTAGCTTGATAACGGGAATATTCAATTTGAATCCTTGCAGATATAAGGATTAAACATTTTGAGATGAGGCTTCACCAAATTTTGACTTTTCGTGAAGTTGAACTGATGTCTGTGCCAAGGGTCTACATCATTATCATCATCATCGTCCAGTTTTAATCCAGTTTTTCCTTGTGTCCGAAGGTGGCCGGATGCACCTCATTCCTTCAGCAATCGCTCCCACTCCCTCTCTCCCTGCATTCCACGTACGCATTCCTGCATTCCTGTAACATCATAAACGTGGCGTTGCCACCTGTTGTCCTCCCCGGCACAAGGTTCTTTTCTGTTTGCTTTCACCGGTAGATCAGTGGTCCTCAACCTTTCATGGTTTGTTGCCTCCTTTTGCGACAAAAAAGACAAGGCTGCTGCTAGTGCTTGAAACTGGGGCCAGTTTTTCTGCAAAAATCTCTGAACTTTTGAAAGCGCCAGCCTCTCGCTGGCCGTAAGTGATTAATTACCGTTAATAAATTTTGTGCACGTGCCCCCCCTAGGATTGAGCTAGAACTGTGCTAATGGCTAGAGCCGTTTACTGGCCGTAAGTGGTTAACTACCGTTCGTAAATCTGGCGCTGGTGGTGCCCTGCCCTGTCCAGTGGCCCTCGGTCGAGAACCCCTAATCTAGATCAAATTACCTTTAATATCCACAGACTTAGTTGGGTGCAAAGTCGGATTTGGTTTTTTGCGTTTGTTTCTCAGTGACGGTAACGAAATGCTGTCAGAAGCATGGCTCATCATGGAATAGACTTTCTCCAAAATTTAGATTTTGGTGGCGTTTGTGGATCAAACTCAGCTTTTGTGGCTTCACTGGTTACAATTACTCAAGTATGACCCTAGAAGCAGATACCGGTATAAGGCTAGCGCCAGCCTACTTTTCAGATACCGCTAGCTTACTTTTTAACTCTAAACTACTTCAACTCATTTAGTAACTGAAACTGCCTGTTGTTAAAAAAATCGAGTGTCTAGCAAATGAACTTCTCTGCTACTAATTTACATTGCCTCTTCTCCCATTAAAAAAAGCGACTCTGTTGCCAGCCGTGGCATCTACTGGTAGACTTCACCCTGCTCAAATGCCCGATTTTCGTGGGTTTTAGGCCGCATTTTTTGGTTCTGGTTTCTGCGTGATCATGACGCGGAAACTAGAGGGCTGCGGACATTAAACCTACGACAATTGAACATGAGGAGAGGGTATTTATAGACAGAGTTAGTTGTCTCCGCTCTACTCGTTCTGGACTGGTTTTTATAAACAAAGCCGCTATTACTGGGGTCCTACTAAACACCGCAAAGGACGACAAAGGACCTCAAATTGATGCACTAAACACCGCAAAGTACGACAAAAGACCCTAAAACCCTAACCCAAGCCCTAACCTAACCCTAGCCTAACCCTAACCTAACCCTAATATAAAGTCCTTTGTCGTTTTTTGTTATGATATGATTCCAAGTCCTTCGTTGTTTTTTGCTGTGTTAGTAGATCAATTTAAGGTCCTTTGTCGTTCTTTGCGGTGTTTAGTACATCAATTTGAGGTTCTTTGTTGTCCTTTGCGGTGTTTGGTAGGACCGCTTGTCAAAAGCCTAAAATGTGAAAACAGCTTTTTTTCAAAGCCATTCTCTGGTTCTGTAACGCCAAATCAATTGCTTAGTTTACCTTGTCTGATGCGACAAAACTGCTAGTTATAATGTAAAAAAACAAACTAATTATGGATCTTTTGCATTTCGCGTAACTTTTCAAGAAAACTTGACCATAGCCTGACCATGGCCTGACTGACAGACTCATCTAAACATCTTGCTTGGAAATAATGCGACCTATTGTTGCATCATAATGGGTAATTGCTCCACCATTAATATTAACTAAGTCGAGACCGCGCAGAGACCGGCAGTTAGCTCAGTTGCAAAGCGCTTGCTATCGGTGCGGGAGGTCTGCAGTTCGATTCCCCGGCCGGTCAAATCGACACAGTGTCGCCAACGACTCGCCACCGTTGCGACGTTTCTTCGGAGCTGTGTTGCCCAGGCGCTAAGCCGCGGAAATGGGCCCTGCAACTCGTTACACGCTTCGGCGTAATACGGCGAGTATAATGAAGATTTGATTTGATTTTGAAGTTCACGCAGAGTTGCGAACTAGCAAGTATTCGCGAAAGTGCGTTTACCGATGCGCCACAGGCGACGAAAATTTTAATCCTAGTGAACGTAGAAGGTTTCGCGAAATCGCTGACGCTAAAGTTCAAGCAATTTTTGTCAAGTTCAGGTTAAGTTCCAAACTCCTTCATCGTTATCGAGTCCATAGATTTTCGTTCTTCCGAGTTCAACAAAAAGATCGAGTTCGAGTTTGCGGCGCTAAGGTCAAGGTTAAACTGAAGTGGTTTTCATTTTACATTTTCCTCGTATGCAGTAACTTTTTAATAACTTTTCTGCAATTTGCGGAGGTCCAAGAAACATTGTTGTAAACTCGTAACAACTATGGGACACCAGAAATTTGATCCGCTTGCCTACCTCCTTTACCAGCATTGTAGTTTACCGAAATAGGCTATGTCTCGTCATTAGTTGCAAAAACAGCAAAAATTGTCAATTACAATTATGGGGCTTAGCAAAAAAAATTGTATTTTCGGATGTGTTTTGTTTTTACAAGGTTTGTTTAAATCCATTGGTTCCCCGACGTGGGGAGTGCACCTCACCGGTGGGGCATGGCAAATCCTTGTAGGGATTTAAACTTATAAGATATTGTACACTAATATTTGGTAGCTTACAAAAAACATATTGTGTAAGTTTCTTGGTATTGCTTAGTGAAATTGCTGATCTTATTTTTGCCATCACAATGCTCGCGTATCTGTGACGATTACGAACTAATTTGAGTTTGAGAAACCATGGGCAATTAGGTAAGCAAGGGGGAAAGTTTTTCTATAAACAACAATTTATCAAACTAGTTTTAGAAGCTAGGTGCAGTGCTGGTAATGAATTGCAGCAGACCTTACTAATTTGGAATTAAGAGTTTATGTGGTAAAGCAAAAACAAATCCGCGCAATATAGTAGTTTTGGTGGGGCCTGAGTTTTTTTAGAACACAAAAGTGAGGTCTGGTTAAAAAAAGAACCCATGTCTCCGGTAATAACTCGCCGCCACCATTGGCTGGCGATGCGTCACTATCAGTGACCAGCAAGAAATTTTGAAGGGGGGCCGTAGACTGCAAAAGCCATCACGGTCTGCTATATTTCACTCGTCAAAAGGGGGTTTCATGGCACAATGCTCCTTCCTTCCTACCTACGCTCCTGGTCACTAGTCGGTGCGGGCGTGGGTTCGAACCTCACTTGTAATCAAATATTCCTGATTACGTTTGATTCAGCGAAGATGTTAGTGGTTAGATTCAATTGATTATTTGAAATTCTTTTTCGTAATAATCTTTGTAGAATTTCAAGCTTGCGGCAAATTGCTTTGAACTGTTTCGACAATATTTTTCGAAAAATCAATTATTTTCCAACTTAAAGTGTTGCGCTACGTTTTTGTTGTGATGTAAACAAACTATTTTTAGCTTTTTCTGAAACCAAAACAGATTATTCATCTCGTCATTTGCTTACATTGGAGATAATTAAACAGAAGCCGAAGCAGGAGACAGCACAGGGTTGTGAATTTACCAAAACTGTGTTTACCAAATTCATGAGTGTGTGAATCCAGCCGGGCTTAACCCAACGTGGGAAGTGTTGCAATCGCATAAATGCATGGTTGCTTAGCAACCACACGCGCGTTTGTGCGACTCGACGCATCACGAAAGATAAATCTTGAATAAAATCCACGCGTCGTTACACGTAAGATATTTTAATCCATTTATGCTGAAAGATGTTCTCTGAGATCACGTCTTCGAATGGGGGTAAATAATTACGCGAATGGGGCGTGAATGACGTCACTCAGCCCGACTCAATAATAAAACTTTGACGCAGTTCAGCGTAAACAACAAACGCAAGAAAACATAATTTACAAACAAAAATATAAATAAGCGATTATTCAAAATACTTCGTACAAAAAATATAAAAATATAAAGAAGTCATCATGTGGGGGGGTGGGACATTAAAGGGGATTTTAGGGGACTGTGGACCCCCTTAGACCCACAACTTTTGCAGGAGTTTGGGTTCAAAGTCCGTTTTGTCTCGTCGGTGAAAAGTCGTCTGAGCAGAGTGTCCGTGTGGTCTGGGCGAGAATTGGATAAAACTGGTCTTGAAGTGTCTGAAAAACATCGAGTTCATTAATAACTGGATCCACTCGCAACACTGAGTTCGAAAAGTGTATGATGTCAGCCTGGCGGTACCGCGAGCAGGTAACAGATCCTACGCGACGAGTTCGATTCACGGCTGGAGCCGATCGCGTTTGACATATATACCGGGTGGTTGCTGACTCGAACAGCGCCAGCTCACTTTGCAGACTCCATCAATTACTCTTCAATTTTCAGTTTAACATAATTTGAAAATAGACTCAATTTTTTGTGTTTATAATTAAGCGCAGATTCGTCTCTGTGCTGAATAAAACAAACAAGATTGTTTGATTTCGTGTTCGTTGGTGCAAACGCAGCTTAGCGCAGATCAACTACGGCGAACTTGATACTCATTTCCAGTAGTTTTGGATAACGTAGTGTTACACCTAGCTTTGAATTATTGTCGTATATTTAGGACTCGACATGGATGCGAACTCGGAAAGTGTTTACTCGTTACCGCAAGTTCATCGTTCGGGTTCGAGCACAAGAAACTCGTTTCTTGCGACGCGAAACAGTAAGTTTTTGCAAACGTTTCTTTCTTGTCTGGATTATGCCCCCCACCATAAATTTTCTGGCTAAACCAACGTTGTTGTTTATATTGTAAATGTGGATTTCATGGAAGGGATATCGGTTAATCGCGCCGCGAACTATCCATGTTTTGACGCAACAGAATTTACGTCGATTCGATATTTTATCCACCAACATTCAGCAGACGCCAAGCAGTCACTCGTTTCGATTTCAACTAAGAACGCAAATTCAACGAATTGCAAGATGTGGGAAAAATCATGTTCTCCTGCCGTTTAGAAAAACTATTTGCGAAAACAGGTTTTTAATTGTGTTGCATCACTTCACTGCTAATAATTTACTTGGTATGCATTTAATCACAAAATTTCTGTAAAAATCGTCGATTATTTTTGCTTTTTGACGTGCGTTGATGCAGTCCGTCAGATCAAGTAGTTTCCATGAAGGGATTAAAATGTGTCAAAATAGTCGGCTTTTTCCAGAGAAAGAAATTGCTACGAAGTAATTTCATTTTCATACCGTCGAGAAGTAGAACGTGGGTTCGATTCCGAGGTTGGTTGCTTTGCAAACGTTAACTCAAGCCAACGTTGAAACTGCTAACTGTATGGAATCAATGTCAAAGAAATTTTCATTACACTCGCGGTATTACGTCAAACCGTGTAACGAGTGGCGGGGTCCATCTCCGCGGTTTAGTGTTTGGGCGACACAGAAACATCGCAGGGTTGGCGACATTGTGTCTGATTTGATCGGCCGGGAATTGAAACCCAGACCTCCCGCGCCGATAGCGATGTTCCGAACAACTGGGCCAACCTGCCGGTCTAATCAAGTGAAAGAAAATGAATAATATGTGAGCCGAAATATTGGTCTGTAACGAGTCATGAAACGATATCGAAGCAACAACGTATAATCTCGCGTATATATAGAAAACGAAGTAAGCTCATCATTTCATTCTCTCCTTTTTTGCTGTCGTATCGTATCGATTACGCTTTTTTCCAAGACTTAGATATTTTTTAACTGAACCCCAAGCTTGAGCTGTTGGATTCATCAGCTCGCTCCCCAAGTCGCACCCTTGGGGTCGTGAAATTAATCTGTGTTAAAGTAGTGATTTTGTGTAAATGTCTCTTGCACACAGGTGTGTGGTGGTGGACACCTGTGCACTGGTGTCGAGAATGAAATGGAGATGGGATTAACATTCCTGGCGAACTAGTCATGCGTGACCAACTGCTTCTAATGCAAGTAAATGCAGCGATGCGAAACATTAAAATGATAAATACAAGTTTCATTCTTGAAAATTGAAATTTATGCGCTGAGGCTTACATCAGGGATGCGTTATAGCGCTGTGGTTCAAGACATCCTTGTTGGTGCGGGAGGTTCGGACTCGATTCCCGGACCAGTCAAATCGTACAGTGTCGCCAACAGCTCGCCACCGCTGCGATGTTTTTTCGGAGCTGTATTGTCCAGACGCTGAGCCGCGTAGATGGATGCCAATGCTCGTGACACGCTTTGGTGTAATACTGTGAGTGTAATGAAGATTTTGATTTTTCTGTTTAGATTTAAACAAGGTAGGTGGGCGGGACAACTGGTTGACGCAGTTACCGAGCCCACATGCCTGGGTTACACGAATTTGATATCAAGAACGTAGGCTTATGACTTGCAGCATTTTATAACTTCTTCAACAAGGCTATATTGCTTAAATTGCAATTAAGAATAGCTTTCAAAGAACTCAGTATGAAAGAAGTTGTCCCAGTTCTACTTGATGACATCATCATAAATTCCTCGCATTTTTCCAAAAAGAAAAATCAAATCTTCGTTATACTTTCGGTATTGCACCGAAGTGTGCAACGACTGACGGGGCCCATATCCACGGCTTAGGGTCTGGACAACACAGCTCCAAAGAAACAACTCGCAGCGATGGCGAGCCGTTGGCAACACTGTCCGATTTGACCGGCCCGGGAATAGAACCCAGACTTCCCGCACCGATAACGATGTTTTTACCACTCCGCTGAATTGATATTTCACTTTAATATCATGATGTGACGTACACCGTACGTCAGTTTGCGCGCAGTGGAAACTATTTATGACCCAAACGAGAATTGAACCAGCTGAGAGTGTTCATCGCATCTGCCAAAAAAGTAGCGTTCTTCTATATGACGTCATCACGCCTTTATTAGTCTCTCTACCTCAATTATGACATCGCATACAGGTCATCTCCAGTGACGTACGAGAAATTTTGAAGAGGGGATAAACTTCAAAATAATCAACGGTCACTTGCCAACATTTGTTGGGGGGGCACAATGCACTCCTCTAATCACGCTACTGGTCATCACTTACCGCTGCATGGCTCGTCGTAGCGTCTCCGACATCTTCGAATTCTTTTATATTTTTTTGTTCTACATCTTCTGGGACCTTTTTTAAGAACTTTAATCCACTTTTGTTTGAAACAGAAGCACTCGCTGTACTTTGGTTTGCATTTTCCTGAAACAAAATTGAAAAGTTTGAGAGTTGCAGAATGATTTACTCAACAACGCATAGCCTTGCACTACCGCGCAGGTTCCAGATACAACGTGACGGGTTTGATTCACGGCTGGATTGCATTTGACATAATATACCGGGTGGCTGCTGCGTCGAAGAGCGCTTGCTTACTTCGCAATCTCCCTCAATTACTCTTCACTTTTGACATAAAAATATTTGTTGATTTGTTTTCTTTTGCTTTCGTTGCCTTGTAATCATGAAGTGGGCGATGTATTGCGGTAATAAACACAATTTCAATTGTTTTTCTTTTTTCGATGGAATTTTTTTTCGCAAAGATTAAAACTTTGTTTCTTCAATCGCCGAGTCGCAAGCATCTTGCATTGCCTCGGTTTTAGCGAGTTGCGCAAATTTCCCTGCTTGTTTGTGTTTGACACTGATTCCATGTAATTGATTGTTATCATCAAAGTCTGGCAGCGCATGTCAGCATTGTTTCAAAACAAAACATCGATCGATCTTCCGCGATGCTCACCACGCTGCTGATTGTGACGTGCAACACCTCGCAGTAGCGTAAGCCAGCGAGATTAAATTCTGTCACAAACAGGATGAGAAGTGAAATATGAAGTGTAAGGTTGTTACCAGTTCATTACATGTCGAGTTAGTTTTGTGACTCAGTTTGGTGATCGCAAATTATATTTAGTCGCATTTTCATCCTCCTATCACCAGAAAGTGATCAAAACGCTATAACGAGCTCGCTTAGGAGTTGCCTGCCATCTGTCTACCACTCTAAGATGGGGAAATACCCCTAAGTGATTTCCCAACGGCACAACAAGT
This sequence comes from Trididemnum miniatum, assembly GCA_964006365.1. NCBI lineage: Eukaryota > Metazoa > Chordata > Ascidiacea > Aplousobranchia > Didemnidae > Trididemnum > Trididemnum miniatum. The sequence continues at coordinate 27,956,717 of OZ023238.1, read as the reverse complement.
AAACTTGCCGGCTTGTTTTCCACACTATCCCTTTAATGCTGAGCGTTAAGCAGGGAAGCTGTGAATACCAGCTTTACTGTCATTGGTTTGGTCCGACCGGCCGTTAGCTCAGTGGCTTTGCGCACGCGCTAACGGTGCGGGAGGTCTGGAGTTCAAATCGGTACAGTGTCGCTAATGGCTCGCCACCGCTATGACGTTTCTTCGGAGCTGTGTTGTCCAGGCCCTAAGCCGCGGAGATGGACCCGCCACTCGTTACACGCTTCGGCGCAATATCGCGTTACACGCTTCGGCGTAATATCGCGAGTATAATGAAGATTTGATTTTTGGTTTGGTCAGACTCGGAATCAAACCGGAGTTTACCGCTTCAGAGGCAGACGCTCTTACCGCTTGTCCATCTGAGCTGTCAAATGACCTAAAGTTTTTATATAATGATGTAAATCGGTTGATCTTTTTGATTTTGACCAACTTTCTGCATCACTACACATGCATTTTTCACATATTTTACGACACTTACTTCCCTCGGCATCCCAATAACTCGTACATTATCTAAGCAAGCGTTTTTCTTAAAACTTTAAAAATATTTAAAAGCTTCAAGTAATTACGGGTAAATCATTTTACAATCACGGATTTTTAAAATGAAACTTCAGGAGCACTTGTCATGATCAATATAGTAAGTTCTCAATTAATTACACTCGGTGATCAATCGAAACAAGAATTATCTACAGCTTGTTAGTTGTTGCATGTTGACCTACAGACGTTTGCAGGCTAATTTTGGAGATTTTCGGGAACCCGCAAGATAAACTACTCTACCATTTTTATGACTCATCAAATTGTTGAGAAAAATGGAAAACAATTTTTAGCGGTTGGTTGAGAATCTGCCTCCCGGACAAATCTTTTCAACATTGCGAGCAGGATGCGCCTCCATTAAATGTTCTTTTTGCGCCACTCCATAGCTTTTGAATTTTTTTCGTGATCTGCTACTGAGCCTATGTTCTAGTAAGCAGGGACAATCCGTGCTTAATCAGACTGTCCAGCCCAAACATGAACAACTTGTTTGTTTCAAGGTTAACTAGTTCTACGCATGAATAACACCATTCTTACATCACAGATCATGATTGTGGCACAACGGCTACCTCCCCATTAAAATTGGATTTGTGGCAATGCTCGTTGGATGTGAATAGTGGCGAAGCTTTGATGCAAGGCAGAGGTCAAGTCCTTTGCTCTGTTCACTTCAAATCAAGAGGGCGATGAGTTTGTGACAGGTCAGCGCTTGTGCAAACACACTTGTGTCGAATTTTTAAGTATTTATGTCGATTGTTAAGACTTCGAGAATGAATTTCCACTGGGATAAGTGTTCTTGGGCAATGCGTTATTTATTACAGTAAATACGGGACGAAAATCGCTAAAAATGAAACCGTGCAGTAACTCGTAAAACTGGACGTTTCGACGACATGGGTTCAGCTGTCATCATCAGCAACAAGACAGTACAAAACTGCTGATGATGACAGCTGAATCTGTGTTGCCGAAACGTTCAGTTCTAAGAATCACTGTGGCTTTATTACAGGGAGTCAAACCGAACCCGAACCAGAGTTTTACAAACCGGTTTTACGCTATTTTTGTCGAACCTTAACCGAACCCGAACCGATTGAAAAAGCGGCTCACTCCGTGAGATCGCACGCGTCACTTCGAAGGCGGCTTATATTCAAAGAAATGCAGCACTTGCTCAGTACATGGGCATGGGCCCGTTAATGTGAAGATTTGTTTTTTTATGAAAGAATAGGCCGCCGGTGTCACAGCATAGTAACAATATAATTATCTCGAGGTTGGGTTTACTACAAGCATGCATTATATTGGCCTGTCAATGCGAAGAAAAATTGCTTTGTACGTTTCATTTTTTAAATTGTGTCACTAGAATTATACCATTTTTTACTGCCAACCTGAACCGGAACTTTATAAACCGGGTTTGAAATATTTTTTACTGGAGCGAACCCAAACCGGAGCGTTTCAATTTATCTGAACCTTAACCGGAACTGAACCGAAATTTGAAACCGCTGTTGAACCCAAACCGAACCTGAACCGAAAAAATAAACGGTTCGACTCCCTGCTTTATTATTCCTCATTAGGTATTAGTTTCATTGCATCAGTTCAGTTATTAATTACTGTAGCAGTGGCTGTGCCATATAAAAGTGCCAAAGAACGTACATTTTTTATAAAAGTTTTGCGCTGTAGAGATTGGGTCAATTAACCCTACTACCAAAAATCCTACCATTTAGGAATTAAATTTGAAATATTGGTTGGAATTTTAATTATCAATCAATCAATTTTCTGGACCCGCTTATCCTTGGGGGGTCGCGGGGGCAGCAGCTCAAGTTGGAGCCTCCAAGCATCTCGATCCTCTGCAACAAAGGATAGATGCTCTGATGGGATACCAAGGCGAGACCAACTAAGATCTTCTACGTAATCTCGCCATCGAGTTCTGGGACGGCCTCTAGGCCTTCGACCAATCGGTGTTGAACAGAGCAGTTTTTTGGCTGTTCTTTCCTGGGACATTCGTGTCACATGTCCATACCAACGCAGTTGCGATCTTTCTAGTCGGAGAAGCAGCAATTCGATGTTTAGAGATTTTAATTATGACATCAAGAAATTGATTATGATGCAAAAACTAGAAGTAAGAACCGCGGACCTAAAGTCCACGAGAATGGGCCATGTGGAGGGTGGACGGGGTGGTTGTTACACACGCTCAGGTCTGCCGGTGCTGCGCATGCGCACTTACCTCTTCTCAGAACGCATTTCGTGTTTTTCTTATTTTCTTTCCATCCTTCCGGACAATTGTTCACACAAACGCGGTTATGACGTAACATTGCGCCTGGACATTGTTCAACACAGTTTCTTTGATGACGTAATAATGAATGCGGACATTGACGAACGCAATTGGTTTTATGATGTAATAATCCAGTCGGACATTGAACATGGCACTCGCTGTTATGATCAAATAATGATGACGGACATCGCTGGAAGCAGCGACCTTGATGGAGGAAATAATTTCTTCGGCATTCGCTACAGCGACTTGGAGATCCTCTGCATTCCTCGCAGTTTATGTCGTCACACCCTAAACATATTTGTGTTAAGTTGTTTACCATAAACAAAACAAGCCATGCTCCATTTCTGGACGCCGGCTTTTCTGGACGCCTTGACGACTTTTCTGGACGCCGACTTTTCTCCATTTCTGGACGCCGGCTTTTTGTTCAAATTACGATATGATAACCGCATTGCTGGATACTTCATCCCGAAATAAAGTTTCCAACATTGGTATGATGATAAAGTCATAATTGAAAAAGTAATTACACGTCAGTAATTCAATCATCGTTATTGCATCACGCTGAAGAAGATTGATCGTTCTTGTTTAGCTGCCTGATGTGTTGAAAAAGCTAAATTCGAATCACGCGCGCTTCAAATTGTGTCCAAATGTTTTTTCAATCCACTTGATCATGAATTTTGCAACCGTTCTTCCGAAACGGTTGTGAGGTTTCTATACAAATTTGTAAAACACAAGGCAGCAATGTGTTCATGTTAATGCGTCACTGTAAAGAGAAACTACAAAGGAAACGCGATCGATGAAATTTAACTTCGTGAATATCAAGTAGGTCGTTAGCCGGATGTAAAAGAATATTTGATCTGATCAAATCAATGAAAGGCGAAACTCACTAGTTTCGATTCGTTTATGCTTAGTATGAGGTTGGTTCGCGTTAAAGTTCATTTTAGAAAACATAAATTGAGGTTTGATCCTTGACAGCAGCGCCGGGTTTTTTAACAAGCTTTGCAGATTGAAGCCAGTAGACTCGTCACCTACGAAATGGCTTGGCACGATTACGAAAGACGTTTTTTTTTCGGAGATCGACGGTGAAGAGCTTTAATTTATTCAGAGATGAGTCCGATCGTTGAATCTAGGGCCTCTCATTGTCTAAATCCGACTCTTGTAATAGTTGTTCGATTGTAGCAGTGGTGGTTCCAGAACCTTTGCATGCAGAAAGTTATCAAGCATGTACAATGAAATTTGATTGTTGAGTTTCTTGCTCAAGATTGAATAATGGTCGCGCGATCGCGATTCGACACAATTGCGAATCTATTTATTTGGATTGTCTTAGTCAATATTTAATTTTCATTTTGAGAATTTCTGGGTGAAGGTTTCCATGGATATGGATGATTTGAAAGCGTCCAATTGTTGATCGCGCGAATTCTCTGTGCTCGAAGCGCTGCAAATCGCTATTTACTCGGCAATATTACACCCTAAAACCCGCTGATAACGACAAATCGTCGAGGAGATTTGAATTCCCACGAACTTCAGATTGCAAGATCGATTGATAAATTTGGAAGTACCAGGAGGCAGGTGACATGAAGTAGATGCTGACGCGCATCTTTTATTCTCCTGGTTAAAATGATTACCAAGTGGTTGAAGGCATCGTTATTGACGCGTGTGGTCTTGGTTCAATTCCCGAGCCGGTCAAATCGGACGAGTGTCGCCAAAGGCTCGACTCCGCTGCGACGTTTCTGTGCTACCCAGGCGCTGGCCGCGGAGATGGATCCCGCCACTCGTTACACGCTCCGGCGTAGGCTAATATCGCGAGTAAATTAAAGGTTTGATTTTTTTTGATTTGATGTTTATATAATAATAAATACCAACCCAACTAGTTTGATAGCACCAAACACCGTACACATATATTGCGTGATTAGTGCATTAAGTTTGAAAAAAGAGATGCTTGTTCGATTTCCGATGCTGAGACTTGCCGTCGAAATAAAATAGCGCCCAAGTTTGATGTTTGGTCAACTAAAAATCGAGCCCAAGAAACAGAAAGTCTGCAAGCCACTGTCCTTGGGCAGCAGGACCCACCACAAAACAGCTTCACTTAGTTCAGTTTTTCATTTAAAGATCAAATGCAATAATCCGGCACAGTTATAATGTGAAATGTGAAATAATCACATTCAATAACATCAGACCATTTATTCTGTCAATTACTACGTTACGGGTGGAAAAGTTAACCTGTTTCACCGGTCCCTATCTGCTTTTCAAAACTTTTACGGAACATGAAAAAAAAAATCACAGCAGTGCAAGCTGGTGACATATCGTCCGAAAAGATGAGACTACGAGCAGACAGTGTATTGCTCTCGAAATTTAGCTTAGTTTTTTTCTGCACACAACCTTAATTTAAACTATAGCTAAGGGGAAAACCCTTATGATGATTAGAGTGAACTAGTCTCTGGTTACATTTGCAGAGATTCTGTTACATTACTAATCGCTGTTGTTTCTTCTCGACGTCTTTGATTGTGGCGTAACAAGAATGATAAATTTCAAATGTGGTTGACGGAAGGTGAAACTATTTGGTGATGTCGAAAAATTTTCATACATAAAGTTCCAATAAGTGCGAAAAAATAGCTTTTATTAAACAGCGATTTAATTGGTGACAGGTGGAGAGGTCGGGTTGAGGGAGGGGGCCAATCAGGGGTGCGTCACGCCCAAAAAGAAATCGTTAGGTCGTGCCTTCTACGAAAAAGAGGCCTGCAGCTGAAAGTGCTGATTGAGCCCCCAAAAAATCACCGACAGACCCTCAAGAGTTGATACAACTCGGTTCGAGGTTGTGGGAGTAAAACTTTATACAATTGAATACTCACTTACGCAACTGTTGCCTTCGGCGTCGGATGTGATGGAATGATAATTAGGCAGACAATCAGTCCGGCAATATGCTCTGCCAAGCCGCTCGTTGACGTGTTTGAACAAGGATGAAGGACACCTCTCGCAGGGATGCGGGCATTCCACAGACAAATCTAAAAATCAAATATTCATTATACTCGCGGTATTACTCTGCTATAAATTGAAAACGTAATTCCGGAAGTGCAGAACTTTCAAGGTTTATTATACTATGTTCATAATTCTATTTATCCATTTTTTTTCCGCATAAGAATTAAAGATCAAAAATGTGGCTAACCGTTGTGAAAACCACCAGGCATATTAGCGTCTTGTGTAAGATTTGCGGTGTTACTGAGACACAACAAACTCATTAGCAAGTGAACTACTAGCCGGGTTGTAGGTAGTGCGCGGTCGTAAGGCAAAGCGACTAAATGCGAACACATATCGTTGCTGTTGTGGCGGTCGGGTAGCAAAAGTACAACTTTTGTTGAAGATCAGAAGCAATAAAGTTAAACCGTATTAAACAACAGCAACGCGCTGCAGCTGCTACAATGCAAACGACGTAAAATCTTCTCTGTCAAGTTCACCGGGCTACTGCAAGCTCACGGCTTCGGCTTTGAAGTTATTCGATGAGTTTTTTTACCAAAATTCCATTTTTGGCAACATGTTCGATACTTCCTAATATTTTGTAGTAAGTTATGCGGGGAATGTCATTAATGTTTGTACAAGTGCAACTAGAAATGTCCGCTTCACCCGCCACCATACCTGGCGTCTCTCATACTCTGCAGATGACTGACAGCGCTTTGCCCGATCTGTCTCATTCTAATGTTTACTTAGTCATTGCAGCCAAAATGTTTACTATTTTCAAATGTTCATCTGCCGTATCGCTTTTCCCATGCTCGCTGCGAGTTTCACGGATTAGCTCAACCGTTTCTTTAAAGTGGATCATTGAAACTCTGCTCTGCAGCCTGAGAAGCACCGAGAAGGGCCAAGCTCGTCTACTCGCCGTTTCACCGTCGGTTGGCCTAGTGGAGGCACTGCTATCGGCGCAGGAGGTCTGCAGTTCGATTCCCGGGTCGGTCAAATCGGACACAGTGTCGCCAACGGCTCGCCACCGCTGCGATGTTTCTTTGGAGCTGTGCTGCCCAGTTAGTCGCGAAGATGGACCTCGCCACTCGTTGCGTGCTTCCGCTAGTGAAAATGTGATTTTTAATCTATTCGCCGTTTGTGACTTCTATTAATGTCGCCGCTGCGTTGCACACTGACATATTGTGACGTGTGGCCCACACAACGATGCATTAAGATATCAATTTACAAATGAAGCGATATTAAGAAGACAAGCTCAAGATAATTGCAGCAATTTAAACGAAGCGAAAATCGAAAAACTGCCGAAAAACAATCGAGAAAAAACGCGCGTATTTCGGTCGAGTTTTTTAACGAGCTCGTCCCTGAACGCAACGCTTTGACACTGGGGGATTGTGCCACGGCCCTCCCTTTTCACATTGCCTTTTGGTAAAAGAGAACAATTGTAGCTAAGTGACTGAAACGAAGTGAGACTCTTTTGATGGCTTTTCTAGTGTATGACCCACCCTTTCAATATTTCTCGCGAAGCATCTGCTTTGATCGTTTGAAAACTACTCCCGCCCCCAACGCGCGATTCGTCATTCGTGAATTTCGAGAGTGTGAATGGTGCAGCACCCAGTGGTTTTAACACAGAGAGGAGCCACTTGGTAGACAGCGCATACAATCATGGGCTAGCATTGGAAAGGATATTAATCGCTTGTTGTACGCATGTAAAAACTAATTAAGCTTCGAAGGTAGTGATCAGTCAAGCGGAACTAAATCTTCCCACTAATTTGTGTCGCTCATTTTGAAAACAATGCTTGGTGATTTTGTTACTTTAGCTGTAAACCTTCTTCCATGTTTTGAAGAGAAATTCGTGGTTCCAGACGCGAATAGGTCTTGCCGGGATTGTTTTTCATTTAATCGAGATAATAGAAGCGAATTATGAAACGCGATCGTCGATCAAAGCTGCGATTATGCGTGCGCTTGCCTGTCTCGTGAGTCTAGCCAACATTTTTGAACATAAAAGTATAAATTTGCGAAAATAGTCACAAAAATATTCCAAACATGCCATAAATTTCTTGCAATCGAACATAAACAAAACAATTACTCGAGACCCTGAAGGAACAATACGAAAAGTCTGCCTCACGAAACCCAAAATATTACGCTAATACTAAACAAAACAACATTAAATCCTGTCGCTTGTGTCAGTGTCTGCAGAGTGAAATAATCGCTTGCACAAATCCGACGAATGCAGTACTATAACGACTTATTCTAGCGAGAAAACGACATAGCTACATAAACCGCATGAACTTCTGAAACTGAAACTGTTCGGCTCACCAGCTGCAACGCTTACAAGTTCAAAAAATAGCTGTGAAATATTTATGGTGGAATGGACGGTGAATTACAACTTTCAGGGAAGGATAAATTCCATGTCTTACAACTGGGAGACTTGTAACTTAGCTGTAAATGCAGCAATATCGCTTGCTGCATTTGGAAACATTAAAGACACATAAATTATGAAAACTTTTCGCTATTTTTCTCAGCAAATGTTTATTTTCATTCAAGTTTTCAAGAATTAAATCGCATTACGAGCTTCATTTATCAAGCTTACGTCGCGAGCGCTTGATACAAGCAGACGATCACATTGAAGACGATCTACTGACTGCAAACTCATGTATATTGTGAACTTGCTATGTCGTGGCAACGCTATAAGCAATTAACCTGCAATACCGGCCAGTCAGCCCACTTGTTAAGCTCATCGCTATTAGTGCGGGAGGTCTGGGGTTCGATTCCCAGGCTGGTCAAATCGGACCCAGTCGTCAACGGTTCGCCACCGCTGCGATGTTTCTTCAGAGCTGTGTCCAGGCGCTAAGCCGCGGAGATAAAGCTCACCACTCGTTGCACGCTTCGGCGTAATAGCGCGAGTAGAACGAAGATTGGATTTTTTCTATTTAAACAAAGCTGTGTGCAGCACGGCCACTCCCTACAATTTTCGACATTTCCATCCAAGAGGGCATACATCCAGAGGTGTTACATCGCCCAAGCAAAATCACTATTTCATTTTATCCAATATGTATATTATGTTCTAAAACGTTATTTTCTTGATGAAGTTTGGTAAACTGACCAAAAATAGTTAGGCTTGTGGCAGAGCTAATTAAAGCAAACAGCTTCCCTGCATGTTTGTCACTGCGAGCCGCCAACGTTGAATTGGGGTATCAAATGTGTTGGCATAACAGCCCGCTTCTCGATTGCTGTTTGCCCATCTGAACAAAGTCAACAGAGAAATTGTTTGGATTTCCAATTATGTCAGGCCACGGGTAAAAGCAAGCTTAGCGTAGAGCAGGTGCTCTCTGCACTGTGACCGCCGGCATGAAGTGTCAGGTTTGGACTGACTACGTCGCGAAAAATTTGTGCTTCAATTTGTAGAAGTTTATATAGATTCCGCCCAAGCAGGCCTTACACCAGCTGAATAAAGGAATGTTTTGAATTAATAACCTGGTGAATTTTTTAAAATAATGTGAATGTCTTTCAATATCATTTGTAAACTTCAACAAGATTAAAGCAAAAAACAAAACTGCTATTTTTTCGTCGGCGAAATTTTCCTAAAATTGTAACTATGAATTTTTTTGGCAAAAGGTGGATCGCAGCTGTATCATGATTTGTTGATATTGTATTTGTTGGGATATGTAGTGAGCAGAACTTCATTGAAAACACAATTGTATGATAAAAAAATCAAAGAGCTGACGTTGAAAACGGACTGGTTACTTTGGTAATGTTCATGTTTGTACTTTGCATCAACACCTTGGTCGTGTCAAAGACAATTCAATGATTTGTTACGACGAAAGACATGAATATCATTATTATGCTCGGATCTGTGCTTTTTGAAAAATGTTGGAAACTTGTGGGTTTTGTTTTGCATGAGGTGAAGTATAATGAGCATTAGAGTGGGTTGAAAATGCAAGGATTTTTGAGAAATGGGATTAGTGAACCAAGAAGCCATTTCCTCCCGAATAAATCACAAAAAAACTTCGTTTCTTTACACCTAGCTTCCCCCACATTACGGTCTAAATGACGTCATTTTTTATAAAGTTGGCGTAACTCAAAAAGTATCGGCCGTATAGGCAGCTCGTTTTGGTCTCAAAAAGTTGCGAAAAAATCTCAAAAAACATCGTTGTGCTAATGAATGTATGCTAGTAGATTGCGTGTATGCCAGAATGCAAAAGTGGTTGTATCTTGTAAGCTAGTTGTTTTAAGTAAACACTCACGTTGCAATGGCACCGAGACTAATGTCACGGCATCCCAACTACGAAGCAATCAACAAACAAAAATAATAACAAAAGAAGCAAGATGCATGCAGTTTGAAGATTTTCTAGTTGATTTTCCTGATGATTTACTAAGCTGTTGCGACATTCGTTGTCGTCGTCGTGTGGTTGGGCATCCTCTTTCGACGGTTTAGATGTTGACGGCGTTGATTTTAAGCCAGCGTCGGGTGTCATCATCCAGGACCCACAGACCTTGTATTCCTTTTGTGTAGGGAGCATGTAGAAATGATGTGGTCTGCAGTTTGCTCAGAGGCACCACACTCACAATTCGGTGAAGGAGCAGCACTCCATTTGTACATGGATGAATGGAATCGCCCTACGCCAGTCCGCAGACGATTCAGTTTTACCCAAGATGTTCTGGGCAAACCCATTCGAAGAGGCTTAGGACTGGCTCTGGGAATAAAAGCATGAAGCCTTGATGCACTTTTCAAGTACTCCATGTTCCATACATAATCCATCTATTGCGCTGCACGAATGTCAGATTCGGTGAGGCTATCCAGTAGTTTCTGTGCAGCGGGTACAAACGGGCGTCTTGATTTGAGCCTTCCCTGGTGCGCATTTTGTTTCCCGACCAGCTGCTCATGTAGAATATGATCAAGGTTATGGGTGGCGCGGTTAGCCAGGGAGAGTGTCGCTTCTCGACGGCGAAGCTCAGCTGGCTGGATGCCTGCGAGGATTGGCAAGTAGTCCGTTGGAGTGGGTCGCAGACATCCAGTGACAATGCGCAAGGCGTCACTTAAAACACTGTCGATTAGCCGAGTGTGAGCGCTACGACACCACGAGAGTTTGGTGTCGTAGCGCGACATTCTTTATCCGACACGGTTGCGAATGCTCTCGTGTCCTCTTTTATAATAATATTTTTCACGCTTTGGCTACGGAAAGAAGCCTGGTATTGCAACAGTGTTTTGGGCCACTTCTTTTGTTCTTCATCAGTCAGGTTTTGAATATAGGGGAAGGTATATTTTTGCAGAATCAGTCAATCGTGCCCAAATAATTTGCAGTTGTTCCAAAATTCAGCGATATACCTTGCTTGGAAAAGATAAGTAGTGACGTATCATCGCTAGATTTTCGTGCATTCACGATTTTGCTCAAAGCTTCAATCGCAACCAACAACTGATGCTGGAAGAATGCTATCGGTATGAGCAACTTAACACAGGGGCGTATCCAGGGAGGCACGGCGGCCGCACTCCCCTCCCCCGCAGACAAATGCACTAAACTTTTGTGGTGTAAAGGTAATATACGTATGAAGGACAATCTGAGGGCGTGATGACCTTTTCTTTTTTGCTCTTCACTTGACTTTGGGTGGAAAACGGACGGCTTTAAATTGTGCCCTCCCCCTACCCTTTCTAATTCTTGGGCACGCCCCTGTGACAGTTTCTTTAAGAAATTACTTAAGCACCGACCTTCACGTCTTGGTAAGATAAATGTGCAAGCTTGTGTAACATGGAAAAAAGTTTTTCGTACCAATTGTGCAATTCCAATTCCGTTTTATTTCCAACTAACTTTTGGCATTAGTTTCCTTACAGGCAATAACTTGTTGTTTTTTTTTTCAGTTTTTCACTGACCACTGAAATCAGTTTCTTGGCATCGGATCAAGGTCTAGTTTGAGGAGTTACATGATCTACACATCACGATGATCTTCATGAATTCTAGCTGTTTGTAACCTTTGCTATCAACTAAAGATTTGGTGATATCTTGATCAAATTTCAAACTCCTCAAACCAGACCAAGTAGTATCGTGTTCTTGCACAGCTATGCCTCTCTTGAATGCTTTCTATGTCGTCTCTACTTTACAGGATAAGTAGAAGATGTTTCAAGAAAGAATTTACATGTTCACAAACTTGCCTTACCCCGATTTTTTTCATAATCGTACCTTAACAAGACAGCTAGAGCTTTAGCATCACTAACACTTTAACATAACCACATTAAAGTTGTCGCAAACTTTATCAAATGGCAGGAATACGTTGCGACATTACTTCATAATTTTAGAGGGCGTTAGAAATGGAAACAGATTTTTCTCCACAAACGTAGAAAGTTAAAACTTTTGTAATTTTTTTCTGCTCAAAGTAGAAAACACTCTACCAGTGTATTTAAAACATGGCCTTTTTGGCAACTTTTTAAGACCAAAACGAGCTTCCAAGGGACCGTAATTTTTTGAGTTATGACAATTTTTTGAAAAATGCCGTCAGTCTAACCTTGATGTCCGGGACCTAATTGTATTGTGGTGTCATCACGCAAATTATCCACTTTCTTTGACCAACATCCTGGCAATTAAAAACATTTAACCCACCGTAATGAAAACAATATTTCTAGATAGTGCCAGTTTTGAAATTAAAATATAACAACACAAAGGGCTCACACTACTCATACAATAACTTCAGAAACGTAAACATACTCAGTTGTTGAATTTACACAACATAAAATATGATACAACTCTAGTTGATTAAATCTAACCGAGATCCCTCCCTGTGATTGCTGTTTCGTCCAATGGGACTCATCAGACAGGTCACAGGACCGCGGTGAGGAACGAACACAAAATTAGCAGAATTGGATTGGCACTACGTGACCTTTGTTAATTTTGTGTTCGTTCCTCACCGCGGTCCTGTGACCTGTCTGATGAGTCCCATTGGACGAAACAGCTATCACAGGGAGGGATCTCGGTTAGATTTAATCAACCTGGAGGTGTATTGTATTTTATTTCGTGTAAATTCAACAACTGAGTATGTTTACGTTTCTGGATTTTTGTATGAATAGTGTGATCCCTTTGTTTTGTTGTGTTTCGACAATTTCTACCCACCCCGCGCTGGACGGATGAGCCAGTGCATGCTTTTAGCTTTTGCTATTAGTGTCCTGCAGTATATAAATTCAAATATAAAAGTACCGGTACCTAAACTACGGTACTTCTAAAAATCAGCTGATTAGCATACACAGGTACCGGTCAAATTATAGTACAGGTACCAGTCGAAAAACTTTTTGCACAGAACAAAGGCTTCCAGCTTTTTGTTTTGCCATTCCGGTACACGTGCATTTGCGCCTGTTACAGCACCAACTTTGTGTTCACGAGGTATCGAACCTGAGTACCTGTAACGGCTCTCAGGTCTTTATGATGTTGCGTAATCATTTAGCTTCTTCGTCGATTAGCGACAGAGCGCTTCAAACTGCACTGCAGGTTTTCCGTTGTTATGATGATTGCTCTGAATTCCACCACCTTTTCACGGCTGCTTAAAGCAGTTTTTCCCTTTTTTTGTTTCTTTAATTTGTTTGTTGTTCTGACTGGCGTGTCAAGTGTTAGATCAAATCGTGTAACGCCGAAGTAAGACGCGAAATTGCTTTGGTTATTTTCAGTTCATTTTTAGTTGGGAAACCTTCAGTTATTTTTTGCCGCCTTACCGTTATATTGCCTCGCCATTTGGTCGAGTTTTCAGTTTTACTCTGATTTTAATTCAATAAAGTCTCGTCTGAAAAGTTAAGTGCTTTTAAGAAGAAGTCAGATATACTGCCAGGCGGTGAAGGTCCACTGGCTCCCAGTGGACACCGACAATCTGAATATTCCCGTCGTTGTTAACATAAAGAAAAATAACTGTCTATCCCTGAAGAATTGGTCGTCAAGTTCAAGCTCAACAACAACCTATCGCTGCACTTGTCATCGTGCTGCATCAACATTCAAACTCTTGAAGTTTGCTTGCTCTCATCTACTGTCGTCTGGCTTTCCTTTTACAAGTGTCCGTTGCTACGGAACTTTGCTTGCCGTTGTGGAACCACCTCGTCGGGGCTGAATTCGTCGTGGACATCCGTTGCCTTTGTTGCTGATCGATCACCTTTCCTGAAGTATCCATCGTCTCGGAGCTTCACCTTACTGCTGTTGTGGACGTCGTCGGGACGGAATTCGTCGTGAACATCCGCTGCCCATTTTCATAGTCACAACTGCTACCCTTGGTCGCATCTTCAACTCCAGTGTTCCATCCTTACACAAGCCTACAAATTCTACCATTGCCATTCGACCGTCGTTTCCGGTGACGAGCTTCAGTTCATTCGTGCTTCCTTCGTTCGAACTGCGTGTCGGTTCCATCGTTGATCTGCAAGTCGGCCCGAGACCGACAAAGGTACTGTACGCGTGAACACTTGGCAGCGTTGTTGTTTTTTGATCAGACAGGTGCACACCTGTCTCTTTTTGATTTTGGCTTGATTAGCATATAACACTTTTTTTACACACTTGAAGTTGTGTATAGTTTGGTTATGGGCACTCGTAGTGATAGTGATACTCGCCCTAACATTGTTGATCCTGCTGGGTTAGTTAACCCTGGTGACGAGGGAAATCGTGAACGATGTTTGTTAGAGCCTACGGGTGTGGGGGCTAGTAACGTGGATATGGGTGGGGCTGGTGTAGCTCCTGATAACGAGCGGGCCTCTGATAAGGTTGGCAGGGTAACAACATCTGGCTCTGGTGCTCAAGGGAATGCCCCACGTAAACTTCAATCTAAACATCGCAAACTAATTTTGGATATAAAGCGCTGCTCAGCGTCGTTGGCTACCTGCAACTCGTACGAGAAATTTCAACAGGAGTCTATAAAATTCAACGCTCTTCATGAAGCTAAAACGTCGTTTCTCTGCGCCTTAAGAGATTTAAAAGATAATGAATTATACGAACAGTTTTCCGAGAGCCTGTTCGATCAATTTAAATTATGCTCGGATTCGTATGTTGTTTGTGAACGACGCTTCAGTCACCAACCTGACAATTTTGATGAGGACGAAACGACCTCGGACTGTGAAGATGACCTTGAACCGTCAGATAGTATCTCGCAAGTTACTAGTCGTTTTACCGTTAATAGTAAATCGTCAATAATACGGCGGATTGAAATAGAGCGTAAAAAAGCTCAACTTGCTAACGAAGAGGAGTTGGCCAAGGCACGTAAAATGAGACTTATGGCCGAAGCCGAGGCACGAATGGCCGAAGCCGAGGCACGAATGGCTGAAGCTGAGGCACGAAGAGTTCAGGTCGAAGCCGAGGCACAAAGAGTGCATGCCGAAGCTGAGAATCGTAGAGCATGTCTTCTTGCTGAAGCTGATGAGGCGGAAGCCCTAGCTAAACTTCGCCTTGAAACGGCCAACCTAGAAACTGAAGAAAAACTTATCGCTTATTCGGAACGTGGGTCTTCAGTTGCCACGTTGTCTAAAGCATCGAAGATTAAATCTCGTTGTCGACCACCGGTTGAACGTAATGCCTACAACCCACCTGTCAAAAGTAATAATGCGTATTATCCATGTGCTAAAATTGGTACTTCTAATGCCTGTGCTTCTAAGACACAGCCAGAGAATCCCTTTAATGGAATTTGTGCGCGACTTCAAAGGCCTCTGCCATCTCACTTAATCCAACAAAAAGAAATGCCCGACACTAAACTCTATTGTGTCAATGATAACTCTGCTAGTCTGGGTTTAGATGGTCATAAACGTCAAAGCGCCATTAAGTGTTTCGACTCAGAACAGGTGGGACCTGTCGATATTAAGAACCTTAATCGGGACGCTTGTGAAACGCCAGTGGCACCTGCGCTAGTTGCTTCTCGTCCTAACACTCAGTTTAAAACTTCTATGGGGCCCGAACCCAGGTTGCAAACACAGGACTTTAATACTTCTAATGCTCAAATTAATTGGCACACGTATCTTGATCGGCAAGGCAGGAACGAATACATTACCTTGGCCGCACAGATAGCTTACGATGGAAATAATATTGCGTTTATCTTTTATGAGAACCAGATTCGGCGTCTTATGGACGAGAGCCCTTTCGAAGAGCGGAAACTTGAAGTTTTGCGAGCTTCCTGCGTAGGGCAACCCAGGGAAATGGTAAATTTATTTTGTGCACCTATGAAAAGTATGAGTACCTCCGTACGTATAGAAAAGGCTTTGGATCGACTGCGACAAAGGTATGGTGTGTCGGGGGGATTGACCTCGGAACCTAAAGTGAGGGCCATACGCCATGGTGCTAAGGTTGCTTTTAATTCATCGTCACTTAAAATGTACAATGAAGACTTAAATACACTCGAAGTGTTTGCGTATGCTCATGACGAGGTCGAAAAACTTTCTGGACAGCTTTTGTTAGATACTGCTGCTCGTTTGCCTAATACTTTAAAGCGACGATATTTGGATTTTTTGGATAAAAAGGGTTTAAACTTGAGTCGTCCTGGGTTCGAGTCTCTGCGCAGCTTTGTTGTTCACGAAATCGATATGATGACGTCGGATTACGCTCAAGCGTTTTTTAAAGATGAAAAAGATAGTTCTCGCGAACAGCCTTGCAATTCTAGAGAGTTTCGCGTTCGCCAGGTGGCCGTTGGGGTGGAGAATGGTGTCCAGGATAACGGGCTGGGTGGACCCCATTTGTCTACTTCACGTGTCAGGCCTGGAGCGAGCCATAAAGATAAGCCTCCCCCTAAATGTTTCGTGTGTTCTCATCCGGATTGTAAGCATTTTTTGGCTGACTGCGAAACTTTCAGAACTCTGTCACCGAAAGCTAAACGTCAGACGGTTATTGACGCTAAGAGATGTTTAAATTGTCTCTCATTGGACCATTTCGTTCGTGATTGTGCTCGTCCTTCAAAATGTCGAGAGTGCGGACCTAAAAACCAGAACAAACATGCTACCGCATTGCACGAATGTTTTGCTGACGGGAATGTCGGGGGCGCTGACGGGCACGCTGCTCCTATCCCGGCACCGCGGAGTCGTACTGGGCGAAATGGCAATCGCGACTACACGGTTAGAAAAATGAACTGTTTGGATAAAAGGACTGTCTTGTTGCGCACTAGTGCAGTTAGAGTTGTGAACCCCGATACTGGATTGTCTACCCTTGCTTACGCTCAGCATGATACGGGGTCTCAAGTAACTCTTATTTCTGACAATTTAATGAAAGAACTTGGGCTCAATTCTACTCCCGACCCTACGGTAACTATTCGTACACTCGCTGATCAGAGAGTCACTACTGAGGGACGTACGGATTTTAATCTTCAGTCGCTGAGTAGCGGTGAGGAGTTTGCCATTAAAGACGCGATAGTGGTACCGGAGTTTTTGGACGATAAGGCTACGTTACCGCATGCTGTAGATACTAGTAGTCTCGGCCACTTTGATGGAGTCGAAATTCCTTTGGCCCCGGATCGAGATCGTATCGACGTTCTGATTGGACAGTCGGATAAGGCGTTACTGGCTGTGCTTGAGGAGCGGGAAGGCGCAGATCCGGAAGAACCCAACTATGTTCTTACGCGTCTTGGGCCTGTTGCCAGCGGTGGGAGAGCGCCCTCGGAGTCGAACTCGGTTTCAGCATTTCGTGTTAGTGTCGAACCTTTGAGATCTGAGCGTTGTTGTAATGAGTTACAACAGGAAATCGCTTCGCTCAAGGAAACGATACGTGAATACGAATTGCAAGACGAAGTGATTCAACCTTCTAGAACTGATGAGCTTGCGAGAAATCTTGTAGAACCCCATATAAGTGTTGTAAATGGTCGTTATGAGATGCCCGTCCCGTTTAAAACTGAGATGTTGAAAAAACTTCCTGATAATTATGACTGCGCTGTTAAACGCACCTTGTCGATGAGACGTAAAGCTCTGCAAGACCTTTCGCTTAAGGACACTCTAGTCAAAACGTTTGCGCAGCTTGTTGAAGAAAATTGGATTGTGCCTGTAGATTCTGTTGTTTCTGATAGTAAATGGTATTTGCCGTTTTTTGTTACCCGATCTGCTAAGCCAAGAGTTGTGTACGATGGCGCGGCGATGGTTGAGGGTATGTCGCTTAATCAGGCTGTTCTAGCCGGAGAAAACTTGTTAAATAATCTGGTAGAAGTTTTGATAAGATTTCGCTTGGGAAAGTATGCTTGTGTTGCTGATGTTAGTAAGTGCTTTTTTCAAGTAGGGATTCCACGTGACCAGCAAGACTTGTTTCGCATTGTTTGGTTTGAAAATAATGATTTAGATAGAGGTGTAACTCAGATATTTCGCTTCACAAGGCATGTTTGGGGGATCAACTCGAGTCCCTATGTAGCACTTCTCGCTCTTAAACAACTGGTTGCAGAAAATCCGACAAATGCCAGTCAAGTTACGTTAAGTGCTGTGGAAACTAATCGTTATATGGATGATTTGTTACTGGCGAGTAATGATCTTGCTAACCTTGAAGCGTTTGCTTCGGAGGGATGTAAGCTGTTTGCTAGTCGGGGATTTCATTTGCGCAAGTGGGTCGCCAATTCTCACGCTAAGTCCGTTTTATATAATATTCCTCAGTGCGATCTTGCGGCTTCTGTTAGTGAGATCGATTTGGGTTCTCAGCCCCTTCCGGATTCTACTGCGTTGGGATTAGTTTGGGACACACAACAAGATAAGTTGCGCATTCATTGTCGTGAGTTTATAGAGGCGTCGACCAGACGTGAGATGTCTAGTCAGCTCTCTAGTCATTTTGATCCTTTGGGAATGGCTTCGCCGTTTTTACTTGGTGGTAAATTAATTCTGCAAAGAGTTTCCTCTTCGGGGTTTGGGTGGGATGACGTTCTCCCCGCCGATGTCAGAAGTAGCTGGAGAAAATGGCTCGCGTCTTTGAGTTTGCTTGAGGATTTCTCGATTCCACGTAATTGTTTTGCTTACCGTCAAGATCCTTTGGGTATGCCATCGTATCAGATACATGGTTTTAGTGACGCGTCTGACACGGCTTACTGTTGTGTAGTATATTTGCGCTGTTGGGTTGCTGGCAAGTCAAAAGTAAGCTTTCTGTTGGGTAAATCTCGTGTGGTATTAACTCACCAATCTAACTGGGTTAGGATTCCTCCGTACGCTCCTAGCCAAGGTGGTAGCTGGGAAAGCTTAGTCAAACTGTT
Organism: Trididemnum miniatum; assembly: GCA_964006365.1. Taxonomy (NCBI): domain Eukaryota; kingdom Metazoa; phylum Chordata; class Ascidiacea; order Aplousobranchia; family Didemnidae; genus Trididemnum; species Trididemnum miniatum. The sequence continues at coordinate 27,937,804 of OZ023238.1, read as the reverse complement.
TAAATCTGCGTCGTTTAGAGTTGTTGATGACACTCGCCGCATGCCGTCACTAATTGAACTCCAAACTTTTTTCTCGGATGCGGTACGGATTGTTAATGATCGCCCACTCACTACCTTGAGCGACCAACCAAACGACTTGTTGCCCATTTGCCCTTCGTCCTTTTTAGGTCAGGAACTGGCACCAAACACGCCTGTGGGTGGGTTTCATGATAAGGGAGACCTACGTAAGGACTTCTTGTACAATGCTAATATGGCCCATCGTTTCTGGCTTGGTTGGATGCAGGGATACCTTCCGTTGTTGCAAAAGCGAAATAAGTGGAGAACAATTCAACATAACCTACAACCTGGTCAATTAGTTCTTGTGGGAGACTCAGAGGACCTTTCTCATAGGGGGGCCTACCGCCTAGGTCGTGTTGAAAAACTCCATCCCCAAATTCGCAAAGGAAAAGAAATTGTCCGTCGGGCTACAGTGGCTGTTTTGAGTAAAAAGTTGGGTAAGGATGACCCTGACATTGAATACATTTTACGGGACCTCTCGAAAATCGCCCCTGTGTAAGTTATTTTGGAATATGTGTTTTGCCTTTTGCGTTTCAATTGTTGTGATTTTACTGTATTAAAATACATTATTGCCTTTGAATCGAATATCTCGCCTTTTCGAATGTTATTAATTTTCATTTATTTTTACCTTGAATATGAAGCTCGACGACAAATACGCCTTTCTGATACACGTTAATTTCTATTTATTTATATGCACATATGGTTATATCCCGCACTAAAAACCCGTTGACGTTTCTTTGAGTATTATTATTTCTGCTTATGTTTGTTGGTGCTTTCACTGAATTTGTTTTTTGTTGAAACCGAACTGTCTAGGTCTCTGTTTCAAGGGGGCGCTATGTTACAGCACCAACTTTGTGTTCACGAGGTATCGAACCTGAGTACCTGTAACGGCTCTCAGGTCTTTATGATGTTGCGTAATCATTTAGCTTCTTCGTCGATTAGCGACAGAGCGCTTCAAACTGCACTGCAGGTTTTCCGTTGTTATGATGATTGCTCTGAATTCCACCACCTTTTCACGGCTGCTTAAAGCAGTTTTTCCCTTTTTTTGTTTCTTTAATTTGTTTGTTGTTCTGACTGGCGTGTCAAGTGTTAGATCAAATCGTGTAACGCCGAAGTAAGACGCGAAATTGCTTTGGTTATTTTCAGTTCATTTTTAGTTGGGAAACCTTCAGTTATTTTTTGCCGCCTTACCGTTATATTGCCTCGCCATTTGGTCGAGTTTTCAGTTTTACTCTGATTTTAATTCAATAAAGTCTCGTCTGAAAAGTTAAGTGCTTTTAAGAAGAAGTCAGATATACTGCCAGGCGGTGAAGGTCCACTGGCTCCCAGTGGACACCGACAATCTGAATATTCCCGTCGTTGTTAACAGCGCCATAACAGTATAATTCGAAGTTGGATCTTAAAAATTTCGGTAGCGTTACTAAACACCATGGACTTGGATCTTGCGCAGTTTTACCCGAACCTGCTTTTTTTGTCTTTTTCACTTAATATTTTCGTTCTATACTAGTTGACAAAGCAACTTGTATAATTTTGTTTCACGCTGTTGGCTTTGGCTGCCCATGCTTAGGGTTCGTAGTGATATGAGTCACACGGACACGCTTCAGAGTTCTTTAAGTAATGGACAACATGAGATTTCCGCAAGCAACGTTAAACCATTGACGAGGCAAGCGCTGGCGAAGATTTGAAAATAATAAAACGCAAAAATTTTGCTTATCTTACTAGGCTCGCTGGATTAAGCTTGATGCAAAATCCATTAGTGAAATTGACTACCCGTAGATTGCCGGCACGTGGTAGGCATCTCACCACGGGCGTGACGCTCAGTTTTTGAAGGGGGAGAGCATAAACGAATTTTACCGCAAGAATCAGAATTTCCTAGAATTTTAGGGTAATGACTCAACCTGTATCGAAAGAGGCAACCACCACCCTTCCGGCATACGCTATTGGGTGTAGCGGCGATGCAAACCTGCACCTCTTACATCGTAGTACCGGTGGCTAGTCTAGCTAGTTTCTTCTCGCTACAATCCATGGGCGTAGCCAGAAAAAAATTGAGGGGGCAAATTTTGTAACTTTTAAATCTAACGTCATTTAGCCTACTTATAGCAGCAATGCAGCCTATTTTCCTCATATCGACGAAAACATAAATTTTGTGGAATTTCTGTCTAAGTCGTAAACTGATCGCTAAATTATGCTAAAATTTTAACTTTTTAAATTTTTACTAGGCAATCATCACACACTACGCTGTTGACCCAGACACCAGTGGCGTAGCAAGAAATTAAAAAAAAAAGGGGGGGCATAATTTCCAAATTTTTTTTCAAGCGTATTTTTTTTTCGGCGGAACTAGGCTAATTTTAAGATGACTGAGAAACAAGAAAAGCTCCAGTGGAGTCCGAAGGCATGCTCTCCCGGAAAAATTTTGAAAATTCAAATGCTGTAATGGCTATTTTATTGCTTTTTGAATAATTTTCACGCAAGTTTTGTTTAAATTTTTTGGCCCTTATTCTGAGTGCTTCGCTAAATATGATGCATTTAGTTCGCACATTTTCGATTATGCGTGCTTAAGGCGTAGGGCTTACAAGAAGTTACAGCTATCGAAGAGGTTCGAAATTATGGAAAAATTGTATACATTAAAAACATTTCCGCAAATATCTGGTGGGAGGATGCATACTTTGCATAGCCTACCCCCTGGACATAAGCTACAGAAGCCATCAAAAGAGTCTGGGGTATTTCAGTAACTTGGCACCATTAGTTTTGTTCTTTTTTACTAAAAGGCAGAGTCAAAAGGGGGGGGGGGCATGGCACTATGTCCTCCTAAATGCGCTTCTGCCAGACACACTAATCTATCATCATTTATAAACGTGTAGGCCTACATTATTTGTTGAAAATTAGAAAGCGACCAGATACAGTGCGTATAACATAGATAAGGTTACCAAGTTGGTAAGGGGTCAGCACATAAAATAAAGTCGAAATCTAAGTTCATTAAGTTTTGATTCAAGTTCAATGCTTATATCAATTGACGAAATTACGCTCAGAAGTTTATTCGTCGTCACATTTCGCCAGCCATGGTTGCTAATATTCGATTGGCCTTTTCTCATCTACCCTTTCTTGATGGCAATGAAGCACGCACAATTCTGACAGCTGATCGGAGGTCAGAGCCGAACGTAACAAGTTTTCACTCGTCCCACACACGAAAATGACCGCTCAGCCTCAACGGTTGTTGCGGGCAGCGTCATGATAATGCGATTCTACTGATCTGATACAGTTTTACGGAGAAAGGCTTGAATATAATTCAACTTTAATTGTAACGCATCGCCAGTGGCGTAACTAGGGTACCCTGCGCCCGGGGGCAAAAAGGAATTCTGTGCCCCTGCTTTCACTCCAAATTTTGCACAAATTATAAAAATGACAGTGAAATTTGGTGTTTCATTCGAGTTGCGAATGAATCGCGGTTTGGAAAAGAATAACGAAGGAGAAAGATTAACAAAGCAAGAAACCAAGAAGAGTGGAGAGATCAGTGACGCATTCAGGATTTGGAAAACGGAGGCTACAAGCGAGGGTCTGGGGGCAGAGCCCCCAGCCTCCAACGGATTTTTAGGGTTTTTACTAGAAAAACCCTCAGCGAAGTTTTTTTGTCGAAAAAGGACACATCGGTGTCAGAAATTTTAACAACACGTATCGGTATCTACAACGGCAGGGCCAAAGGTGGGGCCATGGCACCGTGGCCCCCCCTGCGTGCGCCTATATAGTCCATCCAATTTTTTTAGTAAAAAAAAATTGATAAGTAACCATGGGCGTCCCCCGAGCTTGCGCCCGGGGGCGGCTGCTCCCTCGTTACGCCACTGCGCATCGCGCAGTTAGGGAATTTTAAGGATAATGCTCTCATTGGTAGGTTAAACTTCTTCATCAAAGAAGCGATGTTTTCGCAACAGTGTGCGACAGTACGTCGTACTACTGCAATAGTGCGCTCAACGGGACGTTTGTTCCTTTCAATTACCGTGACGTGTTGTCTGTACAGTGCATCACTCGCCTGCGACGTAGCAGAAAAACTTCGGCGTTTGGCGATGTTCATGAAATTTAAAAGTATAAGAATGTGTGAAGCCGCGCCAGACCCCTTCCCCCACCAACATAACTGCTCGAAGTAAATAACGATTACATACACCAGAGGCGGAAAAAATGTCAAGCTTTTGTTTTGTTAATGATAGTGTATAATTTGATTTAAGTTTCAGGGGGGGTCATGGCTGGCTACGCCTATGCTACAATCATTATCGTTTGTATATACAATCTAGCAGGCAACTGCTGACCAGCATGACAATGATTGATGCCAATTTTTGTCCGGCATTGCTGTTGTTTTAGTTCAGAAATCTTTGAACAAATAAAAACTCAACTTTTTCTGATCTGCTTCGCTCAGCTGCCTCGTTAGCGAAAATTTCAAAACCAGCCCAAGCTGCTGGACAGACTTACCTCGTTTTTGTCTTTGTGACGTCATCGATGGGGACTTAGTTGTGTGAGAATAGAGTAATGATGAAGCGAACAATGCAATTATGACGTACAATAATATAATGCTATGGTATCCTCTCTTGAATAAGGTTATCACCATATCAGGCCAAATGCGACTTTGCTTGAACATTGTACCACGAAATCCGTCCCTTGCAAACTCATTGTTAGCCTTTAGGCAAATTCCTGATTACTGACAAGAAGTAGAGCTTAGTTAATTAGATAGTGAGCAGTAACTGAGCAGTCATCATCATTTTTCTGAAATGCACAATAAATAACAACAATTTCTGGAGAAAAAGAAAGGCACAGTAATTTATAAAACTAAATGTTTCTTAGACTGCTGATGATGACAGCTGAAACTGTGTTGTCAAAACGTCCAGTTTTAAAGTTACTGTGGTTTTATTTTTTCTGCGTATGCTATTTTCTTCCCATGTTTACAGTATTCCGACATTGTTCATTGGCCTGCTCCTATTTTACATAAATGATGAGTGAATACTTTTTCTAATAAATATACTTTATGCAAATTTTTTTCGTAACAAGAAACTAAACTCGTTCTTTGATCACATCCACGTTATGTCTGTCAGTCATTCGAGCTTTCCGAATCATTTCAAATTTCGCTACAAGTTTTGAAGCTTTGACATAAACTCATTATCTGTGTTGTCACACCAAACAATTGTTGAATAATAAATCGCATATTGTTGCGTATTGCCTGAGAATGTTGACTTGGAAAACATTAACTTATTGAGAAATTGCCAGGTTTTCAAGCAAATTCACTGAGCAAATTCCGGCCCAACTTTAATGGGTTATTAAGATTTCTTAAGCAATTTAAACTGAAAATAATTGGCAACATTGTAATGTTTAAATTTATCAGCGCAATTTTCAATCCAAAAATCAAATCTTCATTATACTCGCGGTAATACACCGAAACGGGCCATGCCCCCCCTTTTGACTCTGCCTTTAAGTGAAAACGAACAAAACTAATGGTGCTAAGTGACTGAAATATGCCAGGCTTTTGTGATGGCTTCTGTAGCTTGTGGCCAGGGGCGGATTCAAAGAGGTAGGATGAGGGGCATGTATCTTCCCATCAGCCATTTTCAAAAATGCTTTTGACGTACACAATTTTTCCTTAATTTCGAATCTCGTGGATAGCAATGAGCCTTACGCCTTGGAGCATAATCGATAATGTGCAAACAATATGCATCATATTTTTGGCGAAGCACTCAAAACATTCAAGCAAAATTTGCCTGAAAATAATTCAAAAAGCACCGAAATAGCCATTACAGCATGTGAATTTTCAAAAATTTTCCGGGGGAGCATGCCCCCGGACCTCCCTAAAGCTTTTCTTGTTTCTGAATCAATTTCAAGTTTGTTCTGTCGAAAAAAATACGCTTGAAAAAATTTTGGAAATTATAGCCCCCGCCTCTTTTAAAATTTCTGGCTATGCCAGTGCGTGTTGTGAGTGGCGATTAGCGAGTCCATATCCGCACCTTAGCGCCTGTGCTACACAAAAACGTCGCAGCGGTGGCGAGCCGTTGGCGACACTGTCCGATTTGACCATCCCGGGAATCGAACCCAAGACCTGTGTCCCGCGTCGACAGCGATCTCCTGAGCGAACTGACTGGCTTATTTCTCAAAGTTTATGAATTGATTTCCGACGACAATTTAAGAAGCCATCAAATTTGTTTCGGGTCAAACAATTTTGTTAAAATTGCCTTTACAACCCGAAACATTTTAAGTAGGATATCTTCAATAAAATATGGGGGGTTGAGTCGTTTTCACTTGGTAATTACCATTTAATCAAATCAAAAATTTCAATAACTTAAGTTATGATTTTTTAATTTAACAAAATAATAGTTGCCGAGATCTTTCAACGACCTCACGGGTCAGCGAGGAAGAGGGGCAACCCCTTCCCACCTGCAAAGCGTTTCGCCCAGTAGCGTATTCAGAGGGCATCAAACCATGACCTCCCCTTTTGACTTTGCCTTTTAATAAAAAAAGAGAAAATGTTGCGGAGTGAATGAAATACGCCAAGGTCTTTCGATGACTTTTGTACAGTTCTATGCCCTTTCCCCCTCCCTTTAGAATTTCTTGCTACGTCACTGACTTCCCCTGCTACAAATTCATTCTCGCTCCTTCAACTCTGTATATTCAAATAGCTATTTCACATAACTAATTCTCATCCCAAATTCGGCGTCATTTTCTCGCTTCTGTTTTCAATTCAAAGTAACTAACTTTGTTTCTCACTTCCTTGCGCCGCGGTCTCGCGCGTTTGTGGTCAGCCATGCAAGCTATGCGATTGTGATTCCTAAAAATTCGGAAACTTTTTTGTACGGTGCGACGACCGATCGATGACGTCACCAAACAGACATTTGTGATGACGTCTATGTTACGTTATAATCACACCCAGGTTAGTTTGACCGCGTTAAATTTTGTATCTTTTCCTTTACGTTTGAATCATTTAGTGAATGTGACGTTATAGCAATGTGTTACGTTTTTAGGGTTTCATTGTTTCGATAAATATTCGGGAAACGTTAGCAGAGGAGGATTGGTGGGAAGCTTGTTCTCCCTCTCCCCATTTAATCAACACAGCCTGCTTGAGCATCCCCAGTTTTTTTAACAATAGCAATGAGAATTTTTTGATTTTGCTTCCTCCCCTGAAAAACTGAAATTATTGACATAACCCCCCGGCGTGGAAATTATTTTGCTCGCATCCTTGAAATCGGTGACGTAACGAGGAATTTTAGAAGAGGGAGGAAGGGGCATGATCTACGAAAACAAAGCCCGGCATATTTCACTCACTTAGCAACGTTTGTTCTTTTTTTAATAAAAGACAAAATCAAAAAGGGCGTGATGCAATGCCCTCTAAATACCCCCCCCCCCTACTGGTGCATTTGGAGGATCCAGAGAGAACTAGCGGTGGTCGTAACTTTCAAAAGTTTTAGGTTATTATAAATTTATCATTAGGGCAAGTTTTGGCGACTTCTTTTTTAAAGCTTTCGACAGCTTCCAAAACACTCAGACTCTACGTAGTTTAGTGTTTTAAGCTGTTTCCATAAATTTTATTTGGCTACTTTTTTTGATTTTACGTGCAACTTTTTATTGCAACTTCATCAAATTTTTGCTCAAAATGTGAAAGTGAAAACATGATTTGAAACTAGTACAGAATTTTAGTTTAATTGTAGTATTCTTTTTGAATTGTGTAACAACGAGCTTTGTGACGCATGGGCTATGTCTCAATCTTATCGATGATGCAACAGTTGGTTTGTATTATCAGCTACAATCCTAGAAGTTCTAGGACCATTAGTATCATTACGTTAGAATCAGGGTTGCTCGTTATGCATATCCTTGTTGTGCGTAGTTTTAAATCCAACTTTTTACTACAACTTTCTTTAAAAATAAATGCAACTTTTCTTGAATATAAATGCAACTTTTTCAGGATTTTGGTGCTACAAAAACTTGCCCTAGTGAAGATATTGACCCTCTTTTTTTCGTTCGCGCATCGACCATTTTTTTTTCGATCCCCTAACTAAAATATTTAGATTTCCACCTGATGTGCGGAATAAAACTCTCGATATATGTCACTTATTAGCTGAGGCTTCTGTGCGGGAACAGAGACAAAGGGGGCCATGACCTCGGTGATTGCCCAGCTGTGCCGAACCTTCAAGAAGCCGACGCAATAAATGAATCACTTGGATGCAGCATCTCGTCAGGAGAACCATTCAGTTATAGGAGCTAAAAATGCGACCAAATATTCTATTGATTAAGTTTCGGACTTATCTCAAACTCGACAAGGGTGTTGTATTGACACACTCATTTGTTTGTTGAAAGTCGGATGATTGTTTTGTGTCAAAGATTGTGTAAATTTACAACGTTTTCTTGTTCTTCGATCAGATTACTGTGAAAGTTTGCACGAGTTCGTTTGAGCGCTCATTGCATACATCACAGCGGAAAAACAGCTAAAACATTTGCGCAGGCGCTTCGCTGCACGTGTGGTGCCAATGTCAACGCTGTAATGAGCTGGGTCTTTTATTGTTCATTGAATTGTTTCAATTATGTTATCATGGATTAGGATAAGTTTTTGGCAACCAATCATTTTTTGCCTATGGACAAGAGAAAGTTGAAATACTAGCCCCTCCCACTGTGCAGTTATGACGTAATAATATGCGGTGCGTTTCCATTGTTAAGATGACAATCCGTTATGAATTGATAAAGCGCGTTGAAATCAGTTTTTTCTCAGGTGAATATTAACAATCTTTCTAAAAGTCTTGCACAGATTTGTGCGGAAGTGACGCAATCGCACACGTGACCTCACCATATGTGAATCTGAAGTTTTCGGTTTGATTCTCACCCTGTGAACTCATCAGGAAGTGTGAAATAAGTACCTCTACTGCACCAAGTGCGTAGTCGGTGAAAAATTTAGGGGATTTGAACAATGGGAGCCCCCGTTTTGGTTAATCGCTTTTAGTGATTGGCGTCTAAAAAAGGTCTTCATGGGTCAAAGGGGGGTGGGGGAGGGCGGTGCCTTTTTGCCTCCTTGGCTACGAAAGTAGTTATGTTTCGCGCACCTACAAGTCAATCCAGATCCAACACGCAGCTACAACGGATATCCATGGATTGGGAGTGGAATTAAAACGGATTTGGATAATTTCAGCGGATTGGGATTTGAGTGCTTCTCGTAGAGATGGTACGTTTTGACGTTTTTGCGACCCATGAACCAATGGTCCGGAACTTCTTGCCCCGTAACCGACCCGGAAACTCATCCCAAAAATAAAGCCCGGCCCGCCTAAAGCCCATTCTTTTTACGAACGTTTGATCATTCGCGACCTAGTTAGAAATAAAAGCATAGAACTGCATGGGCCGTTAGCCTAAAAAGACCAGTTAGCGGCTCGTTAGCAAGTTTTCTAGCGGTCCTTCCCATCTCTAATTTTAAAACTTGGAAGCAAAAATGCGAGTGTTATCGAGTTATTGAAGTTCGGGATTTTTTATAAAACTTCTGATCTGGGATTGGATTTTAATTTGTGATTGCAGATTTGGATTGGATTAGGATTCTGAAATGTTAAATCCGGACATTTCCGCAGCATAGGCTTCTTCTCAGGTAAGATCGGTCCGTATCCAATCCTGCAAAAATTCCGCTCCGGTCCATGCTCATCTCTAGCTGGTAAGTTAGTCTGGTACAACGTCGGAATAGAATGTGATGGGATTTTGGTAATTAGAATTTTAACTTTTTAGCTGATTGAATTTAGGATGCAACTTTGAGGGAAAATGAAAACTATACCGGACTATAAATAGCTTTAGGAGCGGAGTCCAGTATTAGTAGGAAACAGAGCTTCGAACTCGAAAGAAGTCGACCATTTCACCAAACTCGAAAAAATATTTTTTCTGAACTCGAACTTAAGTCACATAAAACTGTTCGAAGAAAGATAAATTATACTGTAAGAAAGATATTTAAATTGTTGAAAAGAAATATAAAATCACTACGAAATATAGTTAGTTGTTCCAAAAGTCACAATCCGTGTAAATTGAAGTTATGATTTTACCAAAAAAAAGCTGCATGTCGTTTAGTGGTTCACTTGAACTCGGGCTTGCAAATATCTCGTGAACTCGGTTAAAAATCGATCGAGTTCGCAACCCTGGTAGGAAAGCCTTGTATTTCTGCGCGAGACAACTGAGCGCGGAGGCATCTGAGCGCGAAATACGTCCGTGTGCAAACGCGTTTTTTATCAACTTTTGGTTAGTTCTTGTGAATTAATGACAGTTATTTTGTTTGCAACGATCTTATAGAATAAATTAAGATGTGTTAATTAACGGCAACGTATATCGAAAAAGACAGAGCAAAGTAAAGGGCAAGTTATCGGTAGATAAAGACTCATTTCTACGATCAATTATCTAGCAGCCCAAGAGAGTAATTACAAGTTTTGGATTGTTAAGAAAACTGTCCACGCTCTATAGGACAGCAAAATAAAAAAAATAAGATGCTTAACGCAGTTGTGATTTGTAAATACTTTGAAATGGAATCATGTTTGATAGAATAAAATGAATTGCCGAATCCGCGCGATTTACACACTATAACTATGATCCATTTCAGGCCTGTATTATATTGATCAAGTACCTCTTTCAAAATCATGTTCTTTTGTCAAACGACTTCTCTTACGTTTTCATTAAAATTTGTAACGTAGTAATCAATTGTCTTATTCTAACGCGCTTCCGTCGTTGTCTATTCTATAAGATCGTGGGCAAACAAAAAATAATTGTCGTTAATTCAAAAAAAGTTGATTAAAACAGCGTTTGGGCGCAAACGTGTTTCGCGCCCAAATGTCGCGTACCGATTTCAGCATCGTCAATACGATAATATGAAGGAAATATAAGAACGTACAAGAAGCACCAAAACGATTAACGTTACGGCTTGTAGGCAGGAGACAAGGGGTTAAAACTATAACTTGTGACTCAGCGAGAAATTTTTAAAAGGCGGGAACAATAACATGAACTACAAACCCCGTCATCAGAACTTGGCATACTGCAGGCGAAACATTTCTTTTTTTTACTAAAAGGCGAAGTCAGAAGTAGGGGCATGACACAATTCCCTTCCTCTAAATACACATTGTAAGAATTAGTGTTTATTTGATCACAAAATCCACAGTAGATTTATTGCACATTGGAATGAGGTCCGAGGTGATAGTGTAGAAAACTCAAGCTTTAGACAAGCCGGCTAATACTGCTCCAGTGATGGTCAGAGCGTAGGCCAGAGCCATTATCAAATAATTGCGAAGACCCTGCAAAATAGGGAAGTATTTCAAAAATCAAACCTTCAATATACCTGCGGTATTACGCCGAAGCGTGTAACGAGTTGCGGGCCCCATCTCCGCGGCTTAGCGCCTGGGCAACACAGCTCCGAAGAAACATTGCAGCGCAGCGATGGTGAGCCGTTGGCGACACTGTGTCCGATTTGACCAACCCGAGAATCAAACTCCAGATCTTCCGCATCTGCAGCGATGTCCTCGACAACGGAGGTAACCGGCCGGTAGAAAAAAATTGTGCATAGTGTAACTGCACACCGTCACGATTGCCATAACTCAGGATTTCATTAAAAAGCATTACCAAGTGGCAAAAGATTGCATTGAACAACAGTATTTTTGTTTCATTATGAATTTGAAGGATGATTCAAAATTTTATTATTTATCAAAGTTTGTCATAAAAAAAATTACGTAACCGCGTGGGAATCGATCTATCTAGTGACAGACGTGATCTATGACTAAGACGTAGTGCTTTAATTACCAAGAAGTATGTAGGAGTGACGTCATCATGGCCACCGTAACGACCCCTGACGTTGCAACAAGTTGGTTATTTCGAAAAAGCGAACCGTTTCTCCAGCTCAATCGAGGGGGGCTGTGCAACGCACTTATCGATGAAGATATGCGAAGTATCGACCTCATCCAACCGTACAGCAGTGCAACTGCGACCAATGTTTAGCCAGTCAAGCATGTGAAAAGCCGTCTCTCACAACATAAAATCCTGACCACAATTCCAATTTTCGCGAACTTGGAGCCCGCAGCTTTTGGTTGTACATCAAAAAAACTGATTACCTTCACTTCATGGAAAACAAACACCCCCCATATGGAGGCGATGATTCCAGGGCCGGTGGTGATGATGGGGAAGCTGACCGGTTCACTGAGGTAGTTGTTGGCCACAAACCAGCCGATGTCCGCGGCCGCCCACATCAGACCGGAGATGATCGCAGGGAGAATGACGCGGGGATAAACCTAAACAAGAATCTGTGTTGTGGACACAACTCGCAAACATTTCCAATCGAGTTTGATTTTTTAAGTTTAAAGTTTAAGCCTCAATGAATTTTCTCGAGATCAAGTTGGAGATCATGGATTTTTGTTTTACATGTTCGCAACTCGGGTTGTGAAACCAATAATGCTGCATCTCAAGTTTGATTACTAGCTCGGGCAGTTATGAATTAAGTTTGAATGTGATGGGCTGCAAACAGGAATGTGGAAGCGGTATATTTGCAAACAGCTTCCGCTTCCACACCTATCGCTTCCGCTTCCAAAAAACTCACCGAAATTTTGCTAGTAAAATGCGATTAGTGCGTTGGTAGCCGATAGCGTAAACTGTAGCTTTTTTTCCTACACGCTGAAAGCTCTTGGTCAAACTCCAGCAAGCGTTTTTTTGAAGATAATAAATTGCAAAAAGCAAACGAAACTGTAAGGAACGATCGAGTCCCAATATTGCGTCACAGGGAGTCTTTTCTTGCAACTTTGCTACGAAACTTACTCCCTTCATTAGGAAAATGTTGTTACACAGCACTCAGAGGCGTGGCAAGAATTTTTAAAGATGGGGAGGAGGCATAATTTCCACATTGTTTTCAAGTGCTTTTTTTTCAAAAGAAGCTGATTGAGAAACAAGAAAGGCTCCAGGGAGGTCCGGGGGCATGCTACCCCAAAACTGTTTTGAAAATGTACAAAATGTACCTGCTCTAATGGCTATTTTAGTGCTTTTCGAATAATTTCCAGCCAAACTTTGTTCAAGTTTTTTTACCCTAATTCTGAGTGCTTCGCCAAATATGATGCATTTTGTTCGTACATTTTCGATTATGCGTGCTTATGGCGCAAGGCTTATTGCTATCGAAGAGGCTCGAAATTATGGAAAAATTGTATAGGCCCTACATCAAAAACATTTTCCAAAATGGTGGGAGGGAGGATATGCATACTCCTCATCCTACCCCCCTGGATCCGCCCCAGGCCATAAGCTATAAAAACCATCAAAAGAGCGTTGCATATTTCAGTCATTTGGCACCATTAATTTTGTTAAGGAGAGGACGGGGGGGGGGGAGGGGTGGCACAACGCCCCCCTAAAGACACTCCTGACGGCACTCCATTTATTTTGTATCATGATTAATTATATTTGGAAAAGAGCCAACTATTGCTTTTTGCTCTATTGATAAATTAGTTGCAATATTTTAAAACTTAGAGAAAGCTGAAAGAAAAAGCGATGTTACGTTAGTACTATCTGAAAGTCAAGCGCAGAGTAATGGCCTATGGCGAGATCCGGCATCCATGCAAATCTGGCATTGTAAAATAATGTCTAAAAAATTGAATAAAATATAATATCTAAGTTATTTACAGTATGCTTTTTTTAATGATGATGCGGAAGCGGCATATTTTTCGCGCTTCCGCTTCCATTAAAATATGACCGCTTCCGCATCCCTGGCTGCAAATCTGCAGCAAGAATCCACCAGACTCGCTTATGGTTTTTAAATTATTGTTGTATTTCTACTTTCTGTATCGTTCCAATTTTAGTATGCTGAGGCAAGCACCGACCGCTAGGCGCAGTGGTCGAAGGCATTGCTACAGGTGAGTGAGCTGGAGGTTCGATTCCCCGGCCGGTAAATAGGACGCAGTGTCGGCAACGGCTCGTCACCGCTGCGATGTTTCTTCGGAAATGTGTCGCCCAGCCGCTAAGCCGCGGACATGAGCCCCGCCAGTCGTTACACGATTCAATGTAATACCGCGAGTATAATAGACGATTTGACTTTTTGATGTTTCTACTCACCATGGGCTGGTTCTTCTTTACGACGCAGTAGATGAAGAAATACAAGGAACTGGTAGCATAGATTCCACAGAATTGAGCGAAAACGTAATCGATGTCTGCAAAGATGGTCTAGTTTGCATTTCACAAGAACGCAAGTCATGCATGTGAGGGCAGCAAGCTCTGTCGGATATCTTGAAAAGCTTTTACTTATTGCAATATATTTGTATTTAGTAGCATATTTATCCTCCAATCACGAGAAAGCGATCAATGCGCTATATCGAAGTCGCTTAGGAGTTGCCGGCCATCTGTCTACCACACAAAGATGGGGAAATCCCCCTAAGTGTCTTTCTCAACGGCACAACAAGTAAACTTGCCTACTTGTTCTCCACACTGCCCTTTAATGCTGAGCGTCAAGCAGATAAGTTGTGAATATCAATTTTAAAGTGTCACCGTAACTCTAGCGGGTGAAGTATTCGAACCCACGACCTCCTGCATCTCATTACCATTGCACAACGCTTACAGAGCTCTGGTAAACTATGAACGTTAAAACAAAACGTTAAATAAGAAGTCTGGTCAGCCTTGCTGTACAGCACAGCCTATCCAGGCTAGGCATATTTCACACTGTAAAGACTCTTTGTTACATTGTTCATCTTAAACATCTCCACTTCATTTCTTTTCAACGCATCAGCAAAGCGACCAGCAACAAACAACGATGTCTACGTATAATCTAGTGTTTCTTATATTCAAACCGTTAAGTGGTCCCTTAAAACTCTCTAAAACTTGAAATGACCGCAAATGGGCAAATAATCCCCCATGGATAGCCCTAGCCCCCTCACCTTGTTGAGATGCGCCATCGTAATTATCTTTCACATATATCGCAGGAGTGAACGCTAATCCGTAAAGAAGTCCCGAGGATATGGAGAGGCTGATACCGCTGTAAATCAATAGAATCAGATCATATTGCCAGTGCAGAGCACGCAACAGAGTAGGCTTTGCTTACATTACCGCTACCTGCACTTCATTGATTCAACGAAACTAACATCTCTAGGCTCAACACATGGCGGTAAGATCGAAGGAGAGAAACAGACTGAGCAGCAACCCAACGCTGCAGCTAAATGGAAAGTTGAAAAAAGGTCAGCCTAAATCTCCTCGGGCCCTATGAGCTGACCGTCACCGGAATCCCACCAACGCAGTCGCTAAGTGTTCAGGGAGGCAAACCGGGGCAGCGCACAGAAAATGTAAAAGTTAGCAACAAATAGACAATAATCACAACGCAACTTATATCAGTTTGTTGCACGATGAAAAAAGCAAAAGTGGAATTGTCGATGCAACCGAGGGCGTGATTACCGACCATTACTGCAAGAGATTTTTGATTCTACATTCGATCCTCAAGCCGAGCAAAGACCAGTTGTTCATAAAACTCTTAGCGCAGAATGAAACAGGAAAACAGTCGGAAATTCAACTAATGTGGAAGGGAAGTTAGCCACGAGTAATTAAGAGATCAATGAAGCGTAATCTACTTTTTGAAAAAGATAAACTTCGTGGAACAAGATAGAGGAAGGTGCATGCTGAGTATTGTGACAAATCCACGACTAGAAAGTAACAGCGTTAATCGCTTTACAAGAAAGATTGCGTTTCATTGATCTCTAACCAACATTCGGAAGTGTTGCGTCACAAACTATGCCATGGTAACAACAATCTTGATCAAAGAATCAAAATAAAATTACGGAATAAGTAGTCCTTCACAAACAACACTTACATTATTCTTCGCCTGGTAGAGGACAAGCGCATTTCCCACGGAACATCCAGGCTCTCACTTGTATCGATTTCTCCGATTATCTACAATAATAATTCGATGCACATCGCTGTCAGTGCGGGAGATCATCGGTTCGATTGCCTGGCCGGTCACATCGCACACAGTGTCAACGGCTCGCCACTGCTGCGATGTTTCTTCGGATTCACCATAAGACCTACCTGGTTTTGAACTCGGGTCGTCACTATTGGGTCATCAGTGCGTTCTTTGCAAGTCTCGTCGCTTAGCAACGGTGGTTCGTCATCGTTATCGTCCATGTTGATTGGCAGATTAGGTTGTGATTTGACAAACATCCAACACACTGCACTGTGAGCAAACAACTTAACGATCATGACGATGCAATTATGAACAAACAATGATAAATGCAAAAGCACAAGCATGCGCATACAGAACTGAAGACACTGTTTCGACTTTTCAGGTCTCATCAGTGCAGTTGGTGCGACCAAAATTTACTCAATGCAATGTATGCTCAAGAAGGATTTTTTACTTCTGATTTATAACGATGGTATAGTAACACCAACTGCACTGATGAGACCTGAAAGGTCGAAACAGTGATGCATTTCCAAGTAAACAAACCTGAGCATTGCGAAGCCGATGGCCAGGTAGTTTAGCGTCGTGTCCGAGGGAATTTCTGCTTTCAAACCAAACCAACCAAATCTAAAACAACAACAAAACTGTGGAAACTCATTGATTGGTGCGCAGCCGATATAAGCTAGCAGTAGTGTGTTTATTTCTGCACCATCAACACGATAAGAATGCGATAAGATGAAGGAAATATAACAACGTACAAGAAAAGAGGCAACAAAACGATCAACGTTATGACATGTAGGCAGAAGAAGAGTTAAAAAAACATAGTAGGCAACTAGGCATGGATTCTCAATCGACGTCAACATTATTGCAAAATACAAGCCGAAGTAAAAAGTCCTCGTCCGCGATTAGTGCAAGAAGGCTGTTTTACTAGCATATTTATCCTCCTATCACGAGAAAGCGATCAAAGCGCCGTAACGAGCTCGCTTAGGAGTTGCCAGCCATCTGTCTACCACGCGAAGATGGGGAAATCCCGTGAAGTGTCGTTCCCAACGACACAAGTAAACTTGCCAGCTTGTTCCCCACACTGTCCCTTTAACGCTGAGCGTCAAGCAGGGAAGTTGTGAATAGAAATTTTAAAGTGCTAGGTTTGACCCGACTAGGAATCAAACCAGAGTCTACAGATCCAGAGGCAGACGCTCTTACCACTAGGCCATCTGATCTGTTTAAGCAAGATGACAGCTCCTCATAAATTTGTAACGTATTGAGTAAAACCGTACTCGATACCAGCACATACCTGCCGCTTGCCCAGCCTGAAAGCAGATTAAACGAGCCCCATATCAACAGACCAAGTCCAAGGCCGATTGTCTTGATCACCGGGACGACACACATGTTGCCAGTTGCCCACAGAAATCCTATTAAGGCAACGATCATTGATCAACCTCTTATGTTTGACAGATACCAACTTGTTCAATGAACACTCAAAAATCCTAATATTATTTAACGATTATGTCCACATTATACCTCGCATAATTGATCAATCAACAAAAAAATTCAAATCTTCTGTATCCTACACTCGCGGTATTACGTCGAAGCGTGTAACGAGTGGCGGGACCCATCTCCGCAACTACAGCAATGTTCTTCATCACTAGGGCAACTGATCGGTGGAACCAAAACTGTAATCTCTATCGTAAGATAGCAAATACATTTTACAACCTCGATAGCAAATAACGCTTGCTGTTTACTCTTACGTGACTCGTGATTACGACGTATTGCCTACGTCACAACTTACCTCCCAACATGGCCAAGGGATAGAATTGAGGGAATCCAACCGCACACTGTGTGATGAGTCCTGCGATCCAAATAGCCGAGCAGAACACCCACTGGAAGAACACACCTGAAAAGATCAAAATCATGTCAAGCAACCGCAATGCTGTGGTCGAAGAGGAGAGAAAAACTGCTTTGTTCAACACCGGTTGGTCGAAGGCCTAGAGGCCGTCCCAGAACGCGATGGCGAGATTACCTTGAAGATCTTAGTTGGTCTCGTCTTGACATCCCACCAGAGCATCTACCCTTCGTTGCACAGGATTGAGATTCGAGATGCTTGGAGGCTCCAACTCGAGCAACTGCCCCCGCGATCTCCCAAGGATAAGCAGGTCCAGAATAGTCATTTAAATCAGTTATCGCAAGCAAGTCAGTCATAACTGTGGCAAAAACGTTCGCAGCAAATTGGTTGCGTCAAGCATAATTGTTGTCTAGCAAAGCAAGCCGTGGTACCGCATTTTGCGGACTATAAGGCGTACTTTTAATTCTTTATTTTTAATTGATCGTGCGCCTTACAAGCCTGTGCGTTTATTGTATGGATCAGGTGGTGCTTTATGCTTTATTGCCATTAAAATATCGAATTGTTTTGTTTGATGAGCTTTATACGATGACCCAATACTTCTCAAAAACTGTTCGTCTTATTTACGAAAACAAGCAGAGCAATTTGTTGACAGTGCGCCTTGTGGTGCGTAAAATATGGTAATTTTACAAAGTTTAGTTGATTTAAAACTACGCGCTTTCCAAAACAAACCTGAAATCAACACTAAACATTCAAGTTGCATACTCACCATCACCAGTTTCAAATCTTTTGACAGGAACAAAATTGCTGCCAAAGAATATCACCGCAATCACAGCTCCGACGTAACCTTGCCATCCCCCACTGGTGCCTGGAACACATCAAATCACATGCTTATAATTACCATTCAGCGGGGGATTCACCAGCAGACTCTGCAGGCTTCGTCACGAACAAAAGTGCTCGACGATATTACGGAAGATTTTTTTAGAAATCGACGATAAAGAGCTTTTATTTATTTCGAGATGAGTCCGATCGTTGAATCACTAGGGGTGAACCTGAATTCAAAATAACCTCGTGCCTTTCATTGTCGAAATAAATCCAGCTCTGATATCATTGAAATGAGAAATAAGCCACACGGCCGTTTTAACAAAATAAAGCGTTTAGTTAAAAGTGAAAGAAAATAAATTATAGAAACTTGATTGCAAGTAGGCAATATTATGGCGAATCATCCAGCAATTTGACGGATTTTAACCACTATCTCTGTTTTGCTGGTGTCACAGCTTACTAACCAACTCATCCAACTTCATAGCGATCAAATCGTGTTCGGTGATAAATGATCTTGAAAAGTCAGGAAGCTTCTAGTTTTACGCAACGCAACAATTGCTATGTGGTTAAACCTGGATGTTTCAACAACATAGACTCAGCTGTTATCATCATTTGCACTGCCTTGCTTGCACTGCTGATGATAACAGCTGAATCTATGTTGTCGAAACGTCCAGTTTTAAAAATTACTGTAGTTTGTTCTGTTATCAGGCGTGATTAAGTAAAACACCAACGAGCGTAGAGTAGACCTTCCCACACACATTACCAATAATCAGCTGACAGTTGCACAGCCTTGATGACGTAGCAGAAGCGAAAACAACTTGCATCTCCAATAAGCAATTAATTCTGAACGAAGTAATCTTTGCAGCCAAGAAACAGCAAAAAACATTTGCGCGGACGTTTCGGCTCACATCCGTTGCCATTGTCAATGCTACGAGTCTGCGCTGAGAACGTCTGGCCAAGTGCTTCAGTTGTTTCTTGGCTGTGGTGTTTATACTTAAATTGCTAATTAACTCCCAGTCTGCCAAAGCAAAAACAGATTATGAACAAATCTTGTGCTACTAGAAATCAAAAAGCCAGAAATTCAAAAAAAAATAAACTCCATTAAGTACGACGACTTGTTTGTCAACACCAAACGGTAGAAAAACAATGCAAAAAAAAACAAGAAATACAGAGAAATTAATTCGTTAAAAATTAGTCATGAACTCATACACTATGTTACCTACACTTGTGAAATGTTAACATGGAGCTGCGAAGTAACCAACAAGGTTTTCGAATCGAGCAGCTCCAGTATTTACAAACAAACGTAAGTTACCTGGAGCAGTAGTTGTATTGAACGAGGGAGGAGGAATGGTGGTTATGTTGTTGGCCGGTTGAAACCCATCGTTAATTATCAAATTTCCATGAAATGTTTTTGCAACAAACTTTAACTTCTGACCTGGAGCAAGTACAAAGAAAGAGTAGTTTCAAATTTGCAAGTAAATCTTGAGTTTAAGTCAGCATAAAAGTGAAGATCAAAACATAGCCGACTCAACATCATCCCATACCCAATTGACCAGGCTCACTGTTCACACTTAGCGCATTGCAGTGCAAACAGATTTTAATTCAACAAAAGGAAATTGCAAATTTCTCACAAGTTGTGAAAAGGTAAAATTGCAAAATGAGAATCGGAAATTATTTATTACTCGCCAAGACAAAAACAGGCATGTAACACACACATATAAAAACTAAAAAAAGCGCAACATTGGAGAGCTTTTTGAGACAGGGAGACTGCAGAAGACCTATCGGTCATCGAGTCAAACAGCCACCCTAGGTCTAGAAAGATTCAAAGATAATAAAAACTGAACTTAAAAATAAGTAAATTGTAAGTTTTTTTACTGTGTGACAACCTGAAAATGAATAACACGTAGGAGCTAACGGAACGATGCAGCAAGGTGGTGTTTGCATTTAGTTTTAAATGCTTTAAAGTAAGAGGATTTACTTTCATGCGGAATAGTTTTAAATTTTGACGCCCTGATACTTCATGCAGCGTTGTAGTTTCAAAGAAGTGTACGATGGGATGTATTGTATAGAGTCATCTCATGATTATTAGTGAATCTGGTGATTCGACTTGTAACATTAATGTTTTTAACGAATAATTCTGTAAAAGTAATGGGAAGATCGTTGTGAAAATAGAGATATACTACTTTGGCAGTTTAATGTTTAAATAAGTCTGGTAATTTTTAAATATTTAATTTTGAGTAAAATAAGTTGGAACTGTCTTGTAAGTTGCCACCACCAATGAGTTTGACAGCTCGATTTTGAAAAGCACCAAGCCTTGCTTAGTATGTTTCATAAGTGGATCCCCAAACAGGGAGTCCACATCAGAGATAGGAGTGTAATAAGGAGAAGTATAATTTGAGTAGAGCGTCAGCAAGAAATATGTGTTTATGTTTGCTAATAATTTCAACTGCCCTAGAAATTTTGTTTTTAATTGTATGTGTGCATGAAAATCAAATTTGGAATCTAGAATTA
This sequence comes from Trididemnum miniatum, assembly GCA_964006365.1. NCBI lineage: Eukaryota > Metazoa > Chordata > Ascidiacea > Aplousobranchia > Didemnidae > Trididemnum > Trididemnum miniatum. Next base: position 27,916,706 of record OZ023238.1, on the reverse strand, counting down.
CTCTCGAGATATTTTAATTCGTCGAGTATTTTGATAGGTACTTTGTCATAGAGTAGCAAAGTAGCAGGATATGGGTTGCATTGCTAAGCAGGTTGCATAGCAAATAATGATTTAAGGCAGTGCCAAAGCACCGGCAAGCTTTTTTTTTGAAATTGCTGTTTGTGCACATCAATGCCAAAGTTACACTAACTTTTAAGTCTCTAACCCTATCAATACCCCTAATTTTTACGTTTCAAGGTGCCACTGATGACGTCATACCAGAGTGACACAAGGTCATGTAAAGAAGCAAACAAGCAGTTTGTTGCAGCGGTGTTTTGATTATGGAAACCGGTCCGGTGTTCTAGACAGTATCATGATTTAACATAATACTAATCATTCATGACTTCCCCTGTTGTGGCTGTCAGTGGCCGCATTAGCAAAGCAAGAATTTATGCAATGAATTTTTCGTGATTATTGCATCACAATAATTAAATTCAGTTTACAGCATGAAACGCTGTTTACTGGACAATTAACTCAGTCAACAATCATACGCATTAAAAACAAGGCAAACAATGTGTGTGGTGAAAAAGTTACAAGAGACAAGTTGATGTTTCAAATACAACAAAAGTGTCGTCAGCTTTGCTACCCACAGGTGGGTTAGAAGTTTTCAATGGGCATCGTTGTTTGTGGCCGGTTGCCTGCTGAAGAGAGGGAACAACATAGAAAAGAAATGAAGTCGAGATGCTTAGGATGAGCAATGAAACAAAAAGTCTTTACATACAGTCTGGAATATGTCTAACCTGGATTGGCTGTGTGCAGCAAGGCTGACCAGACTTTTCTTATAGTAGAAACATTATGGTCTTTGGACTTTAACAGATACAATATCTTGCACAATAATAACAGGCAATGAATAAGATCATGCAACAAATCTTGAATAAATCATTAAAATTTCCATATATTTGTTTAATCAATCAATCAATCAATTTATTTATTTTTTCGTGTAAACAATAAATACGTCGTGCAGTTAAAAAAAAAAATGCTATAAATTGAATAACACGAACGGAGGCTGTGAAGGGACCTACTGGTGCGCAAGTCTTCGAGTCAAACAGCCACCGAAGATTAAAAAGTCAATCAAAGTTTGAGCAACAACTGTACGAGTACAAGCAGTTGAGTAACATTTTTTGTTCCAATAACCTAGTATGAGAATAAATCATTAGAGAATTAGATTTTTAACAGTCGAGTAAATGCTGCTTTAGCAATTTTACAAATCTTGGGAAGGGATTAATTCAAATGTCTTTAGGAATATTGTTCCAAATATTTGACCCTTGATAAAGAAATGATTGTTGAAGTTAGTTTGTTTTAAAAAGGGGGATTGTGAAGTCGTTAGAGGTGGTTCTGCGGGTGGATCGGGAGTGAGCCTACGATGACTTAACAAAACATTTGCTTAATTTGTGAGGTTCTTGTTTCACAAAAATTCTATACATAATCTTTGCTACTTCTAGTTGGTAGATTTGGTTAAACTTTAAAATATTCATTTTGCGATATAATGGATTAAGACTATCGAATTTTTTTGCGCCAGAGATAATTGTAACGGCACGATTTAAAAAAGTTGTAATCCTTTGAATATTACTTTTGTAAGTAGATCCCCAAACAGGAAGTGCGTACGTTAATTGGGAATATACAAGAGCATAGTAGAGTTGCAACAGTGTCTCTTTTGGGAAGTAATATTTCAATTTTCCCATTACACCAACGGAACATGCAATTTTCCGTTCAATACATTTGATGTGTTGTTTAAATGACAATTTGTTGTCAATAGTTAAACCAAAGTACTTGACGCTTGTTTGTGTAGAAATCGTATTATCATCACAGATTATTTCCATGAGCGCCGGCGGTTTATTGGTAACATGAGAATGTATAAGGTTGCACATTTACCTTCATATCACGAGAATGCAATCAAAGCGCTATAATGAGCTTGCTTCTGAAGAGTTGCTGGTCACCTGCATACCACTCTAACATCAGATGGCAATATCTTGGAAAGTGCCTTTGTCAATGGTACTGTACAAAACGTAAACTTGCAGGTTTGTTTTCGACACCATCCCTTTAATGTTGAATATCATGCAAGAAAGCTGTGAATACCAATTTTGAAGTTATTGATTTGACCCGCTTCGAGAATCCAACCTAATACCACAAGTCCAGAGGCAGACGCTCTATCCACTCGGCCATCTGAGCTGCACAAAACTTCAATTATCATCTTCGTCTAAAGTAAATCTGAAATGCACAACTCACCTTGCACTTCACTGTTGAAGTTGCATACAAAAAAGAGGAAACACAGCTGTAAAACTTTACAACAATTAAACATGTTTTGAAAAATCATATCTAAAACCAAACAATATCATAAACACACGTAATTTCACAAAGTGCCAAACATATTGCATTATTATGAGCATATTGGGTAATGTTTTGCATTGGCTGCTGAGTAGAATCCATGCTTAACAGTTATATAAACTTATCAATGTATGTGGTAGTCTAATACTGAGAGTATAACAAAGATTAGATTTTTTTTTAATTAGAAAAAGACGAAATCGTAATCTCAGTTTAAGTTTCTTACCCTATTTTTAGTTTAATCGGGTGTTGCGACCATGCCTACTAATCCCCTCATCTTCAAGTTTCATTCTCGCTAGCATGTTACAATGTTAATCGTATTGTTGCTTCTTCCCTTTCCTGTGTCCGTTTGAATTTGAAATCCTATATTGCTGTTGATTTTTTTTTTCATTTTGACAGCGCAAAAATAAAAGACACTACTACTACTTAAAACCTCAAAGCATCGGGTCTCATTTGCTCATCTAGAATAAGCCCACATGGTTTTTCTGTCTGCCAACCTTACCCTAACCTATTTATTTATTCTTTAACTCGAGCACAAGAATGCGGCCCATATTCGAACAACGCAAAAAAAAAATATATATATGTATATAGTCTACAATAACCAAAGCACATTACATTTCATTAACATCACCGTATAGCATTGTTTTAAAATGACGGAAATATTTAAAGCAAAATAAAACATTAGAATTGGCTATAGCAATAATTATTAAGTTTTCAGACAATTCATCTCATCAATAGAACCCATAAAGACAATTACGTATATAAGCATCAAAGGTTGGAATATTGGCATAAATTTGACCCAATCTAGCACTGACATACTTTGGTATACCATGTAATACATGAAAAGCGTTGTTATAGGCAACTCGAATCTTGTTATAGCTTGACTTTAAATAATCACACCACAGATGAGCTGAGTACATAGACATGCAATAGATGCGAAATACATTTTTTACTGGTTCAGAGCATATATGAAATTGAGATTTAACGGTGTTGGCAGTGCAATATAAATATCGTACTTGCCTGTTAATGTCAGCATCATCTTTCCCATGTTGATTTAGATAAACACCTAAGTACTTAACATCAGAAACAAATCTAATAGCACAACCATCCAAGTTAATATTAGGTTGAAAGTTTAGTTTAAGCGTAGGGGAAGGAAAAAGCATACCCACAGTCTTATTCGAATTAAATTTAATTGCGAGAGTTAAAGCATATATATTTCTCACATAGTTGCAGCATTTTGCGAAGTCCCTAAACACTCGGAGAAAAGCAACAAAGGTCATCAGCAAACATTAGGTGATTTATTTGGTTGCCAGTAACTTCGCCACATGGTAACTTCGCCACAGTAACTTCGCCACACTTTCATACATCGAAAATTTACATTGCCTACACCGAAACAAGACTTTAAATTCACGGTTGCCGTACAAAATTTTATCGGGCTTTTCGAGTTACTTGGTAACTTCGCCACATAAGCGAAACTGTGGGGTAAGATGTGGGGAGAAAGGTGTGGGAGAGTGCATGGGGTGAATAAGGAAGTGTGTTGGGGTGTAGGGGGAGGTCAAGGGAGCTGTGGGAAGAGATATGGGGGGGGTGTGGGGGGAAGTAAGGAAAGATGTGTGGGGAGTGGAGAAGTGTGGGGAGGGTGTGGGAAAGTGTATGGGGCGAGTGGGGAAGTGTGTTGGCGTGTGGGGAAAGGATGTGGAAAGGGTAATGGGGAAGATGTAGGGAAATGTATTGAGGTGTGGGGCCCCAACACACTTTTAATTCCCCACATCTCCCTACCCTCACCTTTCCCTACATCTCCCCTTATCTCTCCCACATCCCATCACACTTTCATACACCTCCTTTCATACCTCTTCCCACATCCCTCCTTCCTCCCCCCACACCCCAACACATTTTCCTACTATCCCCACATCTCCCTTCACCTTCTCAAAGTGTGGCAAAGTTACCATGTGACGAAGTTTCTGTGGCGAAGTTACTGTGGCGAAGTTACCATGTGGCGAAGTTACTGGCAACCATTTATTTTATGGTTACCTACATAACAACCAGCTGTAATCTTATTCAATGCAGAAGACAGTCCATCAATATACACTGCATACAAATAACCTGACCCTACAAATAAACTGCGTACAAATGAATACAAATAAACTACGTACAAATTAACTGCGTACAAATAACCTAACCTACTGGTATAACCTGACTCTAACCAAATCTAGCTCTAATCGAACCTAATCCTAACCAAACTTAACCCTAATCAAACCTGGAGGCTGATACTAGATCTAACCCAAAGCATTTTCATAAGTAGCTTACTGGGGGTCCTACTAAACACCGCAAGGTACTACAAGGTACCGGTACTTTTAAACCTACAAAATGCTTGAAAACACCACAAGGTACCTTTAAACCACGTACAAAGTACCGTAGCTGAAAACACTACAAGGAACTGCAAGGTACTTTTATAGCTACTACAAGGTAGTTGAAAACACTACCAAAGGCGTATCCAGAGAATGGGGTGCTAGGGTCGCGCCACCCCTCCTGCTGAAATATAGGCTGATATATATCTGCAGTCAGCGGAACAGTAGAAACAGGACATGTGAGGACGCGTTGACGTTTATTTGGTCTTCACTTGATTTTGCTTTTTTTTATTTTTTTTCGTCTTCACCGATATTTTCAGTGGAAACGTATAAACAGAAAATTGCCCCCCCTCCTTTTCAAATTTCTGGGCACGCCCCTGACTACAAGGTACTTTTAAACTAGGGGTGTCCAAACTTTTTTTACCGAGGGCCACATTCAGAATAATGCACTTAAGTCCGGGCCAGAGATGTCCGGAGTCAGTCACTTTTTTGAGACTCCGATTCCAATCCTGCTCTAAAATTTCAGAATCCTACACCAATCCTGCTCCGGTTTACGTCAAAAATCAAAACTCCAACTCCTCTTTTCACTCGTGTTACTCGAAGAATTTTTGCAAACTTTGCAATCACAATGTTATTCAAACTTTAGGCCTATGTTAAATTTCATGCAAGTGAGATTACTGGTGTTTAGAAACTGTGCGCGAACCAATGCCTCACAGCGAGCATAACTTTTGACAATGTTCAGTGTACATTACAATAATAACTTAAAGAAATGGTTACTCCGGCTCCAACTCCTACTCCAGTTTTGACGTTAAACTTAACTCCGAGTCCAATCCGGTTCCGGAAAAATTTGCTTGACTCCGGCTCCGAATCCGGCTCCTGAACATTTCTGGTCCGGGCCAGTCGCTAAAGAAAAGGCACACACGAAAAATTGAGAATTAACAGAGAAAAGAAGTAAACGTAATAATTGCTCCAAAGAGAAGCGGGCGATGCGTTTGGGAGTGCGTTTTGCAAGCGCATTCACTGGAATCCTTTGTGTGACAGTGATCAACCTCACACGAAAATGCTAAATTGACAATTCGACGTAGTTTGTTTCACAAACTATTTAAATCGCAAAATAATGTTGATATTTTTGCAAGGTTCCATTTTGTAAAGAGGCTAACGGGCCATATCACATTGCATTTTTAGAATTAGCCGCGGGCCAAAAAAAGGACAGCGCGGGCCAGATTTGGCCCGCGGGCCGTAGTTTGGACACCCCTGTTTTAAACCAACTACAAAGTACTTGAAAACACTGAAACACTACAAGGAACTACAAGGTACTTCTAAACCAACTACAAGGTCAATCAATCATCATGTTTATTCGTTGCAAGCGAGTGATGCATATAAAATATGTCGCAGAAAGATTTGCAAACTGGAGACAACGAAAAGACCAGTTGGTCATCGAAGTCAGTTGCCACCACCAGACAAATAGCTTACTTAGCAGGTATGATTGTTTTGACATGAAAACAAAAACAGAACAAAACAAAAAAAAAAAAAAAAAAAAAATCTTATCTGCTCTTTGACACAAACCACTATCCGCAACTTAATGAAATGAAATGCGGTATTGACATAAATGAAATTAATGATTTTTTCCATTACCTATCAGAAAAGTCATATAGCCTGTAACTTACAGGCTACACTATTATGTTTTTGTTTACACTTTAAGAGAAACATTTACCTTAATTGCAATATTGATTAATCAAAAATTTTTTGTATTCAGACTTAAACTTGGTTATGTTATAACATTTTATGTCTCTTGGAACTGCTCTCCATATTTTAGGACCAGTAAAAGTAATTGTTTTTTTAGCTAGTTCTGTTCTAGCATAAATTTGTTTAAAATTAAAGTTTGCTAAACATCTCGTTTCATATTTGTGAATCAGATTTACTTGAACAAGTCCAAAATAATCTCTGGACACTTTTTTTTTATAACAACGATGAATAATTTTAGCAATCTGTAATTTCAAAATATCTTCTAACTTCAATAATTTAAGCGAGCTATACAACGGTTTAGCAGAAACATATAGGGGAGTTCGTGTAATAATTCGTAATGCTCTGTTTTGAAGAGATTTTAAGGGTTTCAATGCTGTTGCTGAGGCTTGACCCCAGGTTGATATACAGTATTGAAGGTGGGGATAGATAAGACTGTAATAGACAGATTTCATGATACCTTCAGACACATACTTTCGTAGATTTGAGAGAGCCCAAATACCACTGGAGATTTTAGAACATTGTTTAAGAATATGTGGTTTCCAGGATAACTCATTGTCAAGTAGGACTCCCAAGTAACGGATTTGAGTTTTTTGAGCAATTTCAATATCATTGATATAAATTTTAAATGTACTACCTACTTTCTTAGGTTTGTTTATTATCATGTATTCAGTTTTATTGTGGTTTAAGGACAGCTTGTTTGTTTTTATCCAAGCATCTACATTTTTCAGTTCATCATTCATTTTTTGTTCCAGGGCGGATATGGATTTAGAAGAAAATGTAAGATTGGCATCATCTGCAAACAGCCTAACACGCAGGGTGCATGAAGATGGTAAGTCATTTATATATATCAAGAATAGTAGAGGTCCTAAGGTAGAACCCTGGGGTACTCCATAGGTTACTGGTTGAATAGAAGATTTAGTTTGGTGTGTTACAACACATTGCTTTCTATTTGATAAAAAGCTTTCTAACAAGTTCAAAGGCAAACCTCGAATACCGTATCTATGTAATTTGTTTAAAAGAATTTTGTGATCAACAGTATCAAAGGCTTTCTTTAGATCTATAAATACCGAACAGACAATTTCTTTATTATCAACACACGTTACGAAGTCTTCATATATTTGGGCCACAGCTAGTTCAGTGGACAAATTTTCTCTAAAACCAAATTGATTTATATAAAATATATTATTATTATTAAAGTAGTCGTACAACTGACCGTAAAGACATTTTTCAAATAATTTGGAAAAGGGTGACAACAGCGAAATTGGTCTATAATTTGAGCACTCATTTTTTGATCCATTTTTATGAATAGGAATTACTTCAGCTATTTTTAAAACACAAGGAAAAGTGGATTGCAATATGCAAATATTATAAAGTTTAGTGAGGATCGGTGCTATTATTATGTTACACATTTTAATAAATTTAATAGGAACACCATCTAGTCCTGAACTTTTAGAACTATTCAAATTATTTATATGAGCAACTACTTCTTCAACTAATATTGGTTTCAGAAAAAATGAATGCTGGACTCCTTGTATCAATTTAGGTGGAGAGAAATCAAGGTTAACTGGAGGCTGGTCAATTTTTTCAGCTAGCATTTGTGGAATGTTTGTGAAGTACTTATTAAAAGAATTACTAATTGTTAAGGGAGAGTTTGCCCATTCATCATTATTATCTTTCATTCTTAATGGAATAGACAAGCTTTTCTTTTTGAATTTGATGATGTCATTTATTGTTTTCCACATTAGTCCTGAATTGTGCTGATTTTGCCTAATTATGTCACCATAGTATTGCTGTTTAGCAAATTCTTTTATATGTGTCAATTTATTTCTATATTTTTTGTAGTTCAACTGAGCAGACCTTGATTTGTCTTGTAATGTTTTTTTAAATAGCTGATTTCTTTTTCTAATAGAGACTAAGATACCTTTAGTAATCCAGGGTTTGTTGGCCAATTTTTGTTCTTTTCTTGTCATTTGTTTCAATGGTGCATGTTTATTTAATACTGATTTGAATATACCAATAAACTGTTCAAATAAAAGGTTTACAGGTTTGTGTTCATTTATTTCGTCATTGTAACTACCAAAATTCATAGAAAGTTCAGAAAGAAACTCTTCAGGAACAAAATTTTTTAAAGATCGTTTCTTAAACCTTAAGTTTACCTTAGTGGGTTTGAGATCTTTTACCATAACTGTAACAGGTAAATGGTCAGATATATCAGAGAGAAGAATATTGGTACCTACTTCTGAGCAAGTATTATTTGTGTATATGTGATCCAGTAAAGTAGAAGAGGATGGACTTATTCTTGTGGCATATCTGATAAGTTGAGAGCAACCAAGGCTGTGCAAAGAATTTTTATAAGCTTGTACTGAAGTGTTTGAGTTTTCTTTCAGCAAATTAATATTCACATCTCCACAAATGTAAAAAATTGAATTATGTAAGTTTAGCTTTTCAATTGTTCTTTCCAAGCTAACTTGGAAGTCTTTGAAATTAAAATTTGGATGCCTATATAATGGATGCCTATATACAAAGGTGCTTTTGAATCAACTACAAGGTAGTTGAAAACAGCACAAGAAACTACAAGATACTTGCAAACCAACTACAAAACTTTTAAGGTAATTTTAAACCAACTACAACCCCCACGACCCCAACCCCCCCTCCCCCGACTCCAACCCCCGACAACCCCTCTGACCCCAATCCCCCCGACTCCGACCCCCCGACCCCAACCCCCATACTCCTTAAACCCCGACCCCAAACTCCTCGACTCCTTAACCCCCGACCCAAACCCCCCAACCCAACCCCCCCAAACCTTAGCAAATCTCCAACTCCCCCGAACCCCCACCCCTCGAATCCCCAAACCTCCAATTTTGACACTTTTGACCCCCGAAACGCAGTGTTTTCGATACCTTATAGGGTAGTTCCTAACGCCTTGTCGTTAGTCTAAAAGTTCCTTGCGGTGCTTTTAACTGCCTTGTAGTTGGTTTAAAAGTTCCTCGTAGGGATGTGCCTCAAGGAAAATTACTCGGACTTGCCGAGAAACGAGTATTCACGGCATTACTCGGCCGAGTCCGAGTATTTACGACGTCAAAATATGAACTCAAATTCAGGGATATCTAGCCCTGCTCAAATTTAGGTGAAGAGCAAAGAAAAATAAGGTCATCACGTCCGTACAAATCCTAATTTCGACTCAAATTAGGATAAAAAGCAAAAAAAAGGTCAAAATGATAAGGTTTAATACTCGGCCGAGTATCAATTGATACTCGGACTCGGCCGCGTAATGCCTTATTGCTCGGCCGAGTACTTGGACTCGGCAGTGGCGTACGCACGGGGGGGGGTTTCGGGGGTCGAAACCCCCCCATTGACGACCGAAAAATATGAAAACCTCTCTTTTTGAAATGATCTGCCTTTTTTTACACAGAGATTGCCGAAATTGTTATCAATTATCATGTTTTTCTGTGCTATCCAACTTCCTTATGTTACATAATCTTGAAAAACTTTCATTGTGATGCAATAATAACGGTAGTCAAACTTTTCTGGTGCGTTACGCTTGACGTTGACGATTGCAGAAAAAGTGAAACCTTTCTTTTTTGAGACGAACCGACTTTTCTTCGTGCGGAGGTTGCCGAAATTGCTGTCATGTTTTTTTTCTGTTCTGTCCAACTTTCTGATTTAATTTCGAGAAACTTTTATTATGATACGATGCAACAATACCGGTATTCCAACTTTTTTGATGTGTTTTGCTTGAACTGCAATTTTGTCATTGATGCTGCTGTGAAGCAATTGGTTAGTGGGAGTTCCCTTAAATACGAAGTATCTGCAGTAACTATGGCTGCACAAAAAATTTTTTCAAAAAATCAAATCTTCACTGTAATCGTTTCATTAAACTCGCTGTAGTATTGCAGCGTCGTAGCGAGAGGCGGGGCCCGACCCCGCGGCTTAATGACTGGACAACGCAGCTCCGAAGAAACGTCGCAGCGGTAGCTAGCCGTTGGCTACTCTGTGTCCAACTTGACCGGCCTGGGAATTGAACCTCAGACCTTCCACATCGATAGCAACAACTTTAACACTGCGCTATAACCGGCCAGTTTGTTGAAAAATTATTAAAATATAAAAATCTAAATTGACGCTGCCTTACATGCTAAAAATAAAAATACCGCCTAGGAAGACCAAACCAACGAAAGATTTAAAGAGGCCCTGGGGCGGAACGGGTAGGGGGGTGGCAAAATTGTTTTTACGCCTCGCTACTGTCTCAGCAGCTGGAGTGCTCCGTTACCCAAACACCCCGGTTATGTGCTTGAGAGTATCTGATGATATCGACACTGTGATTTGGGTGAAAAATGCTTAGAAAATATCGACGCTGTTTTTGAGTTTAATCGCATGATCAGGGATTCTTCTCGCGCGTAACTTATGATAGTTTAAAAATGTTTCGGTAGGGAGGGCAGTTTGTTCTCATGCTTCACTGTCTTCGTCGTGTGGTTGGGCATCCTCTTCCCACGGTTTAGATGTTGACGGCGTTGATTTTAAGCCAGCGTCGGATATCATCATCCAGGACCAACAGACCTTGTATTCCTTTTGGTGCACGATGTAGGGGGCATGTAGAAATGATGTGGTCTGCAGTTTGCTCAGAGGCACTACACTCACAATTCGGTGAAGGAGCAGCACCCCATTTGTACATGGATGAATGGAATCGCCCTACGCCAGTCCGCAGACGATTCAGTTTTACCCAAGATGTTCTGGGCAAACCCATTCCAAGAGGCTTAGGACTGGCCTTGGGAATAAAAGCATGAAGCCTTGATGCACTTTTCAAGTACTTCATGTTCCATACATAATCCATCCATTGCGCTGCACGAATGTCAGATTCGGTGAGACTATCGAGTAGTTTCTGTGCAGCGGGTAAAAACGGGCGTCTTGATTTGAGCCTTCCCTGGTGCGCATTTTGTTTCCCGACCAGCTGCTCATGTAGCATATGATCAGGGTTATGGGTGGCTTCACTGTCTTCATTATTCAAGACAGGGGATACTGGATACTGCTCCTTTCATAATGAGTGCATATTAAATGTTTATATCAAGGTTTATATGCGTTGTTTGTGTCAATGTTGGTTCTTGAAAAAAGATTTTTTTGGAGGAAAGCAATAACTTGTTTTACCCTTCTGGCTACACTCTGTTTGTGATGTAGCGAAATCTAGCCTACTTTAGTCAGTTAACCTTCCTATGACCCAAAAATGAGGTCAACTAAAGTTTTTTCAGTAAATATTTAACAACGGATTGACAGCTTGAGTTTCGGAGAAACCTTTTCGCTGCTTAAATGAAGCCCAAAGAATCAAGCAAAAGTGTGAATGAAATATCTGGATTGTTTCCTTCGTTATGGCGTTATATACTGTAGCTTAATCATGGTAGCTGCAATTGCACAGTAATTTAGACTAGAAACATTACAATCCGATGCACTTTAATACCTCTGAACTACTATAGGCTAATTGTAGCATGTTACGTCATCACGATGTGACATCAATGAACCCCCCCATTGAAAAATCCTGCGTACGCCTCTGGGACTGGGCACATCCCTAGTTCCTTGTAGTGTTTGCAGCTCCTTTGTACTTCGTTTAATAGTATCTTTTAGTTGTTTGCACTGTTTTCAGTACCTTGCGGTGTTTAGCAGGACCGGCTTCTTGCTATTGACTACTGAATGCTGCAACAAATACGGGTAATAAAGGAAGCTTCTACAGTTCTATTCCACCGGAAATAAAACCTAAAATGCCCGGTTTATTATACGAGCGCGCTTGATAGTTGCCAGCCATCTGTACACCACGACAAGATGGGGGGAATCCCGCCAAATGCTTTTCCCAAAGGCACAATTAACAAGCGTCAAGCAGGGAAGCTGTAAATACCAATTTTCAAGTCATTGGTTTGACCAGACTCGGAATCAAATCCAAGTTTACAGCTCTCGAGGTGGAGGCTCTCACCATTCGGCCGTTTGAGCTGTCAAACCTAAGGTTTTACAGGAAATTTTTCAAACCGAAACTCTAACTGAAACCTGTTTTGAGAAGTCGTGGGAATATGCAAAAGAGGTCAATGCATGTTTTGTTGATCTTGAAAAAGCATATGATCGCATTCCTAGAGACAAGCTTTGGGCGGTGCTGTTGCAGTATGGCATTGATGGCCAGTTACTAACTGCCATTAAGTCGCTGTACATGCATTCCGAGATCTGTGTTCGTGTTAACAGTGCAACGACGAAACCTTTCAGAGTAAGTGTGGGACTACGGCAAGGCTGCTCTCTTTCACCTATTCTGTTCCTTATTTATATGGATAGAATAGTTAAGAACAGTGAGTCTTGTGGCGGAGTAAAGATCGGTGAATGCACTGTACAACGTCTGTTATTTGCAGATGATCTAGTGCTACTCGACTCTACCCAAAATGGTCTCCAGCAAGCTCTTGACAGGTTTTCGGATGCATGCTCTGTTGCCGGAATGAAAATCAGTACAACAAAAACAGAAACCATGTGCCTGTCCAGACAACCAAAGCAGTGCTCTCTCCAAATTGATGGAGTACCACTAAAACAGTCAGAGAAATTCAAGTACCTCGGCGTCTCATTCACAAGTGACGGCAGACAAAATAGCGAATTGGATATCCGCATCGGAAAAGCAAGTGCAGTAATGCGCCAGCTCCACCGATCTGTGGTACTGAAACGGGAGCTTTGCACCAAGGCAAAGCTATCCATTTTCAGATCGGTCTATGTTCCTATTTTGACTTATGGCCATGAGTGTTGGATCATGAATGAGAAAGTGAGGTCTCGAGTTCAAGCAGCCGAAATGGGATTCTTGCGAAGAATTAGCGGTTTGATCTTGTTGGACAAGGTTAAAAGTGCAGATATTCGTGAATCTCTAAACATCGAGTCGCTGCTTCTCCGACTAGAAAAATCGCAACTGCGTTGGTATGGACATGTGACACGAATGCCCCAGGAAAGAACAGCCAAAAAACTGCTCTGTTCAACACCGATTGGTCGAAGGCCTAGAGGCCGTCCCAGAACTCGATGGCGAGATTACGTAGAAGATCTTAGTTGGTCTCGCCTTGGCATCCCAGCAGAGCATCTATCCTTTGTTGCAGAGGATCGAGATGCTTGGAGGCTCCAACTTGAGCTGCTGCCCCCGCGACCCCCCAAGGATAAGCGGGTCCAGAAAATTGATTGATTGATTGAACTTACACCCAAACCGATTTTTCTTGAAACGTCAAAACCGAAACTGAAGCCTGTTCAAAATTTTTAAAGGTTTTGGGTGTTAAAAATTGTCATCACCTTCATGAAGAGCACAGGCCTTTTAATGCAGGGCGTTAAATAAAGTAGGCCTAGCGGTGAATACCAATTTTGAGTCTTTGGCTTGACCCTAGCCGGAATCAAACCTGAGCTGACAACTTCTAAAGCAATTTATTGTTCTACTTACTCGGCCATCTGAGCTGCTACGCATCATTTTAATAAAGCAAAAACCCCCAGAAGCAAAGCACTTAAACAATCTGTATTCAATGTAACATAGCTTTCTTGGATGAAACTTAAACCAAAACTCAAAAACCGAATTCTATCGTGATCAAAACTAAAACCGAAACTAGAACCTATTTTTCAACATCCGTGAGACCGTGATCTCGTTGAAACTTCTAATTTAACGCGAACACTCTGGCTTTATTTTTCATGTTTATGTTAAAGTGTAATTTATTACAATCTTAATTATCATAGGCTACTGTGTTGCGAAAATGCTGATACAACAAATTAACTATAAAGATGTGTATTGAGAGTGTATCAACCTACACGAGGAAGATGCTATATCTCCGAGCATTTAGATCAGTTTGAAACTCAACTTTAATGAAAAGATTATAGCCAGTATAATTGTAATCGTTTTAGCATCGTTTACCGAAATCAAATTATCACATAATTCCAAAGATTCTATCAAATAAAACAACTTTGTTGATCTAGGTAACCCCACATAAGTACAACTTATTTCCATTTATAAGATTTCGGTAAACAACTTTGCTGACCTAGGTAACCCCACATAAGTACAACTTAGGCCTATTTCCATTTATAAGTTGTACTTATGTGGGGTTACCTAGGTCAGCAAAGTTGTTTACCGAAATCTTACGCCATCACGGTGCCTTCGTAGTCTTACACTAACGATGGTATAAGTTTTTACCAAAACGCTTATAAAATAATTCAAATAATTATACTGGCTATATTTTTTTTATTAAAACCTGAACCTGATTTTACAAAAACATTCGCAAAACTACGATGACGTAAAGGAAAGAAATGCAGGAGCAGCGTATGTTCGGGGAAATCGTCCCCGCAGAGCTGACAATGATTGGCGACAAGGTTTGCACCAATGAAAAAAAACCATAAAAGCAGGGAATGATTGCGTTCAAGCGGTGAAAGTGCAAGGATAATACTGCATAGGCACTGCGGCAGTTTGCACGATTGTAGGCAGCGGAGAAAATTAAGAATATTGAGCAACATCTTCAAGAGTTTGACCCCTTCATTTTCTTAGTTGCTTGACCCAACTCCACAGTTCGTACTCTCTGAGCGAAATTCAACGAACAAACAGTTTCCCCCAAGCTAGCTTCGATGGGAGAAACTTGAACCACCATCAGGGTTTTGCTTTCTTTGCCTATCAATGAAATATTGTTGACATGGTCGGGTCATTCTATGAATACTAGGCTTAGCAGCTGAGTCTTAAGAATACGATAATATGAAGGAAACATAACAACCACAAAAAGGCAGCAAAACGATTAACCTTATGGCATGCAGGTAGGAGAGGAGCTAAAAAAACAACCATAGGCTTGGTTGCATCACCCACAATTGAACTTCTCGACTGCGTTGATCAATGATTATATTACTCACTGCATGGTCTACGATGGCTGCTTGACTCGATGATAGCAAGATCATCATCGCAGTCTTCCAGTGTTTGTACTTCAATATTCGACGACTTAAGGACAGGCTATAATTTTTTTGTGCTTAGCGGGGGATGGGGGGGTAAGTAATGAAAAATTTAAAGGGCAAATTCTAATTGGTTAAAAACTACGTATTTTATGAGAACGCTACACGCATAAGTCAGATCAGGCTTTTCTCCAATAAAAGAGGCATTTACCCCAATCACGTCACTAAGGAGGATACTCACTGAGCGAATCTTGAAGTAGATAAGTCAGCTTGGAATTGCGGAAAGGCACGTGTCCTTGCTTGTTACGTAATGCGTGGATGACGTCACCGAGAGCGGATAAACTTCGATTGATATTTTGAGCTTCCTTGAGACGATCGCCCGATGCTCCACTCTTCGACACCCGCTCCGACCCAGCAAGGTCAATCAAGTTCAAACGACCTAATAAACAAAGCGTCACCATGACGCCATGTTGGAACAGATAAGTGACGTACCTGCAGTAGACGTTCCGGTAGTTTTATTTGTGCCATCAACAGCAATCATGAGAACAGCATGTGAGCGTGAACTTCGCTCGTTCATGTTTGTGGAGGCGGTTGCGCGGTTTGAATGTCCGGCGCGGAATAACTGGAACAAAGATTAGCCACTGAATCTCGCTCAAAATCGCGGAAAACTCGCGCGTTCGTACATTAAAAGCCACAAGTTTCTCGTGAATGAAAGGTTCAACAGCTCAGATGGCTGAGTGAATAGAGCGTCTGCCACTGGTGCTGCAGACTCGGGTTTGATTCCGAATCGGGTCAAACCAATGACTTTAAAATTGCTATTCACAGCTTCCCTGCTTGACGTTCAACATTAAACAAACAGTGTGGAGAACAAACCGGCAAGTTTACTTGTTGTGCCGTTGGGAAGGGCGTTTAGCGGGATTCCTCCCATCTTAGAGTGGTAGACAAGATGGCCGGCAACTCCTAAGCGAGCTCGTTAGATCACTTTCTAGTGACAGAAGGATTAGATACGCAACAAATCAGCTCCCAGCAAACGAGGTTCTAAAAAGATAAAAGAATTATCAAAAATCAAAACACAAGAAGCTTAAGCATTGCTGTAGGCAGAGCAGCAAGCAGTCACGTTATTACGTCATGTATAGCTTATGATGAGCAAATCACAACAACCAAATGTAGTGGTAGCAAGGCAATACGAAACCGAAACACTTCTCTCGTGCCAAGTCAAATTTTGTGATTTCATAAGCAGACAACAGAAACGGAGTTGCAACTATGCACAAGCCACAATAAATTCCTAGATGCTGACGTTTGGACAACATAGATTCAGCTGTCATCATCTGTTTTGTTCTGCCTTGCTTACACTGCTGATGATGACAGCTGAATCTATGTTGTCGAAACGTCCAATACCCACCTTGTTAACATCATCGAGATTCTTAACTTGAAATTTCTTCAAGCGCAGAACAAACAGACCCCCATCAGGGTTCATTTTTATTTCCAACTTCTCAGTTCGACTGTTCAATAAATCCCTGAACGATATCACGTTATTGGAAATCAAATCTTCATTACACTCGCGATATTACGCAGAAGCATGTGACAAGTGGGGGGCTAATGTCAACGGCTTAGCGCCTGATGGGCAACACAGCTCTCAAGAAACATCGCAGCAATGGCAATACTGTGTCTGATTTGACCAGCCCGGGAGTTGATCCCCAGACCTTCCGCACGATTAGCGATGTGCTTAACATCGAGCTAACCGGTCAGTTCGATCATATCATCGAGCAAAACCCACAAGTGCGGGGTGGTTACCTGAGAGTTTCATTGTAAATTTCCACGAGGGAAACACTGACGGTGTAATCCCAGTCACATGACCTGTCGTCAATCATGCGGAACAAATTATCCAATGCTCGTTGATTGATTCCCGGATGGTCGCTGGTGCCCTTATGACGTCAAAATAAGAAGATAAAGCAGTCAGAAATGATCGTGGACTAGAACGTGGCGCTGTGATTCGTAGCGTCGTTTTTACGACAGCCTTGATCTCAAGGTTGATGGTTCAACTCCCATCCAAGGCTCGTTGTTGCATCCTTGGATAAGATGCTTCACGATAATTTTCTTTGCTTGGTGGAATCTAACAAGCAGCAAACTGAAGAAGTCAGAAGTAAAATTCAACCGGAAAACTCGGCAAGACGACTCCTAAGCGAGTCTGGATGCGTCCTATGCATACCGCTTCCGTCGCTTTCTCGTGACAGGAGGATAAAAATGAAGAAATCAATCAGTTTCACGTCGATCTCTGCATGCAGCTTGAAACATACTCATATTTATTTCGTCACAATTGACGACAAACCGACAGGCTTTCACGGCACGCGATGATTACGAGCAAGAAAGTTTCGAGACGACGAGTGTCAGCTGCACGGTGCACGGACAATGTGCAACAGTGACGTATCAAATACGGAGTGGGCACGGAAGGATTGGAGATGAAATTGGATGTCAACGGATTTGATTGATTTTCAGCTGATATAGGACTGGGTAAAAATAATTACAGCTGCATTCCTACTGGAGCTGGCAAAACATCCTGAATTACATTTGACAAAGTTTTGATTTGGTTTGACATTAAATAAAAACAATCAAATCTTCATTGTACTCGCGGTATTACACCGAAGCGTGCAACGAGTGGCGGGGTCCATCTCCGCGGCTTAGCGCCTGGACAGCACAGCTCTGAAGAAACATCGCAGCGATGGCGACACTGTGTCTCACACAGCGGTACCGAACGTAGTGAGCCAGATTCAAGTTTAATTCATTAACAAAAATCAGTTCGTTTGCGCGGAGATCTTCAACCTGCAGCTCTCACCTCCATCGTATACGTCTTGCCGGAGCCAGTCTGACCATAGGCAAAAATACACACGTGGTACCCGTCCATGCATGACGTCACCAGAGCTTGCACTTCCCCGTAAACCTACGTCATAATGGCTACAGTTAGTTGGAACAAAAGCGCGATGAGAAAACTATGGGTTCGATTCCAAATGTTTTTTCCACGGTCAAGTCAGAAACAATTCCTCAATTGAGGTAGGAGCTTGTTTATTAGTTCACCGATCAGATGGCCCAGTGGAACAGAGCGTCTGCTTTTGCATCGGTAGACTTGGGATTCGATTCCGAGTCGGGTCAAACCAATGACTGTAACATTGGTGTTCATAGCTTCCCTGCTTGACGTTCAGCATTAAAGGGACAGTGTGGAGAAACAGGCCGGTTAATTTACTTGTTGACTCGATGGAAAAGGCACTGAACGGGATTTCCCCATCTTAATGTAGTAGACAGATGGCTGGCAACTCCTAAGCGAGCTTGTACAGCGCTTTCTCGTGACAGCAGGATAAATATGCCAATAATAAAATATAACGAATACATGCAACCAGAATAAGAAAAACATTTAATTGAAAACATCAACCATTTACTTTTGTAATATTTAAAAGAACCAGGAGAACGAAATTTTCCAAATTTAAGAGAGATCATCGCGTATACTTCCTTTATCTTAATTGACAATCTTTCAACCCTAAATTGACTTCTCCATCATCATAAATATACTCAGTCCACTATCTACATCACAAAAGTGATCCCATAAACCTACAGACCGAGCCACACTACTTTAGTCTAACACAGGTCCCACAAGGTAACCCACCCACTTGCAGCTGCAAACGCGTTTCGACCTTATTAGGTCTCATCAGTGCAGCATAGCACCCTCCCCCCCACACCAACTAAGCCAAAACTATTTTAACCTTCAACTGAACTTATAGTATCTGTCTCTGCGCCAACTTTGTTCTCTAGTAAAATTGACCAGCAAGAGTGCCATGCCAAATTCAAAA
This sequence comes from Trididemnum miniatum, assembly GCA_964006365.1. Lineage (NCBI taxonomy): Eukaryota > Metazoa > Chordata > Ascidiacea > Aplousobranchia > Didemnidae > Trididemnum > Trididemnum miniatum. The sequence goes on along the minus strand of OZ023238.1, from coordinate 27,897,511 downwards.
ATAACGGTCAAATATGAACATGACGTAACAAAGGGTGAACTCCAAAACTAATCATAGGCTAGTCCCTTCCCAATGAACCATTTACTTTTGACAATGCGATGAGCAACATCTTCAAACGACAAGCAAAAAATGTTTTCAATTCTTCTGGCTGCATGTTTTCTATCAAACCAGTGGCAAGTTCCAAGCTCTATGCTCCGAAACTTGCACGAAGAAGCTTGGGCCAATTGCGGCACGTTGTGCGCACTATGCGAGCATGTGGAAAGCTTAATAGCATTTCACATCTTCATCATACTCCCGATTTTACACCGAAGCGTGTAACGAGTGGCGGGGTCCATCTCCGCGGCTTAGCGCCCGGATAACACAGCTCCGAAGAAACATCGCAGCGATGGCGACACTGCGTCCGATTTGACCTGCCCTGGAATCGAACCCCAGACCTCCATGGTCGATAGTGATGTGTTTAACCCCTCCGACAACCGACCGGTCCACTAACCTCGTCCTGAGTCGACCGCCCTGGGAATACCCGGTCAACTTCGAATGTTTGGCTGCGACCCTTCTGAGGGTTATTGACGTAGATGATTGCGTCGTCACTATCGTCATACGACACTGCCTCTTTGGCGTTTCGTCCATCTTCGGAAATAATCGGACGCGCTCGCACAAACACCCGGATGTTACCTAAATGAATGAACAGATCAAATAACACTCCCCTGGTATAAGTGTCTTCCTCACACTTGCCCCCTCCCTTCTCATACCAGATTACTCCATATCTTTCATACCACGTTATCCCCCATTCATGTACTACGTTACCCCAATACCCTGCTTCATAACAAGTTACCTCCTTTACACCAATTTAAACCCCTTCATACCATCAGCACCCCACTCACCCCTCAATTCAACGAGTTGATTGTGATATTTCTTGCGCAACATCATTTCCTTCCTGTACCTCCTCATCATCTCTTTGCTTGATTCATTCACCTCATCAACTGCGTCATTAATCTGCGTCATAATCAATCATCGTCACGTAATAATAACGAAAATTTGCAAGACTCGAGGCTGACGAGCGACGTCACAAACCGATGTGTAACGTCAGCATCGATTTGAAGTGCAGGTGCTAAAGATCACCATCAATCAGAAAGTTGGTATTATAACGATTCGAGTATCAGGTGCGATTACGAGGGGGATATGGTCGTCCTCACCTGTTTGGCAGCCCGCTTGATGGCGTCCTTCAGCATGCCAGGGAAACTTTCCACTTCTCGGCGTAATAATTTCCGGTCACGTGACACTTGACGTATGGTCGACATTGCAAGTCTACATCACAAAAAACTTTTTGTAGAAAAAGAGTTCGATTCTCCGGGAGGGAAATTCTCACTAAATTGATGATCATTATAAGACGTCACCAATACTACCCAAGTACACGATCAATTGAAGCATCCAAACATACAATATCTTGACGAGAATCGAACCTGCCACCTCTGGATTTGTCCCATGCTCCACCACTAACCTGAGTGCGCTCTCCAGCGCCGATGTGCGGGAAGTGAGTGCTTGAGTAGCGATGGCGGATGACGCTTTCAACTTCATTATTTCTCGTTTATGAAGATCCGTCAACCTCTCTAGCTCCTCCTTGTGACGGGATGCATCTTCATGAAGAGAAACATCGAGTTGGAAAATCTGAAAATACAAAAGTAATAGAGGTTGCTCGTAACAGGTGAATATTGACTACGCTGTGAATAGCCATGCACGGTGATAGAGTGTCCGCCTCTGAAGCTATACACTTGGCTTTGATTCCGCGTCGGGTCAAACCAAAAACTTTAAAATTGGTATTCACACTTTCCCCGATTGACCCTCAGCGTTAAAGGATCAGTGTGAAGAACAAGCCGGCAAGTTTACTTGCAGTACCGTTGGAAAAAGCACTTAACGGGATTTCCCCATCTTAGAATGGTACAGAGATGGCCGGTAACTCCTAAGCGAACTTGGTGCAGCGCTTAGATCGCTTTCTCATAACAGGAGGATAAATATGCCACTAAAATGCAAACTATTAAAGCTTTGATGCAGTAGTTCACCAAACAAAGTTACGAGAGCACCAATCTCGAGCGCGAGGTCGTGGGTTCGATTTTAATCAACATCGTCGCTGTTAACAATATATAAAGATATTTTCAAAATCTATTGAACACGAAAATTGGACATGTGGACACTGGACAGGGTAGTTATGGGTCTTCGAAAGACCTTAAGGGAATCCCCCGCATGCCGAGGCATGTTTAGAATAAACGTTCAACCATCGCTACAATCATCACTATTAATAAATCTGCAAACTTCTAGACGACGCAACAAACTTTTTCCTGCATCTCTTTGTTCCTACGGATTAAATCTTCTTCCACTCTTCCTTTTACACGGAGTTGATCCTCAAGTGTGGATATGGATAGACGGAGTTGATGCGACTCCGTTTCCATCCGGGATATCACGGAATCAGATTTTCCACTCAGCACAGCAAGCTGGAAACAGATTGCAATCGAGTTTCAAAGGATGTCAGTCTATGACCGAGGTTCTTAACGAGTGCCATGAACCCCTGCGGGGACACAACACACCAACCAGGCTGCCACAAGAGCAAGATTCATTAACCTGCAAACGCTAATCAACTCCCTATGACCAGCAGATGGCTGTAGCTACTACAAATATCGACGAAAAATTTTATTGCTACGCCAATTTATTTCTACCCGCATAATGGTCTCGAGCTAATGGGAGCTGAATGGGCCGGAACAGTGGTTTTCAAGCTTTTTGGCGGAACGGAACCCTAATGAAACACTCCAGAGGCTAATACCTACGTCAATTGTCTTTTGCAAAAAAGCATTGGATTTTTAAGATAAAATTAAATCCTCAAGTTCAGATTTATTTACAATAAAAACACTTATTACGCGTGGCGGTGCAACATTACTTATAACTTTTAATAAAATAGAATGTGCGCATAGTAATATATGGATTCTTGAATTTGCATGTTAACTTGCTGAAACCCTAAATTGCACTGACAACCCTGGTTGAACAGCACTGGACCAGAACCTGGTCCAATCAGCTTGCTATGCAACCACAACATTAGTGGTCCATTCATGGGATTGGTCCATGGACTAGCGGATCTTTTGTGATAACGAATATTGCTAATCGTTCAGTGAGTTCTACACACTGTGCACTTTTGTGCAGCTCATAACAGCACTTTCTCAAAAATGGATTATATTGTCACAATACTCCAACAATGACATCATCAAGTAATTACGTCACCTGTCTTTCGCAGCTTTCTTTCTCTACTTGTGTTCGTCGAACGTCGCTAGAGAGCGCGTCCACTCTCTTTCTCTCTACCTCCAATTCCGATTCTAAATCCTGAATGCGTGACGTCATCTTGCGAGAGACATCAGCGGCAGATTCGACGTCACGACGCAAGGTAGTTATCTGAAATCATCAAGCAATTACGTCATATAAGCAAAGTGAAAGCGCATGAAAAGTATTTGTATTTAGTTGCATATTTAGTTATTTACCCTCCTATCACGAGAAAACGATCAATGCGCTATGCTTAGGAGATGCAGGCCATCTGTCTACCACACCAAGATGGGGGGAATCCCGCTAAGTGCCTTTCCCAACTTACCGGTTTGTTCTCCACTTTGTCCCTTCAATGATGAGCGTCAAGCAGGAAAGCTGAGAAAACTAATTTTAAAGTCATTGGTTTGACTCGAGTTGAAATCAAACCGGAGTCTACAGCCCCCGAGGTGGACGCTCTAACCACTCGGCCATCTGAGCTGTTATGTCACCACTCGGCCATCTGAGCTGTTATGTCACCACTCGGCCATCTGAGCTGTTATGTCACCACTCGCCCATCTGAGCTGTTGTGTCACCACTCGCCCATCTGAGCTGTTATGTCACCACTCGCCCATCTGAGCTGTTATGTCACCACTCGCCCATCTGAGCTGTTATGTCACCACTCGGCCATCTGAGCTGTTATGTCACCACTCGCCCATCTGAGATGTTATGTCACCACTCGGCCATCTGAGATGTTATGTCACCACTCGCCCATCTGAGCTGTTATGTCACCACTCGGCCATCTGAGCTGTTATGTCACCACTCGGCCATCTGAGCTGTTATGTCACCACTCGCCCATCTGAGCTGTTATGTCACCACTCGCCCATCTGAGCTGTTATGTCACCACTCGGCCATCTGAGCTGTTATGTCACCACTCGCCCATCTGAGCTGTTACGTCACCACTCGGCCATCTGAGCTGTTACGTCACCACTCGGCCATCTGAGCTGTTATGTCACCACTCGCCCATCTGAGCTGTTATGTCACCACTCGCCCATCTGAGCTGTTATGTCACCACTCGCCCATCTGAGCTGTTATGTCACCACTCGCCCATCTGAGCTGTTATGTCACCACTCGCCCATCTGAGCTGTTATGTCACCACTCGGCCATCTGAGCTGTTATGTCACCACTCGCCCATCTGAGCTGTTATGTCACCACTCGGCCATCTGAGCTGTTACGTCACCACTCGGCCATCTGAGCTGTTATGTCACCACTCGCCCATCTGAGCTGTTATGTCACCACTCGGCCATCTGAGCTGTTATGTCACCACTCGGCCATCTGAGCTGTTATGTCACCACTCGCCCATCTGAGCTGTTATGTCACCACTCGGCCATCTGAGCTGTTATGTCACCACTCGGCCATCTGAGCTGTTATGTCACCACTCGGCCATCTGAGCTGTTATGTCACCACTCGGCCATCTGAGCTGTTATGTCACCACTCGCCCATCTGAGCTGTTATGTCACCACTCGGCCATCTGAGCTGTTATGTCACCACTCGGCCATCTGAATGAACACGCAGGTGGAAAGAGATCCAGAACTTAAAACTGTTTTTAATCGAGTTCCCTGAAAATTTGCAAGCCAGCTCGAGTTCAGCAAAAAAGAGCGAGTTGAACCAGTTCGAATCCCGGAGCTGAACCGGCGACCTCCAGCACACATTCGTTAGATTTACCTCCGATGACTTAAGATTTATTTCTTTCTTCATTTCAGAAATTTCATCTTTCAAACTTTCACATTTCGTTTTTGATTTTGATAATTTTTCTTCCAAACTGAAACAAACAAAATAACTGAGGTTCTTTTAAAATTATATTGAACCCCTCAGTATTTGAGGGAGACTGCGAAGTGAGCTTGCGCTCTTCGAGTCATCAGCCCCCCGGTGTGTACGTCAACTGCGATCCAGCCGAGAATCGAACCCGTCACGTAGGATCTCAGCGCGGTATTTGTAGTTGACGTAACGTTGGTAAAAAAGCATGATAGGCGAGAAGTGGCCAAAACATGAAGAACTGATCGCAACACTATAAGCTCAGTTGGTGCGGGAGGTCTTCGGTTCAATTGCCAGGCCGGTCAAATTGGACGCAGTGTCGCCAACGGCTCGCTACCGCTGCAACGTATCTTCGGAGCTGTGTTGTCAATGCGCTAAGCCGCGGAGATGGATCCCGCCACTCGTTACGTGTTTCTGTGTAATACCGCGAGTATAATGAAGTTTTGATTTTTGACGTCACATTGCCCTCCCCCGCCCCTCCACCAACTCACCGTCTCATCGCTTCCTCTGACGCAATCTTCTGTTCTCTGCATACGTCATTCGCTTCATCGATTCCACGCTTGAATTCTTCCTCTTTCCTCTCAACAATCAGTTTGAATTCTCGCTGCTCATTGGCTGCTGACCTTCGGTGCTGTTGGAGTTGAAGCCGGGATTCCTCGAGCTCATGCTCGGCGAATCTCAGTTTTTCTTTCGATGATATTTTGTGTTGCTCAAGCTCCGACTCGCAGCGAAGCAAATCCGTCCGCAAATCCTCATTCTCCGCAGTAATCCGCTCCAATTCCGCACTCACGGATTCGTGCTTATCCTTCGTTTTTTCAAGCTCCATGATTTGCATATTACATCTGAAATTTCAGAAGTTTACTGAAATTGCACAATATGAAGGCGCACATGGCGTAGCGATACCTCGCGCAGGTCACAGATCCTACGTGACGGGTTCGATTCACGCCTGGATTGCGTTTGACATATATACCAGGTGGCTGCTGACTCGAAGAGCGCAAGCTCACTTCGCACTCTCCCTCAATTATAGTACAATTTTCAGTTTAATATAATTCGAATATAGTCTCAGTTACTTAGTGTTTCCCAAACACCCCTACCGGTCTAACTCCTTCTTCAACTTCCGCTTCTCCTCCTCCAGTTTAACACTTGACTCCGCCATTTCATTACTCAGTCGTGACGTCATTTCCGATTCCACGGTTGCCATTTGTTTCTGTGTCTTAAATCAAATCAAATCTTCCTTATACTCGCGGATTACACCGAGTCGTGTAACGAGTGACCGGGTCTGTCTCCACGGCTTAGCGCCTGGGAAACACAAAAACGTCGCAGCGGTGGCAAGCCGTTGGCGACACTGTAAGATTGGTTCGGATTGGGAATCGAACCCCAGACCTCCCGCTCCGATAGCGATGCCTTTGACCAATGCACCAACTATACGGTAGATAGAAATGATTTGACAAACTGTCAGTGATCACGGAAAAACTTACCAATATCAATTCACTTTCCACTTTCGCAATTTCTCCTTTTTGTGTCTTTATTATACTTTCCAGCTCTCTTTCTTTAACTTGATTTGAACTAAAAAAAAAACAACAATGTCGGCAGTGTGGCGCAGTGGTTCGGAGCGTTGTGATTACAAAACTCATGATCGCAAGGTTGATGGTTCAACTCCCACCCAAACCTTGTTGTTGCGTCCTTAGATAAGATGCTTCACGATAATTATTATCTCTCCTTGGTGAAATCTAACAAGCAGCAAATTAAAGTCAGAAGCAAAATTCAACCGGAAAACTCGGAAACAAAGGCAACTCCTAAGCGAGCTGGATTCGTCCTATGTGTAGCCCGTCGCTTTTTCGTGACAGGAGGATAAAAATGACGAAATCACCATTATTCGATTTTGAAGTTGTTGCGTCCAGCGCAGAGGGTGCTGCAATGTTGCAAGCGCTAAGTGCGGCCCAGTAGCGTCGGTGGGAAGACCAACATCACGATAGAGAACTAGAAAAGTCTATTAAACTGGTTCAAAAAATCTGCATTCATAATCACATAATCCACTGTGGGGGCATAACCAACCCAAGCAGCACTATCTGTCCTTGATGATAGCAGCCCTAGACCTTCCAACGCTTCCACAATCGACGCTGCAAATTAGATCAACTTATCAGATGGCCGAGTGCTTATATAAAGCGTCTCTTGCTAAAGCTGTAGACTCAGGTTTGATTCCGAGTCGGGTCAAATCAATGACTTCAAAATAATATTCACAGCTTTCCCGCTTGACGCTCAGCCATAAAGGGGCAGTGTGGAAAACAAGCCGGCAAGTTTACTTGAGGTGCCGTTGGGAAAGGCACTTAGCGGGATTCCTCCATCTTGGAGTAGAAGAAAGATGGCCGGCAACTCCTAAGCGAGCTCGTTATAGCGCCTTCATCGTTTTCTTGTGATAGAAAGTTAAGCAAAAAATGCAAAAACATCAGCCAAATCCAACCACCACGCAGCCCTCCACCAACTACAAAGCTTCGACGTTTTCCACAAGTCACAAGCTATTCCACAATCACGAGCGGAACACTCATCACAACCCGAGCATCCACACGACCGGAACACCCATCACAACCCAAGCATCCACACGAGCGGAACACTCATCACAACCAGAGCATCCACACGAGCGGAACACTCATCACAGCCCGAGCATCCACACGACCGGAACACCCATGACAACCCGAGCATCCACACGACCGGAACACCCATCACAACCCGAGCATCCACACGAGCGGAACACCCATCACAACCCAAGCATCCACACGAGCGGAACACTCATCACAACCCGAGCATCCACACGAGCGGAACACCCATCACAACCCAAGCATCCAAACGAGCGGAACACTCATCACAACCCGAGCATCCACACAAGCGGAACACCCATCACAGCCCGACCATCCACACGAGCGGAACACCCATCACAACCCGAGCATCTACACGAGCGGAACACCCATCACAACCCGAGCGGAACACCCATCACAAACCAAGCATCCACACGAGCGGAACACCCATCACAACCCGAGCATCCACACGAACGGAACACCCATGACAACCCGAGCATCCACACGACCGGAACACCCATCACAACCCGAGCATCCACATGAGCAGAACACCCATCACAACCCGAGCATCCACACGACCGGAACACCCATCACAACCCGAGCATCCACACGACCGGAACACCCATCACAACCCGAGCATCCACACGAGCGGAACACCCATCACAACCCAAGCATCCACACGAGCGGAACACTCATCACAACCCGAGCATCCACACGAGCGGAACACCCATCACAACCCAAGCATCCAAACGAGCGGAACACTCATCACAACCCGAGCATCCACACAAGCGGAACACCCATCACAGCCCGACCATCCACACGAGCGGAACACCCATCACAACCCGAGCATCTACACGAGCGGAACACCCATCACAACCCGAGCGGAACACCCATCACAAACCAAGCATCCACACGAGCGGAACACCCATCACAACCCGAGCATCCACACGAACGGAACACCCATGACAACCCGAGCATCCACACGACCGGAACACCCATCACAACCCGAGCATCCACACGAGCGGAACACCCATCACAACCCAAGCATCCACACGAGCGGAACACCCATCACAACCCGAGCATCCACACGAGCGGAACACCCATCACAACCCAAGCATCCAAACGAGCGGAACACTCATCACAACCCGAGCATCCACACAAGCGGAACACCCATCACAACCCGACCATCCACACGACCGGAACACCCATCACAACCCGAGCATCTACACGAGCGGAACACCCATCACAACCCGAGCGGAACACCCATCACAAACCAAGCATCCACACGAGCGGAACACTCATCACAATCCGAGCATCCACACAAGCGGAACACCCATCACAACCCGAGCATCCACACGAGCGGAACACCCATCACAACCCGAGCATCCAAATGAGCGGAACACCCAATCCAACCCGAGCATCCACACGACCGGAACACTCATCACAACCCGAGCATCCACACGAGCGGAACACCCATCACAACCCGAGCATCCAAACGAGCGGAACACCCAATCCAACCCGAGCATCCACACGACCGGAACACCCATCACAACCCGAGCATCTACACGAGCGGAACACCCATCACAACCCGAGCGGAACACCCATCACAAACCAAGCATCCACACGAGCGGAACACTCATCACAATCCGAGCATCCACACAAGCGGAACACCCATCACAACCCGAGCATCCACACGAGCGGAACACCCATCACAACCCGAGCATCCAAACGAGCGGAACACCCAATCCAACCCGAGCATCCACACGAGCGGAACACTCATCACAACCCGAGCATCCACACGACCGGAACACTCATCACAACCCGAGCATCCACATGACCGGAACACTCATCACAACCCGAGCATCCACACGAACGGAACACCCATCACAACCCGAGCATCCACACAAGCGAAACACCCATCACAACCCAAGCGTCCACACGACCGGAACACCCATCACAACCCGAGCATCCACATGAGCAGAACACCCATCACAACCCGAGCATCCACACGAACGGAACACCCATCACAACCCGAGCATCCACACGAGCGGAACACTCATCACAACCCGAGCATCCACACGACCGGAACACCCATCACAACCGAGCATCCACACGACCGGAACACCCATCACAACCCGAGCATCCACACGAACGGAACACCCATCACAACCCAAGCATCCACACGAGCGGAACACCCATCACAACCCAAGCATCCACACGAGCGGAACACCCATCACAACCTGACCATCCACATGAGCGGAACACTCATCACAACCCGAGCATCCACACGAGCGGAACACCCATCACAACCCGACCATCCACACGAGCGGAACACCCATCACAACTCGAGCATCAACGAACCGTTTATTTGACTCGACTTCGTTTCTCAGTGTTTCCAATTTTAATTTGATGCTGTTGTGTGATCGACTTTTCTTCTCCTGTCAAAATACACGAGTCAAGACCGAGGCTCGAACTCAGGGCGCACTACTTACCTTTTCTTGATTTGAACGAATCAACTCCGATTCCTTTGCTTTCAATAATTCTTCGTATGACGTCATCTCAGCCGCATGTCTCCTGAACAATTATGACGTCATAAATCGGTGGCGACTTTATCATCTTGCGCAAAAGCGTAGCAAGAAATTTATAAAAGGTGAAATCACAAAAGCCAACAAAATAGTCTGGCATAAGACAAAGTCAGGAGAGGGGGTGGTTCAGTGTCTCCCCCTACATACGCTACTGTGTTACTTATTGTGGCAGAAATAGTTTCCACACGCATGTTCACCATATCAAGAAAATTTGCAGCTCCAAAATTTCGAATCAATCGTATTTTGAAAATATAAAATCGAAGAAATCGCAACAAAATTACAATCCACAGACACATCGGACTCACTTTTTCAATTCCTCCATCTCCAACAACAAACACATCTTCTCCTCCGTAACTTTCTCTAACGCCTAAATAATTGCATCATCAAGCAACGCATGGCGTCATCGAACACGTCATCAACTCACCTGGACACTGGTTGGATCCACCAGGATTCGGCCAGTACCGGAATAGTGTTCCTCTAACTAAAAAATAATCAATCCTTACTATACTCGCGGTATAGCGTCGAAGCGAGCGGCGAGCTCCTCGACTTAGCACCTGGACAACACAGCTCCGAAAAAACGTCGCAACGTTGGCAACACCGTGTTTGATTTAACCGGATCGGGAATCGAACCCGGAGCTCGCGCACTGGCAGCGATTTTTTTCACCACCACGCACTACGTCAAGCAGCCCGTTCTTGCGACTAAAACAAAAATGATGTATGTTCCTAGTAGTAGGATGATTCATGTGCACGCACTTAGCCCGTCCACATGTCCATTGTCCAACCTGATGTCCAAGTCTATGGGCTTTCTGCACCATAACTAAATTTTGATGTCAAAGTGATTATGAAATTAAAAATTCAATTATGATGCAAAAATCGTGGGGACATCAGACTTGGACATCTGTGTACAAAAAAAAGTTCAATGGCTGCACTTTACAGCGGTTTCGCGCATTTGTCAACCGGCGTCATGGCAAAAAGTATTTCGACAACTGTAAGCGACAGACCACGAAAAACAATTCACAAAATAAGCGGGGCAAAAGCTGGAGGATCATCGCATGCATCGATGTTCCAACTCAGTTTTATATTTTTTTTATTTTTACATATTTATTGTTTTTATTTTTGTTTCTTCTAATAACTTGGGCTCCCTCCCTCCAGCTCTTGCCACCTTGGAGATCACACGCTACCCGAAACGGTCTAGCTCACGGGTTCTCAAATGATTGGACTTTTTATTGAACTGATTGTTTTTAAGCCTGTGGTCTGACTGGGCCGGATTTCTTTTGGTACGTTTCTTTGTTTGTCAGGTCTTCTGTGGTTGTCTTTGTCGAAGCAGTTCTGTTAGTCTTCAGTGTACTTTAAGTCTATCTCAACTCTATTTCTTCTTTTTTTTTTGTTTTATTTCTGTCGAGCTGCTTGGAGGCAGAATAACCATAGTAGACCACCCACTGTTGTTTCCTACCCTTGCACTATAACATAGCGGTGTTGGTAGCTGCGATGCTTCTGTTGCCTTGTTTTGTCTCACCGTTGTTTTTTGTCTCCCTTTGTTCTTTATTTATTTAATTTATTTGAAATTTCTGCTCCCGACTTGGGTGTTGCAACCATGCCCATTCTTGTATTCTATTAACTCCTCTTCTCCTATCTGCATGCCATAACTTCAATCGTTTTGTTACCTCTTTTCTTTTGTACCGCGTTATATTTCCTTATTCTCATCGTATTCTTTTATTGTGTTGACGGTGCGGAAATAAATAACACTACTACCAGTACCACTACTAGTTGTTTTTTGAAAAAGCAGTGTCTAGAACACCGCAGGTTTTTTATTTTTCATTACTCTTAGTACACACCAATCCCAAAGCTACACAAACTTTAGGTCTCTAACCCTATTCCCAATTTCGCCACTTCTAACTGCACTGTACTGCCTTAATTTTTACGTTTTAAGTTACTTCTAATGACGTCATACCAGTGTGCCGACAACGTCACTTAAAAAAACAATCAAGCAGTTCGGTGCAGATGCGCTTTGATAATCGAAACCTGTTCGATGCTCTAGACACTGCCTTTTCAAAATTCCATGAGAGCAAAAATTGAAGTTGATCATGTATTTGTTTGATTGATACAAAAGCTAATGGCACTAACCTCTTCCAACTTTGCTTCATAATTTTCTTGGATTTCCAACAACTCCTGGTGTAATTTCTTCTTATCTTCTTGCAACACTTGGATGGAGGAGACCATCGATAAACCATCACAATCTCCACTTTCTTCGATTAATTCCTGACAAACACCGACCTCAAATGACATTGAATGAGGAATTCTTATTATCGTCATTAGCAATCACCAAGTAGAAAATCAAGGTTTTTCAACCAGAAGCCGATCTTAAGGATACACGAGACATTATCCAAGGGTTACGAGCGCAAAGATTTACTACTTACGACCAGCGAAAGGCTGAAACGTTTAAGCGATAACTGCTCCCAATTTCAGGCAATTGTAGAAACTCTATCTGAGTAGTGGCCGCTGGTGTTGAGTCACTGAAAGGGAGCAAACGGTAGAAGGTTGAGAAACACTGCACTAGCTTGTTTCAAATCTCTATCCTGCATTCAAACTTGTATCTACTTTCACGAAACAAATATGAAAAATAAATTGTCGGAGCAAGTCACAAGTTTGCGGCAACCCATGCCTGCAATCTTTGTCTTTGAGAAAAAAGAAGAAACGTTGCAAAGTGACTGAAATATGCCGAGTTTTTTAATGGCTTTCGTGGCTCATTTCCCGCACCACACCTCCCTTCAAATTTCTCGCTACGCCACTATCTGCCATTGAGCACCGGGCACTTTCAAGAACTAAGATTGTACAGACCTGTAAGTTGACTATGAGACGCTGCTTATCTTTCATGCTGTCGTTGAAAGCTCGTTGCAATATTTTCAATCGCATTCGCTTCGACGTTTCTTCTTTCTTCAACCGAGAATTTAACCGATTCACCATGTTTTGAAGTTCCTGTCACAATGCAAGGTTTTTATCAAAATCAAATCTTCATCATTTTCGCGATATTACACCGAAGCGTGTAACGAGTGGCGGGATCCATCTCCGCGGCTTAGCGTCTGAGCAGCACAGCTCCAAAGAAATATCGCAGCGAGGCGTTGGCGACACTGTGTTCGATTCGACCGGCTCAGGAATCGAACCCAAAACCTTCCGCGCCGATAGCGATGTTTCAACTAAGTAATTCATTTCTTCGAGCGGCAGAAACTTCGAACAAAGTAAAAGTACAAAATGAAATTTAGTGGATTCAGACCTACACGATAAGAGGCTGCGAGTGACAATTCGTCTTCTAGCAGCAGACCCCTAAAAATAGAAAAGAACACATAATAAACGTCAAAGAGAAAATAATTAACCAGTTATTAATTTCACTAAAAACGGATTATTAAAAAAGGATACAGAGCAACTGCAAGTCTTATAATGATAGAATAAAAATGTCTACTTATAAACAACAGAGGTCAGTCAGTACACAAGCAATCAAGATTTATAGAAATCAATTAATAATTCTTTATATTGAGATTTAAATTTGGAAAAACATAGTTGTTTTAAACGTGAGGGAATATTATTTCAAATAATTACGCCTTGATGTTTAAATGTTCGTCGCAGTCTAGAAGTTTTAAAATTAGGTAGGCATAAGTTTAATTGCGATTTGTTTCTCGTGGAATATTTGTGTCGATCTTCAAATTTTACAAAGAAGCTTTAAAATTGTAGAGATAGCAAACTTTTTGAGTGTAGAAACATTAGTTTTGCGATTTCGAAATTACAGAGGTCGTCTAATTTAAAAATATCATTACTTCTATAACTGGGAGAGACATCACAAAATTTGTTTATATTACTAATTGCTCTAATCGCACTGTTTTGCAATCATCTTAGCCTATCTTTATAACTAGAAAAGGTTGAGCCCCAAACAGCAATGGCATAAAGCAGATGAGGTTGTATTAACGCGTAGCGGTAATAAAACGTTAATAAAGTTTGCTTGGATAATAAATGCCTTATTTTCCAAGAATACCGACTCCACAAATTTTTTTTCTAATAACTGAGTATAGAATTTGAATTTTAGCTGATTGTCAACTGTACTACCGAGATATTTATAAGTGTTAACAATTTTCAACAAACTTCCATTAAAAGTAGGGTTAAAGTTGTAGTTTACGTTATGACGAGAGGTAGGAATAAGCATCAACCAACTACCGGCGGCGTGGTGAAGTTTTGGTCGCACATAATCCCAAGTCTATTTTCTATTCAGTTAAGTTTTTTGCACGAAGTAATGCATTTTTCACTATCAAATAGTAGCAGTGTCTTTTATTTCTTCATCTTCAACACGATAAAGGATGCGATAAGATGAAGTAAATATAACAACGTACAAGAAAAGAGGCAACAAAACGATTAACGTAATGACATGCAGGTGGGAGAGGAGTTAAGAAAAAGCAAGAGTGGCTATGCCTGCAACATCTGGGTCGAGAGCAGAAAGTTGTTCTCGAAAGAGAAAGGGACAAAAATGATGATCATACAAATAAGACAACAGAAAACTCAAAAATACTAAAACGTAAAGACATTAGAAAATTAACGTAGTTGAGCAAGATGGCTAGTGGTAAAAAATTGGAAAAATAACCACATAGAGAAATTGCGTTAATCACGGTTTCAAATCTCACACCAGCGCTGTTTTCTGATTGGCTCACCAGTCTCGACCAATCAGAAACCTTTTTATCAATGCATTTTCGCTATATAAGCGTTCTTAGATTTTCTTTCCCTGGTTTTAAAGGCTACTTTATAGGCCTTACTCAATCATGCACGAGACTTCCTTTTATTTTCTAAATTTTGAATTCTCTGAGGGGACGCCGGGCGCCTGGTGCCGCTATAGATAAGGTTTTTTCAACTTAAACTAAATCAATTTTGAAGTCTTGTACCTATAACAGTTGGCGATCCTGTTCTTTACAAGTACCATAGTCACAGTGCATTACGTACCCAGGCGCAAAAAAACTTGCACTCTGTACACATTTCTTTTAATATTTATACGTAGTAACAGACTTAAAATTGCTATTCACAGCTTCCCTGCTTGACGATCAGCATTGAAGGGACAGTGTGGAGAACAAGCCGGCAAGTTTACTTGTTATGCCGTTGGGAAGGGCACTTAGCGGGATTCCCCCATCTTGGTGTGGTAGACAGGAGGGGCTGGCAAACCCTAATTATAGTTAAGGCTCGTTATAGATTCGCTTTTTCGCGATAGGAGGATAAATGTGCAACTGATATAATAACAACAAACTCTGACGATTTCCTCGACAAGGGTTTCTCTTTCATGCGGAAATAATGAAATTTCAATTTCAGCAAGATTTTATTGAAAGCATCTCGTTCCCACAGGTCGAAGGCCAACAGACCGTTCCAGAACTAGATGGTAAGATTACGTTGAAGATCTCAGCTGGTCTCGCCTAGGCTTTCCACCACAGCATCAATCGCAGAGGATCGAGATGCTTGGAAGCTCCGACACGAGCAGCTGCCTCCACGATCCCCCAAGGATAAGCAGGTCTAGAAATGAGAGTTAGCTGGCTATATCGCGCTCACCCTGTTTTTATCTTTCAATATCTCGCATTGTTCATTGCATGTGTCCAACTCTTTCTGCAAAATTTTATGTTCGATTTCACTCGGTTTTGAACCTGATTCAATCTCATCGCTCGAAGTAGAAGTGTCTGGAAAGGAAATTGACATCACAGAAACGATTATAATAAATATGGGACGAAAGCAGCTGAAGGAGGAAAAAGTCACAGTAATTCTTAAAACTGGACATTTCCATAGATTCAGTTGTCATCATCAGAAGTGTAAGCAAGGCAGAACAAAATTGAAAGATTATGACGTATGTTAAGTCACAGTTGTATTACCAGCGTCAACTGATTGCAAGACAATACAGGAAGTAATTACAATGAAATTATATCGTACCAGATTATCGTACCACATGATTTCTAATTGCATTCATGATCTAGCACAAGTTCCCAACAATCTGCAAAACTATCAATGATGACAGAACTCGGAATATTCATCAATTGTGGATAATTTAAGACAATGAGGAGTGTCAGTGATTACCAAAATCAAGCGACTCAAAATTATACCAATGTCATCTCTAGAACATAAAACCACAATGGTCTGCACCAGAATAGAGCAACTAGTGGCAAAAAGTATGTGTTAATTAAATACCATAATGTAAATTAAATGGAGAGGTCTTTTTTGGAAATTAAAGAGAAGAAAAAGACCACTGTTCCCTCTTTAAGGGGCAAAATGTGAGAAAAATGAGGAATTTTAAGCAACATTTTCCTAATTTTCTCTGAGCTTGTCAACTGAAATGGTGATTTCTAGCCAAATTTAAATCAAGATGTTCAATATTTTGGTGCAAAGCAAAGTTTTCTTCTCTGGAAACTCAATTTTGAGGCAAAAGTTTGATTAAACTTTCTTTCAACCTCCAGATTTTTTATTAGAATTTACATTTGGGCAAATTCGTGTTTGCTAAAAACTTCAGGAAACTGTGAAGAGACGCATCTGCTCAAAGCTTATTCCAAATATACAGAGTGCAACTGTCGTTGAGAAATTTTGAACTGACATTTTTGAGAAATGAGATTGCAACAACACAAGGCTCTCTGATGTTGATGAAGTTACTCACCAGAGAAATTATCGTCGGTGTCAAGACCCAAATCTTTCATAAACTGTTCAGTTTTTGACGGGGAAGGTTGTGGTCTCGATTGTTGAAGATTTCCATGTGTTCGAAAAACTTCTTTTGGATATTTGAAGTTCTGCAAAATCAGTAAAAACGATGTTGTTAACTAAAATGAGTACATACAGTAATAGTTATTTTCAAAAATAAGTAGTACCAATGCAATGCTACTGGTACGGTAGAAATCTGCAAATCAACAACTACCAGTGTGCATATCTATCCATATGTCCAATTTCCCTGGCCTTTATTCCCAGGCTTCTTAGTTGTAGTTTCTTCATTACCACCAATTTCTGATCAACTGTGTATGGTTAAAAAAATGACTAGTACATGAAAAATTTGACGACAATGCAGAAACTACAAGTAAAACTGAGGTCCTGAAACCCATGAAAATTAAACTCGTGTACAGGAAAAAATTCATAGAAATTACCATGATACTTCCCAGGTACACAGTGAATAAAACAAATGACACCACGTTCTCAAACTCACTTCCATAATATTTGTCAGTTAACATAGGAATATTGTCCACAATCAGCAACAAATGATTTGTTTGATGTGCGAAAGATAGACATTTAGCACAAATTCTACACCGACTAGTCTAGACTATTATCAAAACTCTACCACAATTAACAGATTAATAAGAGTAACGTCATGACATCAGCAAGCAAAGCGAGGGTGCAATGCCGGCAGAAGTGACGTTGCTTCAACGTCAGAAATGTGTGGGGTCATGAAAAATATGGACGGCTCATTCTAGACGTTACCCATTGATAATACACTATTTAAAACCAAAACCACCGGTAACTGTTTTCTTCACATGCAAAATTTTCCATTTTTCTATAATCTTGCTGACTTGTCTAAATGGTGATTTTTCGCCAAATTTGAAGCAAAGTGTTCAATATTTTGATTCAAAACAAAAGTCTTGGACTATACTCTTGAAACTCAATTTTGAGGGTAAAAATTGGATCAAAATTTCTTGAAACTCCTCAATCTTCAAGCAAAATTTTAATAAAATTTTTTTGGGGGCAAATTTGCACAAGTCAAAAAACTTATAGGGAACAGTGAACAAGCAAAGTAAGTAACAACTACATTAATTTATTATTTAGTGGTATAAACGTGGTTTGACCGTTGCACCAAACAGAGAGCTCAATGGCACACGCCAGAGCATAAACAGAAAATCGGTCACCAAGTGAAATTAAAAATTAAAACCCCCAACAGGCTGTTTTGCTGAGAGGCTCTTCAGGGGGGACGCTAAAAACTATAAACGGTAAAATCTTATTCAAATAGAATCTATATAAATTCAAATACAAGCTATTTGAATAAGACTTTACCATTTATAGTTTTTAGCGTCCCCCCTGAAGAGCCTCACGGCGAAACAGCCTGTTGGGGGTTTTAATTTTTAGGAAGTGGCTAAAGTTACGGGCCCGTAACATTTGCCTCTTTAGTTTATTTTATTACTTCGTCACGCTCTCGTACAATCAGGGAAGCGTGAAGGGATAATAAAATAATCAAAGAGACAAATGTTACGGTCACGTAACCTTAGCCTCTGCCTAATTTTTAATTTCACTTGGTGATTTTCTGTTTATTTAGTGGTATATATATTTATCCTTCTATCACTGATCACCTGAAAGCAATCAAAGCGCTACTGGTAGAACCTGATAACGAGCTTGCTCAGGAGTTGCACGCCATCTGAGCATTGGTCTACCACACGAAGATGGGGGAAGCCCGCCAAGTGCCTTTCCCAAAAGCAAAAATAAAGTAGAATTACGCTAACCTACAGATTTTTTCACTCAAAAAACAAATCTTGCACACTTAATTTGAACTGTTTGCAATTTTGACACTGGAGAAGAATTTAAACAATAGCCAGTAACTTTGCCACATGGTAACTTCGCCACAGAAACTTCGTCACATGGTAACTTTGCCACACTTTGAGAAGGTGAGGGGAGATGTGGAGATAGTAGGAAAATGTGTTGGGGTGCGGGGTGAGGAAGGGGAGATGAGGGAAGAGGTATAAGAGGGAGGTGTAGGAAAGTGTGTTGGGGTGTGGGGGAGGTAAGGGGAGATGTAGGGAAAAGTGGGAATTTAAAGTCTTGTTTCAGCTGTTTCAGTGTAGGCAATGTAAATTTTTGATGTATGACAGTGTGGCGAAGTTACCATGTGGCAAAGTTACTGGCAACCATATAAACCACAGTACGTAGCATTGCAATAATCCCAATACTGAAAACATATGATTGTATATATAAGCTGATGTTTTAAAGGCTTGGTCAGTTTAGATCCAATTTTGTACAGGTTTTAAAGGCGATAATTACAAATTTTCACAACTTTGTTTAATTGTTTGTTCAGAGAAAGTTTATCATCATAATAAAATCCCAAGCTTTTTGCACATTTTTTGGAAGAATAGTTCAGGAGTTACAGAATTAACTTTGACAGATGAAATTTTCATGCAACATCTTTGATGCTGAAATGGGCAAATTCCAAGAATTTCAGTTTTTTCCATGTTTAATTTTAAAAAATGTTCAGTCATCCAACCGTTGATCTCTTTAAGGTATTCTTGAATCTTGTCAGTGATTGACTAACTTCTGCAGTGGTGTCATCAGGGATAAAACTTACATATGATATAGCTGTGTGTGATCTGCATAGGACTGATACTGCAAACCATACTTTTGACAACTTTTTCCAGGTTTCTTGTGAAAAGACTAATTTATTTTCATATAAGCATTCCGTGTTTTCGCATGGCTTTGGCGTGATTAAACAGTTCAAGTTTCGTTTTCAAAACTAGTCTTGTGTTTTTGTGAAATGCAGTAATCTGGTAATTTTGGCATGTGATTTAGGCCTAGTAAACTGGTAAACTTGTTCGTTCAAAAATCTTGCTAAAATATTTTTTAAATGTCGGAAATTTTTGAGCAAATTTAAACATTTGTTCGAACTTTTACAGTAAAAAAATAGGCAGAGGCTAAGGTTACGTGACCGTAACATTTGTCTCTTTGATTATTTTATTATCCCTTCACGCTTCCCTGATTGTACGAGAGCGTGACGAAGTAATAAAATAAACTAAAGAGGCAAATGTTACGGGCCCGTAACTTTAGCCACTTCCAAAAAAATAAGGCAGAGGCTAAGGTTACGTGACCGTAACATTTGTCTCTTTGATTATTTTATTATCCCTTCACGCTTCCCTGATTGTACGAGAGCGTGACGAAGTAATAAAATAAACTAAAGAGGCAAATGTTACGGGCCCGTAACTTTAGCCACTTCCAAAAAATAAACCCAGAGAAGCAATACAGTAGACTAGTCAGTACGAGTAGCACAATACCAGTATACTTGTTAATATATACACTACCCATTAAAAATTTTGTATCAGCCTAATCAATGTTCTACTGCTACTAAAGTTTTTCTTTTTCAATTTGAATTTAATCAGTCCAGACTAATCAATGTTTTCACTACCAGTGCCAGCATTGTACTACCGGTAATTGATAGCTAGTCGTCTAGGCCTGATCTGTAACAGCTAACCTGCAAACTGCCAGCAAGTCAGCTAGCAACCTAGTTTTCCATAGGCCAACAATAACTTGTCTCACTCTCAGTTAACCGGTCATGCCAGATGCCACATCACTCAATGAAGAATCTGATAGATGGCTGCGTCAGCTCTCAAATTAGGTAGAGTCTAAATTGCAACTCAAAAAACTGTTTCCAGAATGCGCTGATTGGCTGGCAGGTTTTCTTATTGCGTCACACTCATAAAACAATCAAATTTCACAGGCACAAGGTTGGGGAGTGAAATCGGGTAGAATGGAACAGCCACAATTCTTGAAAATGTGTGTTCGGACCCTCTTAGCCTACTACAGTAGCTACGAGGCAAAAATAAGCTTTCAAAACAACAGATTTAGGCAGAATCACTATGATTTTAGACATTATAGCCTTGCAGGCTTACGGCTACATGAAATATCAATTAATCGGTTATAGAGTCCAATGTTTGTAGACCATAGGGTTGAAAGAAAATGGAAAGGTTATCATCGTTATCAGAAAACAGCTGCGGTACCAGTAGGTCTACTCTGCAACAGTGTAAGGAATAAGTTCAAGCGTACTCGTCCATCGGCAGCACTCTGAAGAACGGAAGACGGAAAAGGGTGTGGCGCGAGATCACGTATACAGCAGTGCATCTTAGAAGTAGCGTTGGAACTTTTGCTGAGTAAACACAGCTTGATCATGGGTATGCTGGGAATTCACTCTTACCGGTAGGTAGCCCACCTCTTCTGAATTTCAATAGGCTACACTGCTTTTCACCGTCTCTTAAAAGCGAGTACTTACAAACACCACTATTCTACTGCTGTAAGATGAAGTCACCCCTTAAGAAGGGCACAACAAGTAAGCCAACATTCAGGAGGGTATTTAGCTAGGGTTGTGCCATGCGCCCCCTCATTTTTAGTTTTTTTGCTATGCCACCAGGGTTGCCTTGGTGAGGGGCTCGACCCCCTAGTTCAAAAAAACTGTTTGTAAGGGGGGCTCTTAAACTCAGCCAAGTCCTTAATTGTGAGTGTTTAGACTTATGAGCAGAGATTCTTAAACTGGGAGCCGTAAGCAGTGACTTGATGGTTGAACAAAGGTATTTTCAAATCATTTTTTCGTAAAACATCAAAACTTGTTTCCCAAAAACAGCTGCATCCTTCCCATTAAATCGATTTAGACATTGCAAATAAATTGTTATATAATTGTTTTCTGCATGTTTTTTGTAGCGTGGTGGGCAGTGCCGTATTGAGGCATCCCTAAAGTTCGGTCTTTCCAGTCGGGGGCGGGGGGATTTGTAGGGGCCCCACGATATTGTTGTATTAGACTCAAAATTAGAGGCAATAAATCTTAAAAATTTCGTCGAAAAGTTGTTGAAAAAGCTTTACTTTTTTACCCGTGCTTTACTGTTGTGCGAGCGAGGTACCATTAAATCTGAAATGTATGTGTATCTATGCACATTAAAGAAAAAGAATAAAAGCCTCAGATGTAGGTTGGTAAATAAAGCCAATTTCTTGTTTTCTTATTTCTGTTTTGATGTGTTGTAACCGTTGCGGTTAATCAAGATTTGCACTTTGCCGTTACAGACCGTATTTTATTTTTGTTAGAATCCTGAAATGTAATCAACGCACCGGCATTGCTTTAGTACTAATGCATCGGTTTATATCTTCGTAGCTGTACTGTTTGTGGTTTTCACGATCACCACACACTCATTATTGTTTGAAGCGAATAAAATGAAAATGAATGAATTACCACTCCTGTTGTTGAAGAAACCCGTAGAGCGCGTCTGCAGAACTCAAATGACCACACGGGCCAAATTGTTAAAAATAACCTTGCCGCGTGCTTCGCCACTTTACATATTCGTTGGTATTGAAAACGAACTTCCGTAAAACACACAAGTACAAACTTCAATAAATACTTGCGATCGCGAATAACTAGCTTGCCTACCGAAAGAAGTTACTGTCATAAAAACCCACTGCTTTCAAGACGTTTTCGATGGACCAAAACTTGAAATATTTGTCTTCAACGAAGAAACAGTGATTGATCGTAAATAGAAGAATTACTTTTTACCAAACCGTTCGCGTACCGTGCTCACGCTTATGGCGTATCCTGCTTTGCGCACACCGGCATTATGGTTATGGTAAAAAATTTATTATGGTAAATAGAAGGATTACTTTTTACCAAACCGTTCGCGTACCATGCTCACGCTTATGGCGTGCCCTGCTTTGCGCACACCGGCATTATGGTTATGGTAAAAAAAATACTCTCGATGGAGATTGTTCCCAGCGATGAAATTGTCCTTCTTCGGTGCAATTTCCGTACGGAGCGAACAACATGTTGCATTATTGGGAACTTTTAAACAAAAGCTTCTGAAATTATGCCAAACGCCGAAACAGAAAAACTTGTAAAATTTGAAAACGACATACCTTGTAGTTTTAGCGCATCAAAACTTTAAAAATTTCACGTTAATTTTTTGTCTCTCCACGCAAAACAAGGTTAACATTTCTCGGTTGTCTACACTTCTGAACTGTGAGGGCTCATGTTAATTCTCAGCTGTTCATTTAACAAGTTTTGAGGATACAAAAGTCTATCAATGAATTCTACAAACAAATAAACATAATATATCTTCAAACTAATGAATTGCGCGGTAAACGACGCAGATCACGATTCACATTAAGGTTTGTTACAACTTAAAAAATATTTTACTTAGGAATGCTACGGCAAAGTCCGTCGATTGGTCTATTTTCTTAAAAAATCTGGAAAAACATTTTTGCAATTTGACTTATAAAAAGCACATTGAAAACTTAACGCAACATTTATCGGAAAAATTTATCGGCGATAATTCATCGATTAGGCCTACTGATATTGTTTCAGAAATTGAGGTTTGTCGATTCTCGGTATCGCCCAGAACTTTTTGATTTACTTTACTCTGTATGGTTATTTCTCTTCTAATGTCTATTTCTCTTCTCTGCTGACACAGCACAGCACTACTTACATTTTTTGTTTGTTTATTACGTGCGTGAATAAAAACAATAAAGGCGCATTAACAGCATAGGTTTTTTTTGCGCCTGGACTCATAGTAGTAGGGAAATGTTAATACAGTAGTATTACGAGACGTCAGTAGTAATAAATAATTGAGAGGAAAACTCAAACTTTAAAAATGAAAAAGGAGCATCTGCAGCGACATCAGGCGAACCAAATTATCGACCCCAGTCCAAAATCACAGCTGCACTGCATAGCTGCAATCCCAACTAACACTACGAGCAAGCTATGCTAGAAAATCAAATCAACAAAGCACACTTCACAAGTTACCAAGCGGTATCTCGCAATCACGCGCGCAGACGCTAAAAGTACAGCGATTGCACCCGCGATCATCAATTGAATTGATAAATTGCAAATCTCGGGTTCGGATCACGTTACAATTACAATCATATATCTTCACGCTGTCACCTTTGATGCTAAGCGTCATGCAGAAAAGCTATGAATACCAACTTTTAAGTCATTGGTTTAATCCTACTTTAAACCGAACTCGGAATCTACCGTTCTAGAAGCAGACGTTCTATCGATTCGGCCATCTGAGCGGTAATAATTTCTTTTGGCTTAAGTTCTATCTAAAAAAAAAGAGTATTTTGATATAAGTAAACAGAAAACAAACTTTTGTTTTTTTTTAAAAACAAATTTTTTTTTAAAAACACATATCGGTATGTAGGCTATATTTCGTTTGGTGTTTAGGTGTATTTTAGCTGCAAAAAAAGGGAATTTGACTGGTTTTTTGACCGGGCGGTCGAAGAATCTCGACCCGACCGGTGCCGGTTGACCCAACCGGTTTCCATCTCTTCCCCCGGTACTTAAATTTAATTCTTATTTTTTCGTTTATATCCAAAAAAAGGTCTCATAGCGAAGACGTAATTTCTCCAACATTTCTTCGCGTGTGTCTCGCTCTAAAGAAAAAAGTTTTATAAGAGCGGGGCCCCTCAAAACCTGTGACGAATTCCTCAAAACATGACTGGTCCCGGGTACTTTGTAGTTCCCTGCCCGCCTTCCCTGTCAGTAACAATACTTTTACCTAAGCATAATTTCAAAGTAGCCTACTTTTTACACCACTGGTGAATCTACATAAATACACACACAAAAGCAAAAGCATGACCTGATATTTATTAGATCACTAAACAGATTAATATGAAAGGTGGTTAAGTAGCCTATTTCACTTTCCGTGATGCATATACTTCACTCAATTATAAAATTAAGCTGCAATTGTGCGGCTTGAAAATATAAAAAAAAAAAAAGAAGTCTCCAAACAGAAGTAAAAAGGATCTTACTCCTACTTTCAATCTACCCATTAAAAACATACCTCTACCACACCACAAAAATTCAGCTCTTTGCATTGTTTGTTACCGATATCACAAATAACAATTTCAAACATCGATTACATGTTAACTGCCATCTGTACATTTTCCGCACAAAAAAATACCATATAGCTTATATGTAAATCTGTTGCTGCATCCAAGAGCCATGCAAAAACCAACCATTTATTTTTCTAAAACTCAGCCGGGGCAATGCAATCATCAACAAGTGGTAAAGCCTAGACTGCTGATTGAAGAAACTGTATCTGCTTGCCCTCCAATGACGTCACGAATGAAACTGGCCAATCAGAAGCCAGTATTTTTTTTACTTTGTTTTGCCAATAACTTCTTAACGAAATCGAATTTTAACATCCGACCAAAGCTATTGAGTAATTCAAGGCATAGCAAAACTAATCCTAGCGTATTGTTTTGCACCGAACCCCACCTTTAAAGGGCGCAGTCTTGGAAAAGTTTTAGCAAATAATAGGCATTTTGAAATCGCGAAAGCGAATCGAACGCAATCTAAAGCGGTATGTTTACTACGAATTGTTCAACAATGAAGATAAGCCAAAATTCTCGAATCGACGTTTTTATCCTTGTAAAAAAGATATCCGGAACCACTTCCGCCTGGCCATCGCCGAACAAATACTTGCAAAGAAGGATCAGGACCATCTCAAACTCCTTGTTGGCGAATGGAAAGCTTCCGTAGATTCCCAAGACAAGTTCTTGTTAAGATCTTACGTTGCTGCAAAAAAATTTGGGAATGAAGCTGGCGGTTCAAAAGCATGCGAAGAAGAATCGACTGGTTCCGGCGCGCAAACGTTGCTGGCTTTGCACCAAATGTCTTGGCAAAGACGGCTTTTATTACGCTATGAACAAGACATTTGCCTTTTGAATGCCACGTATAAAACGTGCAAATACGCGCTGTCTCTTTTTTTTCTATGAGTCAAAACAAAATTCGGCTATATGCAGTAGTGGCCACTTTCATCATCCAAAATGAAACGCGCAAAGTCATCGAAGAAGCATTGCAAATAATCAAGTCGTGAAATCCAGAATGGAAACCTTCATTTTTTGTTGCGGATTGCTGCGAAGCTGAAATTCATGCCATTAAAAATTCATTAGCAGGTATTACAATGCGAGTTTAATAATGCAATAACCGCCGCTTGGTGTATCGGTTAGGAGCGTCCACTTGGTAGCCGGAAGACTGGGGTTTTATTCCGGTCGGGTGATACTAAAGACTTTAAAAGTAGTATCTGCAGCTTCCCGCCAGGCGCTCGGCACAAGCGGAAGTGCGAAGGGTTAAGCGTATGTGTGTTGTTCGTTTTGTATGTATTCTAACAGCGTTCAATCATTCATGATTGATATTTGTAATGGGCCGCCAATTGAGAATGGCCTACACAATGTGTGCTTAGCACCCGCTGTCCCGCACCTTTACCTTTAATAATGTAACATATTTTATTATAGATACTGGTGCTACTAACACAATCACTACATAGTTTACACAATGCACAAGTTTACAGAAATTTGGTCTGCAACGCAAGCTATAATGAAGTAATTAAGGAAAGACTTTTTTGCATAGCCGCAAACACTATCAAACCAAGGCGTATCGCCTGATACTTCAACCAAGCATAAAACTACAATTCTAATCATACTTTTTAGCTAAGCGACCTATGCTACACATATATGCTACACAACCTCGCTTACCGATGAATGCCACATGAAGTTCACTCACAAAACTTGATTTGAACTGGCATTTCAGTGGCAGCTTTGCCTGAAAAGTAATGAGTAATTTATTAGTTACTAATAACTTGATATGTTAGGACTGACAAGCGAAAGTTCTTGCTACATTTATAGCTTTTTAACAATAAATTATTGTTATTGGATGACTGGAATAATTACATGCAGAATGCTGAGTTTTAAACTGCAAATTTCATCGGGAGCAAGCGTGGAAACGTTGGGCAAAAAAACCAGAAAACGGTGTAGGAGATGATAGAGCACGCTTGCTGACTCTTATGCGGAACGTAGCAAAAGCTGCAGATGAGGAAAGTTACAACAAAGGGCTACGACATCTCAGAGAAAGCGATATATGGATGCGCAATAAGAAATTATTTGGACAATACTTGGCTGTCACAAAAGGAGGTAAACAGTCAGCACGACAGCTGTTAGAAGCTGTATGTTATCGTTTTCTTTGAATTTTTTTTTTATTAATATAATGCGTTTAGTGCAAGAAACCAATCGCAAACCACGCAATAATAAATCTGTATGTATCTTGCCTCGTTGTGGACAATCATGATTCGAAGGCCCGGTTCTGTTGGTGTGTCGCGATCCCCAAAAGCAAAAAAAAAAAGCGAAATAACGCGCAAAATCAGAATAGAAACCTTTGACAAAATTTCGTTTGTAATACGGCGGTGGTTGCAACTTTACCGCAACAAGCTTCGAATTTGTATCAATACGAACAATGGAGTAGAGACACAGAACAGAACTCTGAAGTAGTACCACATGAGATGGCGATCAGACAAGTTTCTCGCTGGATTAATGACAGTTCTCCACAGAGAATTTTTGCCTGCAGCTTGGTTACGGTAAATTTTTTGTAATTTTTTTTCATGTATAAGAAGTTAAAGTTTTTGATAGTTTCGAAGCTTAAATATTATAGGACTACTTACTGAAATAATATAAAAGGACGATATTTTGGTGTGTCCATGAAAGAAGTTGTTCCTGAAAAATTTTTATTTGTAAGAATTGCTGTTACTTTTCATATATTCATTTGAAGTCCACTTTTACTGATAAATTAATCATTATTAGCAGATGGATTTTGGTGCATAAAAGTACGCTTTAGACCGGCTGTTAGCTCAGTTGCTTAGCGTACACGTTATCGGTGCGGTAGGTCTGAGATTCGATTCCCAGGCCGATCAACTTGACACAGTGTCGCCAACGGCTCGCCACCGCAGCGACGTTTCTTCGGAGCTGTGTTGCCTAGGCGCTAAGCCGCGGAGATGAAACCCGCCACTCGTTACACGCTTCGGTGTAATACGGCGAGTATAATGAAGATTTGATTTATTAAAGTACGCTTTACATTACTGGATGCTGCAAACTTGCAATTATGCCTACTCTTGTATTCTTTGACTTCTCTTCTACTGCATGCATGCCGTAACGTCAATCGTTTAGTTGTTCTTCTACTACTACATCTCAGATGTAATCTGACGAGATGAACAACGGGAACCTTGACAGTGAAAAGTCCCTACTGCACAGTCAACACGAAAGTAAAAAAGTCTGTCGTCGCACTTACCTGCGATACCATGTCTATCACTGCATGCAAGTCGTATCTTTCCTTGATTAAATTTCCATACCGGCTTTACTTTAAGCAGTGCAAAAACCCTTTCTTGCTGTAAAAGCAACGTGTTTTCTTACTTTTATCGGATGCAACTTTCTGAAACAAAATCATGCTTTTACAAACGCTATGTCGAAACTCTTGTTTGCACAACTTCTTTCGCAATGGATATTGGATACACAGCAGGTTATATGACTACTGGTGAAGGTCCTGCCTAAAAAAACCTAACGATATCATGTTGCAACCTAAGCGGTGAGATTGGAATACAACAACCATTACGTCACTTAATGCCGTGACGGATCGCGAAGGCACAAGCACAACTTGTATTTTCCGAACTTTTACTTTTTTTGAAACAAATAAGAGCTTTAAAAACTTATTTAAACTGTTTCTTAAAAAGTTCTAAAACAATGTCCATAGATGCATGTTTCCAGATACGGGTAGCTTTCCTTTACTGCCCACAACAAGGAAATCCGCAACCAATACAAATTCTTGAAGAATTTGGTTTGCTGCTTGATTCAAACAGCTCAGATGGCTGAGTGGTAAAAGCGTCCGCCTCTGGAGCAGTAAACTCGGGTTTGATTCTGAGTCGGGTCAAACCAATGACTTTGAAATTGGTATTTACAGCTTCCCTGCTTGATGCTCAGCATTAAAGGGACAGAGTGGAGAACAAGTCGGCAAGTTTACTTGTTGTGCCGTTGGGAAGGGTACCGGTAGGCCTACTTAGCGGAATTCTCCCATCTTAGTGAGGTTGACAGGCGGCCGGCAACTTCTAAGCAAGCTCGTTGTAGCGCTTTGAATGCTTGCTCTTGATAGGAGGATTAATGTGCAACCAATATAATACAAATTCGCAAAGTATTTCGTCTTTCACAGCTACCTGTAAAAAAGAATCCAGAATTTTTTTGGGAAGTGAACCCGACTAATAGGAATCAAAAACTGCTTAGCTCCCAGGTTTGTACGCATAAAAGTATCTGACCAGACTCGGATAAAAGTATCTCATAAAAGTCTGACCCGACTCGGAATCAAAGTACAAACTCAAGTCTGCACTTACCACTCGGTCATTTGAGCAGTTAAAACTTCTTTTATTTGGTGCTCGCTGGATTTTACCAGCAAGGATGATAGTCTTTAACCAAAAGCATCTGAAAGGACGCGACGAGGCTAGGATTAGTAGTTGAACCAACATAATCAAGAGATTAGAGACTAGAATATAATCAAGAGTGTAGCCAGAAAAAAATTGAGGGGGGCAAATTGTGTAACTTTCAAACTTGGCGTCATTTAGGCTACTTATATCAGCAATGCAGCACACTCCCCTCATATTGATGAAAACATAAATTTTGTGGAATTTCTGTCTAAGTCGTAAACTGATCGCTACATTAAGCTAAAAAAATTATCTTTTTCTCAAAAACGTCCAGTTGGTGGTAAATTTTTATCAGGCAATCGTCACCATACTACGTTGTTGATCCGGACGCACTAATGTATCATCATTCATGAACGCATAGATCATTTTACTTGTTGAAAATAAGTGTTGGCAGAACACGGAAAAGAGCACACGCAGCAAAACGGGTAATCGTTAAAACATGCCCGTCAAAAAAACTAGGCATGGCTGCGTGACTTTAACAATGAAAAAAAAGAAAAAAAATTGGATTTAACAACAAAAACACACGCACACAACGAACCAACACAGAAACAAAATTAATCAATTAGTTCGTTAAGCAACGTGTCATAGCAAACGAGATCAATTTTGCAAATAAACTGGATTAGCACCAAGATTTCAGCCTGTGACCCCAGCTATTGGGAGGCTAACAGGTTCTAAATCTTGCCCAAGGGTTACCTGGAAAGAGTTGTGAATGGGTACCCTCATTCATCCACGCTTGTTTAAAAGACAAGTTCACAACCGGGTGCAATTTTTACTCATGTCCAGGAGTGAAGTTTTTATTCATGTCCAGGAGTGTTGAAAATTAGAAAGCGACGAGATACAGCGCGTGTATAGATAGGCCTACGGACAACGGTTACTACCGGTAAGTTAGTAAGGGGTCAGCACATAAGATACCGGTAAAGTCGAAATCAGAGTTCATCATAACTTTTGATTCAAGTCTTGATAAAAATAAACATGTTTTTGCAGCAGTGTGCAACTGCGCATCGTAGGCTATTATAACAACAGAGCGCTCAACGGGACGATTTTTTTCAATCAACATAACGTAAATTGTCTGTACAGTACATCACTTGCCTGCAACGTAGCAATAAAACTTCGGCGTTTGGCAATGTTCATAAAATTTAGAGGTATAAGAATTTGTAAAGGCACGCCCCCTCCCCCTTCCCCCACCAACATAAACACATTACACACGTAGTCTGCTCGAAGTCAAGAACGATTAAAACACCTGAGGCGCTAAAAGTTAGTACTTTTATTTTGATAATGATAATTTGTAATTTAAATTTCAGAGAGAAGCCATGGCCCCTTTGCCCCCCCCCCCACCTTTGACTGCGCCTACTTGAACCGTCAACCTTGCAATTCTGGCTGTATCAAAAACGACGTTGCGAACCATTCGGCCACGCAGCCACGCACGCCTTATGTAACTTTGGCACGATAACCTGCCTACGAGAAGCCCAGAATTGCGCCATGGTTAGACAAACATGGTGCCGGGGGTACTTCAAACTCAAAATCTGTGGAACCTTGCACTGAACAGCTGAATGTACAAACAGACCAGTGCTTTTTGTGGCACCGCCCTGGACTCTGTTTTTTATGGAAGGTCCTATCGAGAAAGTACCTATCCGAATACATTTGAGGAATTCATTACGGTATCTTGCTCCGCTCTGCCGACGTCTTGCGTTAGCCTACTAACCTTCGCATTTTCAGTCTAGTCTATAGACAGTGCGCTTTTTAACTGTTTAATTTATGTTTTATGTAGCGGTAAGCCTGCAAGGCTGTGATTTTTTAATCATTGCGATTCAGCCTAAACCTGTTTTTTAAAAGCCTATTCGTACCTTAACTAGGCTAACTCTTACATTTTAGCTAGTTCTGTAGACTAGGAGGAGGCAGGAGCTGAACATGCATTTGCGGCAATTGTGGCTGTTCCATTTCACTCGATTTCACTCCCCAAACTTGTGCCTGTGAAATTTGATTGTTTTACGACTGTGACGCAATAAGAAAACCTGCCAGCCAATCAACGCATTCTGGAAACAGTTTTTTGAGTTGCAATTTAGACTCTACCCTCAAATTATAATTATGCTAGGCCTATTTAATGTTGCCAGATTTTTTGGTAGTTTATAGCCCAAAGCCTAGAGATGGCACGGGCCGCTAAGAGACCCACCAACGAGCCGTTAACCGGTCTTTTTACTGGTCCGCTAACGGCCCGGTTCTATCTTTGTTTCTTACTGGGTCGCTAACGAGCCGCTAACACTTTTTGAAATCTCTTTAAGTTTGATTTATGTGATGAAAGGTTTGTAAAAAGAATGAGCTTTGGGCGGGCTGGACTTTATTTTTAGCATGAGTTGCCGCGCCGGTTACGGTTACTGAGCTAGAGGTTCCGGGTTGTGGGCGTTCTGGGCCTCAAAAAAGTCAGCCCGAGCCATCTCTACCAAAGCCACTTGAAAAGTATCAACTTGCTACAAAAAGTAGCAAAAAATAAATTTTCAACGAAACAATTTAACGCACCTGCTCCACTTGACAGCTCAGATGGCCGAGTGGTAAGAGCATCCGCGTCTGGAGCTGTAGACTCGGGTTTGATTTCGAGTCAGGTTAAACCAATAACTTTAAAATTGGCATTCACAGCTTCCCTGCTTGACGCTCAACATTGAAGGGACAGTGTGGAGAACAAGCCGGCAAGTTTGCTTGTTGTGCCGTTGGGAAAGGCACTTAGCGGGATTCCCCCATCTTGATGTGGTAGACAGATGGCCGACAACTCGTAAGCGAGCTTGTTATAGCGCTATGATCGTTTTGTCATGATAGGAGGATGAATATGGGATTAAATACAAAAAACCTAAATACTTACAAATAATCATATCACCGAAGGTGGCCGGATACTCCTCATCCCCTCGGCGATCGCTCTCACACATTCCCTCCGCAGCTTCCTCGATCTTCAACCGGACTTTGTTCACACTCTTTTCCACCTGCTTCCCAGAGCTGGATGTCTCGAGACGTGTCTCGGTCTCGAGACATTTTGGATTTGGAAAAAATTTTGGATTTGAAACAGCATTCAGGTCTTTGATACGAAAGCAACAATGGTACTTACCCGATGTATTCAAAGTAAAACATTGTGCGTGATTTCGCACTTTGCAAAAACATTTAGCCACATTTTGTTTAGACCATTTTGCTTTGTTGTTCACGCCTGCAGAATTGCAGGCTTTTGTTATCTTTTTGTGAGCAGCATATATGAAAACTGGTCTATTTCAACCACTAAGCACATGCATTCGAACCTACTGATAATCGATAACGTCAAAAAAGCATTGGGCGATACCGATAATCGATAAATCTCAGGTTTTTAAAGCGATATCGGTTATCGATAAATTATCGCCGATAAATTTTTCCGATAAATGTTGCGATAAATTTTTAATGCGTTTGACGAAGTTTTTTCTGCAAGTCACATTGCAAAAACGTGTTTCCAGATTTTTCAAGAGAGCAGTTTACAGACTCCGCCATGGCATTAAATAAAATAAAAAGAGATGTTTAACCAGCAACTACCGGTACACTTAGGGAACGCAGTGTATTTTTTCCACAGCGCTAACTCACTAAATTTGAACACTGTGAGCACACAGAATCGTTTATCGCGATAATTTATCAGCGATAACGAAATATATTGCATAAACGATATCGATAATCAATAAATCAAAACTATTTTGAACGATAACGATAATCGATAATAAATTATCGCCGATAACTATCGCCGATAAATTATCGCGATAAATGCCCATCTCTGCAGATGTCTAACCTTTTAATTTAATAGGGACCCATTGCAAAATTAAATATTTAACTGGGCCGCAAAGCGACCAGAATTCCAATATTTCATATTATAGTTCTAAGGAAAAAAAATTTACCATTGATAAGTAGGCCTTGTACTGAGCCGCATTTTGCTGAAAATGCATCTTTTTTAATAACAAAGAAAATTTAAAAATCCATTAATATAATTAATTAATGTTTTAATTAATATAATAATGTTAATTCAATTTTAATGTTAATTCAGTTTTAATGTTAATTCAGTTTTAACTTTTAACAACATGGCCTTCACTCAAAGACATAATGACCGCTAGCCACGTCTAAAAAATTAATATATTTTTAATAGGCAAACGGTGTGTCAAATCAAAAGCTTTTCAAGAGAGTAACGTGTCACATGTCATAAAATTAAGATTTCTACAAATTTGTTCCCTATGAAAGATGCTATGCTCGTCTGGTTTACAACAGCTATCAAAAGATTATTCAAAGTAGTCCAGGCCCAAAAAAGGCTTCAAATCGAAAAAAGTGCAGGGATTACAGTTGCTGGAAATTTGGTTACCGACATGGGAAGTGCTTCCAGATTTGAGCTATAGCTCTCTTTATGAGAAAGTTATTAACCAGATAGATTTTCAAAAATGCATGGTGTCACAATGACTTTAAAATGTTTATGTTAATTAGTATTTTGATTAAATTTCATGAACACTCTCGTGCTCAATACTTGATAAACTTGCTAAAAAATTGCCTTAACAGAGGATAGTGGGCTGCAATGCCGACATCCCTGGTCTAGACCAACATAGCCTAATGACTTTTTGTTTAAAGTTTTCTTGACATCTTTTTCGTTAGATTAAAAAAGAATATTGGGCCGTGTAATTGTCTGCGAGAGGTATTGCTTGCTTTGCAAGCTACAAGGACTTAAATCTTCTGTGATAATAAGCTGTTTCGTTGTTATTATGGTGAACTCGTTAAATCATTAATTGTAAACGTTAAAAGGATATGACCAATAGCACATTTATAATAGGCTATATCAGTTCATAACCGCGACGGCTTCATTGCTTCATTTGTATTTGCCTTTGTCATTTTGCTATAAAGTTATTTCAGTAACTTGGCTTAGTAGAGCCCATACTCCAGAGTATTACTATCGTTTTTATATTTTCTAATTTTTGGCTCATGAAGTCTCATGTCTCGTCTCGTGTCTCGTAACTTTAAAGTCTCGTCTCGTTTCGCTCTCGCTTCAGTACAAAAAGGTTTATCGTGCCCATCTCTGGACATCTGGTGTAGTCTAGAATAGATATCTCGAAGCTATGATGCCTCGTCTCGGTCTCGAAGCTACGATGTCTCGTCTCGGTCTCGGTAGGTTCGGTCCTCGTTCCAGCTCTGCTGCTTCCTCCATGCCATTTTGAAATTGACTCATTTTGAAATCCAGATTTTGCAAGTTATAATTCTGATTCATTAACTCATCGAAAGACCGGCCGTTAGCTCAGTTGCAAAGCGCACGCTATCGGTGCGGGAGGTCTGGGGTTCGATTCCCGGGCCGGTCAAATCGACACAGTGTCGCCAACGACTCGCCACCGATTGCGACGCTTCTTCGGAGCTGTGTAGCCCAGGCGATAAGCCGCGGAGATGGGCCCCGCAACTCGTTACACGCTTCGGCGTAATACGGCGAGTATAATGAAGATTTGATTTTTTTAATTCATCGAAAAATTTCAAATTCATCGCAAATGCGTTTGAAACAGCTCTGCCAACTGTATCGTAAGTTTGATCCTAGTCTCAAAAGTTTTTGATGAGTGTGTGTGTTTTTTTTGAAATAAGATACCTGGGGCGGCATTAGCCAACAGAATTTATCTCGCTCGAGATTTTTCCGACGTGTTTCTGCGAGACACTAGCGAGCGAGAGGCTCAATGACGAAAACGCTATTCCACTGCCTCTCGCCAAACATATGCTCGGAATCACTAGGTGATGACGTTCGGACGCATGCAGCGACATTGTTGCCAGATATCAATTTACTCAAGTATCTAGATTGTTTACCAAAAGTATCTAGGAAGTAGCTAGATTTTTGATTAAACCACATCTAAACAACAAAAGTATCTAGATTAGTATCTAACTACAAAAAGTGCGTTAATGCGACAAAAAACAAGCGATATTACGGAGTCTGACATGAAGTAACTTATATACAGCATTTAATAATAGCACACATTCAGTTTTTCGAGAAATATTCTGCCTAATGAAGACACAGTTTAGTCGCAGTTACATCGAAACACCTTTAAACACATCATAGCCAGTGGCGTAGCCAGCCCAAAATTTCGGGGGGGGGGCAAAACTTCACAGGCTTTTCCAGTGGCGCATCCAGGATTCGGCAAAGGGGGTGCCCCAACCGGGGGTGTGGAGGCGAAGCTCCCTGCCGCCAGAGGCTAATGGGGTCTGGGGGCTTTGCCCCCCGCCGCCACGGATTTTTAGGGTTTTTGCAAGAAAAATACTCATTTTAGCGTAGTTGTTTTGTGAAAAAGTGGTCTTAATCCGCCCCTGCTTGCGTTGTTAGTAGATTTACGTTATAGCATTAGTATCCTTGTTTGTAGGCTAGTGGTCGCTGAAAATATTTCGGGAGGGGGGGCAATTGCCCCTTTTGCCCCCCCTCCCTGGCTACGCCCCTGATCATAGCCACAAATTCAAGCAAAAAATGAATGAAAATAAACACAACAGAGAAATATCATGGATCTGCTAGTCAACAAGTCATATGATCAGTTTTCAGCAATTGGCTCTATAATGGTTTTAAATGGTCTGAACTTTGAATTCAGCAGTTTCATGAACTTCCTGGTTAACTTACGCACTAACAGTGTAGGCTATATATATTAGCAGAAGCATCTGTGAATCTTGTGCACAGCACACTATCCTTTTTAATGCTGTAGGCTTACTCCACTGCAACTTCACACAAAACAATCAAAAAAATTAACTGCACATGTACTCAATCAAAGTTTTTCAACAAAACAGAAAACACCACAATATTCCAAAAGCCTACAAGACGAATGTGTATTGTGTACTGTGTAGAGGCGAAGCCTAAAACACTTAATAGTTTGTAACAGAAGTTCTGAACTATCTAGAATTAGCAAATGCTCTCTTCACTTTATTATCTTTTTAGAACATAGGCCTCAAAAAATTGTTAAGATTAATTCAGCTTATAAATAGCCTACAATAACTGAACTACCGGCAGGCTACTCGCGGAATTTCAATATTATGATTGGATTTTATGCACACCAGGAAAACTAACTTGTGCATTATATACCGCAGTTAATCCGGTTATTGCGTTGCTCACTCAGTTCAGTGTAAAATTTAGGCCATTAAAAGCACCGGTACTGAGCTGAACACTCGAAAGAACGGCTCACAAAATTAAAGCGATAATTTCTGGCATTCTTCCGCGAAGGGATAAAACAATAAACAAACTTGATAGTTATAACAGTATCTAGATTAGTAGCAAGGATCTAGACGATAAAATTGGTATCTAAGGGGACTAAATAAGTATCTAGATCTAGATACTAAGTAGCTAAGTTAGCAACACTGGCAGCGAGCGTTTGCGTCAGATTTTTGCGGTATTGTCTTTTCATGTGATTGTGACATCATAGATGTTTGAGAATTACGCGAAAAAAAAAGTTGCAAGAATGCGTTGTTCAATTTTAGGTCTGTTTACACTAAATGCGATTTCAGTCCGATTTGCTGTCGTACGAAGTTTCATCAGATTTTTGACGTATACAGTAGACGAAAATATCTTTCACACAATTCAAACCCAAACAGTTTTGCTTCCTACCGGTTGTTTTGCAAAGCCCCTAACCATTGTATTCTAGAATGTCGCAGATAACAGTTTCGTAGCCTACGTCACTGTACGTACGAAAAATTTCATCGCATTCTGTGTAAACACACCTTAACAAGTGAAAAGCTGTGTATGAAATGCTAGGAGTAAATGACTCATGAGCAGTGTTGCTAACTTGGATTATTTTAATCTACATTTAGATTATTTTCGTGTGATTTAGAATTTTAGATGTAAAAAAGACCCATTTAGATCTTGCATTATTTTCCAGATTATTTTAGCATTTCATTTAAATGTATTTTTGCACTTGATTTTGGGCAAAAAAATAGACATCTGCGACGTTATTTTTTTTTTCTTGCTCCAGCTTGCTCTCTTACCTGATTTTGCGCGAAAAATCGGAGTCTACGGACGTGAAGACCTTATTTTTGGTCTTTACCCGATTTTGCGTGGAAAATTGGACGTCTGTGGACGCAAAGACTTTTTTTTTTTGCTCTTCACTAGACTTTTAGCGTAATATTGAACGGCAATTTTCACTTACTCATTGAAAATGTTACTTTGGTATATTTGGATTATCATGTGGATTATTACTTTTCAAATTTAGATTATTTTAGATAATTTTTGATGAGATTCTAGATCTTTTATCTTTCAACATTTGGCAACACTGCTCATGAGAAATAAAAGGTCTTTGCGATGGACGCAGCGCAGGGGAAGTTAATACACAAGTGTTTTTGATAGCCGGGGGGAAAACAATATAAATAGCTAAAATAGACCATTGCGCTTGGATCTTTTTTTGACACATATGTTTGAAATCTGTTGCGTGCCATAAACTATGCTGAGATTTTAAGCACACTGCAATTGGTAAACATATTTTTGACAATAATTGGTGCGCTTGAAATTTTTATAGCTTTTCGGCGTGTTCAAAAACATTGAATAAAAAGTTTTATCAAAAAAATGCACAAAATAATTTACATTAGCAGAGTAAGTATAGAGAACAAAGATGGATTTTAAGAATTAAACTGCTGATACGATTATAAGCATTAACTTGGATCAAGGTGAATTTTAAAAACTTCTACAAGCAAGCAGTTTACACGAAATTAAAACTTGCGAATAAACTACATGTTTTTGCCCTATAATTTTAGCTTGAAACATTTTTTTTTGCAAAACTGAATTAATCCCATTGCTGCTTTTGATAGTCTGTATTTTCCAAATAGGCTATACTATAGTTTTTCATTGCAAGGTGTGGTAAAATAATTTATTCGACTCTTTTTCTTTGCAACTGTTTTATCGTCTTATGGCATAAATGGCACCACTGTTCAAGAATTTCAGCAAAACTTTCCAAGTCGAACGCTTAGCGAGTGCTTTTCAGGGGCGGCATACAGTTCAACTTTTGTTTCACTTAACGCAGTGGTTCCCAACCTTTTTTTCTTCATTACCCACTTTTGATGTGACTGATCCTCGATTACCCACAACAATCTATTACCGCAGTTTACCTCAGTTTTACCAATCGGTGAGGTGTGCAAAAAAATAGGTCCACGCATCTGCAGGTGTCCTGTTTTCGTTAAAATATTGATGAAGAGCAAAAAATGTGCCTTCAGGCATATATTTTTGACAATGGTGTCACATTGTCCTCCGAAGAATCACATATTACCCCCCGGGAGTAATTTACCCCCAGGTTGGGAACCACTGACTTAACGCAATGTGTTAACTTTGTTTGTTCATTACGTTAAAGTGCGCAATAGTTGAGCAGTATACCGCCCCAGGTCTCGTTAGGTTGGCGAGGAATTCCAGATAAATTTGAAGTCGAGAAGATTGCAATAACTCAATTCGGAGTTGCGAGGAAAAATGACGTTTTCAGCTCGCTCCGCTGGGCGAGATTACTCTGTAATACGGCCAAGAGCGTATTTAGGAGGGGGGGCATTGTGCCATGCCCCCCTCCTTTGGGCTTTTTGCCTCTGTCTTTAAGTAAAAAGTAACGTTAATGGTGCCAAATGACAGAAAACATGTCAGACTCTTCTGATGGTTTCTGTAGCTTATGGTCAGGGGTGGATTCAGGGGGTAAAAGATGAGGGGTATGCATCCTCCAACCAGCCAATTTCAAAAATGTTTTTGATATATACAATTTGTGGGAATCGAAGGGCAGGTCCAACAGGGACGAGCTTGGGTCGAAAGGCAAAATGAGGAGACAATCGATTGCCACACGTTATTAACTCTTGGTCCGTAGAGTTTTTTACGATCGCCTAGCTTACCCTGATATAAAAATGAAAACAGCCTTTAAGTTAGAGAAAGTATTTTTACTAAGTTGTTGATGATCTTTGACTTCTTAATTAACAAGTGTAACTTAAAGCGAGAAAAACAGCAGGAAAAAATCTCATCCAAGGCAGTTGCAATGCGAAATTTCAGTAGCTATTTATTACGTCATAAATCACAACTATTATGCGTTAGGTGAAGCAATTTAGAGGTGTTGCCAAATTAAGTTTAATATTGCAAAATTAGTGTAGAAGGAGAACTGTTTGCAACAAATTTATCCATAATTTTGAACCTCTTCGATAGCGATAAGCCTTACACCTTAAGCACACATGATCAAAAATGTGGAACAAAATGCATGATATTAGGCGAAGCACTTAGAATTAGGGTCAAAAAATTCAAAACAAAATGTACCTAAAAATTATTCAAAAAGCACTAAAATAGCCATTACAGCAAGTAAATTTTCAAAACTTTTCCAGGGGAGCATGTCCCCGTATCCCCCCAGAGTTTTTCTTGATTCCCAATCAGCTTTTCAAATTAGTTCTGGCGCAAAAAATACGCTTTATAAAAATGTGGAAATTATGCCCCCCTCCTTTAAAATTTCTTGCTACACCACTGAATACGGCCCCTGATAAAGTCAGCGTTATATTGGCGAAAGCTTGTGTTCAAATAAACCTCGTTAGTTAAAAGAGAGTGCAACGTTTTACAGTCAAAAATTAAATCACTAAACAAGTAAAATCGCGTTACTCAGTTTTATCGACATTTACACGGGACACTTCTTTCTACTAACTCTTTTCCACTTTACAGATTACAGCATTACAACTTTATTAACCTCACAGTATTGTGAGGTCGTCAAATAACCGGCCTAGGAATCGAACTCATAACCTTACGGTTATGCGATATCATGCTTCAAGTTCTTTTATAAATAATGTAATAAATTTTATGCTTGTGGTACGTTGTAACTAGTTAATGTTCTCTCGGCGCAACACTTTCCGTTCGACGAGACTGTCACAGAGCAATTCGCGTCTTTTCACCGACTGTGGCTTCGATATGTCTGTGGTTCTACCTTATGATATTCTGGCATGATATACGGTGGTCTACTTTACAGTGGTGAACGATGCAAACGAAAACTAGTGGAAATTATAATTGATCGGCAGTACAGAAGTTACGAGTAGCTTCGAAAAAAGCTGTTCGCATCAAAAGCTTTTCGTGACGCACTCGTCAGTGGGTATCGCGTCAAAGTGAGAACGAGAAGCAAGAAAAAGTTCTGCGCTTCTTTAACATTTGTATTATGAATTAAAAAGTCAGTAGTGTTTGAGGTCTAGAGCAGCGTAGAACACCGAATCGGTTTCCATTATCAAAACGCTGCTGCTGTGAACTGCTTGTTTGTTTCTTTTCACGACGTCTTTGTCACGATGGTATGACGTCATGAGCAATAGATTGAAACGTAAAAATTAGGGGTATTGTTAGAAGTGGAGAGATTGGGGGATAGGGTTAGAGATCTAAAGTTAATGCGACTTTGGGGCTGGTGTGTACAAAGAGCAATTTCAAAAGAAAAATCCCGCGGTGTTCTAAAGTCTAGACCAGAAGTGACAAACATGCGGGCCAC
Organism: Trididemnum miniatum; assembly: GCA_964006365.1. Taxonomy (NCBI): domain Eukaryota; kingdom Metazoa; phylum Chordata; class Ascidiacea; order Aplousobranchia; family Didemnidae; genus Trididemnum; species Trididemnum miniatum. The sequence goes on along the minus strand of OZ023238.1, from coordinate 27,856,817 downwards.
TTACGGCCCGCGAACATTTTGGCGAGACCAGTAGGCCTACTCTTGAACTTTCTTTTCCCCGTCTAGTCTTTGCTATGCGATATCAAAAAAAAAAGCTGAGCCCTCGGCCTCGATTGAACCACTTGCGTATCACACAGATATCATACAAACGTACAGTACAAGGCTACAAGCCTCTCATCTGTTTCAAATTCAGCAGTTCATTCATTGTTAATTGTAATGTAATTATGACAACGTAACTGGAGGTCGGTTGCAGCTTCATAGTATAGTGCAGTTACACGAGTAACTAGTAACTATTTGAGTGAGAGCTTAGCTTGCCTCACAGTAGTAGGGAATAGGGATTATGTCAGTTCACAGAAATGGATTGGTGAGCTTGTAGTACCATATATGCAAATTTCAGAGGTGGGCATTTTTTAAAAATGGTTGAAGCGCAGCAAAGCACAAAAGTTCTGTTAAGTCATGAAACGCAACGCAACTAGCGCAACCTAATTTTTAAATTGACCGAAGCGCAATGCAACTTTAGGAATCAATCATTTTTTCGCATTAAAGCGCAACGCAACTTCCGCAATCATTAATTTTTTTGCATTAAAGCGCAACGCAACTTCCGCAATGAGGTTTATACAAAAGAAAAAGCGCAACGCAACTTTCGCAATGAAAAATTTAATAAAGCGCAACGAGTAGATGTATAAGCAATGCAATTTTTTCTTGAGTTATTTTTATAGGTGCCTTTAACAGCACGCAGTTGTCTACAACGCGAAAATGATTTTAATGCAAGTGACTGCAACAGGATTTCGCGTGGTCAATGAACAGGAAAATTAGATGAGAAGCGAAAAAAGATGCGTTGCTGATGATTGCTTTATTTATCTTCATCCTCTTATCACGAGAAAGCGAAGGAGGCGCTGCTGAGGACGAATCCAGACTCGCTTAGGAGTTGCCTTTGTTTCCGAGTTTTTCGGTTGAATTTTGCTTCTAACTTATTTAATTTGCCGCTTGCCAGATTCCACCAAGCAGAGATAATCAACGTGAAGCATCTTATCCAAGGATGCAACAACGAGACTAGGTTGGGAGTTGAACCATCAACCTTGCAATCATGGTCGTCGTAAAAACGACGCTCCAAACCACTGCGCCACGTTTCATTGTCGCGTGCCGTTAAAAGCACCTCATCGCGGTAAATCATAATTTGCATATGCAGCGAAGTTCTCCACAACAACAAGTAAACACGATTTATTCAACACTCAATGATCTCTTTAAGCACTTGCAATTATTTTAAAAAGCAAAAGACTTTAGTGTACCACATTTCTGATGAGCTGAAAATTTCTGCTACAATAAATTGACCTATAGGCCTATTGTACGCATCAAGAAACAAACTGCTATTGTATTAAAACAGTAACAAAAAACTGCTAAATCCAGCACATTGCGCTTTGATTAATCCGACAAAGCGCAACGCAGTATTTCATCTTCCGACAGTGCGCAACGCAACAAAGCACAAGCAACCAGATTCTTTTCAGTTCGCACCGCAATAATGCGCACACTATTATATATTTTTTCAGTTCGCAACGCAATAAAGCGCAAGAAGGATTTATTTTCCTTAAAGCGCAGCGCAACTTGCGCAATGGCTAAAAATAATTTGTTAAAGCGCTTCGCAACTTCCGCACGTGCGGAAGTTGCACAACAAGCGCTTTGCGCTGCAAATTGCGGAATGCCCACCTCTGGCAAATTTTACAGCTTTTTAAGGTATTTGTTATTCTGCTTTTCAATCAATACTTGATTAGCCTTTTTTTCGATGTTTCAGCAAAGAAACGAAAGATGAATATGAAAAAAGCGCTTGGTAACTCAAAAAAAGTTCCGAATTTCACACTGAGTAAAAAAATTTTATTAAATCTTTTTTTGTTCTTTTATTTTATGCTTCAATATTGAGTTCAATAACTTCAGCTGTATGGTTCTAATGGATTTTTATGCTATTACTTTTGGTTGTTCGTCATAGATCTATGACTAAAAAGTTATGCGGCCCGCTTGCTCACTGGTTATTGACAAAGTGACCCGCGATAGGAAATAAATTCGTCACCCCTGGTCTAGACACTGTCAGGTGTTCGACTTGTTTTTATTTTTACAGGAGCGAATCCAAAAATTGGGGGGAGGCTTGGAGTCAAAAAAGCTCGCAGTGTTGTGGGTGTGAAAGACCGAGGTATTAATATCTATAACTAAAAAATTAGGGGGTTCAAGAACGTTTCTTCGCAGCAAACCACTATAACAGTGTCTCAAGAAAATTAATTGAATTAACTCAATATTCGTCCAGCAGAAACGAAGAAAAACTGCTTTGTTTTGAAATACAATATTGTTAAGGTATGGTTTGCTGTTTGTGAAGCACATATTGCACGCGCTCATACGCACAAATCAACGCTTTTCTCTGTTAAGATTTTGTCACAGACTCGACGAGACTCGACAAAAGCGTTGTTAATTCACAGCCAGCGAAATGTGATTTGATCCGCAACATTTTACGCTACGATTTCGTCTTGGAATAGAAAAATGTTTCTCAACTGTTAAGTGTTTCTCAACTGTTAAGTGTTTCTCAACTGTTAAGTGTTTCTCAACAGCGCCCTCCCGCGGACTCATTTGAGTCCGCGCAAAGGCGTGGATGAGTCCGCGAAACTTACAAATACGATAAGGGTAAAAAAATGAATTTAGGACCACGTGGTCAATCGCAGCCTGTAATCGTTCCGTCACTCTGACAACGAGAACGCATTCGCAAGTTTATTATCAGCGTTTACGAATTAAAAGTGATTAACGGGGTACTACTGTGGCATCTTACGTAACACAAGTACAAAAATAATCACGATCAGTTGGCTTATATATCAATCGAAATCTGCAGCAGTGAAGGCTCCGGAGCTCCACGAGTGTACTCACAACCAACGTCGTTCTTTTGACCATTTGGTTTCATAGTTACGTAACAAAACGCAGCGCTACAAAACATTCGCGTGCTTATTGTCAGCATTTACGAGTTAAAAAAAGTAATCTACCGGGTGTTACAAAAAAGGATATGGCAATGTGAAAAGTTTTAAAATGGTCTGGAGAAGACCTTGTCAAATTCTTGAACATATGCAGAAACTTTGAAGTTTTGTGGAACACTTGTAATAAAAACTAAGAAGAAAAATGTTAGAAAGCATCACATAAACAAAGTGATGCAGGAATTGACAGCTGCAGCAGCCTGCAGGATTACGTATTGACTCTAAAGAGTCACTCAAAAAATAAATAAATAAAAAACGTTAAGGATTGTTATAAAAACGAACTAAACTAAACAAAAAAAATCGAAACGATTTAGGCCTATTTCACGTAGGCTAGTCAATTTTTTGGCGTGAATGCAAAGTTTCAGCTTCCAAATCGATGGTTTCGAAATTCCTCACAGCTTCCAAATCCCTTAGTTGGGAATAAATAATGCTTTGTTTTCGGCAGAAAGTTATCGAACAGCCCTGTTTTCATCTTCATGAATAACTTGAGTTAGCATGCACTTAAACAAGCTTGGAGATAGTCCATGGGCTGAAAAGGTTGAGAACCACTGGAACAGAGAATCAATGAATCAATGCATTTTATTCTTGAAAATGCAAATATTATAAAAAGAAAAAAGCGTTGATTTGTGAGTAGAGTGTGTGCAATAGAGTGTGGAGAGAATGCGGTTTAACTTTAAAGTGCGTGCAAGATGTATTTTACAAATGACACCCCATACCAAGGTCTGTTAGCACTAAATACGATTTTTACTCAATTTATTGTCGTATGAAATTGCATCCAGTTTTTGACGAAATATCTTCCGCAGGTTTCGAACTCAAACAATTTTGCTTCCTATTGGCTGTTTTGCAAAGCAACTTACGATTTATTTTTTAAAACTGATGTTTTCTAGAACGCCGTGCAATGTGACGTAGTTTACGTCTTAACTAGGACAACTTTCTGCAACTTTTGTTTACAGCTTCCGGTAAGCTTCTTAACTAACAAGAAAATTCATTACAGCATGAGTTGCTTGCCTAAATTTTATTTCACAAATTTTTGTTTTTTTAACGGCAACTTTTTGTTGCAATTTTTATGAAATATTTCCAAAAAACAGCCTAGAGTAATCTTACTGATAATTTCCTTGGTGTAGATAAGTTTGCATTACTTTTATTTGTTTTAACGCATATGGTACTTATCACAAAACGCCTAATGTCTCCCAACGTCATTTATTCTGTAACAATACACTCGCTATATTCGTGACTATGAGCTTGAGTATGCTGGGCAAGCTGTTGGTTAAAGATCGTTCGTCACTTTGCCCAAGACAATGTTTGGAAGTATTTAGCAGTGTAAATCATGTCAATAATAGACACAAACTTGACAGCTGATATTCGTTATATTTTTTTTATGTAACTTTCGTTAAAAATAAACGCAACTTCTTAATTTTTTTAGTGCAACAAAAAATTGCCCAGTCATAAGCTTAAATATTTCGCAGCCGACGTCACTTGACGTACGAAAAATCGTGTCGTATTCTCTGTAAGTCAAAAACTGGAGGCTCTATTCTCGATCAAATAATGTTGCGTGTTAGTGCATCGCAATATTGCGATAACTGCCAACCACCAACAAATACTGTTTTTCTCATTCTATTCTTTGAACCATTACTAAAATCAAATTTGAAGCGTGAAAAAAATCCGACTAAAAACACAAAAATCGCACTACAGCAGCTTTGAGCATGAATTGTTCCAACAAACATCGAACGCACAGCCCTTGTGTACTCACTGACATGTCGAAAATTATTAAGCTATAGAATAACAACCTCTTCCTTTCAATTTCACGCTCATTGCGGAGGGGAATTTTGACAGGTGAACACACCATGTAATACCGCATGTTGTAGAATGATGTAACCCCACAAGATTGTGAGGTCGTCAAATATCCGACCTAGGAATCGAACTCATAACCTTACGGTTACAAGGAAGCATTGGCGAAACACTTTATAAACAAAGCCATAAATTTTACGTTTGTGGTACGCTATAACCGGTAACTAGTTCGTGCTGTCACGTCGCAACGCTTTCGATTCGACGAGACTGTCGCAGAGCAACTGGCGTCTTTTCAGCGACATCGATATATTTGTGTTTCACTTTATGATAATAAATGTAATGTTTCTTTCCTGGCATGATATATCGTGGTGCGCTGTCGGCAGCGTGTTAAGTGGGGAGGGGCCGGGGGTGTAGTACCATGACCCCTTTTTTTACTTTACCTGTTAGGAAAGATAGTGTCCAGACTCTAGAGCAGGAGTGGCCAACAAGTCGATCGCGATCGATCGGTCGATCGCGAGCTATCACGTGGTCGATCCCGAGCTATTAAGTGATAGATCGCAAAAATATCATTTGTGACGTGTTAGAAGGTGACGTATAGTAGATATAATTTGTGAGGTGTTATAATTAAAAACAGAAAGAATGTTTGCTGCTTAGCCCTAACAGTCAGTAACAAAGTATTAATTCATTGCTTCCGTTACGGTGTGTTGGTCGTACAGTGAACCCTCGTTTATCGCGGGGGATACGTTCCAAAAATAACCCGCGATAGGTGAAATTCGCGAATTAGTCAGCTTTAGTTTTTACTGTTATTTTACAATGCGATAAGCTACTGTACTGTACTGCAGAATGAATCAAGAAATAAACCCAAAACGTGTTTAAGAAATAAAAATATTAACGTTTTCTTATGAATAACTGTAGTAGCTTAAATAACGGTGTTGTAAAAAAATATTTACAAAACGTTTAATGAATATTTACCAGCTAATCAGGATTGACTGTAAAAAATAGCACTGAAAAAAATTCCGCGAAGCAGCGAAGGCGCGACAGGAGAAGCGCGATATAGCGACTGCAACTCATTTCTGTTGACAGCACTAATATGCATTAAAGATATGAGGTAGTAGCGAAAAATTCAAAAGAACGTTTTGGCTTTTTTGCAACGCATCATTGACCGGTCGATCGCGCGCTTGTAAGAACTTTTGTAGTCGATCTTGAACGATTTGAAGTTGGCCACCCCTGCTCTAGAGTACCGGCGGCCTTTGTTTTCTTTTAAAACTGCTCTTTGTGCACACCTATCCCAGAGTTACGCCAACCTCAACCCCAACATCCCCATCTTTGACAATACCCTAATTTTGGCGTTTCAATTTATTGCTGATGACGTCATACATCAACATCATGTTGAAAAACAAACAAGCAGTTCGGTGCAGCAGCGTTTTGATAATGGAAACCAGTCCAGTGCTCTTGGCATTATCTTTGGTAAAAAAAAACAAATGTTGCTATGCGACTGATTTATGGCGGATTCTTTTGATGACTTTTGTAATCTACGCCCCACCCCCTTTTTTATATTTCTCGCTTCGTCACTGACCGCCGTGCAGTTGAGGCGATGAACAAATGCTATGAAAACAAAGAGAAAACTATTTGCATTGCTTCAACATTGGTGTGACGTTTAAAATGAAATCGACGCAAATATTTGCGCCACGCCATTCTTGTTCGACTTGCTTTTGATTTTTGAGGGGCAAATTCAAAAATTTTTGGGAGGCTTGGTGTCAAAAAAGCTCGCAGTTATGTGGGTGTGAATTATCGAATTATTAATATGTACAACTGAAAAATCAGGGGGTCTTGAACCCCCCGTGGATACGCCAATGCTTCAGTTCAGTACCAAGAGCGCCTTATCGTTTCTTCGCTGCAAACAACCCAAGTATCGTTTTTTCCAAGTAAACTCGTATGTTTATGTGCCGCAATTCTGAAGCGACAAAGATAACTTGTACGTTACAAGTAACCCACCGTAACTTCTGGCATTCGTAATCAGAGGCCGCTTGTCCTTCGCTATGTTTTAAACCATTGGTAAAAAAACTTCAAGTGCGAAAAAAGCGAATCAAAAACACAAAAATCGCGCTATAGCAGTAAGGCAGGAGTTCTTAACCGGAGGTAAATTTTCTGAGCTAAAGACTAAAGAAAACTTTTATTTTAGTATTGAAAAAGCAGTAGTGGTACATTAAGGGTAAATATACTTTTTTTTTTTTCGGCAAGGGGTAAACACGACAAAAAAGGTTAAGAACCCCTGCATTAAGGTACGTTTACACTAAATGCGATTTTAGTCCGATTTGTTGTCGTACGAAATTTCATAAGATTTTTGACGTAAGTAGTTGACTCAATATCTTTCACATGATTCGAACCCAACAATTTTGCTTTCTATCGGTTGTTTTGCGAAGCACCTAGAGATTATTTTCTAGAATGCCGGGCAAATGTGACGCAACTATACGTGATAACATGTAACTGATTCGTAGCCTACGTCCCTCCACTTGCAAAAAGTTGCATCGTGTTCTGTGCAAACACCCGTATTAACGTGTTGCCTCGTGAGTTATAGCTGTACCGCAATCTGCCAGCCCCGCCGCACACGATATTCCACTTGAAAGCAGTATCCTTCGTATACATCAATCAAACTACACAGGATCGTGAAGTCGTCAAAGCTCCAAGCTAGGAATCGAACTCGTAACCTTGCGGTTATGACCACACTGCGTCTTGATATTTTATATATAGAGCTAAATATATTTTATGTTTGTGGTACATTTCGGCATAGCCGGGGAGGTGAGGACATTTCGTTTAAAAATGAAACAAATTTCGACAAAGCATGGATGGAAGTTGGTTTGCATTTTTATTGTTGACTATAAGACGCGGGTTCGGTTTCTTTTTGGATTATGACTTAAGAATTCAGATTACTGCAGCGTTGTTATGAAATCAGACGTGAGCCGAAGCGTCCGCAGAAATCATTGCAGTTTTCAGTGTCGTTTTATTTTCAGCTCAGCAACAAGACGAACTAATAATGAAGCAGACCCTGGCTGACTAAGCTTATTGAAAAGTCAGAGCAGCTATTGGAAAATCTAAGGGGATCTGCTGCCGTAGACACGTCACTGAAGTGTGCGAGTATTGCCCTTCTCGCTGCACAAACGCTTTCTGGCGCAATTCTTATCCTTCGTTCGCTCAACATCGCGAAATGTGATGCAATTGAATGTAATAAAAATTACGGCATAATCACAACGCGTTCGATAACAACCATTCACGTTACAAAACAATTTAGTTGCCAAAGTTGTTGGAAAAGTCCCCAGATGTTTGATCACTTCGCTGCTCGACGCTCGATGATCGGTGAGGCTTGTGCGCCCTCCTACGGCCAGCCAAGAGCACTCCTTTAATCGCAAACATTAATGTGGAGATTGATCACAAGAATTCTACATTATTTTCAATATATTTCAGGATAAGCCTCGTGAAAAAGGGAGTTGGTGCTTCGTTGCCCCCTACCCCCTTTTTTTCTGGCTACGTCACTGTTCTGCATCTCGTATTTCTTTCCCAACTTTTTCTTTATTTTAAGTTTCAAAAGCTTCTCTACCTCTGCATTCTTCCACCCACGAAGCAGGCACACGTCATCAATATCGACAACGTGTGAATTTTTCACTTGGCAATCTTCCCCCAATGCCTGACTTAGTGGTGTTACTTCGAGGATTACTGCTTATGTTGGCAAATTGCGACTCTTCACTGTTATTTAAAAACTCTAGCAACCCTCTACCACGTACATTTTAATAAATTTGAATTTTATAAAGAAGTATATTTCGTCCTTAATCGGTCATCATCAGTCTTATTCAAATAGAATGATGTCCGATTAAGGACGAAATATATTTCTTTATAAAATTAAAAATCATGTGGTAGAGCGATTTTACAAGTTTAGAATAATAATGTACGCTTATCAATATCCCGGATGTTCTCTGATTTTTCTGTGCTTGCTGCAGAATAGTTTTGATGAAAAACTGGCCCAATCATTTTCACTTATGCATTATTATCACGCAACTACCTAGCATTCCTAGCATTGTTACACAACAATCAACCCACCGACATGCGCCGCGTTGTTGCGAGATGACACATTAGCAACCTGCAAAAATATTCGGTTAATTTCGCATCAAAATGAATAACTAGATCCGAGGTAACATGAGGAGTGTCTGTTGGTCAGGAACAGTTGTCGCGCCAAAACAATTTCAACAAAAACAATCACTAATCTTTTTTGGATGCAATTACTTTTTCTGCTTCACTTTACTGTTACTGAATACACACACCCGCACTTTTTGCTCGTCATCTGGCGTGCTCTATCACGTGACATTCACCTCTTTTCCCCTTTTTACAGTTCGTCATCCGCGCCCCACCACTCCCCCACATCTCACACGTCTCCAACACACCTCGGCCACGAATCCGTCCTTGAGTTCTTCAAGTCCCAAGTGTTTGTTGTATTTGGATTCGAGATCAAAGGCCAGCTTGTCCATGGTCTTTTGTAGTTCGACGAGGTTCGAATGACGAGACATTTCCAGTTCATCTGCAAAGTAAAAAGAAATAAGTTGAGTTCCAAAAAAAAATCAAATCTTCATTATACTCGCGGTATTACACCACAACGTGTAACGAGCAGCGGGATCCATCTACGCGGCTCAGTACCTGGGCTACACAGCTGCGAAGAAATGTCGACGTCGCAGCGGTGCCGATACTGTGCCCGATTTGACCAGCCCGGGTATCGAAGATCGGGCCTACCGCACAGGTAGCGATATCTTAACCTTATGCCCAACGGTTGGTTCAGTTGAGGATTTAACTTCTTAAATTCCGAACTATATTCGGCTAGCCCAACCCTTCCCGTCCTTCCATGGCTTGCTGCCACCTTCTATAGACTCACAACACCTGCGGCTCCCTGCTCAGAAATAAAATTTTTGCGATATTTCATTCGCAGTAGCTACAGACGTCCGTTGGTCACAGTGGTTTAATTATCTAACAACGGCCCCCTGGTTAATGTCCCATAGCCCCCTGGTTGAGAATATTTGATCTAAACTGTAACAACACTTTTGTTAAACCCGGTGAGAGAATCGAACTCTGGTTGTCAGTTTCTTACATATTTTTTGTCTCGACGTTCATATAAACAAGCAACTTCACGATAAACGACGACACTTACATGGTAGAGGAGGGAGGGGCATTTCTGAGATGGGGATCTTTTTTCGTTTTTCTGAAACAATAAAAAAACTCAGCTTCCATCAGTCTTAGAGCGCCACCTTGCGCACCTTTCTTGGGAGGTTGGAGGAAGGAGATGCCGGACCACTTGATGAATCTCTTGACCATGAAGTCTATGACCTCATAATCGTTTTCCATCCGCGATGTCGCGCTGATTCCGTATGATTCATTGATGATGGCGATGAGGATGTTGATGATGATGAACGCAGCCGTGAAACAGAAGAAGAAGTAGAAGAAAGGACCGAAGATCTTGTACAAGTCGCGAAGGTCAGAGTACAACGGACGACCTGCAAGGAAGTGACCAAGGGTTGGATCAATTCCATTCTTTTTGTATTCAGTACCGTGTTTGTCCTCTTATCACGAGAAAGCAATCAATGCGCTATATGAGCTCGCTTGAAGTTGCTGGCCACCTGTCTAAGATGGAAAATCCCAACAAGTGCCTTTCCCAACGGCACAACTGGTAAACTTGCCGGCTTGTTCTCTACGCTGTCTCTTTAATGCTGAGCAAGAATCTGTACAAGTCGCGAGATCAGTGGGCGAAGGGCAGCCTGTCATGAAGTAGCCAGGACTGAATCAATTCCAATCACACCGAGCAATTTTACCACTAAACTGAAGTAAAAAGATTATAACCAGTATATTTGCAATCATTTCACAAACTTTTCGGAAAAGCCTTATTTTTTAATGATTGAAGAGGTGCCGATGTAAGTCTATATATATCAGTGATGAAGGTCTCAAGACCGGTCTCGGTCTCGAGACCGGTCTCGAGACCGATTTTTAGCGGTCTTGGTCTTGGTCTCGAACATATTTTCGTGGTCTTGGTCTTGGTCTCGAGGTGTTGTGGTCTTGGTCTCGTACGGTCAAAACTGGTCTCGAGACCGGCTTGTTTTTTGATACACCATGCAAACCTTTTGGCTGTTTTTTAAAACATGTACTATTGTTGCCCCTCTCGGACGCAATAGACTCTGGTTTAACTCGTGATTGTGAGGTGCGAAAGTTGTTTCGTGTCGCGACTTAAGCTAAATTCTCGAAATCCCACGCGCACAACTCATAGCTCAATACAGAATGCTCTAAATCCCAGCACGCTACCACGACACAACTCAAAAATTCAAAACAAAATTTTTAAATCTCACGCTCGCAACTCATAGCTCAATGCAGAATGCTCTAAATCCCATCACGCTCACTCGACATAACTCAAAAGTTCAAAACAGAATTTTTAAATTCCACGCTCACGCCACATTAATTTGATTTCGTATACAGCGAAACTAATTAATAGCAGGAACGATTTATTTTAGGTTACAAAATAATGTAATGACAAACTTCCGATGCTTTCTTTTCTGACGGAAGGTAGGCATTCTACTTCTAGACAATTTATAGTGCAAACGTGAACATTTGTCAGCTGCATATAGTCAATGGCTTACGCGGTAGCTAGGTAGAATAGACCTCCGGTTACAGAATAGAAATTGAACTGCAGAGACCGCAAATCAAACTGCGAACCCAAGATCACAACTCACGAAGTATTTGAGCGAAGTGGCAACCATGACTGCAGGGCCTTCAAACATCTTTGACTTTTGGCAAAAAAAGAGCAATGAATTTCCTGCGTTGTTAAAACTTGCTAACCATGCATTTTGTGTACCCGCTTCATCAGCTCCCGTTGAGCGAATTTTTAGTGCGGGTGGGTTAATGATGCGGCCACACCGAGCAAAGCTCTCGTCGGACATGTTGGAGATGCTTGTTTATTTGAAGTGTAATTCGCAATTTTTAGAAAAATAAAAATTTGCTATACAGTTTATTGTTGGTGTTTTAGATCTGTTTTAGTAAGCCGAATAATTGCCGGTCTCGGTCTTGGTCTCGATTCTTGCTGGTCTCGGTCTCGAACCATGGGTCTCGAAAAACACCCGGTCTTGGTCTCGGTCTTGGTCTCGAAAAAATTATCCGGTCTCGGTCTTGGTCTCGGTCTCGAAGCATGTGGTCTCGACTACAACACTGATATATATGAAATACAACTGGATAAAGGCCTACCATTTATCCAGTTGTATTCCTTATTTTTTACTGAAACGTTTTTCGTAAAGTAATTAACAATACACTGGCTAAAACCTTTTTATTTAACTTGAGTTCCAAAACCCATCCTAATGTTCCTGTTTTTGCAATTAAATTCCAATGAATAAAAAAATTCAAATTACAATTACAGTTTCAATTACTCTGAATCAAAAATATCAAATCTTCATTATACTCGCGGTATTACACCGAAGCGTGTAATGAGTGACGGGATCCACTTCCGCGGTTAAGCGCCTGGACAACACAGCTCCGAAGAAACATAACAGCGGTGGTGAGCCGTTGACGACAGTTACCCCGTCCACATGTCCAATTTATGTGGGCTTTCTGCATCACAATTAAATTTTTGAAGTCATAATTTAAAAAAGTGATTACGACATCAAGCCCACAGCAACAAGCCCACAGCAATGCAAGCTTAAAGCCGTCATAAATTAGACATGTGGACAGGGTAACTGCGTCCGATTTGACGGAATCGAAACGAAGATCTCCTGCACCGGTAGCGATGTCTTTTACCACTACAACAACCGGCATTGGAAATCATAACAATTACATCTGTGTTGAGAGGTTTTCGCAACCAGGCACAAAACTTCATTTTGTTATTGCAAACGCTATTTTAATTTTTTTCAAACTTGTTTCAACGATTCAAAAACTGAAATGGTTCCTTTTCGAATTGCTGAAATAGTTTTTAAAATCTTCAAAAACGCGTTCACAATATCAAACTGAAGTTTCGTGCCTAGTTGCGAAAACCACTATGTGTGAACGCGGCCATAATCTTACCCATCATCAAGCTGAACATGGTTTCCATGGAAGCCACGATTGTCTTGAAGTCGTCGAGGAACGGGGAGAAGACCAAGTATCTGCCCAAAGAAACTTTCTGAGAAAAGAATTGTAAATTCCTCGTGAAGACGTGATTCAAGCCTCCTTCCGGGTTAGAGAAAGTTTTGGGCGACAAGCCTAGCCCCGGTACAGCCTAGCCGAGTAGCTTAGTCCCGGTACCAGTGCACTTGTCAGCAACATGGCCTAGCGATACCGTGCGCAAGTTACAGATCCTACCTGACGAGTTCGATTCAAGGCTGGAGCCGATCATATTTGACATAAATATATCTACTGTAGTGGCTGCTGACTCGAAGAGCGCAAGCTCATTTTGCAGAACTTGCACTTTGCTGAATTTTTAGTTCAATATAATTTGAAAATAATCTGAGTTATTGTCGTCAATAAAGACAATTTATTTTCTGTTGGAGTACGTTGGTAGGCTGATATTTCACCGAGCAAGTTTCTCTTCATCCTCATGGCGTCATCATTTCATAACGTCATCATTCTCATGACGTTATTACTAGTCTTACCCAATGTGAATGAAGGCGATGAAAAAGATTCCGGCCAACACGAAAAAACCCGGCCACTGCTTGGCGCTATTTCGCAGCACGGATGTGAGCATTCCAACTTTACGGTTGAAGCGGAGTAGTTTTAGAAAGCGGATTATTCCAAGGAAAGCCAAGATCGCGAAGATGCTCCCGACCACGAGGTCAATCAAGGTCACTTGCTGGAAATTGACGTACTTTCCTGTAAGCACCTCTAGCGATTATTATGTCATTGTTATGAAATGGCCGAGCGTATGGATCGCCTGCCTCTGGAGCTGCAAAGTCAGGTTTGATTCCGAGTCGGGTCAAACCAATGACTAAATGGTATTCACAGCTTCCCTGCTTGACGCTCAGCATTCAAGGGACAGTGTGGAGAACAAGCTGGCAAGTTCGCTTGTTTCATTAATATTTTGAGAAAAAAATCTAAAGGAAAAATCTTCAAAGTATTCTTAAGTCGGCCTGGACCCCTCCAAACCTCCCCCTCTCATTCCGACCCTGATTGAAACAATATCAAGGTCTTGAAGATGAAGGGTAAAAATACGGATGGATGTGAGGTGGAGTGGACATTGGGGCTTCCCTGATTGCAAAAGAAAAATCAAATCTTCATTAAACTCACGGCATTACACCGAAGCGTGTAACGAGTGGCGGGATCCATCTCCGCGGCTTAGCGCCTGAACGACACAGCTCCGAAGAAACGTTGCAACGATGACGACACCATGTCCGATGTGACGGCCCGGTAATCGAACCCAAGACCTCCCGCACCGATAGCGATGTCTTCGCCAACCAGTCGGTTTGAATTTATTGAGCAAGCGATCTTGTATCGGATGTAGAAATATGCGATATTGATACTGGTATCGCGGTACCAGTCGAAGCTAGTCATGTCATTGTTACTTCATTATGACTTACGTTTGTTGTCATGGAATTCATTCAACGTCATATTCAGCGTCACTGTTTGCAATACGAAGAGTGACGCCACAATCCAGTTTCCAAGCAACACGGCGAACTCGTACACATTCCAGAATTGAGTGAAGAACACACGACGTAACGCGACGACTCGTTTGATGATAGAGAATGTTGAATGCAAGAGATGGAGAACGAATATTATCTGGGGGAGGGAAAGATAATTGTGTTGCCACAGCGAACTGGCCTCGTTAACATAAAAATTGAACAATTATTTTTTCCTTTCTTTTTTTTTTCAAAATGTCAATACAATTTGACTGATGGTTTCTTGCTTCTCGTAATCTAATTTTTCAAGTTCATAAAAACCTCTTATTTTCGCCAGTTTCATGAGGAGCAGACTCGTCTTATTTCTGCGACTCTCACGTTTTTTCGTTCCTCGCCACCGTGCTTTTATTTTATGATCACCCGTGCATTGCCAATTTCTTCTGTGGCCGAAAATAAAAGTGTACCTACCCTACCTACCTGGTACGCGACGCGACACTAGTCGCGCTATCATCGTGCTTTCCACTGATATGACGTCATAATACGAGCAATGACGTACCTGCGCGACGAGCACGAGAGTCCCATACGGCCCCACGTAGTGGTAGAGCCGGAATGTTAAAATGGAGGTGAATGTGACAGCAGCGCCCACTGGCGGGAACTCGGTGAGCAGTTGGACACTCGTGAAAAGATTCACATTTGGGTTGTAGAGTGTGAACTCGACGAAAACCGCGCGACTCTGCTCGTCAATCCAGGAATTGCGGAACAGCGAATTCGCGATCATGGAACCCGACTAAAAACACGGATTTCTGTAAAGGATTGAATACAAAATAATTCGCTTTTCTGTAGCGCCACCTACCTCATAATTTACCCCAAGTTCAGCTGAATACCCACCACCCGGGTAAACCCCCAAATGCCCAATAAATGGAACCCCCTTGAGCTGGATCCAGTTTTGATGACGCCACGCTACCAAGGACGGATCGTCGATGAGGTCATCGTCGCTGAGTGACGTGATATTGACGTTATACTTCCATCCAGGCAGAAAATCTCGTTTCTCTTCTCGATAGAATTGGAAAGGAGCTTGGCATTTGCGTTGCTCGCCAGCGCCCACGAGCGGACAAGTATCTGAATGAAAATTGTATTTTTTTTAACTTAAAATAAAATTCCATAACTGGCCGGTTGGCGGAGTGACATCGCTATCGGTGATGGAGGTCTTGAGTTCGATTACCGGGCTGGTCAAATCGGACACAGTGTCGTCACCGCTCGCAGCTGTGTAGTTCAGGCGCTAAGCCGCGGAGATAAATCCCACCACTCGCTACGGCGTAATTACCGCAATACCGGCGTAATGCCTTCGGCGTGATACCTTCGGCGTAATGCCTTTGGCGTGATACCTTCAGCGTAATGCCTTCGGCGTGATGCCTTTAGCGTAATGCCTTCGGCGTGATGCCTTCAGCGTAATGCCTTCGGCGTAATGCCTTCGGCGTGATACCTTCGGCGTAATGCCTTTGGCGTGATACCTTCAGCGTAATGCCTTCGGCGTGATGCCTTCAGCGTAATGCCTTCGGCGTAATGCCTTCGGCGTGATGCCTTCGGCGTGATACCTTCGGCGTAATGCCTTCGGCGTGATACCTTCGGCGTGATGCCGCGATATCATTAAGATTTGATTTTGTACTCACGCTCTTTAACCCGCACTTGCCGCATACGTGCAGGGCCAACGCGGTACGACTGCTCGTCCGCGATGAAACTTCGCTCCCTCCATCCCTTCCGCTCCCCATTATACCACTCCCTCGGATACAAGCTGGGCAACAAAGTAGAATTCACGAAGCGCCAAAAATACTCCGTTGACGTCACCTGAAACACGCAGGAACTCGCTCGACTTCTTATCAACTACGTCATAATTAGTGGTGCGTAAAACGTTTAACCATCTACGTAAAAATGAAATTTTGGCACGCAAACATCCTGTTTGGTGTTTAATTCTTGGGCTATAATTGCTCACGAAGATTTTGATGTCATAGTTGAAAAAATGATTGTGACATCAAAAAATTAATTATGACGTAGAAATTAGAACCAAGAACCGCGGGCCCGAAGGCCACAAAAATTGGCCCGAGAAAATCTGTCCCAAAAGCATTACAGCCGCCATATTTGAAATCATATTTACAAACGTTTCGGTGAAAACCTGGACCATCATCAGTTTAAAACTACAGAGGCACTTGGCTAGAATGGTTTTACTCTGATGATGGTATAATTTTTACCGAAACGTTTGTAAATATGATTACAATCGCAGTTGCTTTTTTGAAGTTCTATGAATGAAGTACTTCAAAATTGCAGTTGAATAATGTCTCGCAATAATGACGTCACGTGCTCACCGATTTGAAGCCGTTCGTAGAAGTGACGAAAGTCGATTTGATTTGCTGACATATTCGCTGACTTTTCACGTCACGGTTGCTATGGCAAAGGAAAAGCAAGACCATGACGTAAAGAAAATATGCAACGATCTCCCAAATAACGTCACTCATTTCCTTTTCCTTCCGCCGCAATCGACGCGCTCTACGTAACTTCCGTTTGTTCGGTGGCCTCGGCGCACGCACTTCTGCTTCTTTTACTTCCGACTCTGAACGTACAACATTGATTCAAAGTAACCGTTCCAATGTTACGTCATAATAGCAGCGACTCACCGACATCCGGAGCGCACAAATCAAGCATCTTTTTCTCGACTTCATTGATTTCATTTGAATCAATCGAATCCAGGATTTGGTGATCGGGTTTCTTCACAATGGCGGCCACAAACATAGCGAAAAATATGACCTGAAATCAAGACCGAATTTACCAACAAGCTTTGCAGGGTGAAGCGTAGAATCGAGAACAAAAGGATCGGCAGGATCACGGAAGACGTTTTATCGGAGGTCGACCATGAAGAGCTTTATTTATTTGGAGATGAGTCCGGTCGTTGATCACTAGCGCTCAAATTAAATAGCCTAGTGCCTCTCATTGTTCAAACCCAGTTCTGCCTGAAAAATGGGGAAGAGGAATACCCTGTGCTCAGATCAGATGAAGCTGCGCTTGCCAGACTGGTGGACTCGGTTGAACGTGCATCGTTGCGAATGTTGGTTATAAATTCGATGAGTTTCCGATTTGCGACACGGAGTGTACAGTATATTAATGCACTGCCTTGGATACAGCACACATCTACACACCTGCTATTTCGCCTACCTACTGGATACATTTACACAGCAGCTGTACACTCACTTTGATAGGTTGAACGATCAACACAGATTGCCAGAACGAAATCATCATACTACCCAGCCATCGCTCCGCCTTGTCGCGACCCCATTCAAAACTAAAGCAACAAGCCATGTATTTTGTATTTACAGAAGTTGCATATTTATTTTCCTATCACAAGAAAGCAATCAAAACGCTATGACGAGCTCGCTTGGATTTTGCCGACCATCTGTCTTATACACCAAGATGAGGAAATCCCGCTCAGTGCTTTTCCCGCTGGTTCAACAAGTAAACTTGTCGGCTTGTTCTCCACACTGACCCTTTAATGCTGAGCGTCAAGCAGGGAAGCAGTAAATACCTATTTTAAAGCCATTGGCTTGACCCGACTCGGAATCAAACTCTAGTACAGCTCCAGAGGCGGACGCTGTACAGTATTCTACACGCACGCCATCAAGCTAACGATTGCGTCATCGCATAGTGACGTCAGTACCTGTAGAGTATGGCAAAGAATCCACAAATCAGGATAGCGGTCCAGGTCAGGAACCAGGCTATGTAGACGCAATAATGCGGCCACTGCGCGACAGATCGCGCCCCGGCCTTTTCTCCCCCGACGCTCGGTTTTGCGTTGATCGTCCCGTTCACGTTGATGTGATATACTGCGTCACGTCCGGCTAGATCGGACGGCGCTGGAAGTGTCGCAGCGCAGCTGTGGTGTTTGTCTGCAATGAGATTGTTTGTATGAGCTGGGAATCGAACCAAGTTTATAAAATGCAAATGACATGCATCAGTTTAATCTTTATGATGTCACATACTGAACAGTTATGGCATCATACATACGCAACAGAGCACAGCTATAACGTCACACATACGTAACAACACAGTGACGCAACAATGAGCTTCTCCACTCACGCTTCATGTTCAATTTTTCCACCATCTTGTGAAGATCTTCTTTTCCTTTTCTGTCAATTTGCTCCTGACTTTTCGTCTTCGCGCGTTTGAACAAGGTCATGATGATGGTGGTTGCCGGTACAACCAGCAAGGTGCTGCAAAAGCTGGTCCAGATTTGTAGAGGCGAGAATCTGAAATGGAAGGTGGAGGATTAGGGGGCAAGTGGGGAACCAAAAAGGGGGAACAAGCGCTTTCGCCATTTCTCGTAGTATGAACACTCACACGAATGGACCAATGGTGAAACTACTGGTTCCTGTCTTCACGGAACTTGATCCACTTTCGAAGAACATGGCGTTGGCGATCATCGTCATAAAAAGAAGAGCCATGCAGCACGATAATCGCTGCTTGCGCGTAAAATTGCTCTTTGTCGGTCGGTAGAATACCTGTGAGTGATTGACGTACAATTAATGCAAACCACCATGCCCTGCAAAAGGGGAGGAGGCTGTTCTAACGCTTTTTATTTTTGTTTCAACATTATTTTAACAAACTTTAGCTGTTCAAAATCTGTGTAAACAAAAAATTTTTAGATGAGTTTTATCGAACACAATAATAACTTTCACCGAAATATTTGTTAAAATAATCACGAATAAAACCTAAAAAAAGCTTTAAAAATACAATCACCCAATTCTTAAAACTGGACGTTTCGACAACATAGATTCAGCTGTCATCATCAGCAATGTAAGCAAGACAGTACAAAGCTGAAATGATGATGACACCTGAACCCATGCTGTCGAAACGTCCAGTTTTAAGAATTACTGTGGCTTTGCATCTGCTTTACAAATTGTGACCTCGGCGCTGACATTCTCTGTGCTTTCTGGGCTGCATGCGCAGACACCGTGCCTGCCTTGTCGTCCGCTCTGCATGCGCAGACACAGTGCCTGCCTTGTCCCCCGCTGTGCATGCGCAGACACACTGCCTGCTTTGTCCCCCGCTCTGCATGCGCAGACACAGTGCCTGCCTTGTCCCCCGCTCTGCATGCGCAGACACACTGCCTGCCTTGTCCCCCGCTCTGCATACGCAGACACAGTGCCTGCCTTGTCCCCCGCTCTGCATGCGCAGACACAGTGCCTGCCTTGTCCCCCGCTGTGCATGCGCAGACACAGTGCCTGCCTTGTCCCCCGCTGTGCATGCGCAGACACAGTGCCTGCCTTGTCCCCCGCTCTGCATGCGCAGACACAGTGCCTGCCTTGTCCCCCGCTGTGCATGCGCAGACACAGTGCCTGCCTTGTCCCCCGCTCTGCATGCGCAGACACAGTGCCTGCCTTGTCCCCCGCTGTGCATGCGCAGACACACTGCCTGCTTTGTCCCCCGCTCTGCATGCGCAGACACACTGCCTGCCTTGTCCCCGCTCTGCATGCGCAGACACAGTGCCTGCCTTGTCCCCCGCTCTGCATGCGCAGACACAGTGCCTGTCTTGTCCCCCGCTTTCTCACGGGCGAACGGGTTTGGCAGAGAGTTTTTTTGCAGGTTCTTGTAACAGGTATAGTTACAAACCACAAGCAAAAAGATTCTTCTCAGGCATGTATGGCCTTGAATGAATGTCGATCACACCAGCTGCACTGATGAGACCTGAAAGGTCGAAACAGTGTTCACTATCCGCAGTTATGCACTTGCAGTTGTGCTACTGTGGTTTTATTTTCCCTCCTTGAGCTATGCTCTTTCCATGTTTATCGTATTCAGAGTAGGCTCGTTGCCGAAGTGGTTAAAGACATCGCTATTGGCGCGGAAGGTTCTGCGTTCGATTTCCGGGCTGGTAAAATCGGACACAGTGTCGCCGACTGTTCGCCACCGCTGCGATGTTTCTTCGGAGCTGTGTTGCCAGGCGTTAAGCCGCGAAGACGGATCCCGCCACTCGTTACACGCTTCGGCGTAATTTTCCGAGTATAATGATTTTTTTTAAGAAAATCCTCTACATACAGATATCCATAGATGATCTTCTGTAAACTTCTGAGCCGTTGTTGAGATGAAGAGACGGTGGAATGTGGACATGTTGTCTGGAGAGGCAAGCGGAAGAATCCGGTCTACTTGCCCATCGTCCTGGTCCACGGCAAGCCATTGGTCACAGATGAAGAAATATCTGAAAACTTAAACTTGGTACGTAGATGCTCACTTGATCCATGACGTGAAAGTAAACATTGTCGTTGACGTAAGGTAGATCAAGATTCTTATAAAATTAGTTACGGGCTCGATTCGAAGGTCAGTCAACTGCGACGCTACATTACCTATGGGCTTTTATCATTGGAGCAGCATTGTTTCAAGCAAACCGACCCATTGGCGTAGGAGGTCCGAGGTTCGATTTCCGGTTCGATTAAACCGGACACAGTATCCCCAACAATTTGCCACCGCTGCAATGTTTCTTTTGACCTGTGTTTTCCTGGCTCTAAGCCGTGGAGATGGATACCGCCACTCGTTACACGCTCCGAAGTCCTGTAGTACTGCGAGTATAATGAAGATTTGATTCTTCTCGTACAATCAGAAATTTCCTCTTCACTGCGATCCGGTGGAGAAACGTGTGTCAGGCTCAACATGAAAGTTATCATCAGACGGATCTTATTCTTGCATTTCATTCCCATTCAACCCACCTTTGTCCGTTGCTCACTTCACGAACGACGACTTGATCTAGAAACCAACTCCGCTCGTCTCCCTTGCCGGAGTTATCGTGCCAGATGTGAATATGGGTAAGTGGGCCCAAAGATTTGGACTCGTGGAGTAGAAAATGTACAACGCTACTTCGCTTGAACGGATTCTAATCAACAATTGGATGACTCAGCAGATCGGGGAGTGCGCAAGCACACACACTTACTTTTTCATCGCGTATATCCAATCTTCGAACTCGACTTTTTCCATTTGCTCCAAACAAAACACAGAACACATTCGAGTGTGTCCCAGCCAATCGTCCGTGTCCAGTGAACACTGTGACCTGATACAGATGGTGCTCTCCCTTGCGGTTGTCCGAGGTCAACTTCAAACTCCACTGGTGACGAGTTGCAGAAAGAATAAAAATTGTTTAAAAAGGGGAACTGAGATGGAAAATGATTTTTTCACAGAAAGTATTAAATAGACAACGAATTCAAAACTGACAGTAAAAATTTGTAATTATATTTAGTTAACCAAAAACAGGCGTTAAAAGTTTAAACTGATGACCTACTGAGGTTTCATTTACGCATTGAGGCGCGTAAGAGTTAAAGCTGCTGTGCTCGTCAACCCAATTCGTTCGTATAAGAACCACTAGCAATGAATTCAAATCACCCGACCAAAAAACTATCCTTGCAGAGTCTTCACAAAAACGGATTCAATATTTACTCCATTCCTCACCTTCTTATTATCCGTTTTATCTGCTCGTCTTGCCCAGACCAGCATTATGACGTAAATCGCTACAAACGCGATGACAGTTGAGAACACAGCGGGGTTATCAGCGATGTTTATTTTGGCGAACACGGTGGCAAAATTGATCGTGTTCGGGGGGACAAAGAATTCTGCGCTGAAGATGGATGTCGCTGACAGCTTCGTGCATAAACATTCCGTCATTTCCGGTCGACTACGCTTGTCAACCTGCGCCGAAAGAAAGTGTGACGTCACAAAGAGGCATGACGCAGACTGGGCATGAGTGCTACCACATGACCGAGTAGTAGAGATGGCATGGGCCGCTAAGAGACCCGTCAACGAGCCGTTAACCGGTCTTTTTACTGGTCCGCTAACGGCCCGGTTCTATCTTTGATTATTACCCGGACCGCTAATGAGCCGCTAACACTTTTTGAAATCCCTTTAAGTTTGATTTATGTGATTAAAGGTTTGTAAAAAAAATGGGCTTTGGGCGAGCTGGGCTTTATTTTTGGTGTGAGTTGCCCGGTCGGTTACGGTTACTGGGCTAGAGGTTCCTGACCGTGGGCGGTCTGGGCCTTAAAAATGTAAGCCCGAGCCATCTCTACCGGGTGGATAGAGCGTATGCCTTTGGAGCTAAAAACTAGGATTTGATTCCGAATCGGATAAAACCAATAACTTAAAATTGCTATTCACAGCTTCCATGCTTGACGCTGAGCATTAAAGGAAAGTGGGGAGAACAAGCCGGCAAGGAAAGTGGGGAGAACAAGCGGCAAGTTTACTTGTTGTGTCGCTGAGAAAAGCACTTACCGGGATTCCCCCATCTTAGAATAATGGACAGATGGCCGGCAACTATCAAGCGAAATCGTTATAGCGATTTGATTGCAATTTTGTGATAGGAGTAAGAATATGCTACTTTTAAATACAAAAAATATAACACAATCAACCCTGCGACGCCTGCTGGTTGAAATAGAAATTTGAAGAGCAGCCGTACAGCTCACAAACATTGCATACCGCCCCCGTGCTCTCTCCTCCTACTCACCCGGCACCCGTCCCCAGTCCAAACCGTGCTCTCCTCATCAAACCTCCGACAACCAGGTGTCGCTATCATCAAATGGTAACTGGTCGAGTTAACTGACGTCACAGAACGACGACGACGCACTCGACCTCGAGATAACGCCAGAGGTGAGGTGATGTTCACTGAAAAATAATTTTGGGAGTGATGAGATCGACTGAAATTTGAAAAATGTCGTCCGCATCCCCATGACTTCTTCCAAGCCAGCTACATCAGAGTATGGCGACTAAATCTATGTAAGCAGAAAGAGTTTGTCCATATTCTTGAACTGTTTAAATAGAATTTAGATTCTCACGTCTAATCGGAGCCGCGTGACTTTATCGCTTTCGATTGGCCAATGTGCCATCGCTTCGCAGACGTCCGAATAGAGTATTCATAACCCAAACCTTGCTTCTCGTTTTCGCTTTGACGCGATTACCCACTGACGAGTGCATCAATAAAAGCTACCGGGACGAACAGGATTTTTTCAAAGCTACGCAAAAGAGTTAGGACAGAGCGTGTCTTGAAGCCCAAGGCGAAAACTGTTTTTTTTTTCGAAGCTGTTCTTAAGTTTTGTTCCGACTATCAAGTGTTCAAAATTTTTCAACTTACAAATGTCTTTGATTCCAATGAAAAAAATTCCAACGCCAGTGATGTCATTCTCCGAGATAAAGATTTTATACAAATCCTCTTTGTCATCAACATTCCAGATCTTTCGCGGGAGATCAAAGCGATAATCGAACTCTTCTTCAGTTGGTTTCGAACCCAGTCGCAGGAAAACTTCAAACTCGGCTCTGGAATACAAAAACTTAACTGAAAACAAATTCTAATCTAAATTGATATTTTCAGTGGAAACAGGAACTGTCTGTTGGCGCGCGGAAAGATTTCATCATTGATTTTAGGTGATTTTGGCACCCAGACCGAAAAAGGTTGCCCACCCCCGGTCTAGCGTTCGTTAGCTTAACGTTCGTTTTATCCCCTCCCCCTTTCTTCCACTCATCACCTTTCATCTTCCGGTTCAATAAGAATCAGAATGGCGTTGCTTCGCGATTTCACTTCGAACTTGCTGATCGACAACCCAGTAGCGTTTTCATCGCGATGAATAGTCACCATATCCCGATGAGGGTCAAATTTAGACGGAACAGAAATTCCTACACCTCGCTTTGATTCTAAATAAAGTCGCGTTAAAATCATGCTGACGACGTCACACAGAAGCAGACCCACCCCCAGTGCTAACCCGCCCAACTTTAAGCATTGTGACGGGTGAATTGATAAATGCCGCGTCATCGCCGAATCCGAAAGGATTGTCATCGAATGCTGTTACCTAGCAACAAAAACGCTTTATAATAAATTAAATACAACATAACCAAATAACACACAATTGTGGATTCGATCAAACTACACAAAGTGTTCTTCCCATGAATGTGTAAGAGCACTGGGCGAATTCAGACTTGTTCCGGAGGATCACAAACTTCAGCTTATATTTTGTTTCAAACCGGCGTAATGGTTAAAGACACCGATGTGGGTGCAAGATCTGGGGTTTGATTACCGGGCCGTTCAAGTTGGACACAGTGTCACCAACCATTCGTCACCGGCACGATGTTTCTTCGGAGCTGTGTTGTCCTGGCGCTAAGCCGCGGATATGAGCCCCACCACTCGTTACACGCTTCGGCGTAACACCGCGAGTATCATGAAGATTTGATTTTTTCTCGAGCTGGCTTCAGATTTCTGCATGAGCTGACCTTCGTCTCGTGCAAGAATAACCGCGATTATCCTCCACTACCTGCAGATCGACGGGGTCACTAGAGTTGGCCGCATCCCCCAATAAATCCCGAGCATCCGGGAGTTTGATGGAAGATCCAGTTTTAGTTGAGAGACTGCTGTTAGTTAGTGCCGATGGGGGCTTTTTCTCAATCTAAAAATTGACAAAGTCAAAACCACGCTCAACTATCTCGGGCAGAATGCTCGATAACTGTTCATTGCTAGAGTTTGTGTGGTTAAATCACGAAATCATAAATTCTCTAGAGCTTGTTTCGCCGTTGTCGCCTTTTCGGGTGGTCGGTTATCTTCAAAGATTTTACTTTATTTTATAAAACTTGACAAAAATAGAAATCAGAAATGTCAGTTCTCAAGCGGAGAAAGATTGGTTTCTGGAATCACCAGCGATTTAAGAAGTTGAGGGAAATGAAACCCAAGTAATTCTAGAAGATCACATGTAAGTATCGATTTAAACTCAAATGTTTGATTTTCCGCTCGAAGATCAAGAACCAAGTTTGCAAATTGAAGCGAAAACTAATTCCAAAGTTTCTTTCAGCCAAGGTCCCCCTGGCATGGTTAATTAATTGCGATTTTCTTCCAAGAAAAATAAATTTCTTATTTTCATTTTCTTGTTCCAATAAAAAGTCGATAGCAAAATGAAAAAATACAACAACAGTTCATTATCACAACCAGCCCCTCATTTTCCACCCTCCCTCAATTTGTACCCCTCCTCCATTTTGCATCCCCAATCGTCTCACCTTCATTTCCAATTTGCTGCTGCTGACGTCAACAGGTGGTTCATCTTCCAATTGTTTCCCTAACAACGCGCTCCCGGTGGTCGCTATCGCCGCCACAGCGTTCTTCACCACATCGCGAGACTACGTCAAAAACAGGAATACAACTCCCTCACTTAATACCTACACATCCTATTTACCTCACTTCTCACACACCGTACTTACACTACTCCTTACACACCGTATTTACCGAACTAAACCGTACTCTCTCCACTTTTTACACTCCGCATTTACCTTACTCCTTACACACTGCACTTACCGTATTGCATACACACCGCACTCATCCCGAACTTTACACACCGTATCTTCTCTCCATTTCCCACACATCCTATTCCCACTCACCCCCATGGCACTTCTCCTGACTCTTTTCTTCTCTTCCCTCAAACTCCTTTTATTATAATACTCCCATTCATCCGGAGACAAATCCTCTTCATCCAACAACCGGAAATCTATCTCCGATTTTCGGAGGAGTTCAGATTGTAACGACGTCATATCCGTCATAGACGCCTGCAAGATCGGCAATGTAACATCTGCATTATGACGTAATAGAGTGAGCACCTGCGCGACGCTTCCCAGAGATCCGACGATGGTCGAAGCGGCGGTCGCGACGTTTGCTTTGTTTGATTCGTCAGAAAAAGCGGAGAGGCTTCCCGCTATGCTGCGGACCGTCTCCGAGGCTTGAAGCTAAAAATACTAACTCCGTTAAGAGGGAATAAGTGGTCACGTGACAGCGTACCTGCGCGGTGTCGTCTATCTGATCCGGTTTCCGCGTTATCGCGTTCATCGCGCTGCTCATCTGCTGCAAATTGTCCATTGACGTCACGCTTCGTGTTGCTGCTGACAACGCGTTGACGACGTTGGAACGGAGCTGAAAAAGAAATGGAGTGTAAAATTAGAATTCGTACAACCTCTCCAAATCTCACCTCAGCTCTTTTCTTTTTATCGACTCCGCTGGATCCGTTTTCACTTTGATATCGTTGGATTGGAGCAGAAGTGGCGACGGGGGTAGTGTGGGGGAGGGTGGTGGTGGAGATATTGAGGGAACTTTCGTCATCTTCGACGTTGATCAACGAAGCTACAATAATTCACGTGATAAGGAGGAAGGCACCGAATCGACACAATCAGGTTGTCCCAGTGCCAAACAGCAAACTTGCTTGGTCAGGCTGTCTCAGGACTAAATCCTCACAGCCCCCTAGCCGAGTGGATAGAACGTCCGCCTCTGTGGCTGTAGACTGGGGTTTGATTCCGAGTCGGTTCAAACTAATGATTATAAAATTGGTATTCACAGCTTTCCTGCTTGACGCTCAGCATTAAAGGGAGAGTATGGAGAACAAGCAGGCAAGTTTACTTGTTGTACCGTTGGGAAAGGCACTTAATAGGATTCCCTTGTCTTAGAGTGGTAGACAGATGGCTGTAAACCCTAAGCGAGCTCGTTATAGCGATTTGATAGCTTTCTCCTAGGAGGATAAATATGCGACTAAATAAAAAAAAAAAATACAAACAGCGGCTTGCACTCATCACGTGTCTTACATATTGACTGGACCAACTGGGCGGCAGCTTTGCTGTTTCCTGTGCTCGATAAAATCCCCAACTTGCTAGCGTTACCGCTCGTCATTAGAGTGAGGGTGGAACCGATGTTGGAATCGGGGGGGAAGATCTGTAGAGAGGAAGAGGTAAAAACTAAAAATACAACGCGGTCAATGAGTCTTACCTGCAGTGGAATGACATTGGAAAGAGCGCATTCGCCGTAATTGTCGCACACTTGCGCAATGACGTTGACCGAGTACTTGTTGGCGGGGTTTCCCAGGGCCATCGACACTCCTGCGGGCATGTGGGGGTCAGCAAGAGTTTATGACGTCACGATATCACACTAACCTGGAGTCTTTTGAACACTTCCAAAGTAGAGAAGCAATCCTTCTGTTTCGTTACCCTGAGGGATTGTTGTAAATTTATAAGTAAGGGAGGTTTGGGGGGCTCTCTCTCCCGCCTTAGGGTAGGATTGCAATTCCCCCTCGTCCTTCCAATCCTTGCACTCGAAAACAATCTAAAAATATCTATTTGTTGCAAATGGAAACAAACAAAGAAAAAACGAGGATATCTTAAAATGTTTGCCAATATTGTGGAGAACCATATTCGCTATCGGCGTGAAAGGTTTGGGGTTTCATTACCGGGTCGGTCAAATCAGACACACTGTCGCCATCGCTGTGACGTTTCTTCGGAGCTATGTTACCCAGGCGCTGAGCCGCGTAGTTGGATCCGCCATTCGTTATATGGTTCGGCGTAATACCGCGAGTATAATGAAGATTGGATTTTTTGTGACAAAAATATTCTTGCGGGAGGATAAAAATAATGTACAATAGACCCCATAATGTTCATGTTATGACGCAACAAAACCATGCACCTCATCCACGACTGCTCTTCCTCTGTAGAACAATCTCTCATAGTGGTCCAGCATAACGTCATACTCCAACTCTTTTCCGCTTGTTTCTTTATTATGATCAAACAACCAGCATTCTGACACCGTAGAGTCAAAAGACAATGACAAGCACACGAAGTCTCTGAAAATCAAGGGGGTCGGTGACGTCATAAACATTTCTGACCAAAAAAGGATGAGATGATGCAACAATCACAGAGCAAATTCTGCGGATGAATACTGAGGACGCACCTGGTCAAGCAGCAATATTCTTGGCATTCTTCCAAACTCATAGCGGATAGAAAGTGCCTGTGAGGAATCCCCGATAAGTGGTGGTTTTTGAAATTTATGAATGAGTCGCAGTTGCCGACTTGCGTGGATGTGCTGCACGATCCGTCGTATGGAGGTAAATTGGTGAGGAAATCAAAATCAGCAAAACTGAAGACCCGACCGTCCAACCCGTCCATGGACACATTGAGACGCAACACATAGCGGCGCCCACCAACCAGGACCTTCTCCTTCAAAGCCAGGACAAGGGAAACCACCCCTGTGGTCGTATTGCTCTGCCAATCATTCTATAACCAGAAGCAATCATAATTCCAGCGAAGCTTTCATTGCAAATATGGTTACTTTGTAGATCCAAAAATGAGCTTTAGCCTACGTCAATAAAAAGTAGACTAAAGAGTTCCTAAATTAACGTTTGCTTACATATATATTATACATATTTATCCTCTTGTCACAAGTGAGCGATCAATGCGCTATAACGAGCTCTCTTGGGAGTTTACAGCCATCTGTCCCCACTTTAAGATGGGGGAATCCCGATAAGTGTTTTTCCCAACGGCACAACAAGTAAACTTGTCGGCTTGTTCTCCACACTGTCCCTTAATGCTGAGCGTCAAGCAGGGAAGCTGTGAATAGCAATTTTAAAGTGATTGATTTGACCCCACTCGGAATTAAACCCGAGTCTACAGCTGCAGAGGTGGACATTCTTACCACTCGGCCATCTGAGTTGTTTGCATCGATGCTGACGTTAACACCCTGTTGATTTCAACGATTTCTCAATAAGATCGAAAATACTGAACTTGGTTAATAAATTTTTTGGTCATTTTGTCGAAAGGTTAGATGATTTGACACAGTTTTTTATGGACCCAGGCTGGAATCGAACAGGAAACCAAGTTATCATCACAACAAACCTGTTCGATGAAGATTTCTTTGTTCGCTTCGGTCGAAACGTCTAAAAAATCGAATGCATCTTTTTTGTTATATAACGGGATTATGAAATAACAAAGTCAACGACATAGCCTGGTGGTGCCGCGCAGGTTACAGATCCCGCGTGACGGGTTCGATTCACGGCTGGAGCCGATCGCATTTGACAGATATATCTGGTGGCTGCTACGTCGAAGAGCGCAAGCTCACTATGCAGTCTCCCTCAATTACTCTTCGATTTTCTGTTCAATATAATTTGAAAAAAATCATTTTTTTTTTAGTTGTTTTACCTGTGCTATTGCTGCTGTTGCTACTCTCTAGCCCCGCCTGTTGGGACGAAATTACTTGATAAAGACGCCACTTGAAAGCAGGTTTCCGTTTCGGGTTGCAATTATGGCAGATCGCTTGGAGCGCTAGAGATTGAGTGGGGTTCATCTTCGTTTTACAGTTTTCTGCGCATCTGGAGAAAATTGTAAAAATGTTTCAAAATTTTGTACTGTCTTGCTTACCCTGCTGATGATGACAGCTGAATCTATGATGTCGAAACGTCCAGTTTTAAGAATTATTGCGACTGTATTTTTCCTTCTTAAGCCTCCTTTCGAAACTATTTGAAGAAGCAAAATGAGAAACTTATTTACAATCCCCCTCCACCGTCGACCAAACGCGAGGCAGAGCTGTCAATCATGTTATTCACCTGATGTAAAAATCGGGTGGATCCCCTTCCTTGACGACAACTCGCTGACGGAACTCGCTTTCCCTTTCTCCTTTCTTCACAATCACTGAGAATGTGTACGGAACATAAAGCTCCATTAAATCTGTGTTTAAGCGGAACACACCAGCCGATGTGAAGATTATTTGGTTGACGTCATTGAAACAACTTCCGCTTTCAAATAATCGGAATCTGCAATATAAATAAACAATTAACTAAGATATTTTTGAAATTGTATGGAACTGAAAATTAAACAGTAGTTGAGGGAGATTGCGAAGTGAGCTTGCGCTGTTTGAGTCAGCAGCCACCCGGTATACAACGTCAAACGTGATCAGCTTCATCAGCGAATTGAACGGTCACGTAGGATCTACTCACGGTATCGCTACGCCAATGTCGCCGACAATGCAAGCGACCAACACGCAATGGCGCAACAGATCACGCACTGATCTGTGAAAGCATAGATCCATAGATTTACTCTTCTTGTCTCACATTCCCATGCTCTGTCGTGAAAAAGATCGCTGGTTGCTTGTATGAACTCATAAGTGTAATTGTAACGTCATCGCAACACGGTTGAGCGACTGAGGATCCACCAATCAACGTTGTCCATGTTTTCAACAACAATCAGCGCAATGCAAGAATAAATCTTGTCATTTTCTTCCTTCCCACTTGAGTTCAATTGTGACGTCATCACACCACTCAGTTTCAAGATTAGAATTAGCTCGTTTTAAATTCAATGACGATGAAATCATTGCGCCCAAACCTCCCCCAATAAAGTCCCCCCTTCACTTACTTGTCATCGGTGTGATTTCTGCAGAACCACGCAAACGTCAAATCGTTTCTTGCATTACCAATGACGTCAGGATCAAAAGACTCAGACACGCTGTCCCACGTGACGTCATGTCCGGCCCCCACCGTTCGCATGCTTCCGCCTCTGTGACAATCACGTTATTACTGAATTGTAATCTGAATTTTCAAATGGAAGCACCCTACTTGATTCTGGCCACTAGAGGTGATGGTAAGACCCTCACATAGATTGCATCATTAGCTCTCAGGTCGTGTTCATCGTCTAGCACTTCAATCCCCACGGAGAGACGATAGAGGCCCAATTCAAATGTAAGTGGGGGAATCAGAACCTCCGATCCCTTCGCATCGATCCGCACGACTCCATCGATGGTTTGAAGATCATCTGAAACAAAATCATGACGTCGTTAAGCAGCTGTCTGGGCGTCACATCGGGTAGATTTAGAATTTTCTCGAGTCAGGATACATTTACAATTCCCATAACTCAGCAATTTTCAAGAATCATAAACACGTGACTTGCGACGGCCAATCACAGCTGCCCACCTGCATAACTGACCGCCCCCCATGTGAAATCAACTCCGGGGAATTTCTGGCAGACAATTGTTGGCGTCGCAGACAGGAGGAGTTTGCGAGATCGGAAAAGTTTTTTCGGAAAAATCTTGCTCTGGAACAGAAAAATAACACGCAAGTCATGACGACCGATTGGAGTTGCGGTTGAAGACATCGCTATCGGGGCGAGAGGTCTTGGGTACGATTCCCGGGCTGTTCAAGTCGAATACAGTGTCGCATACGGCTCACCATCGCTGCAACGTTTTTGTGTTGTCCAGGAGCTATAAGCCCCGGTGATGACCCCACCAGCCACCACTCGTTACACGCTTCGACGTAATACCGCGAGCGTGTTGATTTGATTCGAAGTTGTGACGATGCTGACAATTCGTTACTGGGGATTCCCTAAGAACAATGAGGGATAAAGGAAGATGGAAGAGCACACGACACTCTTTCAAAGTTGGAGAGAAAACGATGGCATGAGACCGACCTGACCATCTGTTGCGTTACTAAGATGACCGCGTAGTTCACTGGTGATGAGAAACATTAGTCGCCAAAATTTTTAGCTGAGCAGCCTCATAATCAGCCTGTCGCAGGGAAGAGACAGAGAACTTGCAACAATGTCACTTCGATGCTGCAAGTCTACCACGGTAAGATGGAAAAATCCGTTAAGTGTTTTTGCCCACGGACCGGGAGTTTTTTCGGTTCCACGGCTTTTCATCGTGCAACCGACTTGGTTATTTTCAAGCCATGGGCCTCCGCACCGTCGGGCCACAATCAGTTGACTGCCTTACACCCCTAAATCTTCTTCTAGTGTAGAATTCTTATATCGAAATAGAAAAATCGAACCCAGGGCGATCCTCCACTCCGAAGTCTCGATAATCCCGAAGCGACTCCAAATTCAAATCGCCAATGATCCCTGAATATCCTCCCCACTCCAAATCCTCAATAATTCCTGAGAGAGCCCCCCACTCTAAATCGTTGATGATCTCTCAGAGCTCCTCCCCCACTTCGAATTCTCGATGATCCCTGAACAGCAGGGGCGGATCCAGTGAGGTGGGGATGTGGGGGATGCGTCCCCCCCACCAGCCATTTTTAACAGTGCTTTCGATGAATAAAATTTTTCTATAATTTCAAACCTCTTCATAACAATATGCCTTAGTCGCCTTAAGCACGTTTAATCGAAACTGTGCAAACAAAATGCATCATATTGGTGAAGCACTCAAAGTTAGGGGTCAAAAATATGAAAAAAATTTGCCGGAAAAGTGTTCAAAAAGCACTAAAATGGCCATTACAGATTCCAAATTTTCAAAATCTTTCCGGGGGAGCATGCCCCCGGACCCCCCTAATATTGTTTTGTTACTTTAGTTCAATGGTTCTCAACCAGTGGGCCATGGACACATTTTGAGGTGGGCCACAGAACTTTTTAAAAAATTGCTAGATTTATTAATATATTCTGTTTCATTTGTGTCACTATATAGCAAATTTTACACTTTTGAGTTTGTTTAGTAACTTTGACGGTAGTAGCGATGAATGACGCTGCTGTTTTTTTGCTACAGAGTGGTAATTTACATTCCAATTATTCAATCAATAGTGTGTAGTTTCATGGAAAGTTTGTAAAACCAATCTAGGCGATTGTCGTAATAGGATTTATTTCTCGTTGTGTTGGTGGCGTGATACAATCAATCCATTCGATTGCGTCATATATGGACTTTGATTTTAAGCTACTGCAACAGTGTGGTTCTCAAACCAAGCCACTTGGCTCCCTAAGGTGGAATTTGCAAGTTGAAGGGATGAACAGCGGCGGATCCAGGGGGGAATGCGGGAAATGCACCAGCCATTTTCAACAGTGCTTTGAATGAATAAAATTTTGCCGTTATTTCGAACTTCTTCATAACAATATGCCTACGTCGTCTTAAGCATGCTTAATCAAAACTGTGCGAACAAAATGCATCATATTTGGTAAAGCAATCAAAATTAGGAACCAAAACTATAAACAAAATTTGCCTGAAAATTATTCAAAAAGCACTAAAATGACCATTACAGTATGTAAATTTTCAAAAATTTTTCGAGGGAGCAATGGAGTTTTTGTATCGTTTTTGTTTTTGTTACTAAAGTTACTAAAGTGGCTTAAAATTTACTCAGCCGAAAAAACTATGCTTGAAAAAGTGACGAAATTTAATGCCCTCCCTAAAAAAATTTCGGAATACGTTCCTGACATGAAACATTTTAAAAAGGCTGATTTACGCCCGTTTCCGGGTCTAAACGTGTTTGTATTTAGTTAACATTCAAGTTAATTCAAAATTACATCTCCCCCCCACCAAAACTTTCTGGATCGACTTCTGAGGATGAATACTTGTTTAGAAACGATAAAAAGTTAATGGGCCACAGAACTTTAGCGCAACAAAAAATGGGCCACGAAAGAAAAAAGGTTGAGAACCGCTGCTTTAGTTGCTTAAAATCAACTCCGCCGGGAAAAAATTACGCTTGAAAAATTGACGAAATTTGGTGCCCCCTCCCTCAAAAAATTTCTGAATACGCCCCTGGCGTAAAACATTTTCAAAGGGCTTATTAACGCCCGTTTCCGGGTCTAAATATCTTTGTATTTAGTTAACATTCAACCTAATTCAAAATTACATCCCCCCACCAAAACTTTTTGGATCCGCTCCTGCTGAGCAACCCCCAAATTCAGAGTCGTCGATGTTCCATGACCCCTAACTGCGATCCCTGAGCGCCCTCCCCCTGGAATCATAACCTTTTCTCACCTTCCCATCCTCCTCTATAGTGATGGAAGGATAGATGCATCCTCGCTCGTTGATCGCGATTTTCACTTTTTTCACTTCGTAGTTCGTGAAATCGGTGACATTCACTGTGACCATGAACACGTGCTCCATGTCATAATCGTGCCTGTGACGTCACAAACGTTTCAGTGAGTTTGCAAGGTACGTTATCGGTTATTTACCGTTACTCGATCATTTGAAATCGGTTATTCTCGGACACAATACGAGATCCATTGCAGCAATGTGACTTGCGAACCAACGCGGCTTACTTTGTGGAAACGCGGCTTGCGGAGCAGATCGTATTTGACATAAACACCGGATGGCTGCTGACTCAAAGAGCGCAAGCTTACTTCGCAGTCTCCTTAAATTACTCTTTAATTATCAGTTTAATATAATTTGAAAACAACCTCAGCTAGTATCTATGAAAGTACACTTAACAACAAACGTTGTGAGCGTTTGCTGCCTTATCATCAATGTTGAAGGCAAGTAAAGGAGCTACATAACTGCAATCAACATCTTTTTCAATGCTTGGCCTCTACGCTAATGGGGGCCGAACGTGATTAATGGATGGAACATACCGAACATTATCAATGCGACGACATCATACTCACGTTACAATGATCTTATTTCCGTTTTCGTTCGGCATCGTGTCAATGACGTCACAATCATTGTCGTCATTATCACGACACAAATACGAGCAGTTTGTTCCCAGGATCGAATTTCGCGCTTTGCTCCCATCCCCGAAATCCCACTCCACACATCCTGTTTTGCCCAAGTACACGAACTACAACAAAAAAACACCAATTACAGGTTCGAATCCCATCTAGATCACAGGGACTGCGATAGTTATTCCAAGCCCCATCTTATCGCAGATTAGTTTTAAGAACTTCTGTGGCTGTATTTTTCTTCCTGAAGCTATTTTCGTCCCATATTTATTGTTATCCGAAGATTATATTTTATATCAGTGAATAACATGCATCATGGAACGTGACCTAACTGGGCATCGCACTCATTAAGCCAGCTCCGGATCTCAATATGCAGGGCGAAAATAGCGCCACTTACCGTCAACGTGAGTTCCACTGTTTCATTCATGACTGCTACGTCATTATGAGTGATTGATCGAATTTGAAATCCTGAAACTTCGCGCCAGAATTTTCGTTCATAATGATGGTAATCCTAAACAATCGAAACGTTAAATCTCAAGCACAGTCCTGCTGCGGTGATGCAATCATGTTCGACCTGATGGGAAGTTGGCCATCGCGATTGTGGAGGGAACGCCATTGTTTGAATCCAGTTCTTAACCAAGTCGACCACGTGCACACCTAGGTTATTCCCCTATCAGTACCGGGCCAAACTGCTTGCGTATTGCGTAAATCGTTGCGGTCGTAACTGAGAATTCAAACGGTTATCAGCAAGACTAGGCTCGGGAAAGTTATAACTCTTCCGGTAAAATCGTTTTTTTTTTTCGAATAAACTCAAATGGTTAAGTCGCAAGAGCGTCCACCTCTGGAGCTGAAGACTCGGGTTTGATTGAGAGTCGGATCAAACCATTGACTTTAAAATTGGTATTCACAGCTTCCCTGCTTGACGCTCAGGATCTAAGGAACAGTGTGGAGAACAAGCCGACAAGCTCACTTGTTGTGCCGTTGGGAAAGGCGCTTACATAGCGGGATTCTCCCATGTTGGTGTGGTAGACAGATGGCTGGATATTCCTAAGCGAGCTCGTTATAGCGCTTTGATCGCTTTCTCGTGATTCTCGTGATAGGAGAATGTTACTAAATAATAAAACACGAAAACACACAACAAACCCGGCTGATGGTGAGAGGGGGCGCAGTGTTGCGGTCTTCGGCGAAGAGTAGACAATTGGAGAGGGATAGATGCAGCGACACCGAGCGGCAGCGGAATCTTCTTTCGCGGCAGCAAAGTTCCAGGCATTGACTTTCAGATGAGTTGCTGACGAGCGCAGAGGGCAGAGCTTGAGAAAGATGAGTGCGTGGGAAAAAGTGGAAATCGCCGCTGCATGAAGCTAAATTCATTGTAAATCATTGAGCGAAAGCAAAATTAACAATTGACTGCTGCAATAATACTCCGCATTTAATAGTTTTTTCACATTGATACTCTGGGGTTCGATTCCCGGGCCGGTCAAATCGGACACAGGGTCGCCAACGGCTCGCCACCGAAGCTACGACGTTTCTTCGGAGCTGTATTGTCCAGGCGCTAAGTGATGGGCCCCGCCACTCGTTATACGCTTCGGTGTAATACCGCGAGTATAATGAAGATTTTAGAAAATTCCACACTTGTTTTTCATTGAGACAACTTACATTTGGTGAGCAAAGAGATCGAAGCTTTGTCGCTACGTGTGTCGATGTTGTAAGCCACTAGCGTCATCTTGTAGTAGGTTTCCGGTGTCAATCCTACCACTGTGTGATAATGGCGCCCTTCAATGCGCGTTGAGTTCTACAAACACACAATATTACACGACAAGCGAATATGATGTCAATAACGACGTCATACGATTAAATCCAACGTGTAATTTGACCCTGAATTGTCATCAGATACGTTATAGAGGTCGTCGATGGGTTTCGCGCCTTCGCCCTCGTCAGTTTCGTTTAATATTTCATAAACCTAAAAAAAGTCAATCAAGTCACAAATGATGTGAAGCCTCAAGAGCCGGTTGTCATTGTGGTAAACAGGGCTGCGAACTCGATGGAATTTTATTCGAGTTCAAGTTCGAGTTCAACCTATTTTAGCAAGTCCGAGCTCAAGTTCGAGTTCTCTAATTTAATTATTTACGAGTTGAAGTTCGAGTTCGACAAAAATAAGCTTTTTCGAGTTCAAGTTCGAGTTCAGGCAGATGAGTATCCAAAATCGAGACAAATTTTTCACCGTCGGTGCTCAGCCAATTAAAAAGATAAAAATATTTCGCTCGTGCAGTAGGTTCTAGACTATACCTCAGCTGTTTAGGACCATCGAAATTGTCAGTGTTGTGGTCACAATTGAACAACAAACTATGTTTCGTAATGATCTTTTATTTCTTTTCAACAATTTAAATATCTTTCCAATGAACTCGAACAGTTTTTATTCGAGTTCAAGTTCGAGTTCATAAAATATATTTTTTTGAGTTCAAGTTCAAGTTCGGCAAAATGATAGAGTTCTTTCGAGTTCGAGTTCGCAGCCTTGGTGGTAAAGGACATCGGCGCTGGAAGTCAGGGCCTCGATTACCGGGTCGGTCAAATTGAACACAGTGTCGCCTCCGGCTCGCCACCACTATGATGTTTCTTCGAAACTGTATTGTCTGGGCGCCAAGTGGCGGAGTTGGATCGCACCATTAGTAACACGCTTTGGCGTAATATCGCGAGTCTTTATCAAAAAGACGGAGATCACGTTAAGTGCCTTTCTTAACCTATGAAGTATATTTCATGTTGATTTCAAACAGACGTCAATTACTCTCACGCGGAATTTATTGAACTCTCTCACCATCAAGATATAGTATGTGGCGCCATCTACCGGATCCCATTCAACATCGGCCTCAGTGTCCATGTAAAATGTCTCCTTCAATTCCAAGCCCATGGGACGACGAAGCTCTGCACGAACTCAACGCAGTTAATACCAGCCCGGGGCTCGCAAGTGGTTAAATATCCGGAGAAAGAAGGCTACTTCGGAAGAAAAGTGGCCTGTTTAGTTGGACCTAGTAGCGTAGCCAGGAAAGGGAGCATTGGGGTGCTGCCTCCTTTTTTGATGACAACCTAATCAAAAAATTGTTTTTCGTAATTTGCCCCCTCCCCCCTGATTTAAGACTACGCCCTAGTTTAATCACTTCATAGACCGAGCAGGGAATCGAACCGGTCAAGCTTTATATTAGTGAAGTACATGCATCATGGAAGATGACCGAGTTGAGCATCGAACTCGTGGTCGAACCCTTCTACCACTGGGAAGACTTCATGCGCACGCAAACGAAACTCACTGGTGAATTTGTGCAAAGACACCACGTCACTTTCCGTCTTCGCGTTTCTCGCTTTCACTTCTATTAAATAATACGAGGCAGGGTGGAGCGGGTGCAATCGAACGAAGGGGGATGGCACGGGGAATTCCAACCTGCCCCATCGTAGTGATACTCTGCAACACATTCAAGACATCATACACTCAAGTTAGTGGGAAAAACCCTCCACCACAATATACGAATCCTCTGCCCCTCATGGGTAGCAGATCATCGTTTTCCCTGATTATGAAGATGATCTGATGTTCGGATGAACGACTCCAATGTGTTGGACCAGTTGGACCAAAAAATAAAAAATCAAATCTTCATTATACTCGCGGTAGTACCCCGAAGCATGCAACGAGTGGCGGAGCCCACCTACGCGACTTAGCGCCTGGGCGACACAGCTCCGAACAGCGGTGGCGAGCCGTTGGCGACACTGAGTCCAATTTTACCAGCCTGGGAAGTGAACCTAAGATTTCCCGCACCGCCAGCGATGTCTTCCACTACGCCCACTGGGCCAGTCCAACCACCGACAAACTATCCGCTTAGCAAAAAAGCGTCTAGATCTATTTATCTGCTTAGCAAAAAAGGGTCTAGGTCTATTTATATATATAAATAAAGAAACTCGACTCGGCCAACTTGATCATGACTTGACCAACTCGATCATGACTCGACGAATTCGATCATAACTCGACCAACTCGATCATGTCTCGACGAATTCGATCATAACTTGACGAACTTGATGATGACTCAGCTACTCAAGAAGTTAATATAGCGCCCACCTGTGGTGATCATGATCACGACTTTCCACTCCTGCGTAAGCCACGTAGCCTGTAGCCATGGGAACTTGGTCCCACGTCACGAACATTGACGTTTCGGTGATGTCATCGTCCATAGCTTCCAGGTTCTGGGGCGTTTCAAGCTCTGCATAATGACGTCACAGATTGTCGATGACGTTAAAGTGACGTAATATGACGCACTTACTCGTGTAAACACTGACTTGAACCGGATCGCTGACCGTTACGTCATCAGTATTCTGAGCAATGACACGAGTTACGTAGAAATATCCCGGATGTAATCGATCAACTATAAGTTTGGTTCTGTAACAGTAACAGGGATGAGGCCACACCAGAGGGCGCTATGAGAACGGATGAACGAAGAGCCAATGAGATTTAGTATTGCCTCACTCAAATGTTGGTAGTTTATCTTGTTTTTATCATAGTACTGTCGTTACAAGTTTTATTGAAAATGATCAAAGCTTGGCCGAGTGGTGAAGAACTCTTTGCAGTCGGGGACCGGGTTCGATGCTCAATCGATCTACATCAAACACTTGAAGGAAATCTTGCCCGTTACACCTCGCGGTTGTTCAAGCAGCTGCTGGATGTCACGCAGTGAACAGTAACGTATAGCGGAATCTAATGAATGAAGTTGATTAAAACGAAAATGCAACGAGCTTGTTGGTTCAGACAAACGTAGTTACCTGTCAGTGAAGATTAATCTGATATCCGTGTCCGTCTCGTTATCGACTTCGATCCGATACCGATTTGCGCGCGGTGCTGGGCGCCAACCGATCGTGAAGCTGTGTGACGTCAAAAATGACCAAGGTATTGTGACGTTGCGAGGAGAAAGAAGTTCTGTGAAAAACGTAAATGCAGCGATGGAAAAATCCGTGCTGTACGCATACACATTAGAATGGGCCAAATATAGGGCTAAAAAAATTTTTTTATGCTAGAATCTTTAAACTTTCCAGAAAGTTGTAGGTGGTCAAGCAAAATCAAAATATGAATTTTTTTTCAAAATTAATAACGTTTTACGGTCAGACAGCGCGTTTCCATAGCAACCAAAGTCAAATTTTTATTATATCGACATAACTCAAAAACCACTGTTGCTACTATGCTAAATTTTGCATCAAAATGTTCAGAAGCAACATGTTTATATCTGCTCTAAAAGGAACTTTTCTTCTATTTTGCTTATAAAAAGAGTTATAGGCAAAAAACGAAAAATTGCGCTTTTATTTGGCGTAGGCCAGGGGTCGGCAACCCCTGGCACGCGTGCCAAAAGTGGTACGCCGAAAGGTTTGGCATGGCACGCGAAGCGATTCTATGCGCAAGCAAATTTTAAGCTCTTAAGATTTAACAAATTTACTTTTGAATCTATGAGCGATTTTCAGTGTTGTGGGTTCAAACGTCACTCAATTATAGAGGTATTTTTTTTAAGTAGGACATCTACCGACGTGAGGATCTTTTTTTTGGTCTACACTGAAATTTTCAGAGGAAAATGGGCCAACCGTTTGGCACGTGGAGAAGTTTCTATCGTAACACTATCAAAAAATGGCACGCTGCGCTCAAAAGGTTGCCGAACCCTGGCGTAGGCTGTAAAGCAACGTCCTTTCTGGCCTACTTAAAAGGGAAGTCATGGCGATTTCTCGCTGCCGGGTCGAGAGCTATAACAGCCTCCATTACCGAAAGGTGAAAACACCTCCAGCACGTTCCATAGAGCGGGACAGCGCTGTTTCAGGCTATTAGCCACTCATCAGCTGCCTTCCGCAAAAGATACATTTATCCTTTCGAACGACTGACTTTGAAAAGCAGTAGTGATCCTTCCGGATAAATATCCTTTAAGAGAATTTTAACTTTTGTGGGACGAGGACAGCTACGTCACACTCCAGTTAAATTTCTGTGTGGCCAGAGTGAAGATAAAAAGTTACAAAGCAATGTCCTTCCTGGCTTTTGTTTTGAATTATAATTCTTGGCAATAAAGCTCAAGTAGCTTTATTTACGGATTTCACGTGAGTTTTACCTAATATAATAAGAATTTCCTTGCTTTGACATTTATACCTTGCAATTCATTAGAAAGTACATAGTCCGCTCTGCTAAGAGCTTTAACATGCATAGCAAAGCAGCTTATAATTCAATTTCAATAGCAGTTTTCTGCAGCTAATGGTTTTTCGGAGACATTTTCCGTTGAGGTTGCATTTGCTTTACCCAAATTCAACAACAACCCCCTCATTATACGGCGTACCCAAACCTGGGATATCTATTCATGAGTACAAATCCAGGGAGGATGTTTGCACCCCTATATCTATAACACCACTACTCTACTGCTGCGGATCCTATTATTACGAACGTGGTCGCTAACTATTCCAGTTTCCTAGTGACCTTAGGCAGCACCCTGCTAACCCCACTGACTTTTTCAACTTTCCAACTATATTAGCCAACCACATCATTTGATTTCAAAAGTCTTTTCAACAATAATATCTCATCCACATTTACCATACAACCTATATTAGTCGGCATCTTCAAAGACTGTTGAAATGAACGAAATGGCTCAACAGAAACTGACTAAAAAGTTTTTAACCTGGTCTATCCAAAATACTGCTTTCCAATTTGACAACAACTTTAAACGGCGTGACAATAGGCTCGCCAATTGGATATTTGATGGATTACGTTATCATGAACTACGCCATTGATAAAGCCCTCAAAATCACCCCCTAGAACAGGGGTTGGCAACTCATGGCCCGCTAGCGAATTTTATCCGGCCCGCGGTCTCTTCCCGCACAAACGTATGAAGTATTTGTAGATTTTAAGACATGGAAGAGATGGTTGCCGGCCGAATTCTTTTAACTTGCCAGACGTTGACGTAGTCTATCTCACCCAAAAGCTGGCTTGTAAACCGTAAATGCACGCTTTTGGAGTGCGACTTCCAAAAAATAAATCTTCCATAGGTTTATTGTAATTTTCGCGATGACCAGCTAATAGTGCTGGGTTAGAAAAGAACGTGCGGCCCGCCAGGACCGTACGTTGGTTGTTTTTGGCCCAGGGATACAGAAAGGTTGTCGTCGTCGACTACTGCCCTAGAACTAGATCACCGATCTAGTTTCTTTTACCAACACATAGATGACTGCTTTGCCACCTTCACAGAACCGACCTCTGTCGATATCTTCCTCAATAACCTGAATAGCATACACAGACAAATCCAATTCACGAAATAAATAGAATTAAACAACTTGCTAGCCTTTCTTGACGTTTTTGTTGAAAAACCTCACTCCGCAATTAAAACCAGTAGGCAACCTACCATAAACCTACCCACATCAAACTTCTTAAATATTCTAGTTTCTTTCCCATTCGCTAGAAACACAATCTAGTCAACAACCTCTTCAAC
The DNA here is from genome assembly GCA_964006365.1 of Trididemnum miniatum. NCBI lineage: Eukaryota > Metazoa > Chordata > Ascidiacea > Aplousobranchia > Didemnidae > Trididemnum > Trididemnum miniatum. The sequence goes on along the minus strand of OZ023238.1, from coordinate 27,814,745 downwards.
TCTTTTTTGTGATCTGGATTTCATACATGCAAATCCATACTGAATTGCAATCAATCCAAACAACCCTTGTGAGAAATATCCTGCTAGTTTTATAAACAGGTGCATTACACAATTTTTGATCAAAAAAATTTTCCAACGTCCAATAACTCAAACGCAATTTTGTAACTACATCACCTTTAAACCACCATATCTCGGCAATATTTCAAACTAATCGAAGAAGAAATGCAGCAATTCATCAACAAGCATCTTCCCGCCTCCAAATTGCGTTTCATCCACACAACAAACAAACTTAAGCAATATTTTTATATCAAAGATACCCATAGACACTTAAAAGAAAGCAACCTTGTATACCGTCTTACTTGTTCCTGCGGATCCTTCTATTATGGTTAAACTTTCAAAACCAATCAAACCTATCTATCTGTTAAATATAAACAGTCAATAACAATAATAATCATAGAAATTTTGGGCATAACCTATGCCTAATCATAAGGCTGATACAAAAGTAAGGTAAGATCATAATTAGTTAAAAATATAGTGTTATTAGAGTTGCTTGAATTAGGATTCTAACGCTTAATTAAACTTACTACTAATTTTCTACATGTGAAAAGTGGAATATTATTGCGCTTTCTCCTTATGTATATGTATATGCATACATATAATTAAAACTGCGTGAAAAACACTTAGGGTCTTCCTGTAGGCCTACACCAAAAATACAGCTTTTTAGGCAAGCCTACAACTATTTCAAGTGGAAAATTGGACAAACTTCTCTTAAGGCAGATATAAATGCGATCATTTTGACCAGCACCAGTGACTTTTGATTTAATATTATTTTAGGAAAAAAATCGGCTTTGGTTGCCATAGAAACGCACTGTCCGACCGTGAGTCATCATGATTTTTAAAAAATTTTTCCACATTTTAGTTTCTTGCAGTCAACTGCAACTTTCTGGAAAGTTCAAGAAATATTAAAAAACTTAGTCCAATTTGGTCCAGTCTAGTACACATACTTGTGTATTGCACTAATTCTTTCTCCATTCCAACAGTGCGTGGGTTCTCAGCGGATACAGTCACCACATACCGTGTTCCGTCGTCTAAGTTCCGGATTGTGGTCTCAGTGGCGCCCTCTATGTAAATGCGACTCCTGTCATCTAACGTCGGAGGTCTAGAGCAAAAGTGTTAATTTTTACGTCACAAATAGTTGAGTGGTGTCATCTCTAACAATACCTGATGACGATGACGTAACGTGCAGCATACGTCACTTCCTCCCACTTTAAGTGGAACTGATTGTGTTTGACGGTGTTGTTGATAACTCGCAAGTTTTCGACCGGAGAAAGTTCTGCACCCAGAATCAAGCATTCAAAAATCGAATCTTCATTATACTCGCCGAGACGTGTAACGGGTGGCGGGATCCATCTCCGCGGCTTAACATCTGGGCAACACAGCTCCGAAGATGCATCGCAGAGATGATGAGTCATTGGCGATACTGTGCCGATTTGATCGGACCGGGAATCAAACCCCAGACCTGCCGCACTGATAGCGATGACCTTAACAGCTGAGCTGAATAAAATGCAAAGTTTAAACTTACTCGTCATCTGCCAGATGGCGCTCTCGGCACTTCTCACGTGACTGTTCCCCGTCGAAAGGATGAAATTGTAGTTTGTGTTTGGGGAAAGTCCCGCTATTTCCACCTATGACAAAATGTTTGGTCAGTCCATCACTGCACTGGGAGTGGGACAGGCGACCATGGTCCACATCGCTTGATTGCAGAAACCTCTGGGAAACGAACTACTCACTTCTGTCCTCGATGTGTTTCCACTTCCGGGTCTCACCAACCCGAACACGCTACTTCGCACTTCCGGGATTATTTTCACATGATAGTAACTTGCTTTCGTCACCGGTAACCATCGCAGCAAGATCGTAGAATTAGTGACATCTCGTACTTCGACAGATTGTGGTTGTTTTAGTTCTGCCGAAGAAGGACATTAGCGGTGGTGGGCAGAGAGGGCAGGTAGGCCAGCGAGGAGTTGGGGACCAAGGAGAAGCCGGGGGGCCAGAGAAAAGCCGAGTGGGCAGAGAGGAACCGCGTAGACAAGGGAGAGGTGGGTGGGAAGGGGGGCCGGGTGTTGCCCAACCAAAACAGGAATACAGCAGCTTGGCTTCCTCGCTTGATTCGTTGAAGCAAGCAGAGCAAGACGCTCAACACGTTCAAAAAAACAGCGCGACCACCCATGAATCGAACCATGGTTATAATCACAAATGTTTCAACTCGCTTTGCAACCCACAGGAGCAAGCACAAGATTGTGAATCCACGTAAAATTGAAGTGATTACGTTGGAGGCGTTTATGACGTTTCTAATTCAAAAAAACTCAAATGTTCATTATACTCACGGTATCACACCGAAGTGTGTAACGAGTGGCGGGATCCCTCTCCGCGGCTTAGCGTCTGGACAACACAGCTCCAAAGAAACATGGCAGCGGTGGCGAGACATTGGAGACACAGCGTTTGAACTGACCGGCCCGGTAATTGAACTCAGAAACTACCGCACTGCATCCCAATTTCAAAAACATTTTACGAAAAATATACTGTGCCGTAATCATTACGTCACCTGTGAACGTTTGTTTCGTCACAACCAAACTATCAGTGTTCCGGTTCACTGCCTTCAGGTCAATCTTATATTTCAATCCTGATTCCAAATGACTCATTATGACGTGTGTATACGTCAGATTGACGTGATATCGGTTGTCAGGACTACTGAACACCTTCCCTTGTTCTCCGCTTGCTTGTTTTCTCGAACCGCGTGAACTTCGAAAAGTTTTGAACTCGATTGATGAAAGCACGTTCACGTCACTTCCGGTGACATCACTATTTCTCTTTTTCCTTGTGATTGGTCGATTTCTAAAAAATTTATGAACATAAAAGGCACAACATATGGAAGGCACTTTATATGTATTTCCCGGCATACGAAAAGCTCTTTATACACATTTCCCGGCATATAAAAGGCACTTTATGCATATTTTCCGGCATATGAAAGGCACTTTATGCATATTTTTCAAGTTTGAAAGTTTTAAGCGGCGCCAAATATGACAAATGTTGCAAACACCCAGATGTAGAGGAGTAAATTGGGGGGAGAATTGTAATCGAACTCACCTTTCGCTTTGCGTTGACCCATCCACCATTATGACGTCATTATCGAAATGTTGAGGCGCTTGATCGATTGTCGATTCGTTGAACAGCGGAGTGATCTGCAAGCTGTAAACGCAAGAGCATGATTGTTACGTTATCAATGACGTAATACCATGAAATCACCTGTATGCAGCAGCGTCCTCCACCGGTCGCCATCGAAGCTCAATTTTCTCACTACCAACGTCTATTAGCGCCACCTGCTGAGGACGACGAAGCTCTACGACAAAACACACCAGGATGCGGTAAACGCTTAAAGACCAAAATCAAACCACATTAATTCTTAAAAGTCGACGTTTCGTCAACATACATTCAGCTGTAATCATCATCTTTCAGTTTTGTACTGTCTTGCTTACACTGATGCCCAAACGGCCTAGTGGATAGAGCGTCCGCCTCTGGAGCTGTAGACTCGGGTTTGATTTCGAGTTGGGTCAAACCAATGACTTTTAAAATTATTATTCACAGCTTCTCGGCATGACGCTGAGCATTAAAGAGACATTGTGGAGAACAAACCGGCAAATTTGCTTGTTGTGCCGTAGGGAGAGGTAATTAGCGGGGTTTTCCCATTTCTGAGTGGTAGACAGATGGCCGGCAACTCCTAAGCGAGCTCGTTGTAGCGCTTTGATGGCTTTTTCGTGATAAAAAAGAATCCAATTTTTTTATATACTCGCGGTATTCCGCCGAAGCGTGTAACGAGTGGCGGGGTCCATCTCCGTGGCTTAGCGTCTGGACTACACAGCTCCGAACAAACGTTACAGCGGTAGCGGGCCGTTGGCGACACTGTGCCGATTTGACTGGCCCGAGAATCAACCCAAGACCTCCCGCACCGAGAGCCTGTGCGCTTAACAACTGAGCTAGGAGAATAAATATACAACTTAAATGCAAATACTTGTGTGTTGCGAGATTTCCACGGTCTTGCTTTCTGTGTCCGGATTGGTCGCCTTCATGCGGATGTTGTAGCACTGATTGGGGGAGAGAAATTCAAACTTCATTTGCAATTCCCGCGAGGCTGTGCGGTAGTGTGCGGGTGTGGTGGGGCACTGCGCATGCGCAAACCTGTGAGGAAGGATAAACTAATGATGATGACGTAGTCTCTAAGGTCATAATTCAAGGAACAAAACTGGTTCCAAAAAATCAAATCAAATCTTTATTATTACGAGCAATATTACGCCGAAGCATGTGACGAGTGGCGGGCCCATTTCCAAAGCTATTGCCCAGGAATAGAACTCAAAACCTACAGCACCGTTAGAGGTGTATTTCAACCACTACGCCACCGTACGGTGGGTAAATTGCATAATCTTCTTAAGGAGTCCTGCATCAGCTCATTCCTTATTCTGTGGAAATGGAAAACATTACATGGAAGATGCTGCGACAAATAACGATGATTTGCAAAAATTGAATCGTCATTATATTCGCGGCATGACACGGAAGCGTGCAACGAGTGATGGGATCCATCCACGCGGATTTGCGTCTGCTTAACAAAGCTCCGAAGAGACACAGCAGCGGTGGCGAGCCGTTGGCAACGCTGTCCGATTTGACTGGCCCGAGAATCGAACCTAAGACCTCAGCACCGATTGCGATGTCTTTTACCACTGCGCAAACGATGATTCGCTATTCCTCGGATTGTTAAAAAACGTAAAGGAGCACATGGAGTTGGCCGAGTGGTTGGTGCATTGGGCTCCGAAGCTGGCTTCGCGGGTTCGTTGTTCAACTAGGTCATCTCCATGATGCGCGTACTTCACTACCACAAAAATCCTAAGCTGCAATTAAGTGGCTTGAAACAAAAAGAAAAAAAAAGAACGTAAAGGGCTAAAGAAAATCTGAAAATAAAGTTGTGAAGATCGAATTTCGAAATAACAATCATGGCCAATCTGTCAATTGTTTTGAAATTCAGGGGTTCGGAAAAGACGTCCTGTGCAACATCCTCAATTTTCACTCGAGGTCACAAACACACACACTTCAAGTACAACTTACGCAAACTCGTCACGTCCTTCTACGTCAGACCACGTCAACGTAATGGAAGTGTCTGTGACGTCAACAACCGTGAAATTTTCTGGTCGAGGTAATTCTGTGAAAACAATGTGGATAGCGATCATGATGAGTTCGCTGGAAGCGGAACAGCTACTGTTATTCATAATCACCAACGATTCAAAATCAAATCTTCATTATACTCGCTGTATTACACGGAAGCATACAACGAGTGACGGGATTCACCTCCACGGAAGCTAACCCGCGGAGATGGGCCCCGCCACTTAGCGCCTGGACAACACAGCTCCGAAGAAACGTCGCAGCGGTGGCGAACCATTGGCGACACTGTGTGTGATTTGACTGGCCCGGAAATCGAACCCCAGACCAACGCACCGATAGCAATGTCTTTAACAACTGAGTTAACTAGCCGGTCGTCCTCCCCCCTCACCTGTGAAAATGTCGTTCGTTAACGCTCTGCTTCTCGTGTTCTGGTTCTCTGCCACGATTGTCACGTGATATTGAGTGTTTGACGTCAGATTTTTCAGTTCGATTCTCGGTTTCGTCACAATCTGCTGGCGGGGAGTTCCCCCTAAACGAAGGGTCGGTGAAAATTGTTTATAAAAGCACCAAAAAAGTTAGTGACGTCGTAGAAGAGAGCAAGCTATAAAATCGAGTCGTGCATCACTTCAAACGATTGATGACGTCATTACAGCAATTGCTATCTACTTAAGATAAAAGCAAAATGGGGGAAGGCAGAAAACCACCAGACTAGTTCATCTTAAAACGAAAAGCAGCTTAGTTGTAGCCACTGCTTGGGATGCGAACCCGAAGTTGCTTAACTCGGTCTTTTTTTTTGACGAACTCGAACTTGAACTCGAAAAGCAAAATCCGTGAACTTTAATTCGATCCCGAAAAAAGTTTATCGAGTTTTGAACTTATCCTAAACTCGACAAAGATTGAACTTGAACTTGGCATACACTCGATAAAAACTGCTGAAGTCGATTGAAAATGCTGTAAGTTCGCTGCTATGGTCGTGACGCTTCATCTCGCCTTACTGTCGCCTTCTATGACAAAATCACAGCCAATAAGAACTAAAAAGCCTTACTTTTCGTCCTTCCTCCAATCGCAGTGAAGCTGACGTTGTAGTAAATGGCGTCATCAACCTCCCCCCACGAAATGAGCATGGACGTGGTGGTGATCTTGTCCTGGTCGATGGACAGGGCCGAGGGGGTTGAGAGGAGCGTGAACACTGAACATACGACCGGCACACTCGCTGTGTTGTTGTTACGAGCTGCACAACAAAATCAAGCGGTTCATGTGAAGGGAAATCCCCATACCGGGTCAGGTTAGATCAGTGGTTTTCAACATTTTAGGCCTACGGTTAGTGGCCCCCTTCTAGAGACACTCAACACCAATAGCCGCCAGTTTAGCAGTAAAGTTTTTCGGTCGGTATTTCATTCGTAGCGGCTGCAGCCGTCCACTGGCCGGCCGTCAGTGGTTTATTACCGTTAACAGGTACATGAACCTTAACCTTTTGGCCCTCTGGTTAATGTTCTGTGGGTGTTGGTTCCCTATGAGTTAGATGATGCAAGTCACAGAAAAATACGACGAAATATTTGCAGAGGTCAAGAATATATTTCATACTCGGAGAACCTCATCTTAGTAAATGAGAATTCCAACTCTGCAGATTACTGCACCATAACGCGGACACCTACCTGTGACGTGAACGTGTGCCATAAAGCGTACACCTACCTGTAAGGTGGAACGTGTACTTGGTGCTTGCGCTGAGTCGGTTAACAATCTTGTTCGTAGTGGAAATTCTTTCGTTGTTTACAAGAACAAGCTCCTCGCGTTCTTAAAAACAATTAATAACATGAGAAAACTATCAAAGCGCTGTATCGAGCTCGCATAGGAGTTGCCGGCCATAAGTTTGCAACACTAAGATGGGGAACCACGCTAAGTACCTTTCCCAACGGTACAACAAGTAAACTTGCCGGCTTGCTCTCCACATTGTCCCTTTAATGCTGAGCGTCAAGCAGGAAAGCTGTGAATAGCAATCTCAAAGTCATTGATTTAACCCGACTCGGAATCAAACTCGAGTCTATAGCTTCAGAGGCGGACGCTCTATTCTGAGCTGTAGTTTTTACACATTGAGCGTCACAATTTTAGTTGTAAGACATCAACGCATCCTTAGCACACAACCAGCCAATCTTACTTGCTTTCGCCTTTGCATTCGGTTTGGGAGTCATGTAAGTATCTAGTTGATAATAATCGACGCTGCTCACATCCCCCCACTCCAGGGACAGAGACGATGAAGAGACTCTGGTGGGGTCGAAGCGGAAAAATGAGGGAGTCGAAAGTTCTAAAAACAATTTTTCTTAGCAGTGGCGAAATATCCTTTCCCCTAAATGCCCCCCCTCTAAATGCGTTACTGATTCTTAGTGAGGTTTCAACTCTGGGAGAAGTGATTTTTTGAATGATTTGCAGCAAAGCACGACCCACTAACATGGTGATGGGCAGGTGTTGGCAACATTTGCCCTCACTGACAACCACACCAGACCTCCCCTACACCTTATATCGATGGACATCAAAATCAAATCTACATTGTTCTCGCCGTATTTTGACGAAGCGTGTAATGAGTGGTGGGGCCCATCTTCGCGGCTTAGGTACAGGACAACAAAGCTACAAAGAAACAATGCAGCGGTGGCGAGCCGTTGGCGTGACTCTGTGCGAATTCACCTGCTCGAGAATCGAACCCACGACCTCCCGCGCCGATGGCGATGTATTTAATCACTGCGTTAGCCGGTATCATGGAGTGTAAAGTTGCACAAAACCTTGCGCTTCACCAATGTCAATGAAGATATTATGCTGATAAGAGGCGCATCAAAGCGAAACAGCAACTAACTTGTGTAGCGGATTATCCTGCTTGGCCTGCTCTGTATTTCTCCTGTTCCAGACACCACTATGATCTCATAAAGAGTATTCGGAAACATATTGGTAAGGAGGACTTCGGTCTGGTTCGTACGCCCTTGACCCCTCACGGTGCTTGGTAAATGAACTTCCCCTAAATACGTCATCAAAAATTGAAACAATAAAGACGTCACACTTCACTGATTGGTTGAGACTTATAACGAGATCAAAAACGCACGCGATGAAAAAGGTTGGGTCGTTTAACTCACCTTCCAGGATGTAGGTTGGATCCCATTTGTACCCGTATGTAAGTCGGGCCCCACTCACATCCCCGGATGTAGGTTGGGCCCTACTCACCTTGCCGGATGCAGATTAGACCCCACTCACCCCTACGGATGTAAGTTGGGCCTAACTCACTTCCCCGTAAGTAGGCTGGACCCTATTCATTTTTTCGCTTGTAGGTTGGGCCTCATTTACCTACCCGAATGTATGTTGGAACCCAGTCATCTTCCCCTGTGTAAGTTGGGTCCTACTCACCTCTCTGGATGTAGGTTGGGCCCTACTCACCTTCCCGATTGCAAGTTGGACCCTCCTCACCTCCCCGAATTCAGTGGCCCACTCACCATCCCTCACAGCTTCTTCCACACTCTCCCACGCTGAACCACACTGGAGCTCCATAGTTTTTGCCTTGGGAAAGTTGTGCTGCCAATACTTGGCGTACTTCTTGTACTCCGCTAGTTGCGCGCTACTCGCTTCCGCTGGTCGCGCAGCCGGGCGATCTTAAACACATTATCATTATGACGTAATAAGAGAAACATAGTTTTATGACGAAAACAAATGAAGAGATTGCTGGCAACAGAACGGGGATTCCCCGCCATGACTTCAATGATGTTTGGCGCGACACTCACTATTGCAACACTCGAATTCGGGTTCCAAAGACACCGCAACACGACTTACTGCTGCTCCGGCCTACTCCACTGCAATCATAAACCAGAAGCAGATAGGAAGTAGCGTGGGGCACTCTGTCCCAGGTCACCAACATGGTCCGGTCGCTCACGTCATCCTCCTTAATGGTCATGTTGAGAGGACGAGATAGTCCTGGCAAGTAAACAAAGTCATGGTTACTTGGACAGTTGGTCCTTTGTAGAAATCGTGACGTGATGTGTTTTAGTGACGTCATAACACGAAACGTCTCCGTAAATTGATGAAATAATTTCGGCAACATCTGCGTCACAGTGACGTCATACTCCGTCAGACTGGTGTCATAAATGCGTAAGACTGATGTCACAATTAGGCGTAGGCCTACGCTAGACTGACGTCACAACTGCATCAGAATGAGGTCATAACTGCGTCAAGACTGTTTGCGGTAAGTGTTGGTAGAAGCAAATGTTACAAGTATCTTGACTTTTCCCGAACCTAAATGCGAGTTCACGAAGATCACTCACTTGTAAATTGCTCCACAGAAGCGGGCAGACTGTCCGTGCCTTTGTTGGGATGATTATGAACGGTGACTGTGAAACGATACAGAGTCCCTGGACGGAGGTTGGTCACATTGGCTGTCACCCCCTCTTTGTTCGCCTCTATTGCGTCATCATGAGGCTCGACATTGATTTCATACCATTCGCTTCCAACGATCGGTTCCCAGAGAAGGACAACCACGGTGTCCTGGACATACTCCTTGTCAACATGAAGGTGCTGGATCTGCTCTAACTCTGCAATGCATAGATATCAGATTGCAGAGTGGCAATGCACGGGTTCGATTCTTACTCGTATAAACTGTGAGTGAGCACGGCAAACTGTTTGTGACGTTGTTGAGTGCGATGATGTCCAGGATGTAGAGACTAGCGCTATCTAGCGGGTCGAGAAAATAGAAAGTCTTGTGTAAAAACTCATCCTGCAACAAAGAAACTTCATTATGAAGTAACAATGAAAAGCGAAGCCGCGAGGAGGAATAGCGCAGCATCTAAACTGTAACAGATCTAAAGAGTTCAAGCATCCTCCTCCCCCCTCTTGCATTAACTTTTTGTTTATATAAAATACCTTAATGCATTGATAACAATACTTGAACAACATAACTGCATTCTAGACCAACTCTAGACCAATAAAACACCAAAATAAACAACATTCACAACAATCTTAGAGTCCCTCCACCCCTTCCTACAAAATTGTGAATCCCCCCTGGTAATCCTTCATCCCGGACTAGGTGGTCAGTGATAATTTTCAGGAAACAATGTGGTAATCGGTTTTGACAATCATCCGGTTTGTTCAGAGCAAGCAGACTTCCATCGCGACCTCGTTGGAAGTTTCCTCCTACTATTTTGTTAATTTTTTCACCTTTTGATTCCTAAAAATATGCGGGATGAGAGTTAAAGAAAACACGGAGAATTGAACCCACGTCAAGTGATGTTCGGAAAATGTGTGAGGATAATACAAATCGTACTAACGCTAGGGCAGCGCCCCAAACCAATAACTCTTCCCATAATCTCTCCCATATTATTACTCACAATGATAACTGCCATTTGAGAATCCGTCAACATCAGCCGATACTCATCAGCGCCCTCTACTGGTTCCCATGCCACAAACACGCTCTTGTCAGTCACGTTACTCACTCTGACGTCACTCGTCATCGGAAGTTCTACGAAACAGGACGTCATAATAGGATTACATCACTGACTCTATTATGACTTACTTGTGTAGTAGCTGGTTATATACGTCACTGGACTGCTTGACACGATCGTAGTGTAGCGGAAAGCCTGTAGCGAGATTCGATACCGCGTCGCAGGGGCGAGATTGTGAAAATAGGCGAAGTTTTCGCTGATGTTGACGATGCGGTGGACAGGCTGAAATAGATTATGACGTCATTATGCTTTTTATATTCAGCTCACGTGACCACTTACATAAGTATCTCCGCTTTGATCGAAGGCGTACAGCACAACCGTGTATTTCGCCTCGTAGTCAAGCGCCTCCCACTCTACCTGGAAGAATGAGCTGCTCTCATTGGTTACTTCAAACTGGGCGGGAATATCTGTTCCTGTGTGACACAATAATCAATAATTCAAGCCATCATGTTCTCTTATCATTAGATGAAACGAATTTGATTAAACTTTTAACTCGATGGCGAGATGACGCTGATTATCTTGGTTGGACTCGCCTTGGTATCCCACCAGAGCATATATCCTTCGTCGCAGAGGATCGAGATGCTTGGAGGTTCCAACTCAAGCAACTGCCCCCGCGATCCCCAAGGATAAGCGGGTCTAGAAAAGTACGAAAGTAAATTAGAAAAACGCAACATCGGAGCAGGCGTAAGCTGCAAGCTCGTTATTTGACGTAACTTATATATTGCTTGTATACCGGGGGGCTGCTGACTCGAAGACCCCAAGCTCACATCGCAGTCTCCCTCAATTACTGTGCAATATAATTTGAAAATAATTTTAAAGTGAATTTTGCTGTACTTGTAAAACTGTAAAGAAATCGAGAATTCAAACTTGTTTGTTTGATAACGATAAACATCCTCACTTGTGATGAAGGAAAGTTCGGCGGTCGGGCCCACGTGCTCGCCGTTTTTGGCCGTAACTTTGACAATTTGCTCAGTGGCCGGGTCTAGACCGCGAACAGTAGCCCACTCCTCGGACACCTCCGCAGTCATTTTCCTTCGATTTCCAATTTTCTTTACGACCAGAACCTGAAAAATATTCTCTAGCATTGCGGCGCAAGAGGTTCCTAGTTCGAACCCCACCTCTACGTACCTGGTAAGACTTGGCCATGGGAGTAGGAGCCCAGGTCACAATCGCTCCAGTCGAGGTTATGTTGAGGGCAGGGACATGGAGGGACAACACCTTCCCAGGTACTAAAAAAAAGAAAAGTCAATAACTAAAAGTTAAACAAAAAATTCTCAAAAACAGGAAAACCTTTTCACGTTTAGTTGATTTAAACAGCTCAGATGGTCGAGTGGTAAGAGCATTCGCCTCTAAAGCTGTAGACTCGGGTTTGATTCCGAGTCGGGTCAAACCAATTACTTTAAAGTTACTATTCACAGCTTCCCTGCTTGACGTTCAGCATTAAAGTGACAGCGCGGAGAACAAGCCGGCAAGTTTGGGCCTACTTGTGCCGTTGGGAAAGGCACTTACGTAGCGGGATTCCCCCATCTTGGTGTGGTAGACAGATGGCTGGCAACTCTTCAGCGAGCTCGTTACAGCGCTTTGATCGCTTTCTCGTGATAGGAGGATAAATATGAAACTAAATACAATTATCTAGAATTTATTTTTATATCTCCAGGCAAAAGAATGAGCTGCCACGTCGCCGGGTAAAATGCCAAGATATTACGTTTAAATTATTACGCCTAACTGTTCATAAATAACAAATTTATCGCGACGTTATCGCTTCTCAAATTCGCACAAACTAATCAATTATTCATTGTTACATCACAATTAATTCACCTTCTGAACTTAGCGCACAATTCCAAGATCCAGAAGCTAAACGCATTGTTACGTAAACACAATAACGAAGTTGTAGTTTGTAAGTTGTAGCGGGTTCGATTCCACACTGTGTCCATCAGGGGCGCCGAGAGAACTTTCGGGCCCCGGGGCAAAAAATTCGTTTGGGCCCTTTGGTCAGTGGTGCCCCAAAAACACATGATTAGCAAAAAAAAAGGTTATAGCGTCCGCAGATGTTCGAATTTCGGCCTAAAATCAAGTGATGAGCAACATAAGGTCATAGCGTCCGCGGATGTTCGAATTTCGGCCCGAAATCAAAAAATAACATCATCGCGCCCGCAGGCCGTAGTTTGAGCTGATGAATTTTGCATTCTAAACCTGACAATTCCGAACCCCGGGTCCCCTGTGTCCCCGGGCCCCCGGACAGTGACCCCTTCTGCCCCCCCTCTCGGCGGTCCTGGTGTCCTTAAGAAGTAGTCAAGTTGCTTGCCCTTTCATGGAGCTCAACTAGGTTAACACAATAAATATGGGACGAAAATAGCATGAAGAGGAAAAATAAACGCACAGTAATTCTTAAAACTAAACGTTCCGACAACGTAGATTTAGCTGTAATCATCAGCAGCGCAAGCTAAGCAATACAAAAGTGAAAGATGATGATGACAGCTCAATCTATATTTTGAAGCATTGATAAAAGGGATTTCCCCATTTGGGTGATTGCGGGACTTCTCCCAAAAAAGTTGACACTTTTGCAGAGGGGTGAGACGTTATGCGCTCTGGTGATGTCACTGCTGGGGCTAACAATAATTTTCTGAAGGGAGGCGTGGAGGAAAGTTTGGCTACAAGTTTTGTAATCGAAAGTGCAGGGCAATGAAGGCAGTTAACGCGTATCGGAGGATAAAAAGGACACCTGCGTATAAGTTCCCATACCGTACACCACTGCCCTGCGTATAACCCCCCCCCACCGTATGCCATTGCCTACCATTATTTTGGCAAACTTTCTCCTCTTCTGGTATTACGATGGAAAGGAAGCGATCTATGGATTGAGTTGCCATTTGTTTTCACCTGTTCTAAAGATAATTTCTTTTGGTACACTGCAGCCATTTGAGCTTCGCGCGACTACGTTTATGGTGTATGACGTATCAGCGTCAAGGTCACGCAAGGTCAATGATGATTCGTTTAGCAACTTGTCATATCGAATACAGGAGGATTCGCGTTCGATTTTCGTGACGACGTACCTGCCAATCAAAACTACAACTTGTTGCTTATTAAAAACAAGCTCATATCCAAATCAAAAATTGCAGCGGTAGCGGCCGTTACTGAGAGAATAACATTGTGCGATTTGATCGGCCAGGGAATCGCACCCAAGACCTTTCGCGCTGAGAAACATGTCTTTATCCCTAGCGCCAAGCGGCCTAGAATATAGCTACAAAATAAAATAAAAAATTACTAAAAAAGACATAAAATCCACGCAACTACTCACCAATCAGCGCCTTCCACGTGGCGCCACCTGATTCGTGCAGCGGTTGGAAAAATAGCATCAAACGTCACGTTGATTGGTTGCTTCAATTCTGAAACAACAAGAGTTGAGTTCGATTCCATGCACGGCACTGGAGGACTTCACAACTCTATTGATGAATGTTTTTTTCGACATTTCACCTTTTATTAAACTAAATAGCTTAGTTGTTAAGAGATTTCTATTAGTGCGGGAGGTCTGGGGTTCAAATCCCGGTCCAGTCAAATCAGACAAAGCGTCGCCAACGACTCATCACTGCTACGATGTTTTTCGGAGCTGTGTCCAGGCGCTAAGTCGCGGAGATGGACCCCGCCACTTGTTACACGCTTCAGCGTAATACCGCGAGTATAATTAGGATTTGATTTTGGGTTTTTTTAAAAGTGAATTTTCCAGCCCAGAGGAAAGAGAGCTTAGTTTGTTACTATTACGTCATCAACTTTTACCTTCATCACAATCTTCTCCAATCTCTTTTCGCAAGCGCTCGATGACGTCATCTTGAAATACATCATCACTGTAATATAGATCATCAAATTCTTGATTTGAGCTTTCAATGCCGTCAGCAGCGTGGGAAAACACAAATACAAACGGAATAATATTGACAACAAACATTCTTCAAGAGAAGTCAGTTTGAACTGAGAGACGATGCAAGAAATCGCCTTCCAAGAAAAGTATTTCATATCTTGCCAAATGTCAATGTATTAATAATAAATGAACAAATATTAAAAACTTAACTCTCCTTGCATAATTTATATTCACTTATCAAGTTACAAGACATGCAAGGAAGATGAAAGGGAGAGAAATTCGTTGGAAAACCACAAGATGGAAGCCAGTCGGTTGGTGATAGTGGTTGATCGCTATCGACGCGGAAGGTCTGGGGTTCGATTGCCGGGCACAAATCGGGCCCACTGTCGCCAACGGCTCGCCATCACTGCCATGTCCCTTCGGAGCTGTGTTTTCGAGGCGATAAGCCGCCGATATGGACCCCGCCACTCGTTACACGCTTCGGTGTAAAACCGCGAACATAATGAAGATTTGATTCTTTTAGTCATAGGACGGAAACCTCAGATGCCTATATATTAAGCACAACCCCCCTAATCGCCGACGCACAAAGTTTTCTGATGACTCTCCCTCTCTGATGATCAGACTCTTACCAACGGGGGGAGTAGCTGAACATTGAGAAGTTCGATCACAGAATCGAACCCAGGTTATTGAACCGAAATGTATCGAAACAAGTAGTTCCCCATGCGATGAAATGCTGGTGGAAAATTGTTCGGTTCGTCACGGTGCTGCTCCGTAAAGTTTTGATTAATGTTTATCGGAATATATATGTATTTTTATCCGAATAATTTCTTTCTTTTTTTTATCGAAATGTTTTCATTCTTTGTTTATTTTTTTTATCGAAATATTTTTCTTTTATTTTATCGGAATACTTTTTACTGTTTGTTTTGTGGAAATACTTCTTTTTTTTCTAAATTACATAGTCGCGGCTTAGTAGTGAAATACGTGCGTCATAATTGATGACCTAATTGAGCATCGAACCTGCAAAACTAGTTTTGCAGCTCTCGGCCACTAGGCCCACTCCACATAGGCCTACTCTTTTACTCTTTTTTTTTTTTTTTTTTTCAAACAACTTGATTGCAGCTTTGGATTTTTGTGGTGGTGAAGAGCATGCATCATGGAGATGACCTAGTTAAGCATCGAACCCGCGAAGCCAGCTTCGGAGCCCAATGCACCACAGCCAATATACTCTTTATTTTTTCAAGCTACTGAATTGCAGCTTAGGATTTTTGTGGTAGTGAAATACGTTCGAAATAATAACCATTGTCGCCACCTTGCGGACACAGTATCAACACTTATTTTCAATATAAGCTTATAAAAATTTGCTCCGGTGTTCATCTGGCAAAAAATTCAAGATCATTTTTTCCTGAATTTTCACGTGGTGGTAAAGGCGCTATGAAGCTGCTATGCATGAAGAATTGCGACTTTATACAAGTTTCTTCTCTTTTTCAACTGATCTTCGCACTTTCAAGCGTTATCAACAACATAAATCTTCTGAAAAAGGAAATTTGTAGCACGCAGCAGCTCAAATGACCGAGTGGATGCAGCGTCTGTTTCTGGAACTGTTGACCCAGGTTTGATTCCGAGTCGGGTCAAACCAATGACTTTAAAATGGCCCAGCGACATGGCCTAGCGGTACCGCGCGCAGGTGACAGATCCTACGTAACGGGTTCGATTCGCGGCTGGAGCCGATCGCATTTGACGTATACGTTGCTCGCTTCGCGTAAGCGTAAGGTGGCTGCTGACTCGAAGAGCGCAAGCTCACTTCGCAGTCTCCCTCAATTACTGTTGAATTTTCAGTTCAATATAATTTGAAAATAACCCTCAGTTTATTATTTATTTATTTCAAAATCGTTATTCACAGCTTTCCTGCTTGTCCCTCAGCATTAAAGGGACAGCGTGGAGAACAAGTCGGCAAGTTTACTTGTTGTGCAGTTGGGAAAGGCACTTAGCGGGATTTCCTCATCTTGGAATGGTAGACAGATGGCCAGCAACTCCTAAGCGAGCTTGTTACAGCGCTTTGATCGCTTTCTCGTAAGAGCAGGATAAATATGCGACAAACAAATTTTCAAGAGATTATATTTTCTCCGGCTTGAAGTTTGTTCATTCATGCGTAACGCTAGAGCGGTCGCATCACCTTTCTGGATTGATTCCTGATCATTACATACAAAGCACTTCGACTTCGGCGCCAAACTTCCCAAAAATTTCAAATTCTCACAAAAAATTTGATCAATTTCAGCTGGCAGCACTCGTCGATGACGTAACTACGACAATCACCCAAGCAAAACGTCACAATTTCTGGACGATTGTGCAAAGAATTGTTGAATGGAGGGGAGATCGGATTACGTGAAACGAAATAGAGCATCATTGTGACATCACAAACGCTTTGAATGGGAGCGGACGAAAACTGCCGCGAAAGCGCGAGAGCTGTAGGTGAGGCCCTGGGGATGGGTCGAAGAAAATAATTGCAATTTGGGGAAGATTACAAATATTTGCTGAAGTAGCTTCAAGAAACAGAAAGTTTTGTCATTGTCCAAATTAAATAATTGGTTTTTCAAGTTGATGTTTGAAAGAAGATTGGCGCAGTGGTTAAAGACATCATTATCGGAGCACCTGGGGTTCAATCCCCGGGCGGGTCAAATCGAACACAGTGTCGCCTACAGCTCGCAACCGCTGCTATATTTCTTCGGAGCTGTGTAGCCCAGGCGCTAAGTCGCGGAGATGGATCCCGTCGCTCGTTACACGCTTCGATATAAAACCGCGAGTATAATGAAGATTTGATTTGAAGGTTTGAAGGTTGACAGCTGCAAACTTTGCAACACCAGAAAACACTCACAGTGTGGTAGCAGTAATAGCAGTGTCTTGTATTTTCTCACCGTCAACACGATGAAGAATACGATAAAATGAAGGAGATATAACGGCGGTGTGAGAAAAGAGGCAACAAAACATTAGAGCTTGCAGGTAGGAGAAGAGAAGTTAAAAAAGAGCATAGTGGGCAGTGGCGTAGTTAGAGTTTCTGCCGCCCGGGGCGGTTCAACAAATTGCCGCCCCCAAATGCAGTGGTGTACCCAGGATTTGGCCAAAGGGGAGGGACATAACAAGGGGTCTGGGGGCGAAGTCCCCAGCTGCCAACGAATTTTTGCGGTTTTCACACAAAAATCAATTTTTTTAACACACTTTTATTTTGAAAAAGGGCATGCAGTGAGTGCAGTCACCACTAGCGTAGCCAGGATTTTTCAATTGGGGGGGGGGGGGAAGTTGAGTACTTTTTGAACGATTTTTAAGGAAAGTTTGTCATATTTTTGGCCCCTAACTTTGAGTGCTTCACCAATGATGCATTTTGTTCGCACAATTTTCGATTATGTACCATGTATGACGTCATTTGAGGCTCAATGGGGTGGGGGTTGTAACCTCCAACCCCCCTCTCGTGGCTACGCCACTGGCAGTCACTATAGACAATGCAAAAACATTTTCGGAGTTTATGTCTAAAAGCAGAAGCTTGGCTAAAATAAGTGAAAGGAGGCTGCAGCCGTTACTAGTTTAAAAGTTAGGTTTTAGCACCTTATTACAGAGCCAATGGGGTGGGCCATGGGATCGTGCCCCCCCGTGCTTGCGCCCATGTCACTTGCGTAGAACTGCCTAGTGCCTATACTGCATTCGCACGCTCGTCGTCGTCGTTTGGAGGGGCATCTTTTCCAAGACAGATGGAAGGACCAAGGCCGAGGGTTTATCCTTTTACCACCCTGGCAACCAAACTGCTTGGGTCAGATGCTGACTGTAAGGGACTTCAGCCAGCATCTTGTTTCGTCATCCAAAACCATTAGACCAAACATACCTCGGGGTGCCCGATGTATGGGTCACTGTGAGATGATGTGATCTGCGATTTGTTCACTGGCACCACACTCACAATTCGCTAGAGGAGCGAGACCCAATTTGTACATGGACGAACAGAAACGTCCAACACCAGAATGCAGACGGTTGAGCTTGACCCAGGCTGCCCTCTGCAGACCCATACCCAAGGGTCTGGAGCTAGCCTTGGGAATGAAAGCGTGGAGTGACAATGCGTTAGCAGAGTACTCCATGTCCCATTTCGTGTTCGTCCACTCGGCTGCACGTACGTCCATCTCAGAAAGACTGTCTGGTAATTTCCGAGCAGCAAGTACAAATGAGTGTCTAGATTTCAATCTCTCCCTACATACGTCCTGTGACTCATGAAACTGGCCATGTAAAATGTGGTCAGGGTCCAGGGAGCTGCGGTTGGCTAGGGAGAGTGTCGCTCCTTGGCGGCGAAGCTCAGCTGGCTGGATGCCTGAAAGAACCGGAAGGTAGACCGATGGAGTGGGACGCAGGCACCCAGTGACAATGCGCAAGGCGTCATTTAATACACTGTCGATAAGCCGTATGTGCACGCTGCGGCACCAGACTGGTGCGCAGTACTCGGCAGTCGAGTAGACCAGAGACAGGGCAGTTGTGCGTAATGTTTTGGCGCTAGCACCCCAACCTGTTCCAACAAGTCGCCTCAACAGTGAGACGCGAGCACATAACTTCTTGCGCAAAGCTTCCAGGTGAGGACGATATGTGAGCGATCTGTCCAGTTTGACCCCAAGATAAGTGGGAACTGGGAAGAAAGGTAAGGTCTTACCGATGTTACAGACCTTAAGCTCACGCTTAGCCTCTCGATTTTGGAGGTGAAAGGCCGCCGTCACCGTTTTAGTGTGGCTAAGCTTCAGTCGCCAGGTCTGGAGATATTCCGAGAGTGTAGTCATATCCTGGTTTAGAGTCCTTTCCAACTACTTCCATTCTCCAGATGTATGAAGTATTGCCAGGTCGTCGGCATAGGCGAACTTCTTGGAGGTAATGGAGGGGATATCATATGTATAGATGTTGAAAAGGAGGGGGGCCAGGACCGATTCCTGGGGGACGCCATTTCTCAGGCGTCGTAACCTGCAAGGCTTCCTGTCGCCAGTTGTAAGGGTGAAGCTTCTGTTGCGGATAAGCTCCATAATCATACGAACTGTGTGCTTGTCCGGCAGAAGCCGCAACAGCTTGCAGGTGAGGCCACAGTGCCAGACAGTATCATAGGCAGCTGTCAGGTCGATAAAGACGGCACCGGCCTTCTTTTTCGCTTCGAATGCATTCTCAATGCTTTGCGTGAGCAAAGTGACTTGATCCACGGTGGATCTTCCGCGTCGAAAACCCGCCTGTTCCCGTGGGAGCAGAGGGTCAATAAGAGGTTCGACGCGGGCGTAGATGAGTCGCTCGAGAATCTTGTAGGGAACACAGAGCAAGGAGATCGGACGATAGCTCCTTGGGTCCTTTACAGGTTTCGAAGGCTTTGGGACAGCTACTACTAGCGCTGTTCTTCAGATCTTAATTATTTTGAGGTGGTGCAGGCAGGAAGTTAGGAAGCCGCGTAGCCACGATTTTAAGTCGGCTCCAGCATGGATTATTAGCTACGGGAAAATGGAATCAAGTCCAGGAGCTTTGCCTGGTTTTAAATGTTGGAGGGCAGCAGCGAACTCCCGATGGGAGAAACTCCCAGAGACATTCGCAGGATGTAATGGATCAGCCCTCCAAAGGTCAGACACTTCCTGTAAAACGAGCCGAGATGAGCGCCGATTCGCACCTTCTTATTTCCCGTTTTTAACTAGCTGAGAAGCAATAGCATCAGCTGAAACGGGACATTGACGAGGGGATTGTCGTGACCTACCAGTCAAGTTGTTTATAGTATTCCATGCCAGCCGGCTGGAGTGCGAAACGTCAATGTTGCGGACCGTCTCTGACCAGCGATTTCTCCGCTTCCTGTCGAGCCTTGTGAGTAGTGCTGTGGCAGCCCTATCCGAATCAGGGCCCCCAGGTGACTGCAGGAAATGCTGATAGAGGTCTTCACACTCCGCATCCCAGCAAGGTATGTGGTTTGATCGTCGACCACGAGGGATGCATTTCTTCGCCGCAGTGCTTATTACCTTGCAAAAGCACTGGTAAACCTGATCGATATTCTGAGATTCAGGAGGCGGTATACTCTTGGCCAGTTTGTTGGTTAGGTTAGAATAGTGGTCCCAGTTGGCCTTGCGGAAGTTCCATCGCTTTACAGGCTTGCTCGGTTTTGGATGAGCAAGTTTGGGTGGACTTATAAGCGAGGGTCGGTGTTGTGACCTTGGGAACTTTCCTAAGATACATCTGTCAGGTAAGCGACTGTCCAAATCGACACTGGCAAATGCAAGGTCTGGGTTGGTGTCTGTTTTCCAGCGGCCAGAGTGGAAACTGGCGGCCTCCTTGGGGCTATATAGCAAGGTGAAGTTGTTGGCACTGGCCCAGCCAGCCAGGCATTCACCATCTGGATTGTTATTATCATAGCCCCAGTCAACATGGTGGCAGTTGAAGTCGCCAGCATAGAGGCAGGGATGAGGGAATGCTGGAAGATCAGATGCTTGCATCCGTGTTGGAGGGGGTTTGTAGACGTTGACTATTTTATAGTTATCAACATCCACGCACACCCACTCGATCTCCGATGTTGGTGGGGACTGGTTGATTAGGATCCACTTAGGACGCTCATGGACAAACGTAGCAAGACCATGTTTTCTGCTCAAGGAAAACCCAGCTAGATGGTAGCTAGGAAGATCTAGCCTTTCTACCGAGGTGCAATGGGTTTCCTGTAAGAGAATGACGAGTGCCTCACACTGTAACGCAAGATGATGCAACACGCTCATCTTGCTTGCAGTGAGGCCTTCGATGTTCAGTTGGAGAATGCTGGGCCTTTGGAACTTGTTGACGGTGCGCCGAAGATGCGCATCGCCCCGTCCTGAAAAGGACGTTTGCCACTGCCCAGCTTGAACATCGTTAGGTGTCCCGCCGTTAAGGCAGATTCGGTTTCTGTCAGCCAGATTAAATAGTGTAGACAGGGTAACGCTCCGGGCTACGGGAAAGCATCTGCCATCCGGAGCAATTCGCACACTGAGTGCACACGGAGCATTCGCACACTGAGTGTGAGCGATTTAAATAATGCAAATGCAAAGAAGAAAACAGTGCGCAATTGTGACATAATACACATTAAAATCAAATCTTTTTTATACTCGCGGGAATACACCAAAGCGTAAACGAGATGGCGGGGCCTATTTCTGCAACTTTGCGCCTGGGTACTGGGCAACACAGTAAGATGATTTACGATTAGCAATAAAGCGATACAGCCGAGTAATAGTTGTTTAAAGTAATTAGGAAAAATAATTACATAAAGCTTATACAAAATGCCTGCCGCCCCCTCTTGCTACACCTCTGATAGTGGGCATGATTACAACGCCTGGAGGACAATACATGTCTGTCAATCTGGTAACATTGCGCTTGGTAATCGTTCATCCCCGCAGCTATTTTTATCATTGAGCTGCGCAAATATCAGCGCGCTCTGCCTCGCAGAGAGCAGCAAATTGGTTTAAAATCAATACGAGTGATGCCCATAGCGTGCGCTATCGCCCATCGGGTGATAAAACACATCAGTCCAAGACCAAGTTCATTTGACGATAAAAGTAGTTCTATATCTCTAGGGTCCTCCTCTCCCTTCATCAAAAAGTAAAAGAAAGAGAAGAATGAGGCAGCCCACTTTTAACCCCCATGTAGTCATTGGTTGTCTGAAATTATCGCTGCAAATTAAGCCTTACAGTGTGTATTCGCTACACATTTGGGCGATGTGTATTCGCTATGCATTTGGGCAATGTGGAATCGTTACATATTTGAGGAATGAGTACTCGTTACACATTTGGGCAATGTGCATTGGCTACACATTTACACAACGCTGTGCACAGATCATCGATGCGTGAAATTTGCATCCACGCGGAAGAAAACATTGTGATTGTTTCCTCATAAACATTCGATTGTTTGCTCGCTCACAAACTCTACGTTTGCACTGCTGCCAGCTCAAATATAAAGGATGTGATAACCCGTTGTACAATTTGTTTTAAACAAGCGGTTTTATGATTCAGCGATGTGAACTCTGACCTTCAGCACCAGCAAAGTCTTTCACAAAATCGCGACTGTGCCAGCTTAAATGTGTTCAGAAAGCTTGGGATAAAACCGGCCAGCTAAAGACATCACAATTGGAGCGGTATGTCATGGGTTTGATTCCCGAGCAGGTTAAATCCGACATAGTGTCGCCGCCGCTGCGACATTCGGAACTGTGTAGCCCAGGCGGTAAGCCCCGGAGGTGGAGCCGACACTTGTTACACGCCTGGGCGTAATACCGAGAGTATGATGAAGGTTTGATTTGGATACAATAAGTTCGATGATATTCATTCTCCTATTAGCCTCAGTTTCAACCTTGTTAGGTCTCATTAGAGTAAATCTGGAGTAAAGATCCAAACACAAAAAGGTTTAGGTACCTTGCAGTACCGACTACTGAACAAACAACTTTTCACCGCTGCCAATGTGCTCAAATCGCAGAGTGATGAACTTCGCGCGATGCAAGGTCAGGTCGCTCCAGACGAGAGGGTTCAACCAAGTAAAAGGTAAGAAAAATTCAAGCATAGTTTTCAAAAATTGCGATGATCCACGTGAAAAAAATCAAATCTTGATTATACTCGCGATATTACGCCAAAGCGTGTAACGAGTGGCGGGATCTATCTCCGCGACTTAGCGATATTTGTAATCACTTTACAAACGTTTCGGTAAAAACTTCTACCGTCATCATCAGCGCCAAGTTACTGAGGCAGCAGGACAGAATAAACAACTCAAAAAAGAAAAAATTTTAAACACAGCAAACTATTACGTCATAAACACAGCAGTTAAAAATTAAACAAAATATCGCTATAACGAGCTCGGTTAGGAGTTGCCAGCTATCTGTCTGCCACTCCAAGATGGGATCCATCTGCCGTTAAGTGCCTTTCCCAACGGCACAACAAGTAAACTTGCCGGCTTGCTCTCCGCACTGTCTGTTTAATGCTGAACGTCAAGTAGGAAAGCTGTAAATACCATTTTAAGTCATTGGTTTGACGTGACTAGGAATCAAACCCGAGTCTACAGCTCAAGAGGCGGACGCTCTTACCACTCGGCCATCTGAGCTTTTGGGGCAAATAAAGCTGTTATTGACCGAGATTCTAATTGAACTCGACTCTTCTACTTGAAAAGTCGGGAGGCGGTAGAAATTTCATTTTGAGTGTGTTTCAAAATTGCAATGTAGAAGAGGAAGGCCGCACTTATAGTTGTTCTTCATGAGATGAGAGAAATTTCCACAAAGGTTTTTCAAACGTAAACGCTCACAAGCATGTGGAGAGCAATGCAAAGACTTCCCACAAAAAGTGAGAGCAAGAAAAAGCACAAAATTAAACAAAGATGTAAAAATTCTGTTTTACTCAGCAGTTACTGTTGAAATCAAATGACATTGAGCTTTCAGGAAGAATATGAAAAAAACCAAGGCGGATAGTTAGGGAAGTTAGACAAGAAAATCAAAAGCAATCAAACCTTCATCATACTCGCGGTACTACGCCCAAGCGTGTAACGAGTGGCGTGTTCATCTTAGCGGTTTAGCGTCAGGACAACACAGATCCGAAGAAACTTCGCAGCGGTGGCGACCAGCGAACCGAACCGTTGATGGGCAAAAGTGGAGCAAGAACAAATCTGGCTGGACTAGCTCAGTCAGATTTCAGCTCTCTGTTCGAAGATTTGGCCAAATTATTCTCAAGTCAATAACGTTTTCATCTTTTGTTTAAGTGGAATCACGAACGAATTTGCTGATAGTGGAGCGAGATGGTGTTGGGGGACGTTGCAAAATTGCAGAGTCCTTTGAAGCAGGGGTGTGGTGAAAAATTTTTAAAGGGGGTGAAATCATAAAGCACAAAAGCCATTAAAAGAGTCTGGCATATTTCAGTGACTTAGCAAAAGTTGTTCTTTTTTTACTAAAAGGTAAAGTTAGTAGGGTAGGCGTGGCAGATGGCACAGTTCCCCTGCTACTGCCCCCAACGTTCATTTCGGATCAGTTGTTAATTATTTTTCAGTAATTTCGTCTCAAAATAAGATGTTCACTTTTAAGCAGGTTTGGCTAGAAAGTAATTCCAGGATGATTTTAAGCGTTTAATCGATAATAGCTGCTTCAAGCGCGTCTTTCTATTTCATGTTTCTTGAAAATATATGTACAGGCGCCCGCGGGCAATGTAGATAACTTCCTTTCGGAAGTAGTCTCATGTTATTTACGATGTAAGGCGACTAGTTTCGTGCATTGGCTCGCTATAAAAAGTCGAAAAATGACTTTCATTATTGTGTAACAAAGGTTGCGTGCGAATCGTGCGCTATCGTTTTCCGTTCTTTCGCTTCAATGTGACGTCACTTCACGGCAGCTTATTTCGTTGATCACAGGTTGTTTCAATTAAAGCGCGACTTCGCGCGATATACTCATGTTACACTGGGACTACTCACTCAAGCATGTCGCTTTGTAATCGATTTTGGAAATTGAAGTTTCATTGTCCCGCGTTTCCGCTTCTTTGTGACGTCGCTCTTCAAACCAAGCCCTCATGTTTTGTTGGTCATTGTCAAAACGGAAAGATCACAATCGAGCGCGGCCATTCACAAAAAGCGCTCACAGTTTGCAGATTAGCAGCAGCGAGCGCGCGATGCGCAATTGTTTACCATACAAACATTGATCTTCCGCTCTCTGCTACGTCAAACGCAATTGACTTTGTGACGTCATCACATTTAAAATTAGGTGTTGAACTGCCTGCATGCGTTGTGTGTTGTTTGGTCGAGGAATTGGTGATTTATTGACGGTGTTTGAGATTGAATCACAGTCAGCGTTTACCATGTTGCTTTTTTGTGTTTAACGATTTCGTTGCATTAACAAGTCCTACTGAGTGAGATTCGAAGCCAAATGTCCGAAAGTCGTTGATGCACATAGCAGGGGATTGAACCCAGTGTCCGCAAGGCACGGATACCACAGTTCGCGACTGTTTTCCTGCTGACCTGCCCAACATATTGTAGCTTAAGGAAAAATAAAACCACGGTAACTTTTAAAACTGGACGTTTCGACAACATAGATTCAGCTGTCATCATCAGCAATGCAAGCGAGGTGGTGCGAAATTGTCCAGTTTCAAAAATCACTGAGGCTTTACTTTCCCTCTTTGAGCTATTTTCGTCCCATGTTTAATTATTTGTATATTCCGATATTGCAACTTATTTGTCAACAATAACAAACGTTGTTTAGTTAGAAAAAAGCTGTGTATGTAGCTTCGTTCGTGGCGGCTCGAGCGCTGTTCTCTACAAAACAACTCGACATGTTGGCGCAGACCGGATGCATCGATAAACGCTCGTCAACCGCAAAGTACGCCTCGAGGGACGCGGTAGGAAGCTATAACTTGTTCGTTCTTCAAGTTGGTCCTCACGGCGAATCTGTTTATCCGTTCTACCTTCCGCTCGTCTTCCGCTGCTTATCTCCACTCCCTCTCAATCTTGTTCTCTTTCTATCTCTTTCGTTTTCGCCCGAGGCGCACTCGCATAGTTTGTACAAGACGATTGTTCGTCGCTCGCATAGCGAAGCTAAGAACCGCGAAAAAGGAAATGACTGTCAGCTCGACGATCGAAAAGCGAGATTTGATGAAGCGAGATAGACGCGGCCACATCGGCGACGAGATGTAGCGCAACGGGCGAGCAAGTACGCGCTTGCGGCGAGCAGAGAAGTTAAATGTTTCGCAACAATTGATATATTGTAATGTCATAGATTAGTATATCGTTCAACAAATATGACTGATAGTTATATATTTCGATAAACTGGACAATAATTTTCAAGTTAAAATTCGAGAATTAGGTGGAGTAGAGCTGGGCACAACGTTACAATAGCGTGAAAAAGCAATTATACTAATCCTATTTGTTGTTGTTCGCATGCAGTTGCGTGTTTAGGCGAGCGTAAGCCATGTCCCTTTTTGCTTTGCCTTGCAGTAAGAAAAGAACAAATGTAGCGAAGTGGCTGAAATATGCCAGACTCTTGATGGTTTATGTAGTTTATGCCTCCTCCCCTTGTTTTAGAATTTCTCGCTACGCCAAGTGCTTGCACGACAGGGAAGAGTAGTTGAATAATGTCAAAGCACTGATATATTTCGACGGTGATAGCATAGTTTGACAATGAATCCCATTAAAGTGCCTCAGTGATATTATCGCGATGTGAGATTACATGCAAGAATAAGCTGGCAGTTGTGACGTAAATATGATGGAATAATTGATGACAGATCTCAGTAAACTTCATGCGTCCACTTTTCAGTTACTGCGCTTTTCTTCATACGATTTCACAAAAAAAATTAACCAACCAAAGTTAGAAGCGAACTCCCGAAAGCAGATGCAAATGCCTGCTCTGGTAGTAATTGCAAAAATCGCCTCTAGTTAGTACTCTACCAGCACGAAAAACAACGTAGCACAACTTGATTGACGATTAATCACTTGCAAATGTTTTTGAAAGTTAAAAACCAAATCTTCATTATACTCGCGGTATTCCGCCGAAGCGTGTAACGAGTGGCGGGGCCCATCTACGCGACTTAGCGCCTGGACAACATACAGCAGCTCCGGAGAAACATCGTAGCTGTGCCGAGCGGTTGCCCATGCTGTGTCGGATTTGACCGGATCGATAGCAATGACTCCATCCACTACGTTCAACGACCGGTTTTGAGCCAGTCAGTGTGAAATAATGAACTTTTTTTTGAGAAATTTGTGATAAAAAATGAACTTTTTTTGAGAAAAAGTAATAAACTTTTTTTTGAGAAATTTGCGATAAAAATTCGTAACTAATTTTCCATGATTTTGTTGCTGGTCATTTGACGCGTTTTTTATGGCTGCGATTTGTGAACATATTATAGTGTAATGGCAGTATTATTTTTTTATTGCATGGGAACGCTGCAGTACTAATTTTTAAACAGCTCCCGAAGCATTTTAATATACCCCGGATTTTTAACCCAATTCAAAAACTCGGCTGAATTAGGTTTTAACGTTTTACAACAGAATCCCGCGAACGCTCGAATTTTACGTCAAATTAGAGAGAAATCTTCTGGTGCTGTCCACTGGTAGGGCTAATTTTAAAATGCAACTGTTTCGTCACAAGTGATGTATCTACGTCGTAACAAGCAAGTGAAGCTGCAGCTGCATTTCGCTCTTGTTTTCAACAGTGGTTCTTCGTAATGAGGTTGTTGCTTGAAGTGTTATAATTTTGGTAATTTTCGAGAGTTATTTACTCAATGCAAGCGCCGAAAGTAGAAATTTGTGGCAGATCAGTTCATTTTTAATGACCGTAAGGCCTGGATTCCACGTGGCGACCATGAACTGCCAGATTTTTTCGTATTACAGATCATCGCTCCTGTTTTTTGTGTGGTTCCGCAAAGCATTTCTATTCGCTAACTATACAAGAAATAAGCTTGACTTCATAGCCAGGAATCAAACTTGGTGGGTTTGACTCGCCAATGCTTGATCGAACGCTGTAAGACGCCGTAAGTAAGGCGCCATAAAGATAGTAAACGCGAGGAAAATCGTCACGCTGAGATAACAATATTGGATATTTGACTCGCGGGCTTAGAATGGTCAATAGCCTAGCCAGTCCATCGCTTCCGTAGCTGATAGAATGTTTCGGTCTTCTTGAGCTCATCCGAATGTTGATAATGTATGCATGCAGACTCCGTCCGTCCATTGGCAGAAGAACGTGCGAGTATTAGGCGAGTTTTGTGAATATCAAAAAGTTTCCTTAAAAATTGACTTCTGTGCTTTGCACACATTAGTGGGCTGGTCGGCCTTAAACACCATCGTTTGCAGTTAAGGATTCTTGAATGCACCCTCTAAAACTGAAGGGGAAAAGTAAATCGCAAAACTTCACCTTTCCCATTACAAAAGACACCCCTTTTCATTACACGAAATTTCGCCATCTGGATATTTTTCACGCTACCCTTTGCATTGCACTGTTCTTTCACGACAAACGGTAATTGTGACTGCCCTATGAGGCATTGTGGCGAAACAGTTGAGGACGCACTTGGATATAAGCGCCCCTCTGTTTAGTGGTGCTGCGAGAAATTTTGAGGAGGGGCATAAGCTACAGAAGCCATCAAAAAAATGTGGCATATTTCAGTCGCCCAGCAACATTTCTTTTCATGCTAATCAGTATGCGAAGTAAGGCGGGGGGGGTCCCCCCACCAAAAATAGTTGTCCCCCCAGCAAAGAAAAAAAATTTGTCATGGGGGGGATGCCAAAACGTCCCCCCCAGTGATAAGTACCGTTAGAAGTTAAATGTTTTTTATGCGTGGAGCTTGTGGATACGGACTGCGGCGATACTTTCCAGCATATCTTGTAGCCATTATAGTTTCTTTCGCAAACTAATCAAGAACAACCTTTTCAGTGCGCCTATTACAGAATAGAACAGTTTATTTTTCATCAACATTACAACTCGTCAACAGCTTTTCATAAGCCTTAGTGAAAGCAGTAAGATACGTTAAAGCAGCGGTTCCTTAACTTTTCTCAGATCATAAGTTATTTGAGATTGAAGAGTATGAATTAAGAAAATGCTATACCTTTCCGGGGCGGACCCCGGGACCCCACTGGAGTAGCTTACTGCTATCCCCCCAAAACACCTTGCTTCATTTATGAAACAAAAACCTGTCTAAAACGAAGCCAATGAAGTTTTCGAAATTCTACCATTGATAATTTTTGTACATCATGCTGGTGGTGTGCAAACACGCAGTACGCCCTCCATCACTGTTTTAATTTCGTCACTGACCAATGACATCGCACCAAGAGCGTATTTAGGAGGGGGACATTGTGCCATGGCCCCCCTTTAGTGACGACTGAAATATGCCAGACTCTTTTGATTGCTTTTGTAGCTTATGGTTAGGGGCGGATCCAGGGCGGATGGGATAAGGGGTATGTATTTACCTCACCAGCCGTTTTCAACTACGTTTTTGATGTATACAATTTTTCCATAATTTCGAACCTCTTCGATAACAATAAGCCTTACGCCTTAAGCACGCATAATTGAAAATGTGCGAACAAAATGCATTATATTTGGTGAAGCACTCAGAATTAGGGTAAAAAATTTAAACAAAGTTTGCCTAAAAAATGTTCAAAAAGCACTAAAATAGCCATTACATCATGTAATGTTTCAAATTTTCCCGGGGGAGCATACCCCCGGACCCCCCTAAAGCCTTTTCTGTTTTTCAATCTGCTTCAATTAGCTCTGGTGAAAAAAACTGCGCTTGAAAGAAAATGGCCCCATGAACTATAAATACCATTTTTGCTCTATTTGTCTTGTTATTTGGGTTCAGAATTCAGGCAAAATAAAACATCCCAGCCCCAGTAAAAATTTTCTACTTTGCACACTGGTTACAATGCGTTGCAAGGCAGCCGGTTACATCAAGTTCTGTTTCGGTTACAAGCACTGTAACCTCTTAAGCTTTTAGCATGTGCGAATTTACCCTAATGGAAATTTCAACTAAAAATTTGTACAAAGATTTAGGGTGTTGGAAAAGAGTTTATTCCAACTTTTGCCTCAAAGTTGAGTTTCCAGAGTAGAAAACTTTTGTTTTGCACCAAATTATTAAACACTTTGAGTTAGATTCAGCAAAAAATCATCATTTCATCAGACAAGTTGAAAAAAATTGTTTTCGCCCAAAATTTCTCATTTTTTTCCAATCTTATAGGGAACAGCGGTTGCGCAAGTCAATGCCAAGTTGAAACTTTTTGTGTAATTTCAAGAATGCTGTCTCTGCATTGCGTGTGTGTACATTGCGTAACACAGTGCACGGTATGTGTGGATTGCGCCCGCGGAGAAGGATGTGTTTTATCTAATCATGTTCGATCAGCCGTCGCTTCCTCTTCGTCGCGCATTTATCGCTGCTCGAGCGAGCACGCCGTGCTCAATCGCCGTGGCTAATTACCCGATCGATGACGTCACGGAAAAGTGGAAGTAATTTAGTTTAATGATGTAATAATTGCAATACGTGGAGAGCAACATCTATAAATGCTCGAACCACGTCATAATGAGTTGGAGGAAGGGTCGATGGCGATGGGTAATCGGATACATTTAACTTAATCATGCAAACATGAGATTTTTCCATTTTCTACCCGATTTGAAACAACCCCCGAAAATTTTTTAACTTTTCTACAATCGGTGAAAACTTAAGAAGAAAATGAAACGAGGTGAGAAACGCTGTCATTATGGCGTCGACCGACCGCGTCCGCATTGATTATTGAGCGCGTTGCAATAAGAAGCGGGAAGCGTTTTCCGCGATAAGATCGATGGCTGACCGCTTCTGCAATTACATTCGCCAATTTCGCTTCTCCGCATTGAGAATAGATTAAAGTTAAATGGAGAAGCTATTCACTTCCTGGAAGTCAATTTGGCCAAAAATTCTCAGCGCATTGAGCTAATGGCGCCGTAACTTTAAGTTCGATTCTCGATTTGGTCAATTCAGACGCAGTGACGCCAGTGTCTCGCCACCACTGCGATGTTTCTTCGGAGCTGTGTTGTTCATGCGCTAAGCCGCGGAGATGGATCCCGCCACTCGTTACATGCTTGCATAAGTTTACTGCCCTTGTGGTCTTGCTGTAGTTCATTATCTTGTTGCATTACCCACTTTAGCTAGATGTGTTAACTCAGAATATTGTGTTGTTATATTTTCAGAATCTTGTTTTATTTAAATTTGTTTGCAAATTTTCATGAATTGTTTCAATTTTGCTGAGTCATGGATGGTCATAGAACAATGTCAGATTCTCGTAATGACTTCGTCGCAGCACATCCCGAGAATTTGTCGGCGTTGAAACTGAATCGGAGTCGCGCGGTTGACAATGATTATTTGGACAAAATAGACCGGCCTGCATCGGCACCATTCAACCACGTGACCAGATTAACCAATCATCGTGAAGTATTGCCTAGAACTTGTAATCGTTTGGAATCGCGATGCCATTCAACCGGTTCGACGCTCCCCCCTCCCATTGCCAGAAACCTAAAACCTGGTGGGGCGAGGCGAGTGGTCAACACTCCCTCTCGTCCCCCTAAACCGTGCAATTTAACTCAACCTCTTCCTGTTCACATAATCAACCCCAGTGTAAATCACACAGAAAACCAGTTTCCCATTATTACATTACAACAAACAAATATTGCGTCACTCCTTGCGTCATCCCTCCCCAGTTCACCTTCTTCAATTGAAGGCAGAGAGCGATTGCGTCATCAAGATCTCAACAGCAATCCGGTTCGAGTCCAACCCCGGTCTCTAGCAACAGACGATGACAAATCATGTAAAAGATCGCTACTGGTCGAACTTGATCGCGAAACAACCACGAAAGCGCGATGCAAAGAATCGGAGAAAACTGATACCAGAAGTAACCGCAAGTCACGAAGACCGTCTTCCGATTCT
Source organism: Trididemnum miniatum (assembly GCA_964006365.1). NCBI lineage: Eukaryota > Metazoa > Chordata > Ascidiacea > Aplousobranchia > Didemnidae > Trididemnum > Trididemnum miniatum. The sequence goes on along the minus strand of OZ023238.1, from coordinate 27,782,835 downwards.
GATCACGCACTTATCGAAATAGTGGATGGAAAGACAAAACCAGGGGAGCACGACTATCCCTGCCCCCGGTGTGGAAAATGCATGTGTCCCTACTGTAAGGGAGAGAAACGTGGAACTCCCGAGCAGCGCTTATTGTGCGGGAATCGATGTCTCTGCAATTGTGACTCAATAATTGATGTTGTCACGTGTTTTTGTTGCGTGCGCACATGCTTCTATCATTGTTCAAATCGCGAAAACGATGAAATTTGCTCGGTGAAGCCTTGTTCATGCCAAGAGCAAGATCGGTGCGCGCGATGGACAGCTGTCGTCGCCCTCACCCCTCTCCTACCTTGCCTTCTGTGCTACCCAGTTGCTCGTGGTTGTGTAAAAGTGTGTCGTACGTGTAATGAGTGTTTGAAACCTGGGTGCCGGTGCAAGGAGTCAAACAGATGACATCCTCATAGTGGACAGGAGCTCCACCCTGCGGATGATATTCTCTGCCGTCCGTTCCAGCAAGGGCGCCCTTCAACTGCCTTTCTTTTCTTTTTCAAGCAGTTTTCTCCGTACATCAGCCTTCGTTGCAACCAGAGTTTATTTATTTTATGTAACTTATTTTCATACTTATTGGTGCTCGCATTAGTTTGAAGCTAATCATTTTTACATGAATCGTTGTGACTTTGGAATCAGAACAAACGGAAGCAGTTCTCGACACTCCGATCGTTCTTGCAGTTGTTTTTTCTATGATGACGTAACTCGCCACTGTAAATTTTATTTTGTTTGTGATGATGTTTGACATTTCGATGCCAAGCAACAAAATTATGTTGGTGTATCGATTGCTTCCTAGCGGTTGCAGCAGATGGCAAGGTTTTGCACTGCCTTTTATTTAACGAAAAGTTTATTTCACTGAACAGCCGTGAGTGTAGATGCTCCAAAGAGGACAAGTTTGCGTCTTTCCTAACGACACAAGTAAACTGTCGGCTTGTTCTCTCCACACTGTCCCTTTCAGCGCTGAGCGTCAAGCAAGGAAGCTAGAATACCAATTTCGAAGCCATTGTTGACCAGACTCATAGAGCTCTACATCCAGATGCAAACGCTCTCACCACTCGGTCATCTGAGTGCGTCGTACATTCAACCTGAGCCGTATATCTACAGTAAAAGAAGTTAACGCGCGGTAAGTTAGGAAATCGTGTCCATTGAAAAAAAATTCAATCATAGATTTAAAGCAGAGACTGAGGTTTTGTAAAATTTATTGCAAAAATATCATTAGAAGGCAGAAAAGCACGCAGAATAAATTGGCAAGATACGTCTAAATGGTAAAGTGGCCAGTGAAAACGTTTGCGCAACGAAAAACATCGGCGGGGTGCAGTTGAGTTCACAAAACAAGGTCAGTTTCAACGTGTTAGTGGCTACCATTCAAAACTCCAACTTTTGCATAGGATTGCCCATGATCGGGGTACCAGTGTGAGATTCGAGGATCTGCAAGATTTGGATGGCAGAAGGACGGAAACGGGCCAGTGGGTGGGAACAAACACAGAAAAGTTCAATAATGGGGGAGTATGTCACGTCATAATCGTACTCTAGTAGTGGAGGGCGGGAACCTGACAAGGATAAACCAGCGTTAGAATCGAACTAAGGGCAGCTGCGTGAAAAGATGCAGGAAAAGTTAGCGAAGGAGCAAATAACTTTTAGTTTGCTGCTCCTGGCAATTTCTCCATATTCTTGTCCAATTTTCAAATTTGCTTACTTCCTCAGGAAATCGATCGGTTGGCGCAATGGCCAATGGCATCGCTGTTGGTAAGGAAGTCTTGGGTTCGATTTCAGAACTGGTCAAATCGGACACAGTGTTGTTCACCACCGCTGAGATGTTTCTTCAGAGTTGCGTTGCCAGGCGCTGAGTGGCGGAGGTGGGCCCCGCCATTCGTTACACGCTTCAGCGTAATACCGCAAGTATAATCAAGATTTGATTTAGTTATTTTTTAATCTTTTTCTCTTTTACATAAACTGTCAGTTGTTTATACGATGACGAGCACCAGTCTGAACATACAGATTCACAGAAAACAAGCAGCCGGGATAACGAAAAACATTTTTTATTTACTTGACCTTTCAAGATATTACTCATCTCGTTGTCAAAAATAAAATGAGCAGGAGAGCAGTTCACAATATTCAAACAAAAAATGCATCAACAATTGTTGCATCAAAATAAGCATGTTAGGATCATAACTAAAACAATTTACGTCAAATAAATTGTTACACAAAAAAAAAGAACAAAGTATCAAACATGTAGAAAAAGGCGTAGCAGATAGGTCAATGTTAATGATGTCTGATGGGGCAATTGTTCTCAAGCAACAGGGTTTCTTTCTTTGATTACCAGTTTTCGCCAATGATCGGATTGTGTCAAAATAATAGTCATTGAAATTTTTGCGGTGGTCTAGGTTTTCGGTCGAATCAACTTCAATGACGTAATTGTTTTGACACAATCCGATCACTGCCGAAAACTTAATCAAGAAACCCTGTTAATTTAGAACAATTGCCCCCAACACTAACATTGAGTTATCTGCTACGCCTTTATGCATGTTTGATACTTCGTTCTTTTTTCTTGTGTAACAATTAGTTTGACGTAAATTGTTTTGGTCATCAACCTAACATGCTTATTTTGATGCAACAATTGTTGATGCATTTTTTGTTTGAATATTGTAAGCTGCTCTCCTGCTCATTTCATTTTTGACAATGGGATGAGTAACATCTCGAAACGCCAAGTAAATAAAAAAGCTTTGTATTATCGCGGTTGCATGTTTTCTGCTGAAGCTAATAAGTTCAAGATTATGTTTCGAAGACTCACAGGATTAACAACTTGTTCTTTCATATCCTTCTCTTTCTTACGCCTTTCTTTTCTCTGCTACATTTTCTTATTTCTATCTCCTTCAACTTTAAGTTGACTCATCAAGGAAAATCTCCGAAAGTTTACATTTAGTAAGAATGTTACAGAATCTAATGCTAATCGACTAACAGCCACGTGCTAACTTTTTAAGCAAATGGATTAATGCAACCCAAAATCTGATGCAATCTAACTTGCTTCAAGCAGCCGCAAGAAACTAGTTCTATCTTTCATGCCACTTAGAAATACTCAAAATAAAAAAAACAAACCTTCATTATACTCGCGGTATGATGCTGAAGCGTGTAACGAGTGGTGGAATCCATCTCCGCGGATTAGCGCCTGGGAAACACAGCTCCGAAGAAATGCAGCAGAGGTGGCGAGCCGTCGGCGACACTGTCTCCGACTTAACCGGCTCGGGAATCGAACCCTAGACGTCACGCGGCGACAACGGTGTCTTTAACCACTACAATAATTGGCCAGTAACAAAACTGGAAACCAAAGTTTTCAAATCCTCGCCTTAACTCTTCTTTTTCGAGCGTTCAATCAAAACAACAACAACGCAATAAAGCGAAAATACACAACTCACAAAAACAACAATTCGCAGCAATACAATTTCTCACCCAAACTTTTCTGATATTCCGCTTCGGCTTCCTGCCACGCATCTTGGAACTCTCCCCCCTCAAAACTGTCCTCGTCCTCAGGAAAGACATGCATATGAGGAACAGCCAATGTTAGCATCTCATACAAGATCATCCCGTACGAGTAGATATCCGATTTGTTGCTCACTTCACCGCCTAAAGATTAATCTTTGCTATTCGGACGAAGTCTAATCAGCTTGCACAGAGAAATATTGGGCTGGCACAAACACCACCAGTTGGGTGGCGGAGTGCTAAAAACATCGCTATCGGCGCGGGAGGTCTTGGGTTCGATTCTCAGGCCGGCCGAATCGGATAATCTCGTGACGGCTTGCCACCACTGTGACGTTTCTTCGGAGCTGTGTTGACCAGGCGATAAGTCGCGGAAATGGATCCGCCATTCGTCACACGTAATACCGCGAGTATAACAAAGATTTGATTTTCTTTTGATAAAAAACAGCAACTTTCACAGCGCAAAAACAAGTCGGTGGCGAGCCGTCCGCGACAGTGTCCGATTTGACCGGCCCGGGAATCGAACCCAAAACCTCGTGCAGATGTCTTTAACCACTACGCCCGTACTGTCACTACATAGTTCGATCTAAATCTCGACCTTCAAGCACTTCCTTCGCCGACCACGGTTCGGTTCCCACATAGTTCATGTTTTCTAAAACAACCAGGTTTTCATCCAGTTGTAACGTGACACCAAAATCACACAATTTCACCGATTCAAAATCACCCTGAACAAAAAAGAATCGAAGTTGACCAGCAACAGTATCTAGTCGCATATTTATCCACCTATCACGAGAAAGTGATCAAAGCGCTATAACGAGCTCGCTTAGAAGTTGCCGACCATCTGTCTATCACACCAAGATGGGAAAATACTACTAAGTGCCTTTTCCAACGGCACAACAAGCTAACTTGCCGGCTTGTTCTCCACACTGTCTCCTTAATGCTGAGCGTCAAGCAGGGAAGCTGTGAATACCAATTTTAAAAGGTTAGCTTTGACCAGACTGGGAATCAAACCCGAGTCTACAACTCCATAAACAGACGCTCTTGCGACTCGACCATCTAAGCTGATAAACGAAGAACCAGCCATGAAAGAAAGTGAGATTGTGACAGTTCAAAACTTCAGGGTCTGGGTTCAATTACCAGCTAGTTCGGTTCCACCTACATCGAATCCACTTATTCGCCAATTCAACCTCCCACTCATCACTTCAGCAATTCTGAGCTCTTGCGCACAAATGGAATAACCACGTGTTAAAACAAAATCCTGAGTTCAAAAGTGGAGCAAAGCAGAACGTCTTTGTCAAAATAGAAAAATTCTTGAGGACATAGACGTCAATCAGACGGAGATAGGTGCCCTCTAGGGTCTAATAACCAAACGGTCTGCATCTGGCCCCCGCGGTGTTTCCATAACTATATTAAAAGTCACATGCTTGCACAGTGGCTAAGACAGTTCCAAAGTATAACAGCGCAAAATCGCAGTATTGTTTTGTCGCAATTTCACGCTCACGCTATATCTAAAGCGAAAAGAATACTCTATCAGCGTGTGGTCAGCGATGATGCTACTTCATAAAAATGTTTTTTAACACAGAAAACCTAACTCTTGCAAAAATTCTTGCCCCCTGCTTTTTAAAAAAAAAATCAAGCTTATGCTTGGAGGTGTGGCAGTAAACCAGGGCGTTGTTTGAATTCAATAAATACAAAGTTTAGGAGGGTCTTCCGTGTTAAAAGCACATGAGTGGTACAGATAAGCGTAGAACACAGACCTTCACCAGAACATTGCCACTCTTCAGGTCTCCGTGGAGTAAGAGTTTCTCGTGATGGAGATATGCGAGAGCTTGTGCAAGTTGCTGGGCAACAATTGTGATGGAACAAAAAGGGAAAGGACCTGGCAGAAATAATAATCAAATCTTCATTTTACTGGCAGTATTACGTTGAAGCGCGTAACGAGAGGTGGGTTCATCTCCATGACTTAGCGCCAGCGTAACACAGCTCTGAAGAAACATCGCAGCGGTGGTAAGCCGTTGACGACACTGTGTCCAATTTGACCGGCCCGGGAATCGAACCCCAAACTTACCATTTAATCAATAACCTGACCGGCCGGCAGGCGCAGTCATTAAAAATATCGCAATTGACGGGAGGTGTGGAGTTCGATTCCCTGCCCAGTCAAATCGCACAAAGTGTCGCCTAACGACACTTCACCGCTGCGATGTTTCTTCGGAGCTGTGTTGCTCAAGCGCCAAGCCGCAGAGATGGATCCCACCACTTGTTATATCCTTCGGTGTAATGAAGATCTGATTTTTCAATAAATAATCTGGAAGCAGAGGTTTCATATTTCCCGAAGCTTTTCGTCTGACACTTGTCAAGGGAATCGTCAGAATAAAGAATGTAGAGCTGAGACCGCTTATAAAACGTTCCCAAATCGGTGAGAACTGGTCAAGTTTCTCAAGATCGCAAGGCCTTCAATCGCTCGTGCAAATTGACCAATCACGAACCTATTTGCGACTCGGCAATTGGACAACATCTGCTGACCAATCAATCTTGTGCCTTACACTACAGCGATGACAGATTCTCGATCCTTTCAAAAGGTCGCTCGGCTTTCCAACTATCTGCCTTAGAAGCCACTTACATCAAAGTTTCTCGACCAATCCTGTGCCGGCAAAAGGAGTTTGTCTACACGCTGAAAATCTCTCACTAGCGCTTCTGTTTTTGATTGGTCGACACTTTTCGTCCAATCAGAAACGACTTCTCTTTTCTCTCTCGCGCTTTTATAAGCGGTCTCAGCTCTACATTCTTTATTCTGACGATTCCCTTGACAAGTGTCAGACGAAAAGCTTCGGGAAATATGAAACCTCTGCTTCTGGCTATCTTCAAGTTCTGTACCACCAACCAACTGAATAAATAATCTGCGAGTACGAAAATTTTGGAAGCACGACAAAGTGCTTTGCTTTGCCAGTCATTTACTGTCACAAACACTAAGCACTTTCACTTTGTAGCAGTGGCGTAGCGAGAAATCTTAAAAGGAGAGATATAAACTAAAAAAGTCATCGGAAGAGTCTGAAATGTTTCAGTCACTTACCAACATTTGTCTCTTTTTATCAAAAGGAAAAGTTAAAAGCCTTCCCCCTAAACATGCTACTTCTTTACACTGCGATTTACACTCACCTAAACCACAATCACTTCTTTCTTCAATCATGGATGTCAACGATTTTTGTCCATCTTCCATCACCAAAACACAATCCCCATCTCCTCTCTCCACAAATCCACGAAACCCGACAATGTTCTCATGATTCAAATCTTTCAATATCAACGCTTCATCTTTCAGTCTATTTCAGCATTACACATTTTGTGAAATTCGAAGGGTTGACTCCATGCATTGGCCGTGAAATTACAATGACATAGTTTTCGTGACAATATCTCACAACTTACGGTGTGTTTATCAATACGCGATACGTAGCAACACGACTAGCAGCATGGAACACTTTTCTATCACATTTTGCTCACGGTACCTCATTTTACGGTTTATTGATGACGCAAAAATCTGCAACATTCACTTTCATTGTAATTTTTGCCGCATTGTCACGTATCGGTAAACGTACTTTCAGTCAAATTGCCAACTTATCAACTTACAAAAGATAACGAACGAAGTTTCATGATACCAAACCTAGCTGCTTGTCAACAACAAATGGATTGGTGAACACAAAAATTGCTGCATATTTTCAACCTACTCTGAGCAAGACATGCTCGCTAAAAACAATATTGTAGGAACAATATGTCTCATTTACTGAAACTGGCAGTTCAAGTTGTGTAATGCAAAGATTCACTGGTCAGCTTGGTTGTTAAACACATCGCTATTTGTACGGAAGGTCTGGGGTTTGATTCCATGCCATCTTCAACTGCAGGTATGATGAAGAATCAATTTTGTTTTTGGATAGTGTGCTGATGATAACAAACATCACCGGAACAAAGACCCAAACTATCAAAACATCATAGCTTTGAGACCAAACACTTTTTGACGTCTAGATGAGCTTGAAAGTTATGAGACCAACACGAAACTTTATATGCCAAAAATAGAACTTATGTGCTCAATGGTTAAAACAGACTAGTTTCCATGTGTGTTGCACTAAAAGAGCAAAAGCTTGTATTTTTGCAAGCCTGAACACATGGTTCGATGAGATTAATAGCAGTTTGCTGTCGCAAAATCCATTAAGCAAATGTAGCCAAATGTTTTACCGAAATGCAAAATCATACACAATTTTTTACTTTGAATACTTAAGGTAGTTGTTGTTGTTGTTGCTTTTATATCACAGACCTTAAAGCTGCTTCAAAGCCAAATTTCTCAATCAAGATATGAACATTTCCAAGACTTCCAAGGTAGAAGACATTAGCGTAGCAAGACCAAAACACTCAGAAACCGAAATCATGTTTTAGAACACTGAGCCCTAGTAACAAACCTCTGCGTGTATGTTCGCTTGTCACCTTTGCACTTTTTGTTGAGTTTTTTCACAGCCCAAGGTGATCGATGCAGTCCTTGTTTTGGGGATCGTTCCACTAAATATACATCTACACCTGGAAACTGGAAATGTATAAGTCACATGATTTACTGTACAATCAGATGCAATAAATACACAATAATTTACAGCTTATGGAGAAAATTTAGCAACCTAAAACCCAAGGCAAACAGGAAAAAATTGCAACTAGAGAACAGTTCTGTAATCCACATAGGGATTGGTTATCTAAAATATGACAAGTGGTGTTATACCTTGCAATCAATCAAAAATTTCAGCTCAGTGAAAATGTAGAGAATATGAAGAGTAGGCCATTACCCTGCCCACATGTCCACGAGCTTTCGGCCCACTTAAATTGGACATGTGGACATAGTACATATCGGTACAGTATATACTTTTTTCTACCACAGGTACTAATATTTTTGACTAAACAATAACTGTTTATGTCAATAAAATTAGCAAAAAAATTATACAAGTACACACATGCTGGTTGGTTGAACTCAAAAACATTACTAGTGGCGCAGTGATTCAAGACAGCACAATCGAAGTGGGAGGTCTCAGGTTTGATTCCTGGACTATTTGAATCACGCACTGTCGCCAACAACTCACCACTGCTGTGATATTTCTTTGAAGCTGTGTTGTCCAGGCGCTAAGCGATGAAGATGGATTACGCCACTTGTTACACGCCTCAGAAAAATACCACACGTATGATAAAAATTCGATATCTTTTGAAGTTTCCTCTATTATTAAATACAACACGATTAGCAGTCCAAAAACAAACCTGTTCCAAAACCCAATCTCTTCATAAACGGGGACGGAGGAATTTCCAAGCATGGAGAAGTCGAAGAGAACTTTCCAATATGAAAAGATTTGGGAGAGCACAAACTCATTAATTTTGTTTCTTTCAGCAATAAACAATATAATAATAATTATAAGCACAGATAACTTATTATGTCCTACCGGTATTTTAACATGTATAATAAAGGCAAGCACTTGGCTATTTGTACAGGCCTGTACAAATAAGTGCTTGGTTTCTTTTATTATTCCTTTGCGCTCTCCTGGTTTTATGAGAGCGTAACGAAGTAATACAATAAACCAAAGAGACAAATGTTACGGGCCCGTAAAAATAGCCACTGGGTATAATAACCACTACTGTCTTAAACCATTTCGCCAACATTGATGACCGGCCGGTCAAACTGAACAAACTTCGGGCAGGATGTTACGTAGGAAATAGTTTGATAAACCATATTCTATTTGCTCATGATCTATGTTGTTTACCTGCTAGCCTCGATGGTTTGCAATCTATTGTTGATTTATGCTCTGGAGAATGATTTGATCTTCAATACTGTAGAGCGGGATAGCGCTGTTTCGAGCTATTAGCCCTCATCAGCCACCCTCAGGTAAGATACATTCATCTTCCAGAACGAATGATCTTGCTAGGATCACTTATCCTTTCGGATAAATATATCTTAAAGAATTTAACCTTTGCGGTACGTAGCCACTTGAGTGTCTACGTCACCACTCTAGTCAAATCCTTTACGTGAATGTATCTAACCTGAGGGCGGCTGATGAGGACTAATGGCCCGAAACAGCGCTGTCCCACTCTACGATACGTTTTTCTGGAGTGCTTTGCACTGTTGGTGATGGAGTGCTGACATAGCCTCCGACCCGACAAGAGGAAGTCGTCACGACTTCCCGTCCAGTAGGCCAGGAAGGACATTGCTTTTTAATTATTGATCTTCGCCCTGGCCAGGTAAAGGATTTGACTAGAGTGGTGACGTAAACACACGAGTGGCTACGTACCACAAAGGTTAAGTTCTTTAAGATATATTTATCCGAAAGGATAAGTGATCCTGGCAAGATCATTCGTTCTGGAAGATGAATGTATCTTACCTGAGAGTGGCTGATGAGGGTTAATAGCTCGAAACAGCGTTGTCCCGCTCTATGGTACGTTTTACTGGAGTGCTTTGCACTGTTGGTGATGGAGTGCTGATATAGCCTCCGACCCGACTTAAGGAAGTCCTCATGACTTCCTGTCTGGTAGGCCAGGAAGGACATTGCTTTTTAGTTATTGATCTTTAATGGCCAAAAATCCTTTAGTGTAGCGTTTTTACCTCGTAAATTCCAACTGTTTGGTGTTCCTACTCTAACCTTGAATCATAATCAAATTAGCTTTGTTGACTCTGTTAAATATTTGGGCATTTATTTGAGTAGTACCCTGAATGATGATGATGACATTGCAAGAAAAGTATGTTACATGTATTGTTGCGCCAATACCAGTATGTTAAAATATCGATTTTTTTTGGTGCTGTAGGGTTGTAAAAAACCACTTATTTTGATCTTACTGCACTTCGTTTTACTCAAGTCAACTTTGGTGTAAACAGTCATGCAAACAACTGAAGTGAAAATTGGCAAGGATTTTTAAAAACGCGTATCAACGAATGGTGCCCCCCAGACCCCCCACGAGTGCTTAGCTTTTATATGTCTAGTCACTTGATTTTATGGAGAGCAGAGATTCATTTTTGCCAAATTCAGTAGGTGGACCTGGTGAACACTGGAAAGTCAAAATAACTGTCTTCTAAGACTACTTCGCTTACAAAAACCTTTTTTCGCATAAAAATGAGATTTGGATAATTGATTAGCGGTACAGAACTGAAGTATATCTTTGAAAAAAGCTGTTTTCACATTGGGCTTTAAGAACCATTCTCTCATAACTCTTTCAGTAGCCTTGAAAAAAGCTGTTTAGTCCCAGAAGCTTTTCGTGACGCACTCTTCAGTGGGTAATCGCGTCAATGAAAGAACTGAGAAACAAGATCAGATTTTAATCAAACCATTTGGACGTCGACGAATCGAGGGCAAAGCGAGGCGACGATGAAGCAAAATTGGCCAATCATCAAAGAGATAATAGCGTGCGACTTCTCATTGGACAAGTCACGACAGGCCCGAATTCTATTTGAACAGATTAAGAGTATAGACAAACTCTTTCAGTTTGCAAAGAATCGGTCGCCGTTCTCTGATGTAGCTAGCTTCGAGTACACTGAGATGGAATCCGTTACGTGCAGTGTCCAGAATGGAAAATTGATCTTTGTTGTAGTTGGCAGCACATTGGGCGTTTTCTAAAAGATGTTGTCCAATGGCTGAGTCACATTCTGGAGTGGCTTGACTTTGCTTGCACGCCCGGCCTGGTTGTGTTCGCTTGGTGGCGCCAGTAAGTTGTTGTCGTAGCCATTTTGGAGTATGTTGCTTTATACGATCTTGAAGTTGTTGAGATGTCCTTCCTACGTACCGACTGTCACAGTGGCACTTGTATTCGTAGATGACTGAACTCTTTTGAAGGGCAGGTAAGCAGGTAAGACATCTTTCCGACTGGTCGGCAATATTTGTCTACAAATAAACACAGTCCGAACGGCCACAGAGCCATAGCAATTTTCGACAGCGGTTCTAACGTTCTTTTCCAAGGTCAGTGACGCCTTTCCAGTGTAGTTGAGCAGGAGGTAAACAGATTACCTCCGGCTCAACTATGATGAGATTTGAGTAAAGAACAGCATGTGCCCATGGCATAACTTTTCTGCATTAAAATTGTCTACGTAGCTGCAACTTTGAAACTTCTTCAATCCAATAAATGTTTTTCATAGCTATGGTTCTCCATGTGTACGACCCCTACAACGGATTTTTACGATTTTCACATATGAAAACACTCATAGATTTTTTTATGGAAAAAGGACATACCGGTACCTGCAGGGAATGCAGTCACTATAAAAAATGCAAATATTTTAGCAGTCCATGCCTAAAAGCAGGAGCAGGACTAAAATAAATAAAAGGAGGCTGCAACCACTAAGCTCATTATTAGTTTAAGAGACTGCTAGACTGACAGTTACTAGGTTTTAGCCACTTATTACAGGGCCAAGAGGGGGGCCATGGCACCGTGCCCTCTTCCCTCTATGAGCATCTATGCTGCTACCACACCGCAATTGAGGGTGTCTAAAAGCAATGTGCGCGCTAGGTCTGATGAGTCAGACAAACCATTTCCCTCTTCGATATCAAAAACATGACACTTAAGAAAAAATACACCATCACACTTTGATTAATATAGTATTCTATCACAATTGCGAAAGCCATTACAAATTATCAATTAGTTTCATATAAACAAACCGAATATGCATTGTGCTCCCCCAACCCCCTCCTATACCCCCTAAATTGTCTCAACGGATTTAGACAATTTACGAAATTGATTTTTTTGGCAACAAAATCGGTGAAATTCGCCAAAAAAACGGAAGATTTGCATCATTGGTAAATATTCTAAAAGTGCAATGTACTGGCTCAGGGAACTTGCATATATTGATAGTTCGAGTATTTTTCACAATCTTCCCTGTTCCTTGATGGACCAGTGCTCGTTTATCTCAAATTGAATGCCACATCAATAGCATACCATTGACTCTATTTTACGCAAATCTACATTATCTTTCATTCAACGTTGTCAGAAACCGTCTAACAACTTAATTACAGGTAACTCCCTAATGACATCTGGCTGTTTTTATGAATCCACGTTTTATGCCAATTACAACAATTTGCTCTCTGCTTTTACATGATTCTGTGATACCTTCTTGGTACTGTTTAATGGCTATATTACTATTCATCCTGTTTTTCATTTACTCGTTTTTTTGTTGCTTTTTTTCTTTTTCTTTTTGTGTGTGTTATTTTCTATGAACCTTGCTTCACACTGCTTTTTTTGCTTGTTGATTGAGTCTGAAATAAACAAGTACCTGGTACTGGTAATAATAATAATAAAAGGAAGTGGCAATTTTTACGGGCACGTGTAACATTTGTCTCTTTGGTTTATTTTATTAGCCTACTTCGTCATGCTCTCGTAGAACCGCGAGAGTGTGAAGGGATAATAAAAGAAACCAAGCGCTTATTTGAACGGGCCCGTGCAAATAGCCATTGCCATAAAAACTTCCAAAATTGCTATTCACTTTAGCTCAAGCAGTGTCTATCAGTATTTTGCTGTTAACGAGAAAATACCAGTACTTATTTGGCAAGAGTCCATATGCATGACTGTTAATTGGCTTAATAACGACAACAACAAACTAATCCAGCGCAGAAATACCACGGCAGAAATCAAGCAAGACTATCGAGGAAATCAACAATCCATTTGAGGGAAATGCAGCAAGTTCAAAATTTCAATTGATATTCCAAGCATTTCACCTACATACGATACACATTTTGGGTCTCATCTAGAGTAAGCCATCCACGTCTTCTGTTGCATTACGCAGAATGGTTATTCTAGACACTGACAGCTTACCCTAGATGAGTCCCCACATTTTAAGCATTTAAATTACACAATTTAACAATTAGCCAAACAGACAAGCATAAAAAACAAAAAGATAGGTTAGTAAATAAAATAATTGACAATCAGTGAGCTCAAACCAAGTTACCAGTAGCAATAATAGTAATGATCTAACACCAGCCATATGTAAACGACAATGCAGAGAAAATTCATAACGGAAAAAAAAAGGAGCAGTTTATGGAACAGTGTGGAGAAAAAAATAACAAGTACCGGTAGTGTTTAGAAACAACAAGAAAGCAAGCTATTTCTACACATAGCAATTTTTCACAACTAATTAATCTTTCAAAAACATCAGATTCACAGCTACACTTAAAAAGTTATCAATACACATATGAAGCTCAAAAAAATTTAAAAAAATGAGAATAAAAACACAGAATGGCAAGCAGTGTGTGGAAACAGAGGGGTACAAGAGTATGAAGCTCAAGAAAAAAAAATAATAATAATAAAAATAAAAACACAGAATCGCAAGCAATTTGTGGAAACAGAGGCGTGCAAGAGTAACAAGTAGCGCTAAGACAGCAAGAGAAAGCAAACATCAAAAACACAATGCGCATTTTCACAAACAGTTAATCTTATAAATGCTCCAGATTCACAGCAGTTTTATCACTTAGGAAAAAAAACACAACAAAAACACTACTATTGAGGTAAGGACTACTGCTTACAATATAGAGACATTTAGATTGGTGAGAAACTACTGCTTATGGAGACATTGAAATTGGGTAAAAAAACTACGTTACAACTGCTGCTACTACTGCCGTTACAGGTTAATGGGCAACAGCCATTTACCAGTAACAATTTAGACTACAGTTCAGAGTTGCTGCCAGTACACTCACTACACTGTACTGGTACACAGGTATGTTACCAGTAAATTAAAACATTTTTCAGTAAGCTTGTCTAGGCCTAGTCACTGGTCAGCAAACACATATTGGTAAAAGCAACCACCAGACCACTGCCCAGCTGTCTTAGCAATTCAGGGTACCAGTACATACGTCAAACCATTTCCCTGTAACCATTCTAGCTTTTGCACTTCAGTAAAACTTAAGGAACAATAAGAAGATTACAGAACTTCCAGTAAATTGATTAAACCCCTCTACTTCCTTCGATTAGAAATCTAGATCAGTTCGCACCTCACCAGACTCCAATGGTTAACTAGAATAGAGGTAGAGTACCGTACTACCAAGCCAAATCCGGACTGATTTGAAATTACCGCTTAGAATCCATAGATTCGGCAGGTAAGTGTGTAATCCATGGACTATTTTTGCTTGTTCATCGCAGAGGCTGCACAAAGGTCTGTTTACAACTTCCACTGGGCAAATACCAGGGTTGGGAATCGATAGCCAAAAAAGTACAGCTCAGATGGCCGAGTGGTAGAGAGCGTCTGTCTCTTGAGCAGTAGACTTAGGTTTGATTCCGAGCCGAGTCAAACCAATGATTTTAAAATTGTTATTCACAGCTTCTCTGCTTGACGCTCAGCATAGGGACAGTGTGGAGAACAAGTAGTAGTAGTTTATTTTGTTTAACGACCAGAAAAACACCTAACAAAAACAAGGAACAAAAACAATGGCCGAAAAACAGGTTACAGCGACAAAACGATATACGTTGAAACCGCCGGCAAGTTTGCTTGTTGTGCCCTTGGGTAGTAGTAGTAGTAGTATATTTTATTTAACGACCAGAAAAACACCTAACAAAAACAAGGAACAAAAACAATGGCCGAAAAACAGGTTACAGCGACAAAACGAAAGGCACTTAGCGGTATTCCCCCATCTTGGTGTGGTAGACAGATGGTTGGCAACTCCTAAGCGAGCTCGTATAGCGCATTGATCGCTTTCTCGTGATAGGAGGATAAACATGCAACTAACTAACTAACTAATAATCGATATTCGATAGTTCACCAAAAAATAAAGAAATAATCGATTTCGATGGGAGTTTAAAAAAGTAAAGAATAAAGAATATTGTAATTGATATTCGATACTACACAGAGCATTTAGCGGTGCACGCCAAGCATTTTTTGTGATGTCCTCACATTTATGCGGTAACTTACAGACAAACGACGGACAGAGTATATGTAGTGACCCTGGTCATAAACCAGTGGCCACTACACCTTGCAGACATTGTATTAATTAATATTGGCAACACTAACAATGGCTTCTTGTTTTGCAATGCAGGAAAGTAGGTCGCAGATAGATAGCTACGTTGATATCTGTAGAAATTTGAAAGAAGAAAAGGAAAACAAGAAAGAAATTACTGTGAGTACCTAATATAATACATCAGGTGCCCACAGTAAAGTGGTGACCCCGAGTAAAGAACACATCGACTAGCCTAGACCGAAGTGCAGTTACTGGTTTTTCAACCACGTGCAACTAGTTTTTTTTTCCAGTTGATAGTTACAACAAGCTTGCAAAGTCATTGAAGTCTGATTGATTTACATCAAGCTCAAATAAATTGTTGCTGAATTTCATCACCATCATTTTCCATAATTATTGGGGAAATTCCATCAACATTGCTGATTGGAACTGTATAGGTCTAGTCTACAGCTGGACTGCACCTGACTATTGTTAATTTGATCCTGCTGGTACTTCATAACTGTTTTCTGATATTCTCATCCTCATAGTAGACTTGCTTGTAATAACAACTTATTTGTTTATTTTATGATAGAGCCACAGACGTATGTTTTCTACTTTTCTGCTTCATTGTTTATTATTGCTCAATGTTTGCTTAAATACCAGTAGTATTTGTAGGCCTATGCATTCTCACCATTATTTCTTAAGAAATAATTCATTGTTAAACATAAATGATTTTGAGACCACCATCATTACTGGTACCACATCACCTGCTGCTGATTCTACAGAAGTCACTCACTCAGATTCAGTGTTATCTAAAGCTGTTAAAACCTTACTTACTCCTGATAATTTTGCAGAGAAGCATGTAGGACCCAGACGTCAATCCTCACACACACCCACATGTACAGATTCTTCTCTTACTACTCCAATTTCCTCTCGCAACTTGTCTTTGCTGAACAGACATTCACCAATTCATAAATCTCCTAGTCCATCTTCTATTTCTCACACTTCTACTCTTCCTCCTATCATTGTGCACACCTCCCCCAATCTCAAGTTCAACAGTCAAAATGTTGACATATATCAACCTTGCCCCATCTACTGAACAATCCTTCCCACCCTCATCATCGTCCGACCCTGACCACACTTCTGCGACACTGTCAACCTCTCCACCCCCAGATGATTTGCCTCCAACTCCCCCACAACCACGTCCTCGTCGACGCACATTTTTGCCATTTAAACTTCATGATTTTGATCTCACTTCGTGACACAAGTTCATTTGCAGCATAATGCTATGGCTCTACCCTTAACATTACTCATTCATTTCTCTTGCATTTTTCTTCATCTTCAATTCACACACCGTCCTTACATGTACACTTCTTACACTGTGTGTTATACGTACGTTGACCAGACGTATTTTGCTCGCTCCCTACTTGTTTTATAGCACTCATTGCTGCTCGTATTAACTTTGTTGTAAGTTAATATTATTTTGTGATTTACTCTAGCATATACATATGCGCATTGCTTATACCGGTATGAAATCTTAGAAAAGCTGACGAGCTATCTAACTTACCTATAGGATAAGCTTTTTTGTGTTATTGTTCATTTACAGTATCATTACTATTGAGTGTTTTTACTTTTGCATTTTGCTTATGACACACACACACACACAACCACACTCCCTCATTTTTTCCAGTCTTGCACGTCTTGCCTCCTTTTTCATACCCTCTACTTAGACACACTTCTTGCATGTCTTTACTTGACATCTTTCTAGAACCATGTTAAATAGTTTAGTCATGGTATATATTTGCATTAACTTGATGTTTATTCATTAAAGTGACTAAGCCGCAATGTTATTATGAGTGTAATTCAACCATTCTTTTCAATACCTAACCAATGATGCAATGGCTTATCATAGTGATTGACTCTGCATTTCAGATGCAGCTTCGTTGACTTGACTTACTTGACTGATATATTTCATGTGAATTGTATATATATGAGATCTGACCACTTTTGATGTCCGTGCATAGTTTTGTGCTATCAGCACGTGTACATATTGTGTGATAATGCTGTTGTAGCATTTGCTTGAATCTGTACATACATGTTTTTCTCCTGTTGTGGAGTTCGATCATATTTGACAATTTCTGCCATTTTCATGACGCATCTTAGTGAGGTGATCACTAAATCTGCTGATCCGAAACAATTTCCCCTTGATTGTTCCTAAGTTTTGCATCTTTACGTTCTTCTCATCAAGCTTTCTTTGGTGGGGGTAGCCTGTAGTGACCCTGGTCATAAACCAGTGGCCACTACACCTTGCAGACATTGTATTAATTAATATTGGCAACACTAACAATGGCTTCTTGTTTTGCAATGCAGGAAAGTAGGTCGCAGATAGATAGCTACGTTGATATCTGTAGAAATCTGAAAGAAGAAAAGGAAAACAAGAAAGAAATTACTGTGAGTACCTAATATAATACATCAGGTGCCCACATATACGCGAAGCAACTTTGCTATTATAAAAATATTTTTTCTGTTTTTTTTTTTTGGCACAAAAAAAAAACTTATCAGCAAAAACAAGGTAATGACATACCGACGATCATTTTAAATTTACTAAAGTGAGATAAAGCAACCTGGACAAAAAGAATCGAATATGGAATATCGATACTCATTCAAAAAAGAAAAGGCTCCAGTGCATTCGATGAACAAAAAGTAAAGAATATCGCAATCGATTGAATCAAATATCGATTACAATCGATTTTTCCCATCCCTAGCAAATACGCAGCTCCAAGGAAGCATCGCAGCGATGACGAACCGTCAGCAACACTTTGCTTGATTTGAGCATTCAGGGAATCAAACCTCAAACTTCCTGCGCCGATAGCGATGTGTTTAACCACTGCATCAACTAAGTTTCTGGTGCGGGGTGCTCACTGCTCATATGATTGATTGATTGATTTCTTCATGTTTATCCTCCTATCACGAGAAAGCGGCGGAGGCGCTATGCGCAGGACGAATCCAGACTCGCTCAGGAATTGCCTTTGTTTTCAAGTGTTCCGGTTAAATTTTCTTATTTCTTTAATTTGCTGTTTGCCAGATTCCACAAAGCAGAGATAATCATAGTGAAGCATCCTATTCAAACCCAGATCGAGGTTCTCATACGTTTTGATGTGCGACGCCTCTTGCTGAGTTTGAAATTTGGCGCGGAGCCCTATTAACGTAGGCTACCTTGCAAGGATGATTTCTCAAAAAAAGTCTTTGCTCTTCCGCAGAGCGCTTTTTGCCGACAATCCTCCGTGAAGACTTTTGTTATGATCTTGCCGAGTTTCATTTCCCGCTCCTTTCCACTTCTCTAATCCCCACCGTAGTTTGGGATATCGATGTTGATTCTCTACTGCGTAGCCCCTGGGCTTGTCTCGCAGAGTCCAGGGGCTGCGTACGGAGCACTTTGAGAACCCCTGACCTAGGCCTATATGTTGTGCAGAAGTAGCCTACTAGGCAAGTTTTGCTGTGATCACACTGATGAGCGATGAGTGTTGGGGCTACCGGTAGGCCTATACGATTATTGTCAAGTGTTAATCATCGTTGGCTGGTTGAGAAGTAGATTACATGTGAACTGTAGCAGTGGCGTACGCAGGATTTTTCAATGGGGGGATCAGTGACGTCACATCGTGATGACGTAAACATACCACAATTAACCTATAGTAGTTCAGAGGTATTAAAGTGCATCGGATTGTAATGTTTTTAGTCTAAATTATTGCGCGATCGCAGCTACCATGATTAAGCTATATAATGCCATAACGAAGAAAACAATCCAGATATTTCATTCACACTTTTGCTTGATTCTTTGCGCTTCGTTTAAAGAGCGAAAAGGTTTCACAGAAACTCAAGATGTTTCGGGGTTAAAAATTTACTGAAAAAATTTTAGTTGACCTCATTTTTGGGCCATAGGAAGGTTAACTGACTAAAGTAGGCTATAGCTTTCGCAACGTCACAAACAGGGTGTAGCCGGGAGGAAAAAACAAGTTATTGCTTCCTTCCAAAAAAGTCTTTGTTCAAGAACCAACATTGATATAAACAACGCATATAAATCTTGATACAAACATTTAATATGCACTCATTATGAAAGAGGCAGTATCCAGTATTCCCTGTCTGGAAAAGAGAATAATAATCATAATAATAACTGAGGGTTATTTTCAAATTATATTGAACTGAAAATTCTACAGTAATTGAGGGAGACTGCGAAGTGAGCTTGCGCTCTTCGAGTCAGCAGCCACCCGTTATATATGTCAAATGCGATCGGCTCCAGCCGCGAATCGAACCCGTCACGTAGGATCTGTCACCTGCGCGCGGCACCGCTAGGCCATGTCGCTGACTTATATTTTAATAAGTGAAAACAGTGAAGCATGAGAACAAACTGCCTTCCCTACCGAAACATTTTTAAACTACAATAAATTACGCGCTAGAGGAATCCCTGATCATCCGATTACAATCAAAAACAGCGTCGATATTATCTAAGCATTTTTCACCCAAATCACAGCGTCGATATCATCAGATACTCTCAAGCACATAATCAGGGTGTCTGGTAAACGGAGCACTACAGCTCCTGAGACAGTTACGGTGCGTAAAAACGATTTTGCCACACACCCCTTCCCGTTCAGCCCCTGGGCTTCTTTAAATCTTTCGTTGGTCTCGTCTTCCTTGGCAGTATCTTTATTTTAATTTTAGCATCTAGGGCAGTGTCAATTTAGATTTTTATATTTTAATAATTTTTTGATATCGCTATCGATGCGGAAGGTCTAAGGTTCAATTTCCACACCGGTCAAATCGGACACAGAGTAGCCAACGGCTCGCCACCGCTGCGACGTTTCTGTAAAGCTGTGTTGTCCAGACGTTAAGCCGCGGGGTCGGACCCCTCCACTCGTTACCACGCTGCAGTACTACAGCGAGTTTAATGGAACGAGTTCAGTGAAGGTTTGGTTTTTTAAAAAATTTTGTGCGAAGCCATAGTTACTGCAGTGCAGATACATCGTATTTAAGGAAACTCCTGCTTACTAATTGCTTCACAGCAGTATCAATGACAAAATTGCAGTTCAAGCAAAACGCATCGGAAAAGTTGGAATACCGGTATTGTTGCATCGCATCATAATAAAAGTTTCTCGAAATTAAATTAGGAAGTTGGGCAGCACAGAAAAAAAACATGACAGCAATTTCGTCTAGCTTCGCACGAAGAAAAGCCGGTTCGTCTCAACAAAGAAAGGATTCATTTTTTCTGCTATCGTCGATCGTCAACGTCAAGCGCAACACACCAGAAAAGTTTTAACAACCGGTATTTTGCATCACGATGAAAGTTTTTCAAGATTATATAAGGAAGTTGAATAGCACACAAAAACATGATAATTGATGGCAATTTCGGCAATCTTTGTATGAAAAAAGGCGGATCGTTTCAAAAAGAGAGGTTTTCATTTTTTTTTTAGTCGTTAATGGGGGGGGGTTTTGACCCCTGAAACCTCCCCCCCCCCCCCCGTGCGCCGTGCGTACGCCACTGAACTGTAGTAGGTTGTTTGCAAGCGATTAGAGAAGCGTTGGCCAGAGCGTCTGCAGGTGAAGCGTTATAGATTTTGCTTTGTTTTAAGTCAGATCAATCATTATTTGGCAGCTTGAGGTGCAACATAAAACTAATATTTCAGTGACAAACTACTGCCACCTTGAAACGTTTTTCGGAAGCATGCATGATTTTTGGGCTGAGTGGTACGCTGATAGAGTTTTTCAAATTGTTTTAGCGATACATTTATAAAAAAAAGTTGAGAAATCCTGCTGTAGCCTATTTATAAATCACAAAAAATCGTACCTGGTTACGATATGTTGAGAATTGATTTCATAAATTAAATTTGAAATAATATATCAGGACTCTGTGAACACCCATGCCGTTGCCTACATTAATTGGTCCTGACGTGATATGACTGCGCAACCTAAGACAAACCTAGGTTTCATTTAAAGAAGAAACCATTTGAAGAAGAATCAAGGCCCTGGCTAATGCATACTGGCAGTGGCGGATTCAGGATGGGGGGGGGGGGAATGTGGGGTATGCATCCGGCTCCACCAGCCAAGTTCAACAATGTTTTTCATGAATAAAATTTTTCCACAATTTCGAACCTCTTCGATTTAACAATAATTTTTAGCCTACGCCTTGAGGTGTGTTTACACAGAATGCGATGCGACTTTTCGTACGTAAGGTGACGTAGGCCACGAAACAGTTAGAAGTTATGACGTAAAATTTTGTCACTTTGCACGGCATTTTAAAAAACAATCGTAATTAAGGTGCTTTACAAAATAACCGATAAAAAGCAAAACTGTTGGGGTTTGAGTTGTGTGGAAGATGTTTCCACCAACTTCTTATGTCAAAAAATGGATAAAACTTGGTACGACAACAAATATGGGATTAAACTCGCATTTCATGCAAACAGACCTTATAGCCACGCATAAATCGAAAATGTGCGAACAAAATGCAATATATTTGGTGAAGGACTAATTAGGGGCAAAAAAAACAAAATCTGCGTGACAAATTGTTCGAAAAGCACTGAAATGCCCATTACAATACGTAAATTTTCAAAAATTTTCGGGGGAGCATGCCCCCGGAATCATTTTTGATTCACTATTTGCTTCAAATTTAACTTTGCCAGAAAAAATACGCTTGAAAATGTCAAAATTTGGTGCTAAAATGTTCTGAATATCACCTACTCCCCTAACATGGCCACATTTTCTAAAAAATGCTAAAATTACGCTCTTTTTCGGGTTTAACATCTTTGCATTCAGTTAACACTCAACGTAATTCAAAACTGCATTCCCCCCTCCAAAATTTTTGGATCCGCTCCTGCATACTGGTATCTATAGTCAGAGTTTCGTCGCAAGTTTAACTACTTTTAAACCGATTAGAAATGATATTAATTTATACCAACCACAAACAAACAAAATAAAATCTGCGACGTGCTGAAAATCGTTTTGACTGCTGCGATTGCCAGAAATTCCCTTGGTACTTCCCATAAATAATTGATTTTGTTTCACTTTGACAATTGATCAGTGTTGCCAGTTTGGAAAAAAGTGGTAAGTTGCATTACCTTTCAAAGACTCTCGCTACAAAATGTTAGGCCATAGATGGTAAGATTTTTCACAAATTTTGAGTTTTTTCGTGATTTTAATAAAATTTACGTGAAAACCGTGATTTTGGGTAAATCGAGTTAATTTTTTACTCCTCTGTCCAAGATTTTTTAGTAGAGAAATGATTCGCTACCATGCCCAATATTCCCTTCATTTTCAATTTTTATTCTTTCTTGCATGCTTAAACGTTAGTCCTTTTGTTGCTTCTTTTTTCTGTGTCGGTTTGCAGTTGATTGTTGAGTTATGTTTATTTTTACGGTGCAGAAATAAGAGACACTACTTCTACTTTTAGTTAGCCACCAAATAAACTGCTTCTGCTTGACTCAAAAATTACGGTTTCTTCACAGCTTCTTGTTTCCAACTCTTTTGATCATAAAGTTTGCGTTTTCTTTTAGTGATTTGGTTGGTTTTCAGTTCTTGGTACTGTGAGCGACAAAATAAATTTCGGTTGTATTCTGAAAGGTTCAAAGCTGGATTATACAACTGGCAACACTGCTACTGTCTGAGTATTCTTAAAAGGAAACTGACCGAACAAAACGTCACTGAGCTGAGCTTGTGACAAAGCTGTTGATGACTAATTAGTTCATGAAAGTTTAAATGTTAGGCTAGGCTCAACATAATTATAGACTGGTAGACAGCTTGCAGCTAAAGTAGTTTGCTGGGTGGAGTGGGAGAAATAACAGCACGCTGCACTTTTTATGGTGCAGGCCCAGGCTAATACATGCCGGTACTGGTACCGGTTGTGATAGTCTAGTCCAGTGGTTCTTAGCCTTTTTTACCCAGTGCCTCTTTTCAGAGATTTCCTTAGTCTGCCGCCCACTAAGAAAAAAATTAATCACTTGTTTGATATAAAAATAGGGGACACATCTATTGATCAGAAATCTCATACAAGGTCATACATCATACGGTACTAGTCTAAATACTTAATTGTGATACTTGATAATCAGTTAAATTGGAAGGAGCATGTAAAGCATTTAACGAGGAAGTTAGCTAGAGGTTCATGGGCTAGCTCAAAACAAAAAAGTATGTGGACACAAAAACTCTGATGTTAGTGTATTATAGCTTAATTTATTCCCAGCTACACTGTACGGTACAATACCGCTGCGTCACCAGCAGGGGGAGTGCACCAAAAACTGTTCTGAAGCCAATAAAAGTAGTTCAAAATCGAGTAGTAAGAATGATAACTGGAAGTCATTTTCGATCACATTCATCGCCACTGTACTACCAATTGAATATTTTAAAATTGGAAGATAGGGTATCTGCAAATTCAAATTATCAAAGTTGATTCATACCGGTAATAATTTGAGTGATCCAAATTTTGTTTAAAAAAACTCTTTAGTTGATTTGAAGCAAATACATCATCATTGTACAAGACACTCTGAAATGTCAAATTTCTTCATTCCTAAAGTTCGTATATACAAATTTAGGAAAAACTACTAGGCCTATTTCATTTGCAGGGCCAAAAATGTGGACTGAAGTTCCCAAAAAACTAAAAACACTTACAAAATATAAGTTTAAAAAACTGTATCATCATCATTTAGTTCATCAATATGTGTAATAGTTGGGCTCTTGGCATGAACAATAATTGTACTGGACCTAATTTGGTAGTATTGATTTGACAGTATTTTCGTAGTGTGACTGTGTGCCTTATGATGTCTCAATTGTAGAACTTTTTTCTGTGCATGTCTGTATGTTTTTCGTTTAAGTGTTGCCTGTAAAGTGGTTGTTTTGTTTACATGTCAGCTGACTTGATGACTTTTTAGTCTTTTTCGCTGTCAAATAAACTGAACTGAACATGTCCTATTTTCCACTAAAAATCAGTGAAGAGCAAAAAAAAAAGGTCATCACGTCCACAAAAGCCCCTACATTTCTTTCCAGTTTTCCAGCCCTGGGCTAGCAGGCCTATACAGATGTACAGACAGTGGCATGGCAAAAAATTTTAAAAGGAGGAGCCATAATTTCCACATTTTTTCAAACGTATTTTTTTGGCAGAACTAATTTGAAGTGGCTCGAGGAGGTCCGGGGGTATGCTCCCCCTAAAAATGTTTGAAAATTTACATGCTGTAACAGCTATTTTAGTGCTTATTGAATAATTCTCATACAAATTTTTTTGAAATTTTTTGACCCTAATTGTGAGTGCTTTGACAAATATCTATTTTGTTCGCACATTTTCGATTATGCGTGCTTAAGGCGTACCAGTATGGCTTATCGCTATCAAAGAGGTTTGAAATTATAAGAAAATTGTATTCATCAAAAACATTTTTGAAAATGGATGGTGGAAGCCTTGGCACAATGCCCCCCTCTAAATATGCTCCTGTGTACAAAGCACATCAATATATTGATCATGACATAAAATATTTTCACACCATCTGAATGTAACACCCCCCATAGCGCCCCCTGAGTATTTCCACCCCTCTAAAAGCTAACAGCACCCATTAAAAGGCGGTAGCGCACAGGTTAAGAACCACTGGTCTAGTCGGTGGTCTACGGTACCGGGTACCATCGCACCGATTTGACCAGTTGACAGCAGCTGGTTAGTCTATCTGTTAATTTTTGTAAGTTGGGCAATAGACCTATGTATAATATTTAAACTTTTGTTCTGTTAGGGTTACCGTACAAAGGTAATCCAGTCCAGTTATTTGGGGTCTCATCTAAAGTAAGTTGTCCGCGTCTTTTATCACTTTACGCAGACGAGTTATTGTAGACGTGGATGGCTTACTCTAGACAAGACCCGTTATTTGTTTGCAACTCAGTGCTCCCATAACATCGGCTATGGCACTCTCAATGTCTAAGTTGCTAAGCTCACACTAAAGGCGGTGGTAATTTGTATGAACTTGTAAAAATATATACCGATAACCAGTTTATCATCGATTCCTGCTCTCCCTGGTAGTTGAATGATTGATTGTACCTACTGGCAGAGATGGGCATTTATCACGTTAATTTATCGGCAATAGTTATTGGCAATAATTTATCACCGATTATCGCTCAAAATAAATTTGATTTATCAATTACCAATATCGCTTTTGTTATATATTTTGTTATCGCCGATAAATCATCGCGATAAACGATTTTTTATGCACGCATTGTTTTAACTTCAAAGTTAGTGAGTTTGTGCTATGGAAAAAACACACGGTGTTTTTTTCAAGACTTGTTGTAATTTAAAAAAATTATCTCTTTGTTTTGTTTAATTTCACGGCAGAGTCCGTGAACTGCTCTCTTTTCTTGAAAAATCTAGAAAAAACACTTTTGCAATTCGACTTACAAAAAAAACTTTGTCAAGCACATTGTGAATTTACCCCAACATTTATCGGAAAAATTTATCAGCGATAATTTAGCGATTACCGATATCGCTTAAGAAATCAAGATTTATCGATATCGCCCAGGACTTTTTTAAAGTTATCGATTATCGTTATCGCTTTAGTACAGAAAGGTTTATCGTGCCCATCACTGCCTATCGGTATCGTACAGAACATAACAAAGTAATAAAATACACCAAAGCAGTAAATGTTACTGGCTTGTGTGAATGGCCACTTTGCAATTTTAACATGGCCACTTTGCCATTTTAACAGTTACTCCTAAACTGCAATTTTAGCATGGTTGATTTGAAGAACGCCCCAACTTCAATTTTGCTAATACAGTGGACTTCGCTGAACTGACTCATGGATAACTGGATCATTTTTTTCTAGTCTCGAATCATATGTGCCTTTTCTATACAAAAGTATGCCGCGTATCTGGATCACTATTTCGTATAACTGGATCACTTTTGCACTGAAACTTACCGTAAAATCGTGTATTTCAAATGGGACATATCTCAGTCATTGAATGATCACAGGCTAAAACATGTTTGTGCGACGCAGTGATCATGCGAAGCTTTGAGTGCTCTCACAAAGGGTCTGCTGAGACGAGGTTTTGTTGACAATGAAAATCTGCTGACGAAGCTTGAATGAGCATCCAGTCATGTTCTCACAGCGGACTTGAAACAGTCTACTCCGTGTCGTTTTTTCTGCAGCATCAAATGTTTTTTACAATAAAACAAACTTGATTGTCTTTGATGACGTAACAAGCTTGATCTTTTTTAAATACGCAACTTTTCGGCTAACTGGATCAAAAGCTCTCTGCTCGAAGTGATCCAGTTAAGCGGAGTCTACTGTACTTGTTTACCCATGCATTGGTATGACTGCAGGCTTTGAAGTGTGAACTGAAGTTTGTTTCTGGTGCAATTCATTTTTATCCAGCCTAATTGATTTTTTACAATAGTTTAGAAGAAAAAATGAGGTCACAGTTATTCTTAAAAATGAACGTTTTGATGACATGGATTCAGCTGTCACCTTGTCATCATCAGTAGTTTTGTATATACCGCCTTTCTTATGCTGCTGATGATGACAGCTGAATCTACCAGTATGTTGTTGAAACGTCCAGTTTTAAGAGTTACTGTGACACTGCTTGGTCAACACTCTGCACGTTGGTCATGTTTAAGCAGTATACAAATCTGTTGATATTTTTTTTTTAATATTAAAGCCATTTTCTGTTTTTATCGCATATTTATTGTATATATTCCAAAGTTTAATATTTTGCATTAATAATCAACTGGGATTATTTTGATCAAATGTGATTGTTGTTTTGTAATTCATTGCCCAATATTGACCACAGTTAACTGGTTAATCGGTATTAGACATTCAAACTAAACATGCCTGGTGCTAACAACTGATCATGACACTTTCCTGCTTAGGGTTGCAAGTTGCAACTATTTCCTGCATCAATCATTAATTAAATGGTATGTACCAAATCAGAAATGAGAAATTTTGGCAAAATTTCGCGATTTCTTAATCTTACCGACTGGAGAGGTGATTTTTGACCTAATTTGAATCAAAGTGTTCAATATTTTGGTGTATAGATATATGAAGCAAAAATTTCATACTCGGGAAATTCAACTTTGAGGCAGAATTTAGATCATATCATACCTTCTTTAAATCCCTTATATCTTTGGGCACGTTTTTTATTTAAATTAATAGTTGGGTAAATTGGCACTTGCTAAAAACTGAGTGGGACAGTGTAACGACCCTGAGTGGGACAGTGTAACGATCCTGAGTGGGACAGTGTAACGACCCTGAGTGGGATAGTGTAACGATCCTGAGTGGGACAGTGTAACGACCCTGAGTGGGACAGTGTAACGATCCTGAGTGGGACAGTGTAACGACCCTGAGTGGGACAGTGTAACGATCCTGCACCGAATCAGAAATCCTTTTACATATATGCCTATAATGGAAAGAAAGAGAAATTTGAGTAGTATTGGTCCCAATGCTGTTTAAGTAAACTATTGCCGTGCTTTTAAAACCGAAAGCATTACTGCAAGTTGTTTATACAAAATGTTTTGTTCAATTCTATAAAAAATTTTCCTTTTTACCTTTGTTTGAAAAATTTAGCTAGTGGTACTTTAATTCTCTTTCACAAGTGATGTTTTACAAAAATGAAATTGAAACTTGTAAAATTTTCTTGGATTATTTCTCACTGATGATTTGAATCAACGATGGATAATGATGAATATGGAAACGCTTATCAGACATATTTTGTATCGAACAGAGAAGTGAAGTAAGTACCGGTAATCATTTCACATTGTTTTGATTGTGGCCCGTGTCAGAACTGTGTTAAGTGTGGAACACACTGGTAGCACAGAAAACTAAACAAAAAACTACTGGTAGGACAGAAAACATGAGGCCCAATCTTCCTTAAAAACTGTTTCACATTCAACTACATGCTATAATTGTGACAACTGTACAAAAGTCTCTGATTTTACTGTAAAAAAATAACTCACCGTGAATGTTTAGTGAATTTGCGTCAAAAATTGTCTATTTTTAAAATGAAATTTAGAATTTGAAAGTAAATGTGGGCCCACTAATAACATTCTGAAATCGATCTGGCCATCTGCACTTTGCCAGTTCTTCAGCCCTGGCTTGGTTATTTGCTCAAAGATTAAGAATTGTTTTTGCGATTTGCATTAAAATATCGCTTTCAGATCCAGCTAGAAGAGTTTTCATTGTAATTTCACTGCTGATGTTAATAAAATCTTTGTTTCAGTTTGGGAACTTGTTGGCCTGAAAATGAAGATTTTGAAGAATCAAAAGAATACAAACAAGTATTTGCTGCTGCTGAGAGTTACTTGAAGAAATCATCGTCTTCATCATTACATGGAGATAAAAATCGCTTCCCTGTTAGTCGTGACTTCAATGCATTTATTCAACAGTAAGTAACATCACTTGGACAATTGTCTATCAGCAGCTCAGGTGGCCAAGTGGTAAGAACGTCTGTCTCTGAAGCTGTTGGCTCGGGTTTGATCCTAAGTTGGGTCAAATCAGTGGCTTTTAAATTGGTATTCACAGCTTCCTGCTTGACACTCAGCATTAAAGGAACAGTGTGAAGAACAAGCCGGCAAGTTTACTTGTTGTGCTGTCGGGAAAGGCACATAGCAGGATTTCCCCATTCTCGTGCTGGAAGGATAAATATTCACATATACTCATTAGACCTGGCAAATTATAGTTTGGAGATCTTTTGTTATAACTTCCAATACTTCTGGTCGTTGCTGTTCAAACATTGAGATGTCTCTTTTGGAATTGGGATTTATACGAGATTTAGGGGAATATTGTACCATGCCCCTTCCGTTTGAATTTACCTTGTAGTAAAAAATGGAACAAAAAACTTTGCCTCAGTAAAAAAAATGCTGGTGAGTGATTGAAATGTGCCAGAATGTTTTGATGCCTTAAATCAGGGGTGGCCAACCTGTGGCGCATGCGCCATTAGTGGATTTTGCTCTCCACCGACATTGTCAGTGGAAAACAGGACGTCTGAGGGCATAGGCGCACGCAGGGGAGCCATGGTGCTATGCCCCCCTTTGGCCCTGTAGTAAGGTGTTAAAACCTAACTTTCAGTCTATAATTTCTCAAACTAATAATGGTTGTAGCCTCCTTTCCCTTATTTTAGCCAAGCTTCTGCTTTTATACATAAGCTGCGTAAATATTTTTGCATTGTCCGTAGTGACTGCACTCACTGCACGCCCTTTTTCGATAAAAAAAGTGTGCTGAAATGATTCTTTTTTATATGAAAACCTTAAAAATCCGTTGGCGGCTGGGGGTTTCACCCCCGGACCCCCGGTTGTGGCTCCCCTTTGCCAAATCCTGGGTGCGCCTCTGTCTAAGGACGTGAAGTGAAGACCCTTTTTTTTGCTCCTCACCGATATTGCACGCCCTTGTTTTAAAGAACTGAAAAGAAATGGATGCTTGATGTGGCGCATGTAAATTAAGGGTGAAAAATACTGGCGCATGGAATCAAAAGGTTGGCCACCCCTGCCTTAAATTAAAGTTGATGACTTCACCGAAAATTTTCCGCTTCGTCATTGATCACGGACTTCCATATTTCATAGGAATCGTCGCGAAGGGCTCACCAATACATGGGGCAGTTTGTCGTCCGTTTTTTTGCTTTTGACCTGGTATTCCTTGCGGATTCTTCATTCTCCATGGAGAAAAAGTTATTTCAAGATAAAAGTAGGAAGGCGCTGGTTAATTTGTTAAGCTATGCTACTTATTTCATAATTGCTCAGTCGATGAACTTAATTAGTGACTTACATAACTGCTGAATTTGTTTTGTTTTTTTGTATTTAGTTGTATGTTTATTCTAACACTAGAAAGCGATCAAAGCGTTATAACGATCTCGCGTGGGAGTGGCCGGCCATCTGTCCAGCACTAGATGGAGGAATCCCGCTAAATGCCTTTCCCAACGACCTAACAAGTAAACTTGCCCGGTTCTCCACACTGTCTCTTTAATGTTGAGCGTTAAGCAAGGAAGCTGTGAATGCCAATTTTAAAGTATATAATTGATTTGACCCAACTCGAAATCGAACCCGAGTCTATAGCACCAGAGGCAAATGCTCATACCACTTGGCCTTCTGAGTTGCGTGGAAGTGGCTGTAGGATTGGCGAGTTGGTCAGTCTGATGCTGGTTACGATTCAAAACAATCCTCATTTACACAAAATAGTTTGGATTCTTGCAACTCTTCTCATTCTTTTTTTTTTAACTCCTCTTCTACCTGCATGTCATAACGTTAATCGCTTTGTTGCCTCTTTTCTTGTACCGTTGTTATATTTCCTTCATCTTTTCGCATTCTTCATCGTGTTGACGGTACGAAAAAAAAAGACACTGCTACCAGTGCTACTATTACCACATTATCACTAGCGTATTTAGAGGGGGATTATGCCCTCCTTTTTAAGTGATTGAAATATACCAGACTCTTTTGATGGCCTTTGGAGTATGTGGCCCTATTAAAATTGCTCACTATGTCACTGACTGCTGCTTGTTGTGCAGGCTTTCAACGGACATTTCCAGCATTTGGTCTACGGCAACTTCACTCCTTCAGTAGTGGAGAAGTTAATGGCGAAGCTGGGATATATTTATCACAAACCACAGCAAACTTTTCTCTTTCATCAACAAACATGGTCTACCACTAGCTGGCGCCACACACTCACTCAAGTTGGAATGGATTTTTTTCTCATCCATGTCCGTTGTTCCATTGGCTCGACTCAAACCGGAAGTCAGATGCTCGTTTCTGACCTCACTTCCGTTTCAGTTTTTGGTGAAAAATCTGTCAGAAGTGATCTCATCGAAAAGGATGAGGAGGAGATGGTGGTTGATCCTGGGGTCTCAAGGGGAACCCCCCGACGTCGATACTTGGAGAGAAATTTTGATCGGGTTGAGGCCTTCCCCAATAAATACGTGTCGCGTGACGTCATGTTGCGTCATCACAAAGTTCCTGGTTCGGAACCAGGGGGCGTCCCCTGGCAGCACAGGTTTCAATCGGTCAAACTCTCCGATGCCACAGCTAGTTTAACCGATGACGCGATGGATTTGTATCAGGGCCAGGACGAAAACTCACTGGGGGAGGCTACTATCCGATACCCCCCAGACGACCTTGGATTTAAATTTTTTCCTAGAGATAAACAAGTTGCGCCTCGTAAAACGGCGTCCACCTTGCCCAAGACTATGGAGAACTACGTCACTGCTCTGCCTATGACCAGTCATAATGTGTCTGGGAGGGGAGTCCCCAGAAACAATAGAGTTGAGTCGGGTTATTACAAAGATTGGGTAAATGTTTTGCCCCTAGATAAACGCTCAGACAGTGCAACTCGCAAGGGAGCGGGGGAGTATGTTGACCCCTTCCCCCTCAAACGTCCTCCTGGTGACGGCGAACCTAATTCATCCCTACCCCCCTACCATGAAATTGTGCGAACTCCGGGATCTCCCGACCCCCATGCGAGTGGGAGCAGATTAGGGGGCGTGTCTTGATTAAATTACCGCAACTATCGCAGCACTTATTCTTCTCTATCCCGAAAACGAAATCTAATTGGTTAATACAAGCTCCGCCCATTTATTTGATTAACATAAGTTTTTGCCATTTTTTTCAGGGTTTCCTAGTAGCTTATGTACAAGAGATGGGGTGGGCCGCTAGCGAGGAGCTAACCGGCCATTTTACTGGTCCGCTAGCGACCCAGTTCTATCGTTTGTTTCGCACAGGACCGCTAACAGTTTTTTGAATTTCCATTAAATATTAGACTTGGTTGAATGTGATTAAAGGTTGCCAAAAAGAATGGGCTTTGGCGGGCCGGTCTTTATTTCGGACATCAGTTCCCGGGTCGGTACGGTTACCGGGCTGGAGGTTTCGAGTTATGGTGGTCCGAGTTCCAAATAAGTCCGCGTCATCTGGATTGTGTGCAATGCAAACTTTGTCATTTCAAGCAAATTGTTGATCAAGAAAAGATGATGTATTCATGGAGCGAATTTTGAAAAAAAAATTTCGGGAAATTTGCGAAACTTGTGTAAACGCACGGTTTTCGCTGATTTAGTTTCGTACTTGGTCGTTAAATGACAAATGCATCTGGACGAGTGAGGAGCCCCTCCTAAGAATTTGTGGGATTGTGCCAGTTCTCACATGTTGCCCTAGCCCGGCTGTGGTCGCTCGTATTGTTGGTAGATGGATGCCACAACCGCTTTGCGGAGGAATAATCTTTTCTGTTACGGAGTGCAACAAGTATGGGACGATCATAGCTTAAGGAGGGAAAATAAAGACAATAATTCTTGAAACTAGACGTTTCGACAACATAAGTTCAGCTGTCATCGTTAGTTTTGTACTGCCTGCTTACTCTGCTGATGATGGCTGCTAAATCCTTGTAATCGAAACGTCCAGTTTTAGAATTTATTGCGGCTTTATGTTACTTATTTCTTGTTTTGTTGCCCACTGTGCTGTTAATGTATCTGCTTTCTAATTGATGATGATGCAAGCCTTTTAAGAGGAATTTCGTCACAATTGTGAGGAAGCAACATCTTCGCGTTTTAACGGTGTAGTCAATGTAATTACGCCCGTGACTATTTGTTGAAAACATTTTTTTAATTCTAACGACAAACCAGGCTATGTACTTTAATGATTATCTCCTTGCTGAAGGTTCCTGGTTCGCACCATAGCTGAGAACATTACTAGCTGCTATTTACCACTTTCTTTGTATTTGATCGTTTGACTGGCGATTTTGCTATAAATATGTCCATTGTTGGTGATGACTCTTTCGTCATTATCATGATAACGTATGTTGGAGCAGTAGTGACCATTGACCAGCCGCCTTTCAAAAACTTGCAAACTTTCCAACACATGCCTTGTGGTTTTGTGTTTCTCAGCTGAAAATGGTCGCCAGGAGTGCTCCCTTGTCGTCCGCTTAAGTTTTGAATGTGGCCCGCGTCAAAGCTTTGTTAAGTGAGCAACAAACTGGTAGAATAGAAAACGTTCATTATAAACTGCTTCACATTTAACTACATGCTTTATTTGTGACACAAAAAACGCGCAAGTCTCTTCATTTTACAGTAAGAAAATAACTCACCATGAATGTGCGACATAATATTCTCTAATTTTAAAGAGAAATTTGAAAGTAACTCTGATCCGCTGTGCTTTGCTGGTTCCCTCCCTGGTGTACGCACTGGTCTCTGAACACTTCTTTCATTTTAATAAACTTCACCCCCTTGTCGTACGCGCGTGTCAACAAAGGTTTGATTTTTTCCTGTTCAATGAAAGTGACTGAGATTTGTGTCACTAACTCTGGGGAGTTGATTTCATTGCATTTAACTGATATGCTCGTGGAAGCATCTTCCACATTTTTCTGTTGTCGTCGGAATGCATTTTATTTAGCTGCATATTCATTCTCCTATCGTGAGAAAACGCTATAACGAGCTCGTTCAGGAGTTGCCAGCTGTCTGCCAGACCAAGATGAGGAAATCCCTCTTAAGTGCTTTTCCCAATGGCACAATAAGTAGGCCTAATTATTCTCAACTCTGTCCTGTTAATGCTGAGCGTCAAGCGGGGAAGCTGTAAGCATCAACTTTACAGCGTTTGGTTTGACCTGACTCGGAATCAAGCCCAAGTCTACAGCTCCAGCGAACGCTCTTACCACTCGGCCATCGTGGCTGCTTATCGAGTGACGACCTGAGCCCAGTCGGACCATAAGCTTGAAAAACTGCTGTGAAGTGGTGGCATGAATAGTGATGTAAAAAAACAGTTGTTTTTGCTCTTGTTTTTTATATTCATTCCTTATTGAAAAATTCAAACGAGTTTGTTTTTAATAATTGTGAAGCATGGCAAGCAGCATCAAACCGCGTTAACACATTGAACATGACCGTAGGTGGTAGGCTAGGCCTATAGTGATTGCTTCATTACGTTTGTAGAGAAATGCGTATCTAGCTTCAAAGCTTACCATCTGGGCCTAATTTGCGCGGTTCTGCCGTTCTAAATTTTGAGTTCCCTCAAAATATAGCCCAACCACAACGTTGTGCTATTGAATGTTGAATTAGGGTTTAGGCCTTCACTTAGCCTATTCAGCTTGCTTGGGTAGAGTTAGGGTCAAAAAGAATAGATGTAGCCTAAACTATGCCCGAACCTATCTTCCCTGAAACAGCTAAAAAAATTATTGTTATTATTGGATGATGGATGAGCGAGGAAATACAGTGCATAATCAGGGCCGGCGCCATGGAGGGGGCTTGGTCCCCCCAATCGACATGCTTGGCTCTCCCTCCATTAACAAGCTTTTTCTTTTGAAGACGGCGGCTTTTGTGCTTAATTTCAAACCTTGGCGCCGGCTTTGCATTAATGTGTCCCATCAACCTTCGCTTCTGAATTTTATTAGGCCTATATTTGCCTACCAGTAAGGCCTATTCATTTTAAACCAAGTTTAACAGCCTAACATTATATACCATAGTCTGTGTTTTGACACTTATTTAATTTGTTTAGCTGGTATTGTATAGACTCTGAAAAGACTTTTCTATATAATGCAAGCTACGATTATCAGGCTTGCCTCCCAATTTTAGACGGTACCGCGTTAATATGCTATCCCAGTTTCTTTTGTTATATCCACAATTCTCTACTTTTTTAATCTATGTATTGCGATTGCTCCTTTTTATTCCCTATTCTTTGTATTGTGAAATTAAAACCGGCAACATCTTTCTGGTAATCGGTAGCAACAAGCATGCAATCCATGATGGATTTAGGGGGGCGGAAAGGTCGCTCCTTGCGCTTCCTATTAGATTCATCACTACAAAAAGACTCGACCCTAAACAGTTTGGCGGCCAATACTTATATTTAGAATTGGATTTGAATTCGTTTTTCAAAAAGAGCTATGTTTTTTTGCAAACAAGTTGATGAAGCGCAATCTACTTTGTAAAAAGATCAACTTCTAGGAACAAGAGATAGGAGATTTTGCATGCAGAGTATCATGACAAACCCAAAATGTTAGTTTCTTAAATTTTCAGTTGAAGAGCAAGAAGTAATAGCGTTGATCTCTACGAAGAAGAGAAGAAAGCGCTTCATTGATCTCTTAATTGTATTTGGGTTTTTCAAGACTTAAGTAAAAAGGAAATGACGATTTCCCGGTCAGGTTATCCAATTCTTCAACGTTTCAGTGCCGTAGCCTACTATTGCTTAGTTTACAGCTTCCACAACCGACTGACGCGGGGAGTATATGACGTAGGCAGGAGTGGGAAAAATCGATATTCGATTGCGATATTCTTCACTTTTTGTTCATCGAATGCAATGGAGTCTTTACTTTTTTGAATGAGTATCGAATATGCCTTGTCTTTACTTTTTTTGGGTTCAATTCGATAATCCATATTCGATTCTTTTTGTCCAGGTTAAGTTTATCTCACCTTTAGTAAATTTAAAATAATCGTCGGACCTTGTGATTACCTTGTTTTTGCTGATAAATTTTTTTTTTGTGCCCAAAAAAAAATTTTTAATAGCAAAGTTGCTTCGCATCAGTAATGTATACTATGACCGTCGTTTGTCTGTAAGTTATCGCATAAATGTGAGGACATCACAAAAAATGCTTGGAGTACACCGCTAAATGCTCAGTGTAATATCGATTACAATATTCTTTACTTTTTTAAACTCCCATCGAAATCGATTATTTTCTTCCTTTTTGGTGAACTATCGAATATCGATTATGTCTTTACTTTTTGGTAAACTATCGAATATCGATTATTTCTTTACTTTTTGGTGAACTATCGAATATCGATTATTTCTTTACTTTTTGGTGAACTATCGAATATCGATTGTTTCTTTACTTTTTTGGGTATCGATTCCTAACCCTGGATGTAGGCCGCCTAATTGATAAAAATATTCCTCATAGGTTAATTGAATCCTCAAAAAGTCCGTGGTAATGTGATAGGCCCCACGCTGTTTCAATTTCCCTCCCACGAGTGCGTTTGTGTTTCATCACGTGATTTGTTTACTGCCTTTTCGTTGGTTTAAATACGGCTTCGTGTCATTTACTTTCCATGTGTAACTTGATCCTCCAAGATTTTCTTTCATATTGACTCAATCATCGAAAATTCCTGTTCTCGTTATTCGAACTTACTCTACAACATGTCAAGCGATTAACAGCTCAGGTGGCCGGGTGGTCAGAACGTCTGCCCCTGGAGCTGCAGCCTAGACTCGGGTTTGAAATCAATCATTTTAAAAGTGCTTTTTATAGCTTCCTTTCTTGACGCTCAGCGTTAAAGCGACAGTGCGGAGAACAAACCGGCAAGTTTGCTTGTTGTGACGTGGGGAAAGGCACTTAGCGGGATTTCCCCCATTTTAGAGTGGTAGACGTGTAGCTGGCAACTCCTAAGCGAGATCATTATAACGCTTTGTCGTAATAGGCAGTAGCGTAACCAGGTTCATTTTACAGGGGGGCAACAAGAGGGCAAGCCTTGTTCAAGGAGGGGCAACAGTTTAATGACGTCATAATATAACGCGCTGGCTTAGATTACAGTCACTAATACTGTTCTGACTGAATCTGCTATTGTTGAAATGATTGTAGAATTGTATTGAAAGAAAAGTAAGACAACTTCAGACCGACTATGACTTTTTATCAATAGACATGATAACATGACGGATCACGTGAAAATTTAAAGTCACGACAAAATTGAAGACAGAAAAGAAGCACATTAACTGATGAAAGAAAGCCTGCTTAAAGTTTTCGCGGTTCATCACAAAAAACGACCAACAATTAGACTTCAAGATGCAGCGGTAAATAGATAAATCTACAACAAAACAACTTTGACAACTCCCCGCAGCGCGGCAGTGGCGACTACCACTATTTTTATCACTTTTACAGCGAGAAACCTGCGCTCGCATAGTTTCACACTGTTACACAGAGGAAATCAAAAACTTTTTCTTCCGTAACTTGATTGATCCGGTAAGCTTTGAGGAAAACGCGAAAAGTATAACTTTAATGTACAATTTTACAGGGGGGGCAATTGCCCCCCCCCCCCCCCTTGGTTACGCCACTGGTAATAGGAGGACAAATATATAACTAAAATACAAAAATATCACTTGTCTTCACTCTGACTGATTATTGGTGCGATCGTCGGGAGCGTGGCAAAGTGGCTCGGAGCGTCGTTTTCACGACGACCTTATACCGCAACATTGATGGTTCAACTCTCTCACGAGCCTCGTTGCTTTGTCCTATTGAATAAGACGCTTCACGATGATCATCTCTGTTTGGTGGAATCTGTAACAAGCAGCAAATTCAAGAAGTGCATGAGAAGCAACACTCAACGGAAAACTCGGAAACAAAGATATCTCCTAAGCTATAGTATGGATCGTCTCATGCACCACACTTCCGTCGCTCTTTTGTGGTAGGCGGAAAAAATAATGAACTACTCGACTAATCTCGCACACCATGAAGGACGAAAAATGCCCGACTTACTGTTTCTGAAGCTAGCCTACCTGTTTGAAGACTTTCCATCTTTGAAATTTGCTAGGTTTTAAGTGGTCTCGAATTTTGTTTTTGAAGTAATTGAACATCGAAAGACCGTTTGTTTGGCTGCATTGGAAAATATGGAATAAATTTGCGTTGGTTTTTCATTTCGAAGAAATGCGCAATCGAAAATCAAATCTTCATTACACTAGAGATATTACGCCGAAGCGTGTAACGAGTGGTGGGATCCATCTCCGCGGCTTAGCGCCTGGGCAACACAGCTCCGAAGAAACATCGCAGCGGTGGGGGCCGTTGGCGACGCTGTGTCCGCTTTGCCTTGCGCTTGAATCGAATCCCAGACCTATCGCGTCGCTGCGATGTGCTCAACAGCTGAGGTAAAGCAGGCGGTAACGTGCAATCGACACAACGTGAACTCCCTATACATTGATTGAATTAAGTTACTCTAGCTTTTTCCCGGTTGTAATCACGAGCGGCGGAACCGGAGGGGACGCTCCTCCCCCCCAGAAGATTTCCAAAGGGGGACAGGAAGGATGCTTTTCAGGTGAAAAAACGTCTTGCTTTAATCAATATCGTACAATTTTGGCCCACGCATGCCTATAGCTGATTAAAGAATAACTCAGTTATCGAGCAAATTTGTCTTGTAGATCGTTGTTTTTACTTGGAATATAATGTACAATCGCAAGTTGTAATGACTATTCATTTTGATAATTTGTTTAAGATGATACAATCATCCATTCCGCCAGTTTTTCTGTCCTTAAAAAAACATTTGAAAGTAGATCAGCTTCTGCGTAGTGTGGCAACCAGTTTAAGCTACTGGAGATGAGCAAGGGTGGATCCACGGGGGTAGGTGTAATTAATCCGTACGCCTAACAAGCATAAATCGAATTGTGCGAGCAAAATGCATCATATTTGGTGACGGACTTAAAATTAGGGGTAAAAAATTTAAACAAAATTTTCCTTCAAAGTTGTACAAAAAGCACTAAAATGGCTATTACGCTGCCTAAATTTTCAAAAAATTTTCGGAGTAGCATTCCCCCGTACCCCCCTTGAATTGTTTTTGTTCCCCGATTTGCCTCAAAGT
This sequence comes from Trididemnum miniatum, assembly GCA_964006365.1. Taxonomy (NCBI): domain Eukaryota; kingdom Metazoa; phylum Chordata; class Ascidiacea; order Aplousobranchia; family Didemnidae; genus Trididemnum; species Trididemnum miniatum. Next base: position 27,743,917 of record OZ023238.1, on the reverse strand, counting down.
AACTTTGCGGGAAAAAATGTCAAAATGTGGTGCAATTCCACCCCCCCTGAAAAAAATTCTGAATGAGCCCCTTACACAAAATATTTTTAAAGAGCTTATTTACACCCTTTTCCGGGTTAAAACGTCTAACGTCTTTGCATTAAGTTAACGTTCAACCTAATTTAAAACCGCATCCCCCCCACCAAAATTTTGTGTGTCGCCCGGTTTTACGGTAGATGAGGGGTCAAAATTTTCGATAGTCAATAGGTCATTTCAATAAAAAGCAGTGTAAAACAATCAATAACTTTAGCAAGCTGAGCAGGCCAGCAATCCTATTATCCTTCGTCCGTAAATCGTTTGACAAATTTGTCAGCTCCTTGTGAGATTGTATTGGTCAATTCTTTGTTCTAAAAACATATTGCATATTTACGATAAGATCTTGCTCTCATTTTTTTCATCAGTTTTGTACCGGTACCTTTTGTCAGTGAATTTTGCGCTTAATTCATTCTCCTTTTCAATTTTTTGGTTGAGAAAATCTCCACAGATCCTTCCACCATGGCTCAGTTCTTACCGTACCTCACTGCTGCAAAAAAACACAAAATTTCAAAAATTCTTGGATCCGCCTTTGATGCCGTCCCTCCCCCGGTAAAATTTCGTTCCACCGCTCCTGGTTATAGCAGCAAGAAAGCGAGTTATCCGAAGACGCACAATACCTTCAAAACGTAAAGGCGCAGTCACGCGGAGCGATTTTGGTCGCTGCGAGTAAATGCTGCGATTACTCGCTAGTCGCTGCGAATGAGTGGTCACAAGTGGCGATAAAATTTTTGCGTAGTTCCTGCTACTTAACCTCTATATAAGCCGACGAAAGCTCTGTGATAGCTTTTTTGAAAGTTTGCAGCGATGCCGAAGCATCAACGTATTCGACGGCAGGCTATAAACCGAGATTACGGTTAGCATGTGCTGATTTGAAAAAATATGCTTAAAAAGTTAGATGTCATCTGCACATGCCCCACTTCTTTTTGGGTCTTGTTACTTTGTTTAGTTCATTTCTGTAGAAAAATTTCAAATTTTTAATTTTTCTGTTTAATGCCTCTTCGTCACAGTTCGTCGTCATTGCAGCTGCAACTTCCTGCTGTAACTTGTTCATACCAGAGGTGCCTTGGTAAAATTAGAATTAGGGGGCCCTGTAAGCCTATAATGCAAAAAAAATCTATTACTTTATACCAAATGTTTTTAAACTTTTTCAGTCATGCCCCCTTTAGCGTTAGTTATTTTTGCCCACGCCCCACCACCAGTACCGTGTGAAGACTGTTGCCCCTCCCCTAGAAAAAGCTCCAGATGGGGTTCTTTGATATCTACAAGCATTAGGGCAGTTTCGCATTTTTTCGACTCGATTACTAACTTTCCTCATTAGCTGCATTATTTCAAGGGACGTATCCAAAAATTTCCTCAGGATGGGCGCCCCAAACTTTCGTACACTCAGTTTCTTTCGTTTTTGCGGCAAAATTAGAGCAAATTTTAAGCAGAATAAAAATAAATGATGACGCTAGGAGGTCCGGGGGCATACTCCCCGGGAAAACTTTTAAAATTTTGTCTGTAGTTTACGTTATGTAATTGTTATTATAGTGCTTTTTCAACAACTTTTTGACGAAATTTTCTAAATTTATTGCCTCTAATTCTGAGTCTAATACAACAATTTTGTGGAGCCCCTACAAACGTCCTCTCTGTAACCTGCGCGGTATCGCTAGGTCATGTTCTCGACAAAGATGGTGATGACTTGCTCTACACCAGGGGAGGGAGGTCCCGCGCGCACGACTCCTTGGGTCTTTTTCGATGCATATTAAAGTCTTATCGTTCAGATTCTTGTATTTTTGGTAGCAAGTTTTTTTATTGACCACTCTTCCCCCAGTGGCGTAACGAGAAATTTTCAAAGGGGACATAAACCACGAAAGCCATCAAAAGAGTCTGGCATATTTCAGTCACTTGGCAACTGTTCTTCTTTTTACTACAAGGCAAAGTCAAAGAGGGGGGCATGGCACAACGTCCCCACTCAGAAAATTCGAACGAACAGCAATCAAATAAAGGGATGACAATAAATTTCGCGACTTTTTGCGAAGCAATTTTGATTTGACTCGAAGAGGTCAAGGGCGTTACGCAATAGATCCGGGTACTTTTACATCCTGGTTTTACAGATCAAGTTCGCGTCAAAATGTTGTTGAAAATTTCTTGAGAGCAGCGATAGTTCGGAATCGCGACTTAACGGCGCAAAAATGTTTGTAAATCCAGGATGTTGTGATAAGGAACTTGTCGGGACGCGTAAGCTCGCAAAAATTCGACGTAAGTGGCGACAGGATTGGACAGGAAACAAAAAAACCTGGGACTTTGTGAGAAAAAAATAACTATTTCAGCTTGGAACTGGATCAGTGCCAGTAGCTTTGCCAGGGGTTCCAGGAAAACTACCCCCGTTAATCGAGGCCATATCTGAAATGCATACAACATTTTTATAAAATACCGTCATCTTTGGCAGTTTGTAATTTGCCCCCTAAATTTTCCGCAGACTACACCCCTGACCACCATCTAGCTACCCACTGACCACTATCTAGTTACCCCCCTGACCATCATATAGCTACCCCCTTACCACCATTTTTTACCAACAAAATGTCTCCCACTCTTTTCACTTTGCCATTTAGTCATAAAAACAAATGTTGTTACGTGACTGAAATATGCCTCTTTTGATTGTTTTTGCAGTCTACGTTCCCCCCTCCCCTTAAAACTTCTCGCTACGCCACTGCATGCGTCTTAGGCGGCTCCACAAGCTTGAAAAAATTGAAGCGAAGTTACGTGAGTAGCAACTGGCGATTGAGAACGAATATTGATGCGAATTGTCTGTTTTCGCTCACTCAGCGCATTTCTTTGATGCTTTGCAAATGATTGGCGAGCTGGGGGCAAAACTAGGGGATAGCCTAAGAAAAATTTAAGAGGGGGGCAACCTATAGTTGGCCCAAAATTACAACAGTTACAAAGCTTGATAAGAATGCTTCAGGAACACTTCAGATTAAGGTGCGTCAAAAAAAGACGCAGTGTCCCTGTGGCTACTTCCTGGACATTGGGCGATTGTGCAGCAAGTTCTGCTGCACCTATTTAGTATATCGCTGCACAAACCGCTCAACTTCACAACCATTTTCACTTCGGACTGTTTTTGTTGAACTTACCGATCGCGATAAGCGCCTTTCAACAATCGCTTGTATTGTTACATAAGTTTAAACAAACTTGCAACAATCGAAGAAAGATTCTGAAAATAGAAAACTTCAATTCAAACCCTACGTCACAATGCAACTTCAAAGCTTCTCAAGGACTCAGGGCAGAGTTTGTTGTTTCTGCGAAGACAGGACCCGGATCTGGGAAGCAAAAAAAGGGTTTGGAATGGATATAAAAGCGGATCACAATGAGAGCCGCTTCATTTCCGGGAAATGCTCCCAGATAATTACGGATTTTCGTGTTAAACTTTTTATCGAAGCCTTAGATTAGAAATTTAGATTAATTTATTATCTTTGAAGCCATAATGGCTGGGAACGTTCCTTTGTTTAAATTTATTTTGTTGGCGTTAGTTATTACGTCATGGATGCATCGAACGACGGCGGAAGAACGGTAAGCTGATTGTTCGCTCTTTGTTACGTCATAGCTGTTTTATCATGCAATATTACGTTTCTTGCAGCATTTGTCCAATCACAATCCAAACTGAAAAACTTGTCGACGTTGAAGAAATGCAAAAAGTGTGGCGCGTCGAGAATTATCAAGAATGCACAAGTAAAGGCGACGATGACGTCATACTGGAACGAATTACAGTAGACGGAACAGAATATTGCCAAATTAATCGGTGAGTGACGCCATTATGAGCAAATAAATAGGTCGCGAAATCGACGCCGCATCTTTGCTTCGCGTTGCTAGGCTTCCTTTGAACTGCTCCTACGTAACAGTAACGTAGGCAGCTAAAGCAAGCCTAGTGACGTAAAAGCGATTTCGTCATCAATACGCAATGGTGCTTCCATCACGATTCGTCGTCGCATTCCGGAATAATAACTCGTCGAGTTTCGAACTCGCAAGGAATCTTGGAATCTTGAAGATTTTGATTTAATATAAGAAGGTGAAGATATTTCCACCTCAGATGGCTGAGTGGTAAGAGTGTCTGCCTCTAGACCCGGGGACTTTAAAATTGGTGTTCTAAGCTTCCTGCTTGACGTTCAGCATTAAAAGGACAGTATGGAGAACAAGCCTGCAAATTCACTTGTTGTGCCGCTGGGAAAGGCACTCAACGGGATTTCCCCATTTTGGTGTAGTAGCAAGACGGCCGGCAACTCTTAAGCGTGGTCGTTATAGCGCTCTCGTCATAGGAAAACAAATATGCGACTAAATAAAACTTTGGTCTGCCGGTATACGTCAACAAATTGATGCAATTGAGGCTAAACCTCTAGGGAATATTTTGAAAAATAGATCTCTAAGTGCGCGTACCATACGTCCTGGTTTGGCCTGGACCATTGCGGAGAATACGCCTGAGACCCGACCCGGTTAGCAAAATGTCCCGGAGTTTCACTCCCGAGAGTGAAGACCTTTTTTTTGAGAGCACCAATTTTTTCAGTTGATTGTACACATTTTCTTTTTTTGGGGGGGGATATTTTTAGAAATATTTGTGTTCTAGAGATTATGGTAGAGTATCTCTACAAAAAAGGAGCTTTTCTGGGAGGTTCCTTCGCGACGACAACAAAAATGAGGTCAACGTCGTGGTCGGCCAGCAGGCTCTGACAAACTCTTTGTAGTACTAAGGGTCGTCAGTGGCTTTTAAACTCTCCACATTCTGGACAAAATTGACAAACTGACACAGCGCTGCATGCGAGGCGTCAATTTTCGGAATTGTACCGGCCATTTCGAGACGATAAACAACGCTAACTGAAAGGAGCGAACCCCCTCAGGTCCTCTTCGATGCACGATAGAGGCCATTGTTGCTCGAACTCTTGTACAAAAATTTTACTTTTTCTACGAGCTTCCCTCAGGAAAAGTAGGAAACACGTCTTACAAAAAAATCAAATTTTTATTATAGTCGCGGTGTTACGCCGAAGCGTGTAACGAGTGGCGGGATCCATCTCCGCGACTTAACGCTTGGGCTTCAACACAGCTTCAAAAAAACGTCGCAACACTGGCGAGCCGTTGGCAACACTGTGCTCGATTTGATCTGCCCGGGAATCAAGCCATGACCCTCCCGCGCCGATAGCGATTTGCATAATCACTGCGTTAACGTTAAGTAACCTATAGTTTCAAAAAAAATACGGACATTTGTCACATTTTTATTATTCAGCTTTCTTTTAAGCTCACTCATTTACTTTTTTGGAGTAGAAATGACGACACAATAACCGCGTTTATATTTTCCTTTTATGAAATTATAAACGAAAATCATCCGGTTTGTTTTACAGAACTGAAGAGCGATCAGTCATTACGAAGAAAGTGGTTTTGACCCCGAAAACAGTGGATGCTTGTTGCGAAGGTTATACCGGGGACCGCTGCGAACAAGGTTGGTCACCATTCGTTTATTTGCTCATAAAAACACGCGAAATCCGCAATGTGAATTCGGTCGCTGCCCTGAGACAAAAATCTAAAAAACTAATAAAAACTGAAGAAATGTTTGCAACTTCACAGCTATAATCAGACCGAACTCGAGTAAGATGCGAAGTCAGTGGTTCTCAACCTTGCATTGTTTGTGGCCTCTTGTAGAGACTCTCAACTACAGTGGCCTCGTGCTCGGCTGCTCAGAGATAAATTTTTCTGTCGCTATTTCATTTGTAGTAGCTGCAGCCATCCGCTGACCGTAAGTGATTCATTAACGTTAACAGGTTGATGAATCTTGCGCATGTAGCTTGCTGTTGAGAAGCCCTGTACTAAGTTGATGTGTTTAGCGGTAGCTAAGCAAGGTTGCTTCATTTAACTCAATCCACCAGCGTCCAAAGGTATAGCCTTCTTGAATCTTGACAGCAGCGTACTCAGGAATGGAATAGGTTACTAACAGGAGACATAGAGTTTTAAAATTTCTATCTAGTTTAGTGAGGCAGTGAGGGTACATTTGTACACAACATGCCAGCAGCTCATCCGAAAAGATCCGACTTTTGAATAATCAAATACTATAAAGCAGTGGTTCTCAAACTGGGGTCCGCGGTCCTTTTGGGGTCCGCGAGACAAATTTTCTGGGACCGCGAAGCACCTTCCAAAAAAATTAAAACGACGATCCTGAAGAAAAAATTTTGTGTAAAATTAAGTTTTCAGGCAACTTTTCTTCCAATCAACTTAACAAACACAATTTGTCATGAAACCTTACAGGCTACATAGGCATTTATGATATCACAAGAAGCAATTTGATGTCACATTAGTGCAATGGCTCCTTTAGCGTGAAGTCTGCGAATGATGGAGAACGTGCAGTAGCAAAAAGGATCAAGTTTTTTTGCGGATGGCTTAAAAGTAAAAACCTGGTGGGTGGCGGCAGCAGTATTGGTTTCAGAGAAGGATACTGCAATGTGTGATTTTAGTCTAACTCTAGTAAATTGTTCATTTTCCTTGAATAAGTTTGCAAAGAAGCAAGTGCCCTCGTCACATTGATACAATAAAAAATCAACGTGTTGTTTTGTGTTTATTTGTGTTAATTTTTCAAGGGGACCGTGAGCCATTAAAAAAATTACTAGGGGACCGTTGCGTAATTTTTTAAAAAAAGTTTGAGAACCACTGCTATAAAGTAATGTCCTTCCAAGCCTACTGAAAGGGAGTCGTGACGACATCCTCTTAGCGAACTTACTAAGCACACGCTATCGATGCGGAAGGTCTGGGTTCGATTCCCGGACTGTTTAAATCGGGCACGGTGTGGTCAACAGCTCGCCAACGCTGTGATGTCCCCATGTTGACCCGGCGCTCAGCCGCGGAAATGGACCTCGCCACTCGCTCCGGCGTAATACCGCGAGTATGATGAAGATATTTGATGACGTCATTACATGCAGCTCTGTGTTCGAAACCTTGTCAACACGGCGGAGTTTGCGCGGGAAAAGATTCTTGCGACTGCGCGGGAACCGGCTACAAGGGAAGTCAATGTGAAGCACGTGAGTAAAATTGATTATGACGTCACAGAAGCCTGCAATTTGATTTCATATTGCTAGCAGCGTGCAAGCACAATGCTTAAGCATTGTGCAGGGCTCTACAAGCGAACGAGTGAAGGAAGGGCGAAGTGTCTCTAGTTTATGACATCATAATCCGAGCGGTGGGTTTATATAGAAGCATTATAATCAGTCGGGAATTCTCTAGTTGGGCTCTTTTTTTATAATCCCGAAAACAGCAGTAGTTTGGTTGATGGAAATTTTCGGAAGTACAGCTTTTACCGATAGGCTACCATATTATTTGATGAGCAGTTGGCGTACATAGTGGCCAAAACACCGCTACCGTGGCGGAAAGTTGTGGGTTCGATTCCCGGGCCGGGCAAATCGGACACATTGTCGCCACCGCTGTGACGTTTCTTCGGAGCTGTGTTGTCCAGGCGCTGTGCCGCCTAGGTGAACCCCGCCACTCGTTACACATTTGGGGTGTATTAGCGCGAGTATAATAAAGGTTTAATTTTTTGGGGGGATACTTCTAAATCATTGAAAGAAAATATTGCCCGGAGCGCGCCGAAACTGTGGTGGTTTTGTGGCTGATGCCTGTCGTAAGGCGAAATGCATGCTCTGGGCGAGATTGAAATATGGTACCTTAGTAATAATAATTAATAATACGTTTCTACAGCACTCTTTCCTAACGGAAAGTCAGGTCAAAAGCGCTTGACAAAATAACAAAAAACGTAACGTAACAGTGAAAGCAACAGAGGCTATGGAGTGCAAAAAAATAATATAGTGCAGAAAAATAGACAAAATAAAACACAGGTAAGGGGCGTGCGAAAGACCATGGTTCTCTTCCGAAGAAGTGGCTCGGTCGCCGAGTCTGCACCTCCTTAATCCCCCCAATTCAGTTAAATTCCGCAGATATAAATGTTAAGTTGCGATGATAAATTTGAAAAAATGATCCACGGTATTAATTTAAATTGGTAAGAAATGTTTCAGTTCGGCTAACACTAAATGTAGAGTGACAAATGTAATGCTACCTGATATCACCGAGGAAAAAAGTAAAAATTTAGTACGCCATCGGTTAAAGCTTCGCCAAGGTTTGCATTAAACTTTTAACAGTATAAAATTCCACACTTTATAGTACGAACACTAACGGTTGGTTTACCGTGAGAGCAAATAGCGGTTTGGTAGCGTGCTATATTGTCAGCTACGTGGCAAAAATGATTCCAAAAATCACAGAAAAAAGAAAACCAGCTCTGAGCTTGGTGTCGAATGCTTCGATGTAAAAATGCGTTTTCAGCCGGGTTTTAAGTTGAGGTAAGTTTCAGCACATTTGATATCAGTCGGCAAATTACTCCAAAGTAGAGGTCCACATGCACTAAACCTACGATCACCAAATTTTGAAAAAGTGCGAGGCACAACAAAAAGATTCGCATCACTAGACTGCAGATAACGGGAGGGGTCGTGCTGTGAAACTAGATTAGCAAGGTATGATGGACCAATCACTTCGCTGCAACTTCGCGATCAAGTTCGCGACTTTGAGTTGACGCGTGCGAAAACGCACGTCATAGGTGACCAATTGGCGACATTGTGACGTCACAATAAGATCAGTCAAGGGAGATTAGCGACTTGTTGTTTTTGCTAGACGGATGTTTGCGTCACAGTAGGCTTTAACATCAGAGATAAGATTCTTGCGCGCTTTCTGGATGTTTATGAATAAGCTCAGTAATCGAGTTTTGACGTCATTATCTTTTCAGCGATCTGCGCCGCTTGCTTCAACGGCGGAACCTGTGTCGCTCCAAAAACCTGCGCATGCGCTGGCGGTTGGGGAGGAGTTCAGTGTGAAAGTGGTAAGTTGTTGGGTATTCCCCTTAAGCAGGGTTCTCAAACTGGGACTGCGGCCCCTTTGAGGTCCTTGAAGCAGTTATAGGGGACCGAAAAGAGGTTGTGGCATTCTGATTTGATATTGATAATAACCTACGTCAAATGAAAGCCTAGCAAATGCACCCATTTAAACAGCTCAGATGGCCGAGTGGTAGAGAGCGTCTGTCTCTTGAGCTGTAGACTCGGGTTTGATTCCGAGTCGGGTCAAACCAATGATTTTAAAATTGCTATTCACAGCTTCTCTGCTTGACGCTCAGCATTAAAGGGACAGTGTGGAGAACAAGCCGGCAAGTTTACTTATTGTGCCGTTCGGAAAGGCACTTAGCGGGCCGGTAACTCCTAAGCGAGCTCGTATAGCGCATTGATCGCTTTCTCATGATAGGAGGATAAATATGCAACTAACTAACAGTATCGCATTGAACTGTGCATGCAAATTTGATACACTTTTTTCTGCATGCAGCAGCTGGTTTGATACTCATAATATCTTACGTTAAACATCGTCACAGCTAGGCTAACTTTTCTGTGCTATCAGAATTAATGTTAAAATTTGCGGAGGGCCGTGAGATATCGAAAAAATTGTGAAAAGACCGTAAGGAAAAATTTTTTAAAAAAGTGTGAGGACCACAGCCCTACAGTTTTTTCAAGTTGATTTATATTTTTGAAGCGGTTTGTACTTTTGCTTGCGAGAATGGTGGGACCTGCGTGGGACCGAACCAGTGCTCCTGTCTCTTGGGATGGACCGGAAAGTCGTGCGAGACTGGTAAGTTGCGAAGGATGCCTACCTGAGAATTGAGATGACGACCTTCTGTTTTGTTTCAGTTGACTTTGAATGCGGAAGTGAGTGTCTTCATGGTGGCCGCTGTGTGGCGCAAGACACATGTTTGTGCCCCAAAGGTTACGTAGGGAACCACTGCCAAACAGGTGAGCTTAATTCAAGTTTGAAATTGGGACGGTGTTAGCCTGTCCATTACGTAACGATGACATAGGCTTCGTTCTGCGATTAAAAATTTCTTCAAAGAGAGAAAATAAATTTCTAACGTTGAAACTTACCTCAATCTCAAATACGTGGTCACCGGCCGGATGGCGGTTGAAGACATCAAAATCGGTACGAAAAGTCTTGAGTTCTATTGCAGAACCGGTCAAATTGGACACAGCGTCGCCAACGGCTCACCACCGCTGCAATGTTTCTTCGGAGCTGTGTTGCCCAGGCGCTAAGCCGCGGAGATGGACCCGCTACTCGTTACACGCTTCGGCGTAATATCGCGAGTAGAATCAAGATTTGATTTTGATCACCTTGAACCGAAAAAATAAGTACATTGATTTATCAGTGTCGGCTGTCGATGATTGCTCTATCTAAAAATTGAACCCATGCTTTTCAGGTATATCTGTGCTCGTCACAATCGAAGTATATTGCGTATGCTATGACGTCACTACAATTTTGATTTTTTTGCAGCTGTCTGCGAAAAAGAATGTGAGAACGGAGGACAATGTATCCAGCCCAATGTGTGCGGATGCCCGGATGGATTCTCTGGATCCGTATGTCAATTCCGTAATGAATCCGTGTCTAGTGTTCCGCTGGTGGATGCAGGGAGTCTCGCTTCTTCCGATCTTGAGGGAGTTTGCTCCGCCTGGGGAGGGTCACATTACGTCACATTCGATGGAAAGCAATACTATTTTCCTGGAGAGTGTGGATACAAACTCGCATACGAATGCACTGGAATCTTCAGCGTATCCGTGAGTTGCGAATTCGTTTCTTGTAAACCGGGCCGCGTATACGTCGATGTGTGATCGTTTGTTGAAATTTCGTCACAATATCAGTCCCGAAAAATTTAGAAGAAATCGAAACATTTCATTCAACGATTTCGATTTATTTCTTTGTGATGCAATAATAAAAAACCTCAAATTTTCATTATACTCGCGATACTGCACCAAAGCGTGTTAAGAGTGACGGGATCGATCTTCGCGACCCAACGCCTGGGCAGTTCAGAAACACCGCAGCGGTGGCGAGCCGTTTTCGACAGAATCCAGTTTAACAGACCAGGGAATCGAACCCCAAATTAAAAATCAAAAGATGTAACCGCTATCTAACCGATAGCGATGTCTTTAACTACTACGCTGATCTTTCGATTATGATGCAATAATTCCATTTATAATTCAGGTGATCAACCAATTCGATTGCAAGAATGGGATTTGCACACGAGCCGTGCAGGTTGAAATGGGAGTTCCCCATAAAGTGATGCTTTACCCCAACGGGACGGCCACTTACAATTCCAAGCTTGTCAACATGCCGAAGACAGTTGATAAGACAATTATCCTGGAGAAATTGGGTGTTTACACCGTGGTGCGTTTGCTTTCAGGTTGGTTTGCGCGTACTTGTGAAGTCACGTTGTGCTGTTGACTTCATGTATGATGGACCGATGACGTCATTATCGTTTTACTGTTTCTTGCAGGAGTTCGTGTGTTTTTCGACAATCACGAGTCGGTGTACGTAGCCGTACCTAACGGGTTTGCGGGCGAGATGTGCGGTCTGTGCGGCAACTACGACGGCGTGCCGGACAATGATTTCGTTGTCAACGATGAAAAGGTACATGTGGGTTTTGTGATTTAGTGCAGGGCTTCTTAACCGCGCCCCTCGGGCCCCCAAGGGTTCTTTGGGGGCTACGAGCATAGGAATAAATACATTTTTATTTCTAGAGTGGGACTTTTACAATTGCACTCACGGGTCCACGGTCTTCTAGGGTCACAGTCAAGGAGGCCAGTACTCAGAAAAGGTTGAGAATCATTGGCTTATTGACTTGTGATGTTTGTTGCAAAATTCTAGAAAAACTCGTTCCATCTCGACACTTCGCTCGTTGTCGTCATCAAGTTAGTGAAGAAACAATGCCCAATGTTGCGATTATGATTCCGCTACACTTATGCACGGGGCCTGTATCTTTAAGAAGTTCGTTTTCATGGAAGCATTGGCAAAAATGGGCTAGGGTTAAGGGTTAACCGTTAGCTCTAGCCTGATTCTGTAGTAGTAGGACCGGTAGGCGCGGTCGGATTTACCAATGGGCTTTGCAGGCTGAAGCCTAGAGACCTGGACACGAACAAAAGGGTTTGGCACGATACAGAAAACCATTTTAGGGGGATCGACCATAAAGAGCTTTTTTTTGGATCAATCTTCAACTGTTTATTTCGAGATGAATTTGATCGTTAATGACTAGCGGCGAATCTGAAATTAAAATAGCCTGCTATAAGTGCCTCTCATTGTCTAAATGCGACCTTGTCGGTTTGCCATGCTAATGGTTTTGCAGCACGTCGAACTGTCCATGATGAACTTGGTGGAGAATTATTAATTCAGTGTATTTTCACAATTTCGAAGTTAGCTTAAACAAGAATGAGATCAAGCAATGCAGGCTTGTACCGAAGTCTATCCGGTCTAGCTATTAGGCTAAGAGAGTGATTTAAGCTTATCAATCAATATTGTGAATTTCAATTAATGAATTCAACTTAAACCTAACATACCAAGGTTTTAGGCTGAATCAAATGTAATCAGAAAAATTTGAATTGCTTTCCAGGAATTTACTGAAGTCAACGAGTTTGGAAATTACCATCACATTCAACTCACTGAAAAAACATGCAAACCAGTCCCCACGGATTTGCCTCACCCGTGCTCCGCATATACCTCAAAGGAATTATCCATCGTGGAGGAGCACTGCAGACTGTTGCTAGGGGATACTTTTTCACCCTGCCATGACATCATTAACCCCCAGGTAGGTGGATTTGGGGCAAAACTTTGCTTTGATATTTTAACTTTTTTGTGTCAATTCATAGCAAGCGCAAGAACTTGGAAAACTTGAAGGGTAAATCTAGGAAACAAGTAACTAAGCAACAAGAGACAATGAAATAACGGCGTGGTCTTCGCATCAATTGTGACGTAAAACAGCAGTACTGAGATGACGTGAACTTTCGACCTCCGAATCTGCAATCACGTGATGGTTAATTGGGAGAGAATTGAACTAAGGACATCAATTTCTTTATCTTCGAAACACGATAAATACGAAACGAAATTAGCTTAAGGAGAAAGCATAAAACCACAATAATTCTTAAAACTGAACGTTTTGACAACATATATTCAGCTGTCATCTAATTTATGATGTCGAAACGTTCAGTTTTAAGAATTACTATTTTTTCTCCTTACGGTGTTTTCTTTTTCCGTATTCATACCCCTAGTTTCCGCTACAGGGGCGTCTTTAAAAAAGGAGAGAGGGGCCCCGGGTAGAACGACAAGCTGTGTGGGGCTGTTGATAAAGAGGAAAACCTTTTTTTGGAGAACACTTAAGGGCAGGGGTGGGCAGCTTCTCTTGTCAGCGGGCCAGATGGGGGAAAATGAAGTCCTTGGCGGGCCGGATTATTACATGAATATTATTCAATATCTTGATCACATAGTTTTTCACTAATGTAAGAAATAAAACAAAAAATCTTGCCTAATGTAAAGTTTAAACTTTACGAAGAATAAAGACCAAAAAATACATAATAAATTCATCATAATGTTCTGTCTGTACTTCAATAACTGCTGAAGTCAATGAGACATTTGAGTTGGCCGAATGGTTGGTGCAATGGGCTCCGGAACTAGTTTCGCGGGTTCCATTCTCAGTTGGGACATCTTCCACGATGCGTATACTTCACTAATGTAAAAACCTGAATTGCAACTACGCGGCGAAAAAAACGAGACATTGTGGTTGATCACAGTTGCCAACAAGTTGCTTGATCTCTGGCTGGTTACTAAAGCAATTGTTGTAGTTTCACAAGCGCATCAAGGTAATTGTTTGTTCCCTAAAGCAACTGTTTGTTTCACCAGTTCGCACCGACAGTTTGATGAGAGCATAGCGATCGGTAACTGTCATGAATGAGACCTCGGGCCACATTACAGGGTAATGATGGACACACTCTGCGGGCCGTTCAAAATTTCTTCACTGGCCGGACCAGGCCCCCGGGCCTTATGCTGCCCATGCCTGCTTTAGGGCATCATTCTCAAAAACCTCCTCTGGGCAACAGAAAAGTTGGCCCTCCTCTGACCCTTACCCACAACAATAATTATGATCAGGACTAGTTTGTTTATCTTTTACGTCATGTTTCAGGAATACGTTCAACGGTGCGTCATGGACGTGTGCGCGTGCGGCGTCGACAATTACCGCGAATGCGCGTGCGACACTTTCACTCACTACTCGAGAAGCTGCTCGTATATGGGGGTGGTGTTGGCCTGGCGTAATGAAGGTTTATGCGGTGAGTTGTTTCATTTGTGTTGCACTTACCCGAATTTGGAGCTGCTCAGAGAGCTGAGTGGTAAGAGCGTCCGCCACTGGAGCTGTAGACTCCGGTTTGATTTCTAGTCAGGTCAAACCAATGACTTACGGTTCCGTTCGGTAGGTTTACTTAAATATCTTAAAGTGGTAGACAGGTGGCCGGCAACTCCTAAGTGAGCTCGTTATAGCGCTTTGATCGCTTTCTTGTTATAAGAGGATAAATATGCGACTTCATAAAAAAAAATCACCCGAAACAAGTATGATTTTGGAAACCCCGCGCAATACAAGGTGTGGTGGTTTTAGAACTATTTGGGCAAAGTGTCCTTACAACCAGTGAGTATTCCATGCAGTTATTTAGCGTTCTGTTTTCGAGCTTGCTTCGTAATAATTGCACGTCTCTGCAGCGCTTGTGCGCGCTGCGCTGGTTTTAGTGTAAAACCCGCGGGCTGAGATTTTGTGACCATAGACATTGTTACCGCATGCAGCGCTAGTTTGAAACTCCAGCTGTATTATTGTTTTAGCAAGTTTATTGTTGTTTATTTTTGTTAATTACTAACTCTGTTTTATAGGCATTGCACAGGCGTTTTAGTTAATTAAACCTATAATTGAGACTCAGTTATAGCCTAGTTCTGCTCTATGACATGGGTGTGGAATCTTTCATCATTTTTTTCATGTCTTGTAGCCACTCGCTAGTTCGCATCACTCGTGCCGGCACCCTTGCTTGTGCAAGAGATTGTGCGATAGTGACGTCATAATCATAACTTTGTGCAATTACGTCAACAGACCAAAAATGCCAGGGAGGAATGATCTACTCCGAGTGCGGTTCCACGTGTCCACCTACTTGCGACACAGTAGGATACACAAGCGAGTGTGCGAACAATATGTGTATTGACGGTTGCCATTGCCCTACTGGTGAGTTACTTCATTGATTTGCGCATTTTTTCTTCATTTATTACGTTATTTCTATGACATCACAATGACTTGCCTCGCGCTTTTACAAACTAAAGATTTTTGTGACGTTTATGTGAGAACGTGTAGGCCTACTTGAGTAGTTGAACTAGTGCTGGTCTTCCAGTTCGCAACTGAATTTTTTGGTTTGATTTTGATTAACTCAGGAGTTTTCAACCTTCTGAGGCTAAGAAACCCATGTACAACTGTCTTATGCAAAAAGCATCCTGATGTTCAGATTTATTTACTATAAAAACACTCGTCAGCGACATGACCTAGCGGCACCGCGCGCAGGTGACAGATCCTACGTGACGGGTTCGATTCGCGGCTGGAGCCGATCGCATTTGACATATATACCGGGTGGCTGCTGACCCGAAGAGCGCAAACTGACTTCGCAGTCTCCTCAAATACTGTTGAATTTTCAGTTCAATATAATTTGAAAATAACCACAGTTATTTATTATGCGTAGAGGTGCAACATTACGTATAATTTTTAATAACATAGAATGCAGGGTTGGAAATCCATAATGAAAAAGTAAAGAATAATTCGATATTCGATACCTCAAAAAAAAGTAGCGAATTTCTACATTCGATAACAAAAATAAAAAGTAGAGAATATCGATCAATCGATAACGTCAAATCAATACTTTTCTCTCACTCAGTTGACAGCGACAGCGTCAACATATGTTGATGCTAATGGGGGCTTGGGGGGGCTTGGTTTCAGGTTGGGCAAAGTGGAGAATGTCGGTGTCGAAGGCATAGCTATAGGGCGCCGGCTGCACTGGGACGTGTCACCGGATATTTCTGACTTTTGTATCGGTCAAATTCGCCGTTTGGAAAAACAATATACGTTTCGTGACTCATGTTTTTTGAGCTTATTTAAGACTCAAAAATCATCGTTCACAAACCTTATAGTTTTTTTCAAACGGCGCCCCATATATATCGGACAAATTATGGTCTAAATAAGCTAAAAAACATGGGTCACAAAACGTATAGTTTTTTTCCAAACGGCGAATTTGTCCGATATATAAGTCGAAAATATACCACTTATTTTGCTTGTGTTTTTTGGTCCGACTTAGAACGCAATTAGTCCGATATGTAAGTCGGATATTTCCTATATACATCTCGGACAAATTATAGCCTAATTTGTCCGAGATGTCGGACTGCCTAATTTGTCGGACAAATCGTTTTTTAAAGCGATTTTGTCTGACTTATTTTGTGCGTGTATTTTGGTCCGACTTGGAGTATAATTTGTACGATATATAAGTAGCCTAGGGTTAAGGTTAGGGAAGATATTTCCAATGTATATTATCGCACAAACTATGGTTTAAATGAGCCAAAAAAACATGGTTCACAAAACGAATAGTTTTTTTCCAAACGGCGCTCCATACATAGCATATAATGATGGGCAGTTTAAAACAGGAATACCAGAAGGCTCACTCATTTTTCCCTTTTCACTGTAAAAAAGATCAAATATCACTTTTTCTCTTAAATACTTTGCCTTTGATCTTGGCCTACTTCAGATGCTGTTGACTATAAACCTTTTCTACAATGTTCGAAACACAAAAGTATTCCTACCAATTTCAGATGTAATCTTTTAAATGAAAAAAGAGTTGCTGAACAAAAATTCAAAAACTACTTTATCAGCCTCACAACTGCATTGGACTGCCTGGCCCTGGCCTGCCTTCTACAAAGCGATATCAAGTGACCAAACGTTAAGCAAACGTTTTCTCGTGCTATATTTTGGAATGAAATAAAAAATGACTGTGCATACGGAACTTTCCGCACGCTAACTGTTCTTATGCGGATGCAAAAAAATAGTTACCAGCAAACACCTCAAAAAACAAATAAGGTACTAAAAATAACAAAAAATAAAAACTTTTAAAAGAACTTGTTCAGAAAAAAAAAGTATCGATTAATTAATATCAATTTACCACGCAAAAAAATAGGGAAAAGCCCCAATCGATAATGAAAAAAAGTAGAGAATTCGATGACGAAAAAGTAGAGAATATCGATTATCGATTTCTAATCGATATTTTCAACCCTGATAAAATGTGCGCGTAGTAATAATGTGGATTCTCGGATTTGAATGTATTCTTGTGGAACCCCTAAATCAGGGGTGGGGGACCGGTAAAGCACAGCGAGCCATAATCGGTTGCATAATATTTTAAGCGGGTCACGTTAACTTTTGATTTTTAAATTCCGCCTTAAAAATATGCACTTTTACGTCGACAATTTATCAACCATTCGTCGTGAGTCATTCTTTACCGTGAAATTGAAGACTTTTGCGCGGTTTTTGCGTCACAAATGCAGCATGTTGTTGAAATGCGAAGAAGTTTTTAAGACAGAATAACATTTTCTAATCTACCGGTGTGTTGTACATTTAACAAAGTAGTGACGCGGGCCATCTTCAGAAGCTATGCGGGCCGCATTTAGCCCGAGGGCCGCAGGCTCCCCACCATTGCCCTGAATTGTAGTTGTTCCGCGGAACGCTGTTGAAAATCTCTGAGTTGAGTGGTTACCGTACATCGTAGAAGACAAGGTGGAGTATCGAACACGTATCTTTTGCTCCTTGTGTTCAATGCGATACGCCAACCACTCATCGTGGAAAACGACCTAGTTGAGCATCGAACCCACGACGCCTGCTCCGAAGCTCATACTTCACGTGTTCCATGTTTTGCAATTTTGTGTAGGAACTGTCTTGGATTCCGACAGCGCCACCTGTGTTCGAAGAGAAGCGTGTCCATGCACCAGAGGAGGGCAGACGTATAGAAACGGTGACGTCATCAAGCAGAATTGTAACAACTGGTGAGTAATGGCTCGTGTTTGATTCTCACATTGAGTGTACGGCCATGAGTACTTCGCTTTATGGTGTGTCGAGGAATTGGTATTTTGTAGTTGCGTATTTTTTATCCTATCACGAGAAAGTGATCAAAGCGCTATAACGAGATCGCTTAGGAGTTGCCAGCTTTTTGTCTACCTCTCTAAGATGGGGGAATCCCGTTAAGTGTCTTTCCCAACGGTACTACAACTAAATTTGCCGGCTTGTTCTCCACTCTGACCCTTAATGCTGAGCGTCAAGCAGGGAAGCTGTGAATAGCAATTTTAAAGTCATTGGTTTGACATGACTCAGAATGAAACCCGTAGCTTTAGAAGCAGGCGCTTTTACCACTCGGCCATGTGAGCTGAACTAGATCAACGAAGCGGAGCTGCTTCTTCGCGTAAGCTCTCATGATTATATAATCCAAAGATCAGGGGATGTTTCGAAGGTGTAATGTGGATTCATTTATTTCCAGTACGTGTGCGGGTGGATTGTGGAATTGCACAAACACAGAGTGTCCTGCGGTGTGTTCAGCCATTGGAGAGGACCATTACATCACTTTTGATGGAAAGAACTTCCAGGTAAGTTCAGGCAAATAATTGAATGTTTGATGAAGGTGGAGATCAAACGAAGAGCTCACGATAAGCATCACATCCAATATACGAGCAAAATGCTTGTAACTTCGAGTTAAGCCAGCGGTTCTCAACCGGGAGGCCATGAGGGCAAGAATCATCAACCTGTCAACGATCAACCACTTAGGAGGCTGCAGCCACTAAAATTGAAATACCAGCAAAATTTTGATTGCTAAGCTGGTCACTAGCGTTGAGATTCTGTTGAAGGGGACACAGACCATTAAAGTTGAGAAACACTGAGTTGACCAAATCATTGAAACAGTTGTGGACTAACAGAGACGAAAATTTCAAGTTGTTTTGATGTTTTTGTGTTTGTTCATATGACAAGAGTTAATTACTAGTTACTTACTCTGCGTGTATCACCGTTTCGTTTTGTACTCACACTCGTGGCTTTTCAGTTTTCAGGCGGATGCGAGTACGTGTTGGCACAATCAAAACCTAATGCTGAACAACCCTTCGCAATCTGGGTTCAAAATCCTGGGTGCGGTTTCTATGACAACGAAGCGTGCAGAAAAACAGTGTCGATCCGATTATGGAAAGGAGCCAGTTTCCGGTAAGAGAAATCGATATAACCAGCGATATTCGATACAAACCTTCACTCGGTTACGCAATTATGACCGATCTTACAAAACAATTGCTTTATTTTTTGTGTTTGATTTATTTTGGTTGAGTTTGTTTTAATTAAATTAAATTAAACGACGTTCATTTTGCCAGCACGAGCCACTCAGCTCAGTTGTTAAAAACATTCATGAAGGTGCAGGAGGTCTGGGGTTTGATTGCCGTGCCGGTCAATCGGATACAGTGTCGGCAACGGCTCGCCACCGCTGCGATGTTTCTTCGGAGCTGTGTTTCCCAGGCACTAAGCCGCGGAGATGGATCCTGCCGCTTGTTACACGCTTCCTTGTAATACCGCGAATGTAATGAGGTTTTGATTTTTTCCCCTTTTCACAGTTTTCTTGCGAACGGCAACGTAATGCAAGGTTCCCGGATGCTGCAACTTCCTTACGTTGATCCGGACACTGGAGCTCACTTCCGGAAACTCTCCTACACTTTTTTCTCCATGAAGACGGATTCCGGAATCCAAGTGATGTGGGATGGAAAGCACCGAATTTATGTGAAACTGACTCCGGCTTTCAAGAACAAGGTTAGTAGAAGCAGCAGAAGCAAGAATTTTAATTAATGAATTGAACTTAAATCTAACCCACCAAAATCTTTTGCTAAACTACACGTAATTAGAAAAATTTGATTGCTATTGGGATTCAAACCCACGCCCGCACCAACCAGTGACGTATCACCAGCCCAAGGGTTGCGGCGAGTCTTTACCGGAGACGCGGCCTTAACCACTCGGCCATCGTAATCTGATGCCGGAGAAGCCGAATTTCTCGTATATAAGCTAAGACTAATTCATTATCCCACAATAAGCAGCCAACCTATTCTTTAGTAGCAGCAGTGTTTTTTATTTCGGCACCGCCATCAACACAATACAGAATGCGATAAGATGAAGGAAATATAACAAGAGTACAAGAAAAGAGGCAAGAAAACGATTAACGTTATGACATGCAGGTAGAAGAGGAGTTTAAAAATATACAGGAGTGGGCATGGTTTCAACACTCAGTTGCAACACTCAGGTTAGAACAAAAGAAAAGGTTAGAAGAAATGATCCGTGAATGGGATCCTGGTGGGACTCGAACCAGTCATGCCTGATTATAACAAGTTGTTTTTCAGGTTCAAGGTCTCTGCGGTCTCTATAACCTCAACCAAGTTGACGACTTCACTCTTCCTTCTGGCGCAACCACCATCGATGTGGCAGAGTTTGGCAACGGTTGGAAGACGAACGCGCTCTGCAGCATGAATGAAGCGGCTACTGGCGTCACAGTGGACGCGTGCCAGATCGCAAGCGAGTACGCGACACACGCCACGGTCACGTGTGCGCAGTTGAAACTTGGTGAGTGATTAAAATCGTTTTTTCATATTTGTGACCGGTCGGTTGGCGTTATGGATAAAGACATCGCTGCCATCCTGGTAGGTCGTGGGATTGATTCCCGGGCCGTGCAGATCTAACACAGTGTCACCTACGACTCGCCATTTCTGTGACGTTTCTGTGTTGCCCATGCACTAAGTCGCGGAGATGGGTCCCGCCGCTCGCTGCACACATCCGCATGATAAGGCGAGTGTAATGAAAAAAAAAATGCTTTGAAGAACTAAAAATACTTTGTGTCCTTGTTACGATCTGGTACAACGTTATAGCTTGAAGGTTGCGTTTTATTGCGATGTGTATGGCCTTGGTGAGTGTTGCATGAAATGCTGTTGGTTCCGTCGCATTTTTTTGATAGAAATTTAGGCTTTTAATTTTTCATAACTAAAAATCAAATCTTCATTCTACTCGCGGTATTGCGCCGAAGCGTGTAACGAGTGGCGGGATCCATCTCCGCGACTGAGCGCCTGGACAACACAGCTCCGAAGAAGCATCACAACGGTGGCGAGCCGTTGGCGCCAGTGTTTGATTTGACCGGTCCGGGAATGGAACGCAAGACCTCCTGCCCCGATAAAGATGTCTCTAGCCACTACAGCAAGCGGCCGCTACCAAAAGTAAAATCTGCAACTCCAACACTTTGTTGAATACAACGTCGCACAATTAACACTTCACCATTTACAGGATCATTCCGACCTTGCAACGCCATCGTGTCCCCCGACCCATACATCTCGATGTGCGAACACGACGTGTGTCATTGTTACCATAAATTCGCCGCCGACTCTGAAGCTTGCAAATGCACAATCTTCAGCGCATACGCACGCGCGTGCGCAGTAGCCGGTAGCCCGATCAGTGGGTCACCTACTTGGCGTGAAACGGCCCAGTGCGAGGAATCATGTGCGATGGGGAGAGTGTGGGACGAATGTGGGGGTGGAGAGTGCGAAGTCACGTGCCAAATGATCAGCAATGGAACAGCCAATCAGTGCACAGAGGTGAGTGAAGGGGGGATTTCTCGTTAAGTGCCTGCGCAAAATCACACTGAGAAGTGCGGTTTGAGTTGCTCGGTGGTTTCACTTACGCGCTGATTTCAAAATTATCCAGGTCAGAGCTTCTCGCACGGAAGGCATGGTACATTAGCCAGGTTGCCACGAACGCAAGATTATGAACGGTAATTAACCAGTGAAGGCCAGCGGATAGTTGCAGCCTCTACGAATGAAATACCGACACAAAATTTTTTTGCTGAGCAGAGGGCCACAGGTGTTAAGAGTCTCCAGAAGGTCAATAAACCATGAAAGGTTGAGAAGCACTGTTCTACATGAAGAAAATGCTTCACTTCTACTCTGCCTCTCATGCTTCAAAATACTTTCCAGATTTGAAATAATATTTAGAAAACCGTTTTTACGTTAATTAATCGATCCAATTCGGTGTTTCCCAGATGATTGGTAGCCACAGATTGTTCAGCTCAATCAATTTAGTATTTGTCCCAGTGATTCTTGTATCAATAAATAGTTGTTTTAAACTAAATAATGTGTATGAAATAATATGTTGTATCATTTATGTGTCGTGTTTTGCAGGGTTCTGAATGTGTCGAGGGTTGTAGGTGTCCGGATGGTCAAGTATTCGATGAAACTGCGAACTCGTGTGTGGACATTGCGAGTTGCTCGTGTTACCACAGGTGGGTGTGTAGTCAGGCTTGTATGATTGTTGAAATATGATTGTCATGAAAAATAGTTTGGCCACTAGAGGTTGAGTAGTAGAGCGCCTGTCCTTGCAACGGTAGACTGAGATTTGATTCGGAGCCCGGTCAAACCAGAGACTGAAAAATTTATATTCACAGCTTCCCTGCTTGACGCTCCGCATTAAAGGGACAGTGTGGAGAACAATACGGAAAGTTTACTTGTTGTGCCGTTGGGAAAGGTACTTAGCGGGATTCCCCCGTTTTCGAGGAATAGATGGCTGGCCAGCAACTCTTTAGCGAGCACGTTACAGCGCTTTAATCGCTGTTTTGTGAAAAGAAAAAATTCTTGTTTTCAAATAAAATATAATTTAAATCGTTGTTCGTAGCGTAGCGATTAAAATAATATACTTTTTGCTAGAAACGTCGCTTACTCACAAGGATCAAAGCGTCAATCTCTTTGTGACGAATGCTCATGTAACAATGGAGCATGGACGTGCTCCCACATCGAAGGATGCTCAGTGGCTGAGCTTTGCACTGATGTAAGTAGCTTGCATCTGAGGTGTCCGCATGGCCGTCTCAAGGCTTTCGGAGGGCTCCGGGGCTAACTTTCCTGGGAAGGGGCAGATATGCTTTTGTTAAAGCCTGATTGTGACGACATCAGCAGACTTTTTTCAGGGAACGCTAATTACTGAGGGCCACCTGCCATGATTTTGCCCCAGGACTATATCCCCCCAGCTGGGAGTTTATTTTTTTGAGATTCCGAATCCCATCCTGCTCCAAACAAACAAACTCAGACTCCAGCTCTAGCTCCTCTGAAGGCCGGAAATCAAAATTCCGACTCCGGTTTCGACTCCTGCCTCTCACATCCACGAGCATGACTTCGGTTCATTTTCACGACGATGACTTAAGTGGCCTGAAAAGGGGCAGTTTTAACGTTAAAGTGAACTCCGACTCCAATAAAATTTGTTTGACTCCGGCTCCGCATCTGGCTCATGGAGACTGCTGGCTTGCCCAGATTGCCGGATAAATATGGAGCAAAAAAGTTAACGTGGTTGAAAATTGTTTAGGGAATGGAATGGAGCAATTGTACGGAGTGTCAGGGCACATGTGGCAACATGCATGTGGCCTGTGAACAGGAAGGGTGTCACGAAGGATGCGCCTGCCCCAAGGGGACTGTTTTGAGTGAGGGAAAGTGTATCTCCCCCGATAACTGTCCCTGTCATTTCCGAGGAAAGAGTTACCGTGAAGGAAGCTGGATCAAGCAGGATTGTAATTTCTGGTAAGTGTGGGGGTAACCTAAGTAGGAGAGGGGGATGATTTCTTTCTTGCGTTTACTTTGATTTGTGAGGTCGTAGTATTGTTTCAGGAAACCATTCAGTTCATTGTTGATTTTATATTTTAGCCGATGCAAGAATACTGAGTGGCAATGCACAGAGAGAGAATGCCCTGCTTACTGCTTTGCTTATGGTGACCCTCACTACGAAACCTTCGATAAAAGACGCTTCGAGTTTCACGGGGATTGCACCTACGTACTCGCCGAAGACTTCTGCGGTGACGGAGTCGGAACTTTCCGGATCACTGTGGAAAATGTTCCGTGTAGTACGGGCGGAGTTACGTGCACCAAAGCTGTGAAGGTTGGTAACCCATGCCGGTTTGAAACCGGTTGAAGAAATTTCCGATTTGCAGAACGGATTTACCTTTTTTTCCAGATCCAACTTTACGACACCATTATTCAAATGATTCGTGGAGTGCAACCTGTTGTGGGAAGAAATCCGTTTGCAAAGGAAGGAACTCCGAAAGCGGATTTCAAGATCAGTAGAGCTGGCTTGTTTACAATTGTTAAGACGAAGGTGATACTACTTCGTGCAGATTTGTCGCTGTCCAGTTTGACGCCAGTGTGTCGCTGTCCAGTTTGTCGCCGTCCAGTTTAACGCTGCATAGTTGTTGAGAATAACCACGTTGGTTCTATGAGATTTGTAGTGACATGGCATAGGGATTTGTTTCATAAAAGAATAAACTGGGTTTTGTTTGCCCCATGCTCTTGCATGGTTTTTCTAATTACCCCAAATTATTCACCGTAGTTTTAGTAGGTTGTTGCTTGTTATGGTGGTTTAAAGATCGATAATCTCTGACAAATTCAGGAAAGCAAACTCTGGCGCTAAAACAGCTAAGCTCGCGTGAAAGGGAAGCTCTATTATTTATGTATCAACTGCCAATACGTGAAGTAACCAGAGTTTTCTGTGTGCGCGTCAGCGCTTCTCTGTCGGTGATGATGACGTCACAAGTATTGATAGTGATTATGACGTCACAAGTCTGTTTCTTTCAGATCGGCCTCACGATCATGTGGGATGTGGGAACTCGTGTTTATGTGAAACTAGAACCCAGGTTCAAATCCCAGGTTTGCGGTCTGTGTGGAAACTTCGATGGAAATGCACTCAATGATTTTACAACCAGACAAGGTTGGTTGTTATGTCATAATGCTATGACGTAGCTACCACAGTCATGTGCTACGTCATCAATGTTGTCATACATTAAATACAAATTCAACAAATTTTTAGGAGAAATTGAGTCGCTTCCTCATACGTTCGGAGATAGTTGGAAAGCGTTCAGCTCGTGTCCAAGATCCGATGAGGAGCCAATTCATCCGTGTTTCGCGAATCCGCAGCGAGCGGATTGGGCGCGATTCTCCTGCCGCTTCATTCGGGAGTCCCCATTTTCCGAGTGCCATGCATTCGTCGACCCAGAGCCTTACTATCAGTCTTGTTTGTGGGATTCGTGCGGTTGTGATAGAGGCGGTGACTGCGAGTGTCTGTGCACGGCCATCGCGGCGTACGCGCGCGAATGCAACGAGATGAGAGTGCATATCCGATGGAGATCAACCGGGACTTGCGGTGAGTGGGGATTATGCGGTAGAGTGCGGAGTGGAGAATTAATTTCTTGTTTGTAATCAGGACTTCAATGCGAGAATGGAATGGAGTATCAGGAATGCGGGACAACTTGCTCTGCGGAGTGCTGGGCGGAGTCGCAAGACGAAGGATGCACCAACACTTGTGTGGAGGGATGCCACTGCAGGAATGGGACAGTTCTTCACGAGGGGAGGTGCATTGAGAGGCAGCAGTGCCCTTGCCGTGTGGGCAACCTCATCATTCCCAACGGACAGAAGTTGTCTTACAATTGCATGGACTGGTGAGGAATTTTGTTAAGATTTTATATTGCATGATGGAGATGTCTAGACAATTATTTTGCATTAAACTATGTTTTAAAATGGCAACACATTGATTGATTTATGCTCCTGTCACGAGAAAGCGACGGAAGCGCTATGCATAGGACAAACCCAGACTTGCTTAGAAGTTTTGCTTCCGTTTTTTTTGCTTGAGTTTTTCTTCTGACTTCTTTAATTTGCTGCTTGTTAGATAACTAAATAAACAACTAAAAAACTTAACATAGAATGATAAGAAAGAGTAAGAATACAAAACGCAAACACTACGACATCTGTATATTATTTCACTCCTTTTTAGCTACTGCACTGGAAGTCGACTTCGATGCAGTGGAACTCCTTGCTCCGGGTCTACTCTTCCTCCTGATGTCGAAGTACCCACTACTACTCCTGTGTCATCCACAACTGCTCCCGTCTCCACAACTGCTTCTGCATCTGCTACCACGGGATTTGTTCCAACAACAACGGAAGTTATTGAAGTAAGAACAAAATGAACAAAGATTTTCATAAAGAATTTCAATTAATGAATTGAACTTGAATCTAAACCACTAAGATCTTCTGTTTCTGACTACAATTGGGATTGGAACCCGCGCTCGCACCTACCAGTGACGTGTCACCAAACCAATGGTTGCCGCGAGTCTTTACTAGAGACGCGGCCTTAACCACTCGGCCATCGTAATCTGATGCCGGAGGAGCCGAATTTCTCGTATTTACGTTAAGACTAATTTATCATTCCATTATAAGCAGTCAACCCGATCAGCTACTAAACTTCGGTAAAACTTTTATCGCTCACTCTCATTGAAATGGAATTTTGGTGACGATAATGACTTTAAATAATCGACTCATTTGTCTCAGGAAACCACGACTGTTCCTGTTACCTCCACATCATCAGAGAGGCCTGCCACTTCAACTACTGCAAGCACAGAGGCTACTACAATCGCCGAAGTGGTCACCACTGCGGAAACCACGGCCACTGCCGCCGCCACTACTACCGTTCCTACCAAGACTACTTCAACAGAAAAATGTATGTAGTAGTTCGGATGTAAAAATGATACATGCTTAGCTTGATGATTTCGAAGATTTGTAATCAGGAGGTTGCGGAGTTCGATTCTTGGACTAGACGTTATTGCTTCGGAAAGACACATGACGCACCACTAGATGAAACTAAGATATAATTTGCTAAGGCTTGAAAACACTAGCAAGCAATGTTTTAAACGTTTTTTTGCTGATACTCGAGATGCAGACTCAATCTTGGATCCAGGGC
Source organism: Trididemnum miniatum (assembly GCA_964006365.1). NCBI lineage: Eukaryota > Metazoa > Chordata > Ascidiacea > Aplousobranchia > Didemnidae > Trididemnum > Trididemnum miniatum. The sequence continues at coordinate 27,717,114 of OZ023238.1, read as the reverse complement.
CGCGAACTCGAACTTGCTGAACTCGGCCTTTTTACCGAACTCGGACTTAAACTCGATTAAAACGTTAGCGAGTTTGCAGCGCTGGTTGAATGCGTAAAAACTTCGTTGCGCCAACAAGTGATCTGTCAACAGATTGCGCCGGCGGGATGGAGCCGGTCCGATGCGTCGATCCTTGTCCTAGCAAATGCCACTATCTCGCACAAGATCGCGCTTGCGTGGCGACCAAGGTTTGCTTTCCCGGATGCTCGTGTCCGAAGGGAAAAGTGTTGGGAGAAGAAGGGAAGTGTGTGGAGCCCATGGATTGTTCGTGTAAGGATGAGGATGGAAACAAACACGAGGTAAGCACGCGGACTCGTCTTCAACTCGATTCCTAACATTCTCACATCACGTTTCTATGCTTTGTCATTAAGTCACTTTTTGAGAAAAAATCCAATCTTCACTATACTCGCGGAATTACGCCGAAGCGTGCAACGAGTTCCGGGGCCATCTCCGCAGCTTAGCGCCTGAGCAACACAAAAACGTCGCAGCGGCGGCTAATATTGAATTTGACCGGTCTGGAAATCGAACCCAGACCTCCCGCATCAACAGCGACATCTTTTAACCACTTAGCCAACCAGCCGATGCTGTTAAACTACAGTAAAAGCAGCGAAGTGCTTTCACGCGGAAACTATCTCGTTACTACGGGATCCTTCTAATGGTTTGTTCATTTTCAGCCTGGCAGTTCATGGAAACGTGGAGAGTGCGAACGCTGCACGTGTTTCAACAACCAAGTCGAGTGCGACCCAGTTGTGTGTTCAGATGTTGAGTGCAAGGAAGGCATGTCCATGGCCAGTGTAGCCGGGTCTTGCTGTCCCGTCTGCGTGCCTTCAACCACCTTCCCATCACTTGCGACCACCCAGGGACCTATTTCAGCTGCAACGACTACGAAGCCAGCTGTTTGTGGTGAAAGTGAGTGGAGTGAGATTGTGCGATGAGGGCAACCGACCGCCGGCTCAACAGCTCAGATGGCCGAGTGGCGAGAGCGTCTGCCTCTGGAGCTGTACACTCCGGTTTGATTTCGAGTGGAGCCAAACCAATCACTTTAAAATTGCTATTCACAGTTTCCCTTCTTGACGCTGAGCATTGAAGGGACAGTGCGGAGAGAACAAGCCGGCAAGTTTACTTGTTGTGTTATTGGGAAAGGCACTTAGCAGAATTCCCCATCTTAGAGTGGTAGACAGGTGGCTGGCAACTCCTAGCGAGCTCGTTATAGCGCTTTGATCGTTTTCTCGTGATAGGAGAATAAATATGCGAATACATACAAAATACAATTTTCAGACGAGGAATATGGCATATGCTCTTGCACCCCCACTTGCTTCGATATTTCAAACAACAACTCGACCTGTGAAGGGGGGCCGGAACCCGACATGTCCGGAAAGTGTTGTTCATGCAAAGAGGGAATGGCCCGCGATGACGTTAGTGGGAAATGCATTCCGATAGAAAGTTGCCCCTGTTTGAGTGTCGATGGTGAGTCCCAGGAAGTAAATGTGGAGATGAAAGTCAGGTTCAAACAAATTTGAAATGATCCAGTCGGCGTAGAGGTTAAAGACATCGCTATCTGTGCGGGAGGTGTGGTTTCGATTTCCGGGTCGGTCGAATCGAAAACAGAGTTTCGCCAACGGCTCACCACCGCTGCGATGTTTCTTCGGAGCTGTGTTGTCCAGGCGCCCGGCCGCGGGGATGGATCCCGCCACTCGTTACACGATTCGGTGTAATACCGAGAGTATAAAGAAGATTTGATTTTTGATTTACTTTTTCATCTTCAATCAGGTGATTTTTTCTTTTGCCCACGTCGTTCTACGTATTGTCTGTGCGATCTTAATGATTTGTGGAGTTGAAAATATATGACGAAATTTGCGGAGATTGCCTAAATTAGTTATTTATTCTCTTGCAAAGAAGAAAAGTGCATGAACACTGAGATCACTCCATAGCTGAGTGGATAGAGCGTCTGCCTCTGGAGCTGTAGACTCGGGGTTGATTCCCAGTCGAGTAGAACCGATTGGTATTCACAGCTTCCTTGCTTGACGCTCAGCATTAAAGGGACAGTGTGGAGAACAAGTCCTTGAGTTTACTCGTTGCGCCGTTTATGAAGGCGCTTAACGAGGTTCCACATCTTAGAGTGGTAGACAGATGGCCGGCAACTTCTAGTCGAGCTTGTTAACGCTTTGATGGCTGCTCATGATAGAAGGATAAATATGCAACTTAGATGCAATCGAGTCGAGCATACTCTGTTATTGATTGCGACCTTTTCATTTAGGTACCGTTGTTATGGCAACTGAAGAAATTGAGCGTGGATCATGCACTAGATGTCAGTGCATGGATGCTCGGCTCCGGTGCGCCAACTACTGCACAGTGACAAGCTGTGATGATGGACACAAGATGGAGACAGACAGCGATGGTTGTTGCTACTGCGTTGCTACTGGTAACATCACGCCTGTTCGCGTCGACTTCTCTATTTTACCATTAACTGTTTTATAACAGAGCAAACCACAACTACTTCCACCGTCAGTGACGTAACCACAGCCATTGTGACGTCATCAGCTCCTACTACCGCCATCTCGTGTGCATGCAAGCCAGGCTACATTGCTTGTGACTCGTGTTCAAAATGTGTGCTTGAATCAAAGATATGTGATGGAGTGAATCAGTGTGAAGATAAGAGTGATGAGGAAGATTGTCCTTGCGCTTACAATGGCGAGCTCAAACAGGTGAGAAGAGGAATACTGAATGTTTATTCCTTGGTTGACTCTGTTTACTTAATAATTTTAATAGTGACGCATATACAATACATCGTAACTAGCATCATGTGCATCATATCACCTAAATAAGCATCAAACTCGCGACTTTGGGTTCAGGAGTCCAACCACTCGGCTAACTTCATGCTCGATGGCCAACTGGATAGAGTGTCCGCCTTCGGAACTATAGACTAGGGTTTGATACCGAGTCGGGTCAAACCAATGACTGTAAAATCGCTATTCACAGCTTCCTTGCTTGACGCTCAGCGTTAAAGCGAGAACAAGTCGGCAAGTTTTCTTGTACGTCCGGGAAAGGCACTTAGCGGGATTTTCCCATCATAAAGTGGAAGACCAATGGCTGGCAAGTTCTAAGCGAGCTTGTTTTGGCACTTTGATCGCTTTCTCGCGATAGGAGAATAAATATGCAACTAAATGCAATACAAAAATAAATTAACGTTATCTAATATTTTAGGATGGTGAGAGTTGGCCCACTAGTGAATGCGAGAAGTGCACTTGCGACAACCGCAAGGTGTTGTGCAACAACACATGTACTGCGGTGTGCCAACCCGGCTTCTACTTGCAGATGTACGAAGATGAAAGGTGAGTTGTGTTTGAGTCTTGTTAAATTGCGGTAATTGATATTTTGTTTGTCGCGCAGATGTTGCAGCTGCGAGCTCGCCAGTACTTCGGCACTTTCAACTGGTGTAGTCTCGACCACTTCTGGCGCTGGTCCGGTATCAACTACTACCAGCCCAAAACCAGTTTCGACAACCGAAGAATCCGTTACTTTCCCCATCTCATCCACCACTGGCCCCGTCCCATCAACCACTGGTCCAGTTACTGGTGGTGTTTCGACCACTACTGGTCCTATCTCGTCTACTACAAGCGGTGCAGTGGTATCGACCACTGAGAGCAACTTAGTGACCACCACTGTGTCCACGACAAATGTGGTCGAAGAAACCACAAAGGGTAAGCAGAATCGCCGCTACAAATTCGTTTCAATGTTAATAACTACGAAGTAACGAGAGAATGGGAGAGTTTGCGTTGACCCTACATGCTCCCACTATGCACATACCATGTATTCATGTTAACCTGGGTTCACTTCCTGGATTGGTCGCTCGTCGCATGAACTCCTCTCTGGAGAGTTGTTTTGTCGCTCGAAGTATTTTTGCGGAATGGTTTAAGACATCGCTATCGTCGCGGCAGGTCTTCGGTTCGATTCCCGGGCTGGTCAAGACGAACATAGAGTCGCCAATGGCTCGCCACCGCTACAATGTTTCTTCGTAGCTGTGTAGCCCAAGCGCTAAGGCGTGTAGATGAACCCGAGTACTTGCTACACGCTTCAGGGTAATATCGCGAGTTTAATAAAGATTTGATTTTGATTTGAAGTGTTTTTTAGGTCTGTGTGTGAGTGCACTCGGCATGGAAAGCGGAGATATCAGCAGCAACCAAATATGGGCATCGAGTTATGCTCCGGGGAGGAATCCTGAATACGCCAGAATTCGTTCGCGGCTCGATGCGGACACAGAAGAGAGTGTTGTGTCGTGGTCACCCAAAGATAATGACGAGCGCCCGCATTTGGAGGTGTCTTTCTTGCAACCCACTGAAATCACGGCCATCGCTACCCAGGGAGGCGGTGACGGGCAATTCGTGAGGGAGTACATGGTGGAGTACGCTGATAGTGAGGGGGTGAAGATGATAACAGAGGAGGTTGTGGGAGCTGATGGAAAGATTAGCGAGCAACCTCTTGTCTTCTCAGGTCAGTGATGGTGATAAACTGAGTGCTATCATAAGGTAGTAATTGTTTGGAGATTGTTTTCCGCAAAAAGCGGAAATCAATCAATTAATTATTATGTCACATCTCTAGCGCTGAATATACACCGCTAAATTTGGCAGCAAGGCCAAGTGTTTGGGGCGTCGTTTTTGCGACGGCAATGATCGCAAGGTTGATGGTTCAACTCCCATCCAAACCTCGTTTTTGTGTCGTTGAATAAGATGCTTCACGGTAATCTCCGCTTGGTGGAATCTAACAAGCAGCAAATTAAACTAGTCAGAGGTTAAACTCAAGCGGAAAACTGGGAAACAAATACAACTCCTAAGCGAGTGTGGATTCGTCCTATGCTTAGCGCCTCCGTCGCTTTCTCGTCACAGGAGGATAGAAATGAAGAAATCACCATTACTTATAATGTACACAGGCAACAGCGATAGCTTCTCCGTGGTGAAAAACCGCTTGCTGACTCCAATCGTGGTCAAATTGATCCGCATCGTTCCTATGATGGATCCGGGATTTCCGATCAGCCTCCGTATAGAGGTATATGGATGCGGAGAAGGGGATGAATCCGTTCAGGAGACGACAACTCCGTCTTTTATTGTTGAAACAACAAAGAAAACAATTGTGACGTCAACAGAGCCAGTAGAGAGCACTGTAAAGCCAGGTAAGCTAAGAATAACGTCAGAATCTTTGCGGACAATGTACTGTACTTAATTAGTAATAATTAACGTCGTCACGGCTAGCTGTGAACGCTGAGTTCTATTGTCGTTGTTTTCCCAACTGTATCATGTCGGAGTTTTTCATGCGAAGTTGCATCTTCACTCTGTCCAGTGTCCATATGTCCAGTTTTCGTGGGCTTTAGTACCGTGGTTCTTAATTCTAGTTTTTGCTTAAAACTTATTATGATGCAGAAACTAGAACCAAGCAACACGGGCTAAAGTCCATGAAATCGGACATGTCGACAGGATCCTTGATAAATTTCTATTTTTGGTAAACAATAACGCGATCTTGATTGTTGACGTCGTAACTTTGTGATCTTCGTCGTCTGAGTGAAAAACATTTCTGAATTTTTGATTAATGACAGAATCAACCACTGTGAAAGTCACCGAGACCACAACCAAGGAACTGGTGACCTCAAAACCAGCTGAAATAACCATGGGACCAGGACAAACAACCATGGGACCAGCGGAAACTACAAAATCCCCAACAGTATCGGTCGAAACAACCACTACTGGTAGGATACATGTACCCTGTTCACATATTCAATATTCTTGGGCTTTAGGCCGACGGTTCTAAGCCCTACTTTCTGCGTCATAATCAATCATTGATGTCATAATTAAAAAATTGATTACGACGCAGAAACTAAAAACAAGAACTGTGGGCGTAAACCCCACGATATTGAGCATGTGGACAGGTTGATAGTGAGTGTATAAGTTCGTTGTCATGACGACGTTGTTACGTTCCAGTTGTGGAGACAACGACGAGCGTTGTGAGTTCCAATCCTCCCGAGGTTTGCGACTTTGACATGGGATTGGATATGAAGGCGACAAACACCATTAACGCTGCTTCGCTCACTGCGTCCTCATCAGCGAAAGATAGCTCCCCTGAATATGGGAGGTTGAATTATGAAGAAGATGACGTGGCTCTTGCGTGGAGACCTGCTCTTGACGTCACCGGGCAATACTTGCAGGTACGCGCGCGAATTGTCCAAGCCCTGCAGCAGGACCTTGTTTTTTGACAATTTTGCTTTTCTGGTACTGAACTCCAACCTAAATCTTATCGGCATCAGTTGATGTCAGATCTTGCTGTAGGTGAGATCATTGCAAGTTAAAGATATTTTAGCAGACGTCGATACGATTCAATTTCAATACTAACCATGCTCCGGTCGCTTGCTAGGTCATACATGCTGTCACGTGATCATCGCGCATGCTAATCACGTGATCATCATGCAGGCTAATCACCAGACCATCATACATACTAATCACGTAATCACCTTTACGCTTCAGATCAGCTTTGATCGCTCTGTGGTGGTGACGTCAGTCCTCCTCCAAGGTGAGGGCGAGGAAGGCTGGGTGACGAAATTCGCCGTTCAAAGCAGCAAGGATGGGTTGGAATGGAGATATGTGGTGGAAGATGGATTGTCCGCTGAGAATCCGTTGATCTTCAGAGGAAACCAGGATGGAGACTCCGTTGCCGAGGTAACCTTATGTTTTATGAAGTGAAAACCATTGTGGACCGCCATATTGGATAGAAAAATACTGTTTGTTGCTTGTGGCACCAGCTGCAATACGTCATGACTGTATTACGCCGAAGCGTATAACGAGTGGCGGGATCCATCTTCGCGGGTTAGTGCTTGGAAACACAGCTCCGAAGAAACATCGCAGCGATAGCGAGATGTTGACGACACTGTGTCCGATTTGACCACGCCGGGAATTGAACCCCAGATTTACCGCACCAAAAGCGATGTTCTTAACGACTACTCTTGTCTTCTTTTATGACGATATTTATTCTTACCAGATTCTCCTTCCGTTCCCGGTGGAAGCTCTCGCGATTCGAATTCTTCCCATGGCCTGGCACCAAGCCATTGCTCTTCGGGTTGATCTAATGGGATGTTATAGAGAGATGTCAACAACCACAGAAAAAACCACCTCTACACACGTGGTCACTACTACGTCACAACCCAAGGTAGTTCTTTTATTGTGAGATCATAGAACGAATTCAAATTTCAACTGAAACAAAATCAAACCTTTTTTGCATGGTGGTATTAGAGTGGCGAGGACCATCTTCGCGGCTTAGCGCTTGGACAACACAGCTTCGAATAAACGCTCCAGCGGTAGCGAGTCGTTGACGACACTGTGTCCAATTTTACCAGCCGGGGAATCAAACCCCAGACCTCCCGCACTGATAGCGATACGCTCAACAAATGAGCTGACCTGCCGGTTCTAATCTCCGCTACGTCACAGGAAACGTTTACAACTCTTTCGAGTGGAGAGACCAGTTCGAGCGTTGTCATGGAAACAACTACCAATACGGAAATGCTACCGACAACCACAACCACAATGGTTGTTATAACCGGAAGTAATGGTGTCAAGACCACTGAACTACCAGTTTCTACAACCACGAAAATATCAGAAAGCTCTACAGCTCCGTTGTTTTCCACCTCTAGCCGACCAGCAGTGGTGTCAACCACAACATCAAGCAAACCATTCACAAGCACCAGCGGAGTGGAAGGTTCCACCACTAATGGTGAATATGAGCAAGTCTGTTTACTTTTCTGTGCGATTTTGGCAGCTCAATTGGTTTGTTTAGTTTGTAAACAAACAAATTTATGTTATAACGTTTCAAGTCAAAAAAATCAAATTTTCATTGCACTTGCGGTTTTACACCGAAGTGTGTAACGAGTGGCGGGATCCATCTCCGCGGCTTAGCGCCGGGACAACACAGCTGCGAAGAAACACCGCAGCGGTGGCGAGCCGTTGGCGACACTGTGTCCGACTTGGCCGGCCCGGGAATCGAACCACGCCAATCTGCAGTTCTCTTGTAATGTTTGACATCCCATCTTTTTAGGACCACCAGAAAAGGAAACCACTGTAGCGATTGTATCGAAAACAACCAGTACTTCGACCGAAGTAGAATCAACCACTGTCGGTTAGTATTTGAATAGCTATTGAGTTGTCATCAGAACCATTGTGTCATGCCCCTTTTGGCTTTGTTTTTTTTTTAAAGAAAAAATGTTGCTAAGTGACTGAAATATACCAGACTCTTTTAAAGACTTTTGCAGTTTATGTCCCCCCCCCCCCCCATTTAAAATTTCTCGCTACGTCACCAGTTGTCTTAAAGGGAAATCTTTGCTCAGGAACAAAATGAACTCATCATTTCGGAGTAAGATTTAGGAGCTTGTGTCATAAAATATAATTATCACTAAATCATGGAACCACTAGAGCCTGCTTTCGGGTCTTCAGGTGGTTATCCAATTCAAATGGAACCAGTTGCACATATAATTGTGATGTGTTTAAGTCAAAGCAGGTGGCAAGTTCAACTCCAATTTTCTGAGAGGTAACATTTTTGAACAGCATGAGCTAATACTGGATAGCTCTATTCGTAAGACAACCTCACCTGACCTGTTAAAGCGTTTCCAATCAACTCTGAATTTCACAATTCTACTTTTTAGAAATTTGCGACGATAAAATGGATTTCGAGAACTCCGTCAACATTGCTGACGTCATAAGTGCGTCATCATGGAAGGAAGGAAGTGAGCCAAGTGAAGTGCTGATCCGCAGTGACGATTCAACGACGTCATGGTCGCCCAGTGACGATGATTCTAGCCCCTACGTTGAGTTACGATTTCCTTCCCCTGTTAAGGTGACGTCACTTGTTACCAAAGGAGGAGATAATGGTGAATTTGTCCCCAAATTTACTCTGAAAACTTCCCCCGATTATGATGAGAAGCCAGTAGATGTCACTGTGTCCACGATGTCACCATCTGGAAAAATCGAAGAAAAACAAAAAGTTTTTGTCGGCAATGATGATGATGTCACTCCAGTGAAACACGTGATCGATCAGCCAATCATCGTTGCCGTGATTCAAATTCATCCAATCAGAAGTGAGCCTGAAGGTCCAATCAGTTTAAAAATAGAGATCAGAGGTTGTTTGGAGGAAAGTTCAACCACCGTCCCTGCCATCGTAGAGATAACCACGGTGAAGGGAGTTATCTCCACCACCATGGTGCCCCCCAGTGAAAAGAGCACTACCAGCCCGCCAGGGGTTGCAAGCACACCAGGAGGAGAAATGACAACATTAATGGAAACGTCACCGATTGTTGTTGAAACCACCACTACTGTGACGAAAGTGGTTACCCCTGAGGTGGAAGCTACCACGTCAAGCATCCCGGCCGAAATTTCAACTACAACAACAACTAAGGAAGTGGCCACTACCACAGTTGAGTCTTTCACCAGTTCAGGCTCAGGGGTCACAACCCCAGAGGTCGATACTATCCCAAGTGAAACCACAACTGAAGAAGCGAAGCTGTGTGATGACGCGATGGGAATTGAATACGGAGTCAGTAACGTGATCCTGCAACCGATATTATCGGCATCCAGCAATTCAGACCAAGCGGATCACGCTCGTTTGAATTACGTTGATGAGAAAGGTGAGGCTGCATCATGGAAACCTGAGGACGACGACGACGCTCCTTGGATCGCAGTCACTTTCCAACATCCGGTCATTGTGACGTCAGTGTTGATGCAAGGAAGTGGATCGAGCGACCAATACGTCACGGAGTTTACGGTTGAATATACAACAAAAGATAACAATGAATTGCGTCCAATTGTAAACGAACGTACATCTGAGCCTCAATTGTTCAACGTTAACGTTCGCGATTTCGAGTCAGTTCAAATTTCTCTGCCTCAAAAATTAGAATCCGTTCAATCGATTAGGATTGTGCCAGTTGCTTGGGTTACTTCACCCGCTATGAGATTTGAAATCAAAGGTTGCTATTTGCTGGTATCAACCACGACTCGAACAACTACTCAGTCAAGTATGGTTGTATCAACAACTTCGAGGTCTCCTGCGCACACTACTGCTCCTCCATCTGCTCAAACTACTACAGGGTTTGTTGCTGGTGCAACCTCCGCTGCAGCACCTTCCAGAAGTTCCACTACTCACGCCATGCCGACGTCAAGTGAGATCACTTCATCCACAATCAACATGTTGGAAACCACCAGTGGCTCACTTGTGTCTATCACGTCAGCTCAACCACAAGCTTCAACTACTTCCACTGGTGGAGCTGCAACTACGAACGTTAGGAGCACCACAACAGTGGAGGGCGTGAGCACCACATCACCAGAGGGCGTGAGCACCACTTCATCAAGCGGAGTGAGCACCACATCGCTAGGAAGCGTGAGCACCACATCATCAAAGAGCGACAGCACCACATCACCAGAGGACGTGAGCACCTCATCATCAAAGGGAGTGAGCACCACTTCATCAGAGGGAGTGAGCACCACATCACCGGGAAGCGTGAGCACCACATCATCAGAGGGAGTGAGCACCACATCACCGGGAAGCGTGAGCACCAGATCATCAGAGGGCGTGAGCACCACATCACCAGGAAGCGTGAGCACCACATCGCCAGAGGGCGTAAGCACCACATCGCCAGTGGGCGTGGGCACCACATCATCAGAAGACGTGAGCACCACATCATTAAAGGGAGTGAACACCACGTCACCAGGAAGCGGAGTGAGCACCACATCTTCAGAGGGAGTGAGCTCCACATCGCAGGAAGGTGTGAGCTCTACCAGCACGGCTGTGGTCACTACAATTGTTGACAAGTCTGTTACAACGATGCGAGTCACCGAAGGTAAAACTGATGTACATTGCTTTTTTAATGTTAAGACAGATGCCGCGTCTGTTTTTTTTTTCATGTTTGACGGTAATTTGGATTTGACCTCAGAATTATACGATGGTGCCAGGGCAGTGGTTTCCCGTTTCAAAACCAAACCTTCAGTCAGAATGGAAATCCTAGAACTTGAACACCAGAAATTGCTCAACCTTCATTTTCTGATTAAAATTAGGATTTTGAGTTTCAACTAACTTGATATTTCTGCGGCATAACTTTTTTAATTAACAATGTTTTTTTCAGCAACAGAGTCTTCCACAACAAAACCAGCGTTGGTTGAAACCACCACCGAGACCATCACAACTTCCACCAGCCCAGTTGTAAGAACCAGCACAGGAGGTGAAGGTACCAGTCCCGCTGTCGTCTCGACTAAAGAGACCACAACTACCGTCACTGAGCAAAGCGAATCCAGTCAGGCGTCTACTGTTGTTGTCACCACAACTAAAGTAGCAGAGAGAGCCACCACAACCGGGTATTCCCCGAGCTCTACCAGTGAAGGGATGACCACCTCTTCTGGTCCTATTGAAGCTTCCACATCAGCGGCCGAGCTCTGTGACAAGGCAATGGGACTTCGATGGAAAGAAAATAATCAAATCGGAAACCCTGCATTTACTACATCCAGCAATCAACCGGAAGATGAGGAAACTGGTCGAATTGGATCCCCATCTCCATGGTTTCCCACCAAGGAAGATCTAAATGATGACGATGGTTCTTGGATCCAGGTCGATTTTGCTGAGCCAGTGTTTGTGTATGGTGTTATCACTCAAGGATACGAAGAAAATGACGCCAGTGGATACGTGACAGAATACACAGTGGAACACAGATTGGCACTAAATGACGGCACTGAGTCTTGGACACCAATCAAATCCTCGGAAGGTCAGGATGATTTCATCGGAAACGTTAACTCTTCTTCTGAAGTGATTAACTACTTTTCTGCTCCGACTCTGCTTTCATCGATCAAGATCAAGCCGACCGCATGGGTGGGTGAAGTGCCCGGACTGCGAATCGATCTCGAGGGATGCTACTCGACTACAGCGTTGACAACAACCACAGTGAAAGAAACTACAGTCGAGATTGTGACGACATCAAAGATTCCCGTCGAAGAATCAACTGCTGTCACTGACGGTGAGGTTGTTACAACGTTTACTCCCGGGAAGACTGAAACATCGTCTCAGTTGATTGAAGTAACGACGAGCAAGGAAGTGCTCCCGACCACCACAGAGATTGTGGTGACAAGTGTGAACCCGAGTGGAGAAGCCACCACCACCATCACCTCGATTGAACAGAGCAGCGCCGCTGTCCCTGTGCAATCCACCAGTGCAGTGATCAAATCAACATCTAAGCCTGCTCTATCTACATCACTGCCTGTCTCCTCATCCACGCCAGCACCTGCGTCATCATCCACGTCAGCACCTGCGTCATCATCCACGTCAGCACCTGCGTCATCATCGACGTCAGCACCTGCGTCATCATCCACGTCAGCACCTGCGTCATCATCGACGTCACCACCTGCGTCATCATCAACGTCAGTACCTGCGTCATCATCGACGTCAGCATCTACGTCAATGTCTAGCTCATCAACGCCAGAACCGTCATCAACCACATCCACAGTATTGACGTCATCGACGAGCAGTAGCGAGGAAGTGGTTGCAACCAGCACTACGCCAGCGCTGGTCAAAACATCAACCACCATCATCACCACTGCCGAAGTGATTGAACCAGGTAAGCCATGCTGTGATAAGAGTGATTGATGTTTTGCGATGTTCTCAACTCTTTCCTTGATTTCATTTCCAAACTGCCATTGGTGAAATATTCATTGTAGTCCCATCTGTATGCGTTAAAAAACGCAATATATTCCTCAACAGCCTGACCCAAAATGCTAAGGCATGCCCCTCAGAACCACTTCTTTGCTAGTATTAAATGCTAAGCAGTCACTCTTTTGCCAAAATAGTGAATATTTCAAGGTCTCTGGTAGTGGTATAGCACGCTTTTATTATCAAGTCAAGTGTCTTAGACGTACAAATTTTGACTGCTGCTTGGCGTGCACAAATTTCACGCTAGATCAGTGTGATGTTAAACTATTAACATAATTTTATACCTCAAAAAAATTAATGCTTTTTCGAAAATAATTTATTTTATTACATAATTTTTCTTGTCCATCTTTTTTAATCGTTCTGTCTCACTGTTCGTTTATGCAAATTGTAGCTTGTTGGGGCCTATATCAGCTGGTAAAGGTGCTGATCGTTAAATTGGCTAGTAAGCAGGCTGTGTGAATAGGTCCGAAATGCTGCTGCGATACAGACTCAATGCTAACCGAAAATTGATATATTTGAGGGTTGTGCAAGATAAGACCTGAGCCATCCTGCTTTGGGATAACGTTCCTGATCAGTGATAACAATCAGGGGGGCCATATCAAAAACCTCACCACAAAATTACTCTATCAGGTGTTTGGGCATTCAATATAGTGAAAAGGATAGCAGTTGCAGGAGACAAGCTGAGTTAGTTGGATTAAGTTCAAGATAGACAAAGGGTTGAATATGTTTGAGAGATCGAGTATGTTTGAGGGTTGCAGATGTTTTCAATTTTTTTAATGTAACTTGGTTATTTAGAAATCTGCGACGAAGAAATGGGTATGAAGACTTATGACATCACCAACGATGACGTCAGTGCTTCATCAGAAAAGCCTGGACATGAAGCGTCCACTGGCAGACTGGGACTTGGCTTCTGGTCCCCGTTAGATGGGGATGAGTCGCCATATTTCCAAGTGGTTTTTTCGTCTTTGACCACATTGACTTCCATCTCGGTCCAAGGAGGAATGGATGGAGGATTTGTGAAGGAATTCCAACTCCAAGCGTCGTTGGATGAAGAGCAAGAATTGGCTTATATCAAAGAGGTTGACTCCGAAGCCATTAAAGTACGTTTGTAATTTATCTTCCTTAAAAAACTCAAACAAAGTGATGCAATAAGGTTTCATGCTGTGCTTTAACTGATGTCTGGGTTGCAGGGCCGGATTAAGCAATGAGCAAACTGGGCAGTTGCCACGGGCCCCGCGCTTTGGAGGCCCCGCGCATTTACAAATCTCGCTGCTAGATTGTGAAATGATGCTAATTTCAACTCAAACCACGGCTCGCGAACGTGGTGACACGGCTCGCGAACGTGGTGACACGGCTCGTGAACGTGGTGACACGGCTCGCGAACGTGGTGACACGGCTCGCGAACGTGGTGACCTTTTTTTGGCTCTTCACCCGATTTTGGGCGGAAAATTGAACATCATCGTTAACTGCCCAGAGTCCCGCGATCTCTTATCCGCCCCTGCTGGGTTGTTGCTTAGTATCAGTTGTTTATGAGAGAGATGATTACATATACAAAATCAGCCGGTTGGCCTAATGGTTAAAGACGTCGCTATCGGTGCGGGAGGTCGGGGTTCAATCCCTGGGCCGGTCAAGTCGGACACAGTGTCGCCACCGTTGCGATGTTTCTTCGGAGCTGTGTTGTCCGAGCGCTAAGTCGCGGAGATGGATCCAGTTGCTGGTTATTTCATGCTTTGGCGTGATACCGCAAGTATAATGAAATACTTGATTTGATGATTACACACGCACTTGGTTTGATGCTTTTTCTCTTTGCCCCTGACAAACAAATTTTGTTGATATTACCAATTACGCCTTTCCTTACATCATATCATTCATTGCAGGTGTTCGACGCAAACACAGATGCTACGACAATCATTCGAGTTCCTCTCAATCCACCAGTGGTCACTAGAGTAATCAGAATTGTTCCCATTCCTCTTCAATCGGCTGCAACAATCAGCCTGAGTGTGGAATTCAATGGGTGCCCCTACGATGAAGGAATGCCTACCACCCCTGTCTTAGTTGAGACCACCACGCAGAAAATTATAAAAACCAGCACACCACTGGAAGTGGTCACCACATCAACCAGTGCACCAACTGGTGAAAAAACAACAATCATTGAAACCACCACAACCAACATTGTGACGTCAACACCCATTATTGGTGGTTCCCCAACTACTGCGCCATCGAGCAGGACGACAGAAGTGACGACAGAACGAGAGGAGAAGAGCACCACTGTCCGGTCATCGAGCACCGAAGCCACCTCCGGATCAACGGATATTTGTGAAGATGAAAAGTTCATCCTTACTCAGTTCAAAGGTACTGAATTCATTATTAATCCTGCTGACATTAGGGTAATGCACCGGCTCGTCGTGGTTGCTGGGTTGTATATTTGGATTGCCTGCGGTTCTCCGCTTCAAAATAAGTCAAATCTTCGTCATACTCGCGGTGTTACGCCGAAGCGTGTGACTAGTGGCGGGGCTCATGTCCGCGACTTAACGCCTGGACAACACAGCTCGCAAGAAACACCGAAGCGGTGGACAGTTTCCGATTTAACCGGACCGAGAATCAAACCTGAGATCCTCCGCGCGGTTAGCAATGTCTTTAGCCATTACGCCAACCGGCCGGCGTTGGTTCTTTGCTTTGATTCTTACGTGAATTCAAAAGATTCAACATGATCGCAGGAAAATCAATGAATGGTTGTGAGCTCGAACTACAATAGAAAGTTTGAAGAACGTGAAACTGCTGATTGTGGAAAGCAATTACGTTAGAGAAACTGATTAACGTTATTAACGAGTTACTACTATTGTATGTGGCTTTTAGGTTGAAACTGTTGTTGATGGAAAAGTTTTCAGATTTATGTTCAACTTGTCGCAGGTGTCTCTGTCCCTGATTCGAGTTACGGTGCTTCTAGCAACAACGAAATGGCGCAAAACGCTAAAGTAGACTTGGAAGCTGCCGTTAGCGGCAAAAAATCCGCAAATCTAAGCTACTGGAGTCCAGAGAGCGGCGATAAACTGGCGTGGCTCTCCATAGAGTTCACTAGCCCTGTCACTGTCATGGAAATTCTAACCCAAGGTAGCTTGGGCGAGAACAAATGGACCGACACCTTTGTTCTTGGATACTCAACAGAAGCGCCAAAGGAACACCGACAATTTTCTTTTGTTAGAGAAGATGTTACGGATGAAGTTAAGGTTTGTGGTTATGAAAACTTTTGAAGACCATGAATATATGTTGTTATTAATTAATCAGGGAGGTTGTTGCTCAAGTAATGGGTGACGGCCATGTTGTTTTAACTGGTTTGAATGTGATCACATGTTATGATCTAAGTTTACGCAAGATTACCTGCAGGATATTGTATTGTTGTATTTAGCAGCATATTTATCCTCCTATCACGAGAAAGAGATCGAAGCGTTATGCCAAACTCGCTTAGGAGTTGCTGGCCATCTGTCTACTACTCCAGGATGGAGAATCCCGGAAATGCCTTTCCCAACGGCACAACTAGTAAACTTGCCGGCTTGTTCTACGCACTGTCTTTTGAATGCTGAGCGCCAAGCAAGGAAGCTGTGAATACCATTTTAAGTCATGGGTTTGACGCGAATCGGAAGCAAACCTGAATCTACAGCTTCAGAGGTGGACGCTCTTATCACTCGGCCATCTGAGCTGTTGAATCACTGATAAACACTGAAGAAACTTGTGTGAAGTTTTAATACTTCGACGTTTAGGGTGGGCAAGAATTTCGAGCGACAAAGAGTAACTTTGTTGTAAAGGTTTTCGAAGCGAACGCAGACGACAGCGGCATCGTGATTGCTTCACTTCCACGACCCATTCCGGAAGTGTTTGCTCTCCGTTTGATCCCGCGTTCGTGGAGTGGTGATGACGTGCCTTCGTTGCGAGTTGACGTCATTGGTTGCTATGAGGTCATTGGTTCTTCAACCTCTGTCGAGACAGTGACGACAACAATAAGTGGAGAATCGACTGTGACAACAGAGAAGCCGATCATCTCTACCAGCGAGGTATGTTGCCCGTTTAATGCTGAAGGTGCTAAGCAGTAGGGTGTTTAGGGGATAAAGTGAGCAATGCCCCTCCCTCTTTGACTTTCCTTGTAGTTACAAAAGAAGTTGCAAAGTGACTGAAATATGCCAGATTTTTTAGTGATGGCTTCTGTAGGTTATATCCCCTCCCCTTTTTATAAATTTCTCGCTTTGCTACTGGTGCTAAGTTTTTTCGCAATCTTTGAGTTGACCACTACTTTGAACATGTTTTATGCGGATGAAGAGTTTGGGTTTCCGTATCCTAGCTTAATTGACGTTTGCTACACAGATCTGGTCTTCCACCTCAGCACCATTAGTTGAAGTTACCACCACTAAATCTGTGATGCCTACCAGCACCACTACGGAAGAAACCATCTCATCGTCCGTATTCTCCACCACAGCTGGTCCAAAAGAGACCACAGTCGAAAAAGTGGTAAAAGAAAGCACCACTACTCCACCACCTCCAAGCACTGTTGTCATAACAACTTCTTCGACAACCAGCAAACCAGTTTCTACATCATCAATCTCGGGAACCACAACTTCTAGTATGGCTGGTGCTACAACCACTCCTGGTATGGCTGGTGTTACAACCACTTCTGGTATGGCTGGTGTTACAACCACTTCTGGTATGGCTGGTATTACAACCACTTCTGGTATGGCTGGTGTTACAACCACTCCTGGTATGGCTGGTGTTACAACCACTTCTGGTATGACTGGTCTTACTACCACTTCTGGTATGGCTGGAGCTACAACCACTTCTGATATGGCTGGTGTTACAACCACTTCTGGTATGGCTGGTGTTACAACCACTTCTGGTATGGCTGGTGTTACAACCACTTCTGGTATGGCTGGTGTTACAACCACTCCAAGACAACCAGTAGCCAGGACTACATCTCAATCAGTAATTACCACCGAAACTAGTGTCGGTGAATCTTCCCCAGTAACAACCACCACAGCCAGCAGTTCAACTACTACCACCAGAATCACAACCACTCCCCCAGGTTAGTAGATATCACAACAGACTTGATGTCAATAACGTTTGCACTAGCGTTTTGCTACAATGTTACAAATAATTTAAATCAGTAAAAAGTTTCGTTGTTAAGCGCGTCGCTACCGGTGCGGGAGGTCTGGGGTTCAATTCCCAGGCAGGTCAAATCGGATGTGGTGTCGCCAACGGCTCGCCTTCGCTGCGACGTCTCTTGCGAATGGTGTTGTCCTGGCGCTAAGCCGCGGTGATAAATTCCGCCACTCGTTACACGCTACGGCAAATACTGCGAGTGTGATGAAGATTTGATTTGAAGTTGTGGTTGATGTTTTTGTTGAATTGATGAAGAAATAAAAGTTTTTTAGTTTCACTGTAGTTTGTTTCATCATAGAGCGGTGTTGAAGTGGTTTGTGCCAGCATCGATCGAAAAGTTCGCGCTGTTTCCACATAACTGTAATTTTGTCGCTATGTAGGTATTTGTGACGAAGCCATGGGAATGGAAAGCTACGCAATTGCTGATGACGCCATCACTGCGTCATCATTCAAAGTTGGCAGTGAACCGTATCATGCTCGGGTGACCAGTCCTAAATCTTGGTCGCCGCTTGATGAAGACCAATCTCCTTATTTGGAAGTAAATTTTGAGTCGGCCAAGGTGATCACTTCCATTCTCACCCAAGGTGGTGACAATGGAGAGATGGTGAAGAGCTTCTCCATCCAGTATGTTCCGAAAACTGCGGAGGAGTTCGTAGATCTCAAGAAAGTTGTTTCAATTCAAAATTCTGATGGAAGTATTGAAGAAGAGGAAATTGTGGCGCAACTTGCAGGAAACAGGGATGACCACACAATCCGTGAAAACATCCTCGAAAACCCGATCCACACAAGCGTAATCCGCATCTTCCCGATCCGTGAGCCTTCGAATCAAACTCTAAGTCTCCGAGTTGAACTACGAGGTTGCAATGACGTCACGGCCACCACATCTGTGCCATACGTTGTAGAAACAACCACGGAAACGGAAGTGAAGACGACGCAACTTCCTGTTGAAGCAACAACTTCGCTTTCAGTTGTGGAAACGACAACTACCGAAGTTTCCCGAAGTACTCCGATGCAAGAAAGCACGTCATCGGAATCTATTGTGGTCGTGTCAACTACAACAACGAGTGAGAAGATCAATACAACGGTGGCAGTTGAAGGTAAGTTGTTGCAATTTGCTGACTTTTTTCTTGTTTAATTTGCTTGTAGATTAGCTTAAAGCTAGACCAGTGATTCTCAACATTTAGTCGTGGCCCTCTTGACTATGACACTAAAAGTCCGTAGCCTCTTGAGTGTAATTTCAAACGCCCTGGTCTAGAAATTAAAACGTATTATTTATTCCTACGTTTGTGGTCTCCCAGAGAACACTCTGTGGCCTTCTTGGGTGGCCGAGGGCGATGGTTGAGAACCTTCGGGTCGTACATTACGTGTTTGCGCGAAATAGCATCAACTGTTTTATTCGTAAGATTTTATCATCTCAACTATGATTTCGTTACGTGTCATCTGATTTTGGCGATAGAAGACCCAACACTTCCTCTTTTTTTGTAAAATTCTCAATTTTAAGTGCTTTTGAAAACACGACCGTTTGTTGTTTTCTAATTAAATCTTTATTATGCTCGCGGGATTTCACTGAAGCGTGTAACGAGTGGCAGGGTCCATCTACGCGGCATAGCACCTGGGTAACACAGAAACGTCCAATTTGGCGAGCCGTTGGCGACACTGTAAGATTTGATCGGATTGGGAATGGAACCCTAGACCTCCCTAGACCCATCTGGCCGGTTGTGGATATTTGCTTCAGAATTTTGAGTAATTAATTTGATCTTCAACAGAAACATGCGACAAAGAGATGGGAGTGCAAGTAGCTCCGTCTAATGTGATCGGAAATCCGCTCGTATTCGTGTCAAGTAACCAAGCAGATGTTGACAAAGTCCATTTGCTGAGAAGAGACGATGGGGGGCCGACACCTGCTTGGACTCCAGACGATGCTGACAGTGATAAATTTGTTCAAGTTGAGTTTGATGATTTGGTGACAATCACAAGCATCATCGTGCAAGGAGGTTTGAACAAAGATGGAGATGAAGCATACGTCACTTCCTTCAGGTTGGAGTACAAACATAACGATGATTGGAGAAAAGTTCCTCAAGTCTTGACCGGAAATGACGATGCCACGAGCCAGCGCCTGGTTTTAATCCAGGAACCCATTAATACAAAAGTTAGTGACGTGATGTTTGATGTTAAGGTGAAAGTTTAAGTTGACTCATTTAAAGACATCGCTAACGGTGTGGGGGTGTGGAATTTGATTCTTGGGCAGGTCAAATCGGATACAGTGTCGGTAACGGCTCGCCACCGCTAGGATGCTTCTTCGGAGCTATGTCGTCCAGGACCTAAGCCGCAGAGATGGCCCCGCCACTCGTTACACGCTTCGAAGTAATACCGCGAGTATAATCAAGATTTGATGTTCAGGAATTGCGCATCAATCCGGCGACTTGGGTTCGAAGCCCATCTTTGCAAGTTGAGCTGCTGGGATGTTACTCGGAGGGAGAAGAGACGACGATCGTTACAACAACGGAACGAGCGAGTGAAACAATCTCGACCAAGCGGCCAGGGGCAGGTAGGTCCTCAAGTGCAGATTATGATTGTATCAAATAGTGATCAAAATAAATCGAACTCCGTTATTCATTCCTACTGAGAGAAATTAGTAGTATTTAGCGGCATATTTATCTTAGTGTTTGGTTGAAAACTGTTTGCTGCAAATGAGCTGCAAATGCAAATGGTTGAAAAAAATGTTTGCTGCAAAACTACACTGTAGTGCATTCTCACCTTTTTATCTACCATCATTCATCTAGCCAAAGATAAGTGATGCATGTGTGATCAGTAATTGCAATAAACGATGAATTGAACCAATTTAGAATCAACCAGTCCGGCTGTGGTGGTCACCACAAGTAGAGTCTATCCGGTTGAAACCTCAACTGTGGTGAAATCGACTTCGGGAGGTTCCGTCACCACATCGACACCATCAGAGGGCACCAGCGCACCGTCAGAAGTTAGCACAATTGTGGAGGAAGTATCTACCACAATCACTCTCGCTGTTGCGTCATCTACAACCTCATCAGGTTTCATTACGTCTTCGCCCATGACCTCATCAATTCTTGACAATGTCACAGAACCTTTTACATCATCGACCACGCAACACCCGGGTTTCATCTCAACTACAACCATCTTTCCAACCACGACAACTTCCCATGTTATTGTGGTTTCAACTTCCGGTCTATCAACTCAACCAGAAGTGACGTCATCCAGTGTTACCAACAAACAATGCGAGGTGCGTGCCAATCTTGTTGAAATGGTGCCGTCGTATTAAATCAATGTATGGGAACTTGCATTAATGGAATACCGGTAATACTTCGAACGAGCCAAAGCATCTTTAAATTTTCAAATCCACATAAAATACTACAGTTAATTTGCAAATTTATCTGCGAGAAAATCATTATTTACCGCGAAATCAAAGAATATTTGATGGGTATTACGACGCAATTATTGGATGTGTTATAGGTTTAAGAAAGTTTAACGTTTCGATTCTATGCTGTTCACTCAATTAGCTCAACGTGGACTACATTGACAAAATAAGCGGGCCTCAGATTCCCCCATCCCTGCATTAACCAATCACATCTCTTGCAGGAGTCATGTGACAACATTTGTCGAGCCGATTACGTCATGGTGAGAAGAGACGGCTGTTGCTCTTGCGAACTGGTGACGTCAACAACACGTGTGCTGACCACCACCCTGTCGACCACGAGAAGGTATGTAAGACGTCATTATATGAAGGTGTTTTTCATTGTCGATCGTTGTAAAACTACGGATGCTTCAGAATTTATCGAGTTCATCTGTTACACAGCTCAGATAACCAAGTGGATAGAGCGTCTGCCTCTGCAGCTGCAGACTTGTCTGAGTCGGGTCAAACCAATGACTTTAAAATTGCTATTCACAGCTTCCCTGCTTGACGCTCAGCATTGAAGGGACAATGTGAAGAACAAGCCGGCAGCTTTACTTGTTGTGCCGTTGGGAAAGGCACTTAGCGGGATTCCCCATTCTTGGAGTGGCAGACAAATGGCTGGCAACTCCTAAGCGAGCTCGTTATAGCGCTTTGATCGCTTTCTCGTGATAGGAGGAAACAAACACACAAACATGCGAAAACTGAAAATTTGTTTTTGTTGAATTTTAGTGTTTGCGCGTCGCCAATGAGGTACAAAGAATGCAAAGATGAGTGCGAAAATCTGTGTCCATACCTTGCTCAGTCGTGTGAGAGCAATTCGACGTGTTCGCCGGGTTGTGTGTGTCCTGACAACACATTGTTTGATGGTGTGGAATGCGTTGCCCCTGGTAACTGTCCATGCAGTGTTGATGAACACATTTATGAGGTAACTGTTGCAATGTTTAGTGAAAACGCACGATTTTTGCGCAGGATTCAACGTTGGTTGCATCCTCCCATGTGAAATAGACACTGTGTGGCGCTAGCACGTTGGCGTAGTGGTTAAACACGTCGCTATGAGCGCGGGAGGTCTTGGCTTTGATTTCCGGGCCGGGCCATTCGGACACATTGTCGCCAACGACCGCTATGTTTCTTCGGAGCTGTGTTGTCCAGGCGCTGAGTCGAGGAGATGGACCCGTCACTCGTTCGGCGCAATACCGCGAGTATGATGAAGATTTGATTATTTTTAACTTGGAATATTATTGCTCATCTTAAAATCTTGAAGCAGAGGGTTAGGTTCTGAATCAGGATCTCAAATCTTGATTCCAGAAAACTCGATCTTAGATCCAGGAAAACCTCTCCGGGTGGCTTGGAACGTTTATACGTTCAACGTTATCGTTTCAAGGTCGTTGGTTCCTAGGCAACGTTCTTCTTCGCTTTCTTGTGATAAGAAAAACAGTAAGCGTTCAAAAATAGTTTGTGCTACCAATGTTTGCCGCTAACGCAGCCTTGTTATTTAGTAGCAAGTAGACCCACCTCGTGAGGTGACGCTTACCCTGTCCACATGTCCAATTTTGCTTTAGGTCTGCGGTTCTTGCTTTTACTTCTGCATTATAATCACTTTTTTGATGTCACAATCACTTTTTTTAATTATGACGACAACAAAAATTGATTATGATGCAAAAACTAGAACCAAGAATCGCGGATCTGAAGCCCATGCAAGTTGGTCACAAGGCCACAAGAGCTGCGCACTCATCAGCGTGGGAGACAAGCAAATTTGATTGTACTTTAGGCGAATGATGAATGGGTGGATCCTCAGGATGAGTGCTCTCGCTGCATGTGTCTCGGAGGAGAAGTGAACTGCCACCATCCGGATTGCATAGTACCCACCTGTCAGGCTGATGAGACGCTAGCTGTGGTGAGACAGTGTTTGCTGAGATGAAATGGTACAAAGTATAACAGCAATGCATTGAGAGAGGCTGCGAAGTGAGCTTGCGTGCTCCGATATGTCAACGGTGATCTGCCAGGAATCGAACTCGCGTCACAAGATCATCTTCGTGTAAAATCGCTTGTCGCATCTAGGAGTTACCTACCAGATACAACTGTCATTTTCGTCAAGAAAATCAGCAAAAATTACAAAGTTTTGTCGCAAGTAAAACAGGAAATGAATTTTTAAGGCTGCTTTAACGTCACATCCGCTCGAGCAGAGAATTCAAAGTGTGGAAGCGCATATTTCCAGATCCCTTAAAATACAGTAAAAACTGGTTTTTGTTACTCCGAAATATGTTCAGGTTGAAGGGGAATGTTGCTCCGTATGCGTGCCAGCTCCCGCCACATCAAGACCTACTGACTCCACAACTGAAGCGTTGCAGTCAACCACCTCCGTCCTACTGACAACGACATCTGGATCTCCCGCTGTTACAGAGCCAACCACTGCCGAATCTCCAATTTTTACAGAGTCTACATCTGCTGAGTCCTCCGCGGAAACGGAGTTGCCGACCACTGGGTCACCAGCTGTATCCGAGTCGACAGCTGCCACAGAACTATTCACCACTTCTCCAGTTACTGAAGAACCAGGGCCAAGTAATTGCCAAATCGTGTAAAAAATTATAAAAATCCATTCTTCATTATACTCGCGGAATTATGCCGAAGCGTGTAACGAGTAGCGGGTCCATCTCCGCGGCTTATCGCCTGAACAACACAGAAACGTCCCTGCGGTGGCGAGCCATTGGCGACAGTATCCGAGTTGACCGGTCCTGGAATCGAACCCCAGATGTCACGCAGCTATAGCGATGTGCTTAATGTACAGAAAATAAGTGATGTCATTAAACACTTCTTTGTTTATAGAATGCGACTTATCGTGTTACTGCATGTACGGGTGTGAGCGCGACGAGTCCGGATGCCCTCAACTTGCTGATTGTCCCTACAAATGCTTGTGTAATCAGGGCACGTTCAAATTAAGAGGTCGTTGCGCGTTCCTGGTCCAATCCCGTCAATGTCTGCCGGAATGGACGACCAAGGGTTACGAGGAGGAGACAACGGGTAAGTTTGCCTGTGGTTAGAATGGTGGTCAAGTATGGAAGAGGAACTGAAGTGTAGAATCGTTCACTAAAGGTGTAAAAAATACAACAAATTCAAAACTGACAGCAAAAACTTTTCAAGATATTTAGTTAACCAAAATTGCCGTTCAAAGTTAAAGGTGATGACGTACTTAAGTTTTATTCATGCATTGAGACGTGCAAGCGTAACAGCGGCAATGCTCGTCAAACCAATGCGCTTTCACTGATCAAAGGCTTTTCTCTAAATGACCATGCAGTCAAAGCATTCGACCTTTGGTCAATGAAAGCAAATGGGTTAATTCTACCCTTCAGTTCCATTTTAAAACTTTTTTCTTCCCCATCATTCCAGCTGTCACTGGTGAGCCTGGTAACACAACTACTGTCGCCTATGAACCAACAACCAGCACTGAACCATCTACAACCACCTTTGAACCAATCACCATCCCACCAGAGCCGTGTGCAGAGGAATGCAACTGTACACTTGGTTGTGGAGATGACGGAGATTGTCTACCACTCATGCAATGCAGTGTTGATGTAAGTAGAAATTTGATCCAGAATTAATCGAATCGAACCACTGTAGTTCTTAATACTGGACGTTTCAACAACATAGATTCAGCTTTCATCATTTATATTGCCTAGCTTACACTGCTGATGATGGCGGCTGAATCTATGTTGTCGAAACACCCAGTTTTCAGAATTACTGTGGTTTAAGTTTTCATCCTTAAGCTGTTTTCTTCCCATTATTATTGTAATCGAATCGCGTTTTTATCGCACATTGACTCGTAATATTTGTATCACCTGTGCTTAGTTTATCTTTTCTGATTTTAAAAACATAAGTTCACGAAATTTTACGTTTTCAAACATTTTGTATTAGAAAACTTTGTTTTATTTTTCTCCTCACTTTTTCCAGCTCTGCTCTTGTCCGGACGGAGTTGATCGTGTGAATGGAAGATGCGGTTATTATCCTGAGTGTCCGGAGGAGAAGACCACGCCTTTCTCATCCACGAACAAACCAGAAGCAACCACATCAACCAGCAGACCATCCACTACCACCACTCCTCCTGGTGAGTTGATCTTTAATAAAATCAGAATGATGTTTCCGTTTTTTTTTCAAAAGAAAATTAAATTCTTATTTCTTGCAACAATACTAAATTGTCTGTCCCACACGTCTTCATACTGTAGATCTTAGCGAGCAATCTTGTGTAACAATTGTATTGTTTGGTAATCTTTAAAGGGGGCTGTGTGACTCGATGACAGTCTAATCGCTGCCTCCCGAAAGCGAGTTAATTTATTGTGGGGTTTTCTATGATTTTCATTTGTATTGCCAGTGTGTTGCGACAAATAATAGAGTTGATTGACGAGGACCAACAATCTATGTTACTGCTCAGCAAGGGTTCGATGTTTGGAGCTAGATTCGGGAATGCTGATCATTTGCTTCGCTTATAACATTGCTCTTTGTTCCGGCTGTTTAGGTGCTGGACAAGGTTCTGTTCATGGAAAGTGCTTAATGTCAAGATTTCATTCAAAATCAAATCTTCATTGCACTCGCGATATTGCTTCGAAGTGTGTAGTGGCGGGGCCCATCCTCTGCGGCTGGGCGCCTGGACAACACAGAAACGTCGCAGTGGTGGCGAGTCGTGGACGACAGTGCCCGCTTTAACCGGTGCGGGATTGAACTCAAGACCTTTCGCGCAACTAGCGATGTTTTGACCACTTCGCCAACTGGTCGGTGTTGATTCGACGTCGTCTGCACAGCAGGCACTTTCGCCACTTGTATTCAACTTGTGATTTGCAGTCAACCAAAATTTTGACGATCTTTGTTTGTTACAGTGTGCCAGGGAGAGAAAATATTCCACCCATGTCCGTGCTATCTGACTTGCAGCGACCTTGCCCAGGGAACTACATGCGACATGGCCCCCGAGGAATGCAGACCCGGATGTGTTTGCCCTCAAGGTACCGTGGAGCACAATGGTGATTGTATCCCCACAACACAATGTCCATGCTACCACGAAGGCAGGTTCTACGAGGTGAGTGTAGTCGGTTAACGCAAGCGCAAGCCGAATATGAATGCATATTCAGAGAATTGCATTTGTTTTTTTTATGGTTTGGGTGAATTTATCTTAACAGTGGATTGTCATTGTGGAAACGCCACACCCCTGGAGACGGGTAACTGTTGTGGAGGTTTTGTTAAGTTATAGAGTTAAAGCAACGTTTCATTTTGTATTGAGTTGCAAGTTTATCCTCATATTACGAGAAAGCGATCAAAGCACTATGACAAGCTCGCTTAGGAGTTGTCGGCCATCTGTCTACCACTATCAGATGGAGAAATCCGGCTAAGTGCTTTTCCCAACGGCACAACAAGTAAACTTTGCCGGCTTGTTCTCCACGCGGTCCCTTTGTTGCTGAGGGTCAAGCAGGTAAGCTGTGAATACCAATTTTAAACTCATTGGTTTGACCCGACTCGGAATCAAACCCAAGTCTACAGCTCAAAAGACAGACCCTCCAACCACTATTTTCATACCGTCCATGTGACCCACGTGATTTTAGTTTGGCGACACCATCCCTGATTATGGCATCACAGCATGCGATGATTGTAAATGCACGGACTTCGGTGTAGTGTGTGCCCGAAGATGCGAGGTACGTGAAGCTGACTGTGTAGCGGCAGGTGGGGAAGTCAATTACGATGAAGACGGATGTTGCAAGTGCATGAAGGAATCAATCGGGAGCACTGCGGCGTTGGGTGAGTTTGTAATCAATGATGTGATTCCTTTATTTTTATCTTCTTGTTGCGAGAAAGCGACGAAGGCGCTATACATGGAACGAATCCAAACTCGCTTAGGAGTTGCCCTTGTTTCCGAGTTTTCAGTTGAGTTTTGCTTCTGACTTTATTAATTTGCTGCTTGTTAGATTCCACCAAGCAGAGACAATTATGTGAAGCATCTTATTCAAGGACACAAAACGAGGCTTGGATGGGAGTTGAACCATGAATCTTGCGATCATGGCCGTGGTAAAAGCGACGCTCGGAACCGCACGGTCACGCTGCGATGAGATCGATCACAACGAAACCCCGCTTTGTGTTTTTTTTATTTTTAACCGACGTTGCCTCAAATTCCTGTCAGTTTCCACAGTGCAGTAATTGATGCTTTAAAAGATTTCTAATCGATTAATAAACGCTCAGCGATATCAATTGTTGCTCAATAATCGTTAACTTATCAGTTCTAGAAACTACTGCGGTCTCGCAACCAACGACTACTGGTTTCGTTCCTTCGTCCACCATCAGCACTTCAACTCCTCCCTCAAATCTGGTTGACATCACCAGTTCGGTGGTAAGAAATGACTGGTTCGTGACGAAACACGAGAATGACGTCATTT
Source organism: Trididemnum miniatum (assembly GCA_964006365.1). NCBI lineage: Eukaryota > Metazoa > Chordata > Ascidiacea > Aplousobranchia > Didemnidae > Trididemnum > Trididemnum miniatum. The sequence continues at coordinate 27,689,379 of OZ023238.1, read as the reverse complement.
CCTGTTTAGGTAAGCCAGACAACCAGACCAGCTTCCGTTACGGAAACAACAAGAAAGGCAGTAGAAAACACTACTCCGATCGGTGAGTGTATGCTGACAGTTCGAGATGATTAAATAGGCGAAATCGAAAACGTTTCCTATGTTTTATGCTTAGCAAAATACTTAACGTCCTGACAGCCTTCAAAAATCAAATCTTCATTATACTCGCGGTACTTTGCCGAAGCATGTAACCACTGGCTGGATCCATCTCTGCGGTTTAGCGCCTGGATGACACAGCTCCGAAGAAACATCGCAGCCGTGGCGATCCGTTGGAAGCACTCTGTTCAATTTAACCGGCCCGGGAATCAAACCCTAAACCTCCCGTACCGATAGCGATATGTTTCAAACCTTAGCCACATTCCTGCGCACATATAACTTACGTGGTCAGAAAATTTTGGAACAATTGCGTGAGAGTGAACACGTTGTTTGCAGTATGCGAAGCGCCATTGGAGGCTAATTATTGTGGATGCAACCGAACCTGTGGACAGAACCTTGAATGTGGCGATGACTGCACTCCGGGCTGTTTCTGTCCGAAAGGAATGTATCAGGATGGCGGTCGCTGTGTTGATGCTCCACAATGTCCGTGCTTCTACAACGGCACTCGGTGGGTTTATTTCACGTGTTTGTATTTAGTTGCATATTTATCCTCCTGTCCCAAGAAAACGATCAAAGCGCTATAACGAGCTCGCTTAGGAGTTGCCGGCCACCTGTCTACCACATCAAGATGGGGGAAATCCCGCTAAGTCTTTCCCTACGGCACAAAAAGTAAACTTACCGGCTTGTTCTCCACATTGTCTTTTTAATGTGGAGGGTCAAGCAGGAAAGCGGTGAATGCAATTTTAAAGTTATTCGTTTGACCCGACTCTAAATCGAACCCGAGTCTACAGCTTAAGAGGCAGACGCTTTATACACTCGGCCGCCGGAGCTGTTTAATAAACTGTTATTCTATTGAATTACCATGCAGTGTATAGGTGTTATGACTTTCCACATTTGGTTTCGTTTCACGAAATTTGTAATGCTATTCAAAAAATTGTCTCACCGCTTTGAATTTTTCGCAGTTACCCGAGCGGTGGATTGTGGTATCCGAGCGAATGCACGAGTTGCAAGTGTTCGAGTGGGAAAGCGGAGTGTTCCAGAGATTGTAAACTCACTTGCGCCACATCGCAAGTGCTTGTCCTCAATCCACGAGATGGAGGATGCTGCTACTGCAGAGAAGGTAAGCATGATCAATAGAAAGATGATGCAAACAGATATGCGGACTCGGTACAATTTTTAATTGAGTTCGAGTTCACTAAAAACTTGCGGGCCGAGTTCGAGTTTCACCAACTTTTACCGAGTTTAGCCAAGTTCAAGTAGTTTTTGTCAAGTTTAGGATAAGTTCAAAACACAATCAACTGTTATCGAGTCGATTTCAAGTTGGAGTTCGGCAAAAATGAGCGAGTTTAGCGAGTTCGAGTTCGCATCCTGGATGCTATAAGGTATGGGAGAAGCAGAAGGATGGTAAAAATTTATCGTACTTTTAGCGCCTTTTTCAACACCCGCCTCCACAACCTCGACAACAACTCCTTCTTCTGAGGCAACCACTGCGGAAATTGCTGAGCAGACAACGGTTCCAGCTGAGGTCACTATCACCGTCGCAGCTGAGATTACAACCACTGTCCCATCCGAGATGACGACCACAATCCCAGCGGAAATCACAACCACCGGTCCAACTGCTTGTATCGGCTGCGAGTTACAGGGAATGTGAGTTAAATGAATGTGATGTAAATTGCTTCTCAAAACTTCTACTCTCACACTGACTCGTGCAGGTGCATGCCGGTTGGATCATCGTGGGAAACGAGTCCGTGTGATACTTGCACATGCAAGAATGAGAAGGGAAGTGTTGATTGTGTGCACGAGAACTGCGCGACTGACTCGTGTGAACATGGGTATCACCTAGTATATGAGGAGGGATCATGTTGTCCGGTCTGCGGTGAGTAAACTTCGAGACAGTGTAACTTGCTTTGAAATTTAACTAAGTTTAGGGAGGAAAAATTAAAGCTACGGTAATTCTTAAAACTGGACGTTTTGACAACATAGATTGAGCTGTTATAGATTTAGAATTGCAATTCCTACTTTTTTCAGTTTCGTACTACAGTACCTTGCTTACCTTGCTGATGATGACAACTGAATCTATGTTGTCGAAACGTCCAGTTTTAAAAATTGTTGTGGTTTTATTTTTTCCTCCTTAAGCCATTTTCGTCCCATATTTATTGCATTCGTAACTAAGTATGTTTTGCATATTTTAATACATAACCTACTCAAGCTGCAGCGTCATGTTTTGTCACTCACAGATTAAAATGGGAAATTTTCAACCTCATTTGTTTACATTCCAGATAAGAGTTGCCCTGGGGAGTTTGCATGCAACGCCACCACGTGTATCCCATTGCGATGGGCCTGTGACGGGAAGGTGGACTGCATGAACGGAAATGACGAGTACAACTGCCCGGAAACGACGTTAACCCCATTAACAACCACGATGGGCACAACGACACCAAGTTCATCACCAATCGCCACAACTGCTCGCACCGCCGGTAGGTTGAATCACAACGCTGTAGATGCTCACTATGCTAAGTGGGTGGGTCAGAGGCCTGTGCTCCTAAGCATGAGAATGATATTGATCATTAGAAAACACTGCTTCGTAGTTTCAGGCTTGCCGACATATATTACGACTCTGGTTTTCAGGCAACTCCTTTAAATATTGTGTAGGTTTATGTTGGAAAACAAAGCATAGAAGCAGAAAAAAACAACATCAAAGATGAAATCTTGTATATACTCGTGGCAACGCAGCTCAGAAGGAACATCGCTGCGGTAAAGAACCGTTGGCGACACTGTGTCCGATTTAACCAGCCCGGGAATCGAACCCCTGACCTCCCGCACCAACAACTACGCTAACCGAAAAACAGAGTTTCATCAAAACATTTTGATTGTGCTTTTGCTGCTACCTGAACCATTGAAAGATGCACATTGCGATTGCTGATTTATTTTAGTTTGCGCTCACCCAATGTCTGAAGCAAACTGCTCCAGTTGCCGCACCAAAGTCTGCCACAACTTGAAGAATCAATGTATCGAAAATGACATCATCACTGACGATGACGGAGTGAGGACGTGCTGCGAATGTGGTGACGAGTCAATGTATAATGGCGAGACTTGCGTAGAACCCGTCCAGTGTCCATGTGTTGATAGCGAAGGTGAGTCAAGTTGGTCCTAGAAACAGAAAATCAAATCCTCATTATCCTAGCGGTATTACGTCGAAGCGTGTAGGGAATGGCGGGGCCCATCTCCGTGGCTTAGCGCCAAGGAAACACAGCTCCGAAAAACGTCGTAACGGCGGTGAGCCGTTAGCGACACTGCGTCCGATTTGACCGCCCCGGCAATCGAACCCCAGACCTTCCGTACTGGCAGCGATGTCTTAACAACAGAGCTAACCGGCCGGTGTCCCACAAACAAATATAGCAAAAGCGATTTTGAAAACAAGCCTTGAACCAGCTGTGTCTTAAATTGTCGATCACCGGTAAACAAACCAGAGCGGACTTATCTGAATCAAACCTAATTTGTTAAAACGCCTTCGTTGAGGCTTAACTGATCAGCTATTCAGGCAACAAACGAGAGCCCAAGGAAAGATGGACAGTCGATCTGTGCACTGAATGCGTTTGTTACAACAACAAAGAAATTTGCACCAAACGCAAAGCTTGTCTGGTAAGTCCAAAGTAGATTTCATATTGTAAAGTGTCCGATCGATTGGTTAGTTTTCTAAACTGTTTGCGTTTGTCTACATCCTACTTATGTTTACTGCAACGCCAACAACAAAAAAAGAGATTTTAACATTGTCTTATTTAAAAGTAAAGGGCACAATTTTTCTTTAAAAACGAAAAAAAAAAAGGCAAAACTCACACCTATTTTGCGATAAAAACAACTACATCACGATTTTCTCACCTTTAATAGATACAAACCACACGACCGGTTGGCCAAACAACTGCAGCAAATTATGCAACAACCACATCTATAATGGCTGGTGTTGAAACCACGACATTGGAAGCTGGTGAAACAACCACAACAGGAATGGCTGGTGTTGAAACCACGACATTGAGGGCTGGTGAAACAACCACATCGGGAATGGCTGGTGTTGAAACCACGACATTGATGGCTGCTGAAACAACCACATCGGGAATGGCTGGTGTTGAAACCACGACATTGAGAGTGGGTGAAACAACCACATCGGTAATGGCTGGTGTTGAAACCACGACATTGATGGCTGGTGGAACAACCACATCGGGAATGGCTGGTGTTGAAACCACGACATTGAGGGCTGGTGAAACAACCACATCGGGAATGGCTGGTGTTGAAACCACGACATTGAGAGTGGGTGAAACAACCACATCGGGAATGGCTGGTGTTGAAACCACGACATTGAGGGCTGGTGAAACAACCACATCGGGAATGGCTGGTGTTGAAACCACGACATTGAGGGCTGGTGGAACAACCACATCGGGAATGGCTGGTGTTGAAACCACGACATTGAGGGCTGGTGAAACAACCACATCGGGAATGGCTGGTGTTGAAACCACGACATTGAGAGCTGGTGAAACAACCACATCGGGAATGGCTGGTGTTGAAACCACGACATTGAGAGCGGGTGAAACAACCACATCGGGAATGGCTGGTGTTGAAACGACGACATTGAGGGCTGGTGAAACAACCACATCGGAAATGGCTGGTGTTGAAACCACGACATTGAGGGCTGGTGAAACAACGACGTCTGAAAGGGCTGGTGTTGAAACCACGACATTAAGAGCTGGTGAAACAACCACGTCTACAATGGCTGGTGTTGAAACCACGACATTGAGGGCTGGTGAAACAACGACATCGGGAATGGCTGGTGTTGAAACCACAACATTGAAGTCGGGTGAAACAACCACATCGGGAATGGCTGGTGTTGAAATCACGACGTTGAGAGTGGGTGAAACAACGACATCAGGAATGGCTGGTGTTGAAACCACGACATTGAGGGCTGGTGAAACAACCACATCGGGAATGGCTGGTGTTGAAACCACGACATTGAGGGCTGGTGGAACAACCACATCGGGAATGGCTGGTGTTGAAACCACGACATTGAGGGCGGGTGAAACAACGACGTCTGAAAGGGCTGGTGTTGAAACCACGACATTGAAGTCGGATGAAACAACCGCATCAGGAATGGCTGGTATAGAAACCACGACATTGAGGGCTGGTGAAACAACCACATCGGGAATGGCTGGTGTTGAAACCACGACATTGAAGTCGGATGAAACAACCACATCAGGAATGGCTGGTATTGAAACCACGACATTGAGGGCTGGTGAAACAACCACATCGGGAATGGCTGGTGTTGAAACCACGACGTTGAGAGCTGGTGAAACGATCACATCTGGAATGGCTGATGTTGAAACCACGACATTGAGAGCTGGTGAAACAACCACATCGGGAATGGCTGGTATAGAAACCACGACATTGAGGGCTAGTGAAACAACCACATCTGGAATGGCTGGTGTTAAAACCACGACGTTGAGAGCTGGTGAAACAACCACATCGGGAATGGCCGATGTTGATACCACGACATTGAGAGCTGGTGAAACAACGACGTCAGGAATGGCTGGTGTTGAAACCACGACATTGGGGGCTGGTGAAGCAACCACGTCTACAATGGCTGGTGTTGAAACCACGACATTGAAGGCGGGTGAAACGACCACAGCGGGAATGGCTGGTGTTGAAACAACGACATTGAGAGCTGGTGAAACAACCACATCTGGAATGGCTGGTGTTGAAACCACGACATTGAGAGCTGGTGAAACAACCACGTCTACAGTGGCTGGTATTGAAACCACGACATTGAAGGCGGGTGAAACGACCACATCGGCAATGGCTGGTGTTGAAACCACAACATCGATGGCTGATGAAACAACCACATCTGGAATGGCTGGCGTTGAAACCACGACATTGAGAGTTGGTGAAACAACCACATTGGGAATGGCTGGTGTTGAAACCACGACGTTAAAGGTTGGTGAAACAACCACATCTGGAATGGCTGGTGTTGAAACCACGACGTTGAAGACGGGTGAAACAACCACGTCTGGAATGGCTGGTGTTGAAACCACGACATTGAGGGCTGGTGGAACAACCACATCGGGAATGGCTGGTGTTGAAACCACGACATTGAGAGTGGGTGAAACAACCACATCGGGAATGGCTGGTGTTGAAACCACGACATTGAGAGCTGGTGAAACAACCACATCGGGAATGGCTGGTGTTGAAACCACGACATTGAAGGCGGGTGAAACAACCACATCGGGAATGGCTGGTGTTGAAACCACGACATTGAGGGCTGGTGGAACAACCACATCGGAAATGGCTGGTGTTGAAACCACGACATTGAAGACCGGTGAAACAACCACATCTGGAATGGCTGGTGTTGAAACCACGACATTGAGAGCTGGTGAAACAACCACATCTGGAATGGCTGGTGTTGAAACCACGACATTGAGAGCTGGTGAAACAACCACATCCGGAAGTTTTAGTGGAACAACTATCCAAACGGAAGGTATTAATTGTTGTTCTTGTGCTTGTGTTTTGGGCTGGGTGCCTCATTTTTTGATCGTTAGTAATTTTTGTACTTGTTAATGTTATAATTTTTTTGATTAATGATTACACAAAAATGCATGTTTGCAATCTTGTGGTTAAGTGAGGTGTATTTGGTGATTGTCGGTTTCCTTTTCAGTAATTTGTTCCACTCCTCTTGTTCCATCGGCTTGCGCTTGTTTGAGAACTTGTAACGAACCTGAGTCGTGTTCATCCTCTTGCGAGCCTGGTTGTGTTTGTCCTGACGGTTTATTATTCCATAATAATACTTGTGTGCCGGCTTCTTCTTGCCCATGTTATGATGAGATGACCGAAAAGCTTTATTCAGTAAGTTGCTCTTGTGAGGAAATGTGCATATTCTTTGTAGCTTTATGTAGCAACTCCGTACAGGTGGTCGCTAGTTCAGAGAAAGCTCGAATATGATTTGGGATTTGAAATGTTAATGGTCATAAAATTCAAAATTCACACGCGGCCAGTTGAATTGACGTTGCTTTTTTTAGCACTAAATGGACTTTTGCACTCAAGTTAATTGTGAAACAACCGCAGATAGAACTTACCAGTATACCACGTTTTGGAGTTAAAAAATTTCAAAATGATAAAGTTTAATAAGAAACCAGTTTCTTGGTGATGTGGTAATCAGGGCTCTGCGGAAGTCCAAGTTCAAACAATATCAGGAATTTGGCGTATCAATGAGGTCATGAAGGTCATTTATGGAAACTATTGATTGTCGCTAAGTGAAACGATGTGCTTGCCTTAACTTTGCTGTTTCTTGTTTATCAACCAGTTTATTGGATTTAGTTTGGTGACGTTGTGGAACGTAACAACTGCACTTCATGTATGTGCACGGATGATGGATTTGATTGCACCAAGTCGTGTAACGTACAGTGCGGACCTGGGCAAGAACTTGTTGATGAGATCGGAAAGTGTTGCCACTGTGTGGAGAAGGAATGCGAACACGAAGGAAACACATATCAGGTAAAGTGTAATCGAAAATTTTGTGTTTGTATGATGGCTTCTAATGAGTTCCTTCTGTCATTGCGCTGATGTATTTGAAAGATATCTTGGCTTAATAGCTGTTGGCGAGCACCACTTCATCTACAAGCCAATAGGAATGAAGTCTGGTTATATCACATGCTAGCTTCAGTAATTTGTTTAAGGACGAAAAATCCTTATCATACTCACGATATCACTTCGAAGAGTTTAACGAGTGCCGAGATCCATCTCTGTGGCTTGGTGCGTGGACAACATAGCTCTGAAGAAACATGGCAGCGGCTGCGAGCCATTGGCGACAGTGTGTCCGATTTGATCGGTCCGGGAATCAAACCCCAGATCTCTCGCACCGGCAGCGATGTCTTCAGTAACCTCACAAACCGTGAAAATAATCTCGAATTCGTTTGCTTTTGAGAAAATTCAATGAAAAAGGAACGAAGCGATGCAATTTGCTCTGGTAACAAATTGATTTCTTTAGATGGGTGAGACATGGATGACTGGCGAGTGCACTCTATGCAAATGCAACCCTGATGGAACTACGAACTGCGGTGAGCACTGCACCCTGCAATGTGAAGACGGATACGAACTGGTTAACCATGATGCTGATGACGGTGTATGCTGCAGTTGCAGACTCACCAATGCCACAGAGTACTGCGAGGAACCCGCTGGAGTGTTCCGAATGGTGAGTGTGTGTAAGAAGAGTTGCACACTGTGTGAATTCGAGTGCGAGAGCTGCTTAATTGATTTATTTTCAAATACACACTAATGTGTTATGAGGTGACTCAATTCTTTTCAGGTTGGTGACAGTTGGTCTGAAGGTGATTGCACAACTTGCGACTGCAGGTCAGCCGGTCAGGTCAGATGTGTGGACCAGGCTTGCAGTGCATGTCCAGAAGGAAAAGAGCCTGTCCATATCCAAGGACAATGTTGTCCTAACTGTTCTTTGATTGCTCCGCGAACCACAGTGACTGGCACTACCCAAGTCATCAGCACTACTGGTCCGATTGGCAGCACTACTGAGGTTGTACCAGGCACAGCAACTACGACCCCCACATTGCCAGGTAAGTTTGTCTGTGATTCGAAGTTCATTAACAATTTGCAACATCATTGTGATGATTTATTGTGGGTTGTTTTGAAACCTGGTTGACGTGTGCTTTCTGCTCATTAGTGACGCAATCTAAATGCGTATTTCGACGACTTTAAGTGAACTACATTAAGCGTTCACTTGCACTTTTAAAGATTACTCGTTTTGAGATGGTCAACAGACTTAGAATGTGAGATTTCGTTCTTTATTGTGCAGTACGCATTACGTTCTAATGCGTATTCTTTTCAGAGAGCTTGCGCTTTGTAATCAAATTAAACCTGGTCATCATCAAATAATAGTATCATAATTAGTCATAACAATTTAACTGATTATGTTGATTCAGAAACGACAGTCTTGTCCTGTGCCACTGGGACGGTCCAATGCGACGGAACCAGATGTATTCCAATCAAATGGAAGTAAGTATGGCGCATAACTGTGGGCGGTGGGAGAAGAGTTGATTTTATGTTTTCATAGATGCGATGGTAAACACGATTGTGAGGATGGTAGTGACGAATATGGTTGCACAACAACACCACAAACAACCATTGCTGCAACCAGTCCTGTCAACCAACAAGAATTCTGTGAATTTAACGACAAACTCTATCCAGCTGGTAAATTTGGTAAAAATGTATTGAGCAAATAATTGGCCTTGTTAGATATGAAAAAGTATTGAATTCTGAACATCGCAATGATCTTCATCAACTGCTCAGATGACCGAGCGGTAAGAGCGTCTGCCTCTGGAGCTGTTTGATTTCTCGGGTTTGATTTCGAGTCGAGTCAAACCAATGACTAAAATTGGTATTCACTGCTTCCCTGCTTAACGCTCAGCATTAAAAGGACAGTGTGAAGTACAAGCCGACAAGTTTACTTGTTGTGCCGTTGGAAAAGACAGTTTGCAGAATTTCCCCACCTAAGAGTGGTAGACAGATGGTCGGCAACACCTAAGCGAGCTCGTTCTAGCGCTTTGAACGATTTTTTGTGATAGGAGGATAAGTAATATGCGACTAAAACAATTCAAAAACGTTACTACGGTAGTTAATAAATCGGAATTATAATCTGCAAATACAAAGCAGATTTTATCAACTTGGATTTACTGGTTGCGTCCTATCTGCAGGTACCACGGTGGTCGTGTCTGTCCCAGGAGTAAATTGCGCGTTTGTGTACTGCGATAATTCTGGTCAGATTATCCAAGGAATCGATGAGACGTGCTTGCAAACCACCACTTCACAACCATCTGTGGAAACCACTACACCATCACAAACAACCAGCGAACCAATGGTATGATGGAGTTGATGCTTTAGTTTGTGCTTTTTTACGAGGGTTTCCTGTAGACAACCGGTCGGTAGGCGGAGTGGTGAAAGACGTTGCTGTCGGCGCGGAAGGTCACGGGTTCGATTCCCGGGCCATGTAAACTGGACACTCTTGTCAACGGCTCGCCACCGCTGCGACGTTTCTTCGGAGCTGTGTTGCCTTGGCGCTAAGCTGCGGAGATGCATCCCGCCAATCATTATATGCTTCAACGTAACATCGAGAGTATAATGAAGATTTGATTCTTGCAGACTACTGCTTCTATTTGTGCATACGACTGTGGGAATGGAGAATGTTTACCCGATGAAGGAATGGAGTGCGACGGAAAAGTTCAATGCAGCAACGGAAGAGATGAATCGGAATGCATTGCTAGTAAGTTGCTCGAAAAATGGGTTTAGTTTCTCAGGAGGCTAAAGTGAAAACTTTGCTGTTTGTAAGCTTACCTCTCGATGAGCTGATATCGTCATTGCTTTCAAATCTTCATTGCACTTGCGGTATAACGCCGAAGCGCGTAACGAGTGGCGGAATCCATCTTCGCGTCTGGACAACACAGCTCCGAAGAAACATCGCGGCGGTAGCTAACACCGAGTCCAACTTGACGGACCGAGAATCGAACCCAAGACCTCCCGCTCCGATAGCGATATATGCGAATTGCCCGGTGCCAATGCATCTACCGCCCCGGTGCCAATACTTTCAATGGGAACTTGAACTTTTATATGTGCGATCTTTTCAGCTTGCGGCTGTGTGTGTTCAACTGATTGTGATGGAGTTCCGTTGGCCGAGTGTGACTCCGTTGAGAAGTGTTCCGCCGATAGAAGCTGCACTTGTCCGAGGGGAACATACTGGCATGTTGGGTTGAGGGTGTGTCTTGAAGCGGTCGCTGATTACTGTCCTTGCATGATGGAGGGAAGAATCATGGGAAGTGGTAAGTGGATCCGGTTTGTAGATCATAGCACTTCATCAGCATGGATTCTTTTCAGATTGGTTTATTAATCAATCGTGGTTGACCAAGACCATGTACTTGCCTGGTAGAATCTGGACCAATGGCGTAAATCCACGTTTGTCAGAATCGACCAATGAGCGTGGAGAAGTGTCAAGTATCGATGGTACCATGGCAGTTGATGAGAACCCGAACACGTATTGGGAGGTGAACCCGGCTGGTACGTATTCCGTCGTGTACGAGTTCTTCGTGAGGATTATTTGATGTGTTTTTGAATCAGGCGACATTTTCAATCGAGATATGGAATTCGATTTGGGCGAGGCTTATCACGTGACCAGGTTCAGAATGGATTGTCGGCTGGCAGATGCAATGGACAGCGTGGACCAAGCCGCTGATCTTATGGTAGGATGGCTTGTTGCTTTCTCTCTGCTGGATGGATCTCAACAACGTTCTTGTGTTTCCAGGCTTACGTCCAGCAAGACAACGGCGCATTCACGTGGATCGAAGTGGCGATGGTCGGATGTAAAGCGGGCGAAGAATTTGTTCCTGAAGTTTCTGTGCCCTTCGAAGTGACGGCCCAAGTGTTCCGACTTCGCGTCCAAGGAACCCCCAAGATCACCCCGGGTTCGATGCCAGAACGAAGGAAGCCGGAGATTAGCGAACTGGCTTTCATGATAGAAGGTTGGGGCAAAAACATTTTTTTTTAGATTTGTTGCGCTCTGTGTTTTTTGCATACCAGCGCCACGTATGGCTCATATTATATTGCAGCTCAGACTGCTGAGTGGATAAAGCGTCTGCTTCTGGAGCTGTAGACTTGGGTTTGATTCCAAGTCGGGTCAAACCATTGACTTTCAAATTGGTATTCACTGCTTTCCTGCTTGACGCTCAGTGTTAGATGGAAGTGGTAGACAAGTGGCTGGTAACTACTAATCGAACTGCTCATTATAGCGCTTTGATCGTTTTCTCATGATAGGAGGATAAATAACTAAATATGCAACTTAATAGAAAATAAAAAATGGATTATGCGATCTGTAAAACGTGTCAAAACTGCAGCATTATGATTCGCGTTTGTTTAGAATCCGGAACTTGGAGTGAAGGCGATTGTTTGGTGTGTAATTGCACAGAAGATAACCGCAAATCGTGTGCGCTTTCCTGTAACTTGACCCCTGCTCAATGTGAGGAGGAAGGGATGGTGCTGGTAGAATCGACCGAGGGTGAGTTGTTCCTCGATAAAGTCAAAAATCAAAAAAAGTGTGTTGATAAGTTTGTTGATAAAGTCAAAAAAATCAAATCTTTGTACTGACGGTATTTGTCTGAAGTGTGTAACGAAGGACGGAACGCATCTCCGCGGCTTAGCGCCTGGACAACTCAGCTCCGAAGAAACATCGCTGCAGTGGCAAGCCGTTGTCGACACTTACCCTGTCCTCATGTCCAACTTATGTGGTCTCTAAGCCCATATTATTGTGGGCTTGATGTCATGATCATTTCTTTTAAACTATGAAATCAAAAATTTTACAGTGATGCAGAAAGCCCACACATGGACATGTGGACAGGGTAACTGTGTCCGTTTTAAGCGGCCCAGGAATCGAACCCAACACCTCCCGCACCGATAGCGATGTGCTTAGCAACTGAACTAACTGGTGGGTTGCTGTTGATCAAGTTAAACGAATATATCACAGAAATTTTAATTTTTTCAGATTCTTGTTGTTCATGCGTTCCATTAGAAGAAAGCACCACAGCTGGTAAGTTCAGGCTGCAAAAATAATGTTAGAGAATGGCGGCTGTTTCCAAACAACGGTTTTTGGCAAACCATCTTTGTCTGCAAATTTTTCCTTTTATTACGAGAAACCGATCTAAGCGCTAGAGCGAGTCCGCTTTGGAGTTGCCGACCACCTGTCTACCACACCAAGATGAGGGAATCCCGCTAATAGCCTTTACCAACCGCATAGCAAGTAAACTTGCCGGCTTGTTCTCCACACTGTCTCCTTAATGATGAACGTCAAGCGGGGAAGCTGTGAATACCAATTTATAGTTATTAGTTTGCCTCGACTCGGAATCAAACCTGAGTCTACAGCTCCAGAGGTAGACGCTTCTACCTCGCGGCTTTGTGAGTTGTTTAAGGGAATTGCGGAACCAGTCGAATCATTCAAAATCTTGCACTTTAATGTACATTTTTTTTAGTGTACTCATCATCATCAACTACGTCATCACCAGCACCGACGACACGCTTGATTGCATCGACCACCAGCAGCTCTCCACCTGTCACGTGCTCACAAGATTGTCTTTGTTTATCAGACTGTGACGGAGGAACGGAGTGGTGTGGCCCGCTACCTGAGTGTTCAGCGTCGTAAGTGCTTATCGCTCCTGTGACTGGCCGAGTGTCGTAGTGGATAAACACATGGCTAATGGCCCGGCAGGTCTTGGGTTTGATTCTCTGGCGGGTCAAATCGGACACAATGTTGTCAACGGCTCTCCACCTTGTGTTTCCCAGACGCTAAGCCGCAGAGATGGATCCCACCACTCGTTACTCGCTTCGGCGTAATAGCGCGGGGATGATGAAGATTTGATTTTTTTGTGTTCAGTGACATCATACCAATAGCGTCATATTGCCTTTAGATGCATGTGCCCGAACAGCGCGAACGTGAAGTACGATCGTGCCAACTGGCGTTGCATTTTGGCGCCACCAGCCTTCCTCTGTGGACCATCAGAGACTACCACCACAACAACCACGACCAGTGCCAGCACCGAAGCACTTGTGTCTACGACTACCGTTTCAACTACGCGATCCGGCGTCATCACTACGTCATCACGTATGTCATTAGTATGTAACTTTTGAAAAACACGACATAATCGACTGTATACTTACAGCATGCGACGACACTTGCGTTTACTCCGTGACTTGCGAGGAGATGAGGAATTTTAATCCGTTCGAAATCCCAGACTTTGCTCTTTCTGTTGATCCACTCGCCTGCCTATCCTGCCCGTGCCCATCTGGAACATCGAAAGGTAGATGCCCTTGTCTAAAATGAAATAGATTTACGAATACTATTAATATTGGTAATAATTGCTCAGATGACCCAGAGGATAGAGCGTCCGCCCCTGAAGCTGTTGACTCCGGTTTGATTCCGAGCCGAGTCAAACCAATGACTGTAAAATTGGTATTCACAGCTTCCCTGCTTGACGCTCAGCATTAAAGGAGCAGTGTGGAGAACAAGCCGGCAAGTTTACTTGTTGTGCCGTTGGGAAAGATGCTTAACGCGATTCACCCATCTTAGAGCGGTAGATACATGACCGACAACTTCTAAGCGAGCTCGTTATAGCGCTTTGATCGCTTTCTTGTAAAAAGAGGATAGATATGCTAATAATCTAAACTAAGATTTGATGTTCACGTTCCTTGCGTCTGTTCGCTCTTATTCTGTTACACGCGATTTGTTTTTCGACAATGAAAGATGAAAGATTATGATGTTATCAATGTGTTCTTGTTTAGATGACGCATGGGAAACCGGAATGTGTCTGCGGTACCCGGCCTCTTGCGAAGGTTGTATCCATGACAACGCCACTTATCCAGTGGGCACCAAGTTTGCCCAGGGCACGTGTGAAGAGTGTGAGTGCCTTATGGTTGAAGGAGTTGCTGCTACAACCTGTTACCCATCGTGCAATCTGAGAACCTATGATTGTGCAAACGTAAGTTAGATTTTTACCGTAGGTTTATCTTGTTGCTTGATTGCGATTTACTTAGAGAAGTACGTGCTGAGGCAATGAATCAATGTAGCTCGTAGCCATTTTGCACGTGACCTATTCACATGATGTATCGTGACGTCAAAATTTATTTACTGTGACGTAGATTTAACTTTCTTTTTACAATGCAGAAGGGAATGATGCTGGTCGACAGTGAGGACACATGCTGTTACTGTGCCCCTGTCCCCACTACCAGCCCTGCCCCCACCGTTTCCACCACAACTGTCCCAACCACACCATCCGGTCCAGTATGCGAGAAATCATGTGAAGTCTTCATCTCATGTTCGGAGCAGGTAACTGATGGGGGAATGGGGTTATCAAAATGTTTGCAACAAGGATTTTTTTAACCGGGCGGTTGGCGCAGTGGCCAAAGACATCGCTATCGACGCGTAGGCCTTGGGTTCGATTCCCGGGCCGGTCCAATCGGACACAGTGTCGACAACGGCTCGCCACCACTGCGATTTCTCCGGTGTTGTGTTGCGCAGATGCTGTGTCACGGAGATGGACCTCGCCTGTAGTTACACGCTGTGGTGTAATACCGCGAGTATAATAAAGACTTGATTTGAATCAAGAGTAAACTGCTGAAGAAGGAGAAGTTAATGTAGGTAGCGTCATAATCATGAATGATCATGACGTGGGTTTGAGTCATTTATTGGAATCACAGCGAAGTTTCTTCTGCATAGGCAAGCTACGTCCCAGGGGAGGAAGCTCCATTCCAGACTGAGAGTGGTTGCGTTGATTGCGCATGCGCAGTTGGCACTGTTGAAGACGAGGTCATGTGGGGTACAGGAATGTGTTTGCGATTCGCGACACCTTGTGATAAACCCTGCAGTGTAGGAAACGAAACCTACCCGGTGAGTGCTGTAGCTGTGCGTGTGCAAGTTTGAGTGCGTGTCGCATGAATAGGTGTGGGAGAGCTGTGTTGTTACAAATTGCTTGTAAAAACAGAAATGTATTGATAAGAGTTAAAATTATTCAGTTAGCTCAGTTGTTAAGCTCGTCGCAATTAGTGCGGAAGGTCTGGGGCTCAATCCCCAGCCTGTCGAATTGTACACATTGAAGTTTCTTCGGAGCTGTGTCCAGACACTAAGCCGCGGATGAGGATCCAGACTCTCGTTACACGCTTCGGCGTGATGCCGCGAGTGCAATGAAGATTTGATTTGATGTGAGAGTTGGAAATTGACCGACGTTTTCTTGGAGCAGGTGAACCAGACTTACATCCGAGGTTGTGAGGCTTGCATGTGTTTCTATGAAGAAGGACTCTTCAGGGAAACTTGCTACCCGTATTGCAGTCTCACCGAGGACGATTGTGCTTTGCAAGGAAAAATGCTGCTTAATAATGATGACGTTTGCTGCAAGTAAGTGCTATGTCACGCGACCGTTAATCATCTTTCATCGCATCTCGAATACAAGATTCTTTTATGTATCAGATGTAAAAGTGTGGAATAATAAAGCACCAAACATTTTATCAAAACCTTCAGGTTATGTGAAAAGCTTTATGGAACTCATTTACTTCATTAATACCTCAGTAAACAGAGACTTTTCGAACGTACACTGTGTACAGAACATCAGCTGGTGTTGTTTTATTTTTTTAGGTTGATAGCCCTCTTGTGTTCTAGTTCTTCTTGTGTGCGTAAATAAAGTTTTTTTGTTTTGTTTCTTCTGTTCATTTTTTCGATTAAGAGGCCGTGGACTTGAAGACTTCCGCGTTCCCTCACAGCCTCCTGTCTACAAAATTACTTTATTAGTTCATTTACTCATTTCTTACGTTGACATGCTTGCTATTTACGGAACGTAATTTTGTTGGGCTTAAATGAGTTGAGCAGATAGAAGAATCGGGTATGACGAAAACCTCTGGTGTGCGCAGATGTATCGAAGTTCCAACAACCACTCTATCTGTTGCGGAAACTACGTCACATGTGGTTGGTACCACAGCTGAAATGGCGTCGTCGGGAGCTGGAATTACATCATTTGCTCCAGAAACTTCGCCATCAATTGCAACATCTACGTCTACACTTACTGTAGCTTCATCAGCAGTTCCAAGCGAAGGTTCCAGCACAGAAAGCATCATCAGTACAGGTGATCACGCGATGATAATGCGACATAGAAATTGAAAACTAAAAGTTAGCCTAACGCAAACTTCGTGTTTAGAAAAATCACCACTTTCAACTACAATGGCATCATTGTCTACGACGAATGCACCAGAAACTACCAGCGTTGTACCCGAATGTGCTGAAAAGTGTTTGTGTGTTGTTGGATGCAGTGGAGAGCAAGATGATTGCACACGACAAGAGGTTTGCACACGCTTCTGCAAGTGCTCGGATAGGTTAGTATCAATTTGTTTTATCACTTTGTCTATTGCAAATTCTCACTTTTGTATTTCACTAGCTCGGCACTTCGGGTGAATGGTCGATGTGCAGTTACTCCAGCACCAGAGAAGTGTGCGTTTGTCACCAGTTCCACTGGTTCGCTCACAACTTCTACACCAAAAATTCCCGTGGAGGTTACAACAACTGCTGCCTTCTGCGAGGTATCGACTTCTTTGGATTATACAAATTTAACTTGCTCAGCTAACTTACTTAAAAAACACTCAAACTTTGGTTAGTGAGCAGTGAATCTAACTGTCTTCTACTACGTCTGACATCCAAGCAAAAAATCAGATTAAATAACTGCAACGCAATGAAATTTCACTGGTTAACGCCACAAATGAGATTCGAACCGTTCGGCACCATTATTTTTGGTAAGTCGTCGTTATCCGGATTTAGGCCTTCGTATTCCCAACCAATTTCCAACCAGTTCGGTTCATTGCCACATCAGAAATGGCAGGTTCATTAATCTCAACTGTTAAAGCAACAAATTTTTTTTATTGAACTAAAACGCAACCTTTATGAATCAATTTTTCATTTTAGGAAGAAGAAGTGATCGTGCAGGAAAGTTCGTGCACACTCTGCACTTGTCGCGACAATCAATACGTATGCAATGACTACTGTGACATCATATGCGCTGACGTAAGTAGATGGTTTACAGGTTGAAGAGCCCTAATGATACTTTGTGCCATCTAAAAATTCTAACCCATCACAATGTTTAACAGGGCTTGGTTCTAGTCCAAAATGAAGGCGTTTGCTGCTACTGCGCGCCTCCTACTACTCCACCGATGAGCACAACCACATCTGAAATGGCTGATGTTGAAATCACGACATTGAGAGCTGGTGAAACAACCACATCGGGAATGGCTGGTGTTGAAACCACGACATTGAAGGCGGGTGAAACAACCACATCGGGAATGGCTGGTGTTGAAACCACGACATTGATGGCTGGTGAAACAACGACATCGGGAATGGCTGGTGTTGAAACCACGACATTGAGAGCTGGTGAAACAACGACATTGGGAATGGCTGGTGTTGAAACCACGACATTGATGGCTGGTGAAACAACCACATCTGGAATGGCTGGTGTTGAAACCACGACATTGAGGGCTGGTGAAACAACCACGTCTGGAGTGGCTGGTGTTGAAACCACGACATTGAAGACCGGTGAAACAACCACATCGGGAATGGCTGGTGTTGAAACCACGACATTGAGAGCTGGTGAAACAACCACATCGGGAATGGCTGGTGTTGAAACCACGACATTGAGAGCTGGTGAAACAACCACGTCTGGAATGGCTGGTGTTGAAACCACGACATTGAGAACTGGTGAAACAACCACATCGGGAATGGCTGGTGTTGAAACCACGACATTGATGGCTGGTGAAACAACCACATCTGGAATGGCTGGTGTTGAAACCACGACATTGAGGGCTGGTGAAACAACCACATCAGAAATGGCTGGTGTTGAAACCACGACATTGATGGCTGGTGAAACGACCACATCGGGAATGGCTGGTGTTGAAACCACGACATTGAAAGCTGGTGAAACAACCACATCAGGAATGGCTGGTGTTGAAACCACGACATTGAGGGCTGGTGAAACAACCACATTGGGAATGGCTGGTGTTGAAACCACGACATTGAGGGCTGGTGAAACAACCACGTCTGGAATGGCTGGTGTAACCACGACATTGAGAGTGGATGAAATAACCACGTCTGGAATAGCTGGTGTTGAAACCACGACATTGAGGGCTGGTGAAACAACCACGTCTGGAGTGGCTGGTGTTGAAACCACGACATTGAAGACCGGTGAAACAACCACATCGGGAATGGCTGGTGTTGAAACCACGACATTGAGAGCTGGTGAAACAACCACATCGGGAATGGCTGGTGTTGAAACCACGACATTGAGAGCTGGTGAAACAACCACGTCTGGAATGGCTGGTGTTGAAACCACGACATTGAGGACTGGTGAAACAACCACGTCTGGAATGGCTGGTGTAACCACGACATTGAGAGTGGGTGAAATAACCACGTCTGGAATAGCTGGTGTTGAAACCACGACATTGAGGGCTGGTGAAACAACCACGTCTGGAGTGGCTGGTGTTGAAACCACGACATTGAAGACCGGTGAAACAACCACATCGGGAATGGCTGGTGTTGAAACCACGACATTGAGAGCTGGTGAAACAACCACATCGGGAATGGCTGGTGTTGAAACCACGACATTGAGAGCTGGTGAAACAACCACGTCTGGAATGGCTGGTGTTGAAACCACGACATTGAGGACTGGTGAAACAACCACATCTGGAATGGCTGGTGTTGAAACCACGACATTGAGAGCTGGTGAAACAACCACATCGGGAATGGCTGGTGTTGAAACCACGACATTGAGAGCTGGTGAAACAACCACGTCTGGAATGGCTGGTGTTGAAACCACGACATTGAGGACTGGTGAAACAACCACATCGGGAATGGCTGGTGTTGAAACCACGACATTGATGGCTGGTGAAACAACCACATCAGGAATAGCTGGTGTTGAAACCACGACATTGAGGGCTGGTGGAGCAACCACATCAGGAATGGCTGGTGTTGAAACCACGACGTTGAAAGCTGGTGAAACAACCACATCGGGAATGGCTGGTGTTGAAACCACGACATTGATGGCTGGTGGAACAACCACATCGGAAATGGCTGGTGTAACCACGACATTGAGAGCTGGTGAAACAACGACATCGGGAATGGCTGGTGTTGAAACCACGACATTGATGGCTGGTGGAGCAACAACGTCCCGAATGGCTGGTATAGAAACCACGACATTGAGGGCTGGTGAAACAACCACATCTGGAATAGCTGGTATAGAAACCACAACATTGAGGGCTGGTGAAGCAACCACATCAGGAATGGCTGGTGTTGAAACCACGACTTTGCCGGCTGGTGAAACAACCACATCGGGAATGGCTGGTGTTGAAACCACGACATTGAGAGCTGGTGAAACAACCACATCGGGAATGGCTGGTGTTGAAACCACGACATTGAGGGCTGGTGAAACTACCACGTTAGGAATGGCTGGTGTTGAAACGACGACATTGAGAGCTGTTGAAGTCACAACTAATTTTGTTACTGTTACAACTGGTGCCGTTTCTGAAACTTGCTCGTGGGATTGTAAATGTTTCGTAACTTGCCAGAATCAGCTTGTTTTGAGCGAAGGTGAGTTGGAATCTCTCTTTTGTGTTTACTCGTGATGTCTTGCGAGAATGTTGAGTTGTTGATGTGTTGTTAGGATCTCTTCCATCTCGCTGTGGAACTGAGGCTGCTGCGGAGTGCGATCTTTGTGCTTGCGAAAACGGATACGTTAAAGACCCGAAAACTCGTAAATGTGTCCAATATGAGACTGGATGTGACCGCCGATGTTCGTACAACGGCCGAACTTATGCGGTGAGTTGTTTGAGCGTTGCAACTTGTACGTTTGAGATTGCGTGTTTTATGTTTTAAAAAATCAAATTTAATTATACTCGCGTTACTACGCCGAAGCGTGTAACGAGTGGCGGGGTCCATCTCCACGGCTTAGTGTCTGAACAACACAGCTCCGAAGAAACATCGCAGCGGTGGCGAGCCGTTGACGACACTTATCCTGTCCACATGTTCATTTTTCGTGGATTTTAGGTTCGCGGTTCTAGTGTCTGCATCATAATCAATATTTTGATGTCATATTCACTTTTTAACTAGACATCAAGAAATCAATCATGATGCAGACACTCGAACCAAAAACCGTGGGCCAAAAGCCCACAAAAGTTGGACATGTGGACTGGGTTACTATGTCGGATTTTACCCGCTCGCGAATCGAACCCCAAACCTCCCGCAGCGATAGCATTGTGCTAAACAGTGAACAACTGAGTTAACCAGACGTTTTTTTTATGAGTAATTTTTAATTTGCTGATTTTTTTATTATTATTGACATATTTATCCTATCACGAGAAAGCGGCGAAGCGCTATACGAGCTCGCTTAGGTGTTGCCGGCCATCATTCTGTTCACCACTCTAAAATGGGGGAATTCCGTTAAGTGCTTTTCCAACGGCACAACAAGTAAACTTGCCGGCTTTCTCCACACTGTCCCTTTAATGCTGAACGTCAAGCAGGGAAGCTGTTAATACCAAGTTTTAAGTCATTGGTGTGACCCGACTCGAAATCGAACCCCAAGTCTATCAATCCCGAAGCAGACGCTGTATACCACTCGGCCATCTGATCAGTTAGAGTTTTCAATATTGAAAATCGGGTAGTGTTTAGTTTTTTTTCAATCTCTAAGCCAAAGAATATATAGGATGATTTTGTGTCTGTTCGAACAGATGCAAGACGTGGAGTGAAACTGCTAACTTGGATTTTTTTAAATTTTGCCGTGATTTTTTTAATGCAGTTGCTCTATGTCAGAGGTTCTTAACCGGAGCCATGGGGCATTAGCCAGCAGACGGAGCGCAAGATTTATGAATGATAATTAACCACTTACGACCGACGGATGGTTGTAGCCACTACAAATTAACCACTTACGACCAACGGATGGTTGTAGCCACTACGAATTAACCCCTTACGACCAACGAATGGGTGTAGCCACTACGAATGAAATACCGACAAAAAATGTGATTGCTGAGCGGGGGCCACTGGTGTTGGAAGTTTCTAGAAGAGGCCACAAACCATGAAAGGTTGAGAAGCACTGGCCTAGGTGATAACTGAAGTGCACAGTAAGAATAAACAAGACCTGCTTGTTTCCAGGAAGGTGAACATTACTGGAAGGGAGATTGCATTTACTGTCACTGCTTGGATGGACAAGAACATTGCCAGAGTGGCATGTGCAGACTAACCCAGGACAACTGTGATGAACTGGGACAGAGATTCATCGAAGTTCCAGGTATTAACTGCGATCATCATTCAACACTGAGTTGTTTGATATAATTTGATGTTTTCTTTTTGCTTCTTTTTACGATAAAGCGACAGAGCCGCCATAAAAAGCTCTATAAGATTTCTTGGTCACCACCTACCTACTACTTACAGTTGGTAAAACTTTTTTTTCAACAATGCAGCAAATGAACTTGCCAGGTTACTCGAAAACACTGTTCTTTAATTCTGAATGTCAAGCAGGGAAGCTGTGACTACAAGTTTTTGATGTGATCCAAGCAAGAACTGGGAGTTTTCCATTTCAGAGATTGAAATTTTATTCACTCGCACAGTGATCGGAAATTAATTGCTCTAACTTCAGAACACGAATTGATCTAGCTCAACATATTGATTTTTATTGTAACATAGCGGATTAAACAAACTTGTCATATAGGAACATGTTGCTATTGCGCACCATACAACGTAACCTTCCCTTCATCGTCTACAACTATCCCTGCCAGCTCAACAACCATCCCTAGCAGCTCAACCTCCATCCCTGGTGGTTCTACAACCACCCCTGCTGGTTCTACAACCACCTCTAGTGCTGTTGAGCAGACCAGTGCAAGCTTGTCAACCAGTAAATCGCCAGTTGAGCCAACCAGCACAACCGTTCCAACCAGTAATTGTGTATACAATGGCGTCGACTACAACCAACCAGCAGTAAGTGTAAATAAATATTCTTAGAGCTTTGCGCTTATATTGTTTTCATTGCATAACAGTCAGCATTTACAGCTATATCATGTTGGTTAACTTTAAAAATTAGATCTTCATCGTATTCGCGCTATTACGCCGAAGCGTGTAACGAGTGGCGGGGTCCATCTCCGCGGCTTAGCGCTCTGGCAACACAGCTACGAAGAAACGTCGCAGCGGTGGCGACCTGTTCGTGACACTGCGTCGGATTTGCCGGCCCGGGAATTGAACTCGAACCTTCCGCACAATGGCGATGTCTTTAATCTCTACGCCAACCGGTCGGTCATTGATTAACTTACGAAGTTTTAATACTCTGAATGTGGTAAAGTGTAAATCAGGAGTGGGGAACGGGTAAAGCACAGCGAGCCACATCGATTGCACAATATTTTCAGCAGGCCACATTTACTATTAGTTTTTAAACTTCGCTGTAAAAATCCAAAATATTACGTCTCAAATTTATTAAACATTCATGGTGAGTTGCGTTTACCGTAAATCAGAGACTTTGGCACGGCTTTTATGTCACAAATCTAGCATGTAATTGAATGTGATGCAGTTTTTAATCAATGTTTTCTATGCTACCGGTGTGTTGTAAACTTAACAAAGTTCTGATGCGGGCCACATTCAAAACTTAAGCGGGCCGCATGTGGCCCGCGGGCCGCAGGTTACCCACCCCTGGTGTGTTGGATACAATCATATGCCGGGTTTATGGTTTCAGTCAATCCAAGGCCCGAAAACACATAAAAAAAATACAAACAAGCAGAATCTCGCCGTTGCAATGCAGCTTGCATTAGATTCTAATTCCCGGGCGGGTCAAATCGGATGCTGTCGCCAACCGCTTGCCACCGCTGTGCTGCGATGTTTCTTTGTTGCTCAGGCGCTAAGCCGCGGAGATGGACCCTGCCACTCTTTCCCGCCTCGGCGCAGTACCGTTAAGATTTGTTATTTTCCGCTTACCGCCTCATTTCATGTCGCCATACTTTCATGAACTTTTTTCTCGCAGCCGAATAACATCTGGGAGACGGAGTGCGAAATTTGTCGATGTGAAAACAAATCCGCGGATTGCTCCAAGGTTTGCTGGCTGACGGAGTCAGATTGTGGATATGGAGAAATTCTTCTGGAGCGGGATGAAGAATGCTGCGCGTGTGTCCCACAAGGTGAGTGATGTCCGCAATAGAACGAGTCTAACCTCAGCACAGAAGTTGTTCACCAATGTGAGCGCGAATGACCGACACTAAGAGATGGATGGGCCACTAGGAGACCCGCTAACGAGCCATTAATCGGTTTTGTAACTGGTCCGATAGCGGGTCAGTTCTATCTTTTGTTTCTTCCTGGGCCGCAAGCTATTTTTGAAAATCCTGTCATACATTTAAAACTTAGGTTGAATGTGAATAAAGGTATATAAAAAGAATGAACTGGACTTTACTGAGATGGGTTGCGCGGTCGGTTATGGTCACTGGGCTAGAGGTACCGGGCCACTGGCGGTCCAAGTTTCAAAAAAGTCAGCCCGTGCCATCTCGACGGACACTTTAGCGGATAAACACATGCTGTTGTTTCAGTGTGCGAATACGAGGGACGATTCCGTGAGTTTGGAGAGTCTTGGTCGGTGGATGATTGTGTCACGTGTTCTTGCGTCAATGCAAGCGTAGGTGTGACGTGTTCAAACGCAATGACGGCATGCGATGTGACGTGTGATTCAGATCGTGAAACGATGAAATACGTTGAAGGAGAATGCTGCCCTGTGTGCGGTGAGTTGCATTTAATATTAAATATACCATAATTTCTATATTTCGAACGGGGACCTCTGCAAAAATACCACAAAACTCATCACTCCGCGCCAGCTCCAAATTCACCTGTAAAACGGCTGTTCTTCAACTTTAAAGTCTGTACCTTTGGAAACGAAATTCTGGGTCATTTCTCTGACCCTCTTACCGAACTACTGCGCCTGGACACTGGGCAGGCGCATTTTTCGGGACTGTCCCGGCCAAACCAGGACGGAGTAGGCTAAGCCCGCGTAATATAGAACTCAGTCTTAGCTATTGTCGGTTTTTGACAGAGTTTACAGCGCTGCTAGTTTTGTATTGCTTGTACACATAATCTTCGCCAGGCGAACGGTTTGCGTGTAGACA
This sequence comes from Trididemnum miniatum, assembly GCA_964006365.1. NCBI lineage: Eukaryota > Metazoa > Chordata > Ascidiacea > Aplousobranchia > Didemnidae > Trididemnum > Trididemnum miniatum. Next base: position 27,664,512 of record OZ023238.1, on the reverse strand, counting down.
AGCTTGGAAATTCTGCAATAACGCAAGGTCTTCAGGTTTTTGAAGAATTTCTAGGTGAAATTCGCATCCAAACGTACAAATTCCATTCTGATCCCCAGATGTGCGACTCGAATGTCTGTTGGCTCAGTTATTAAACGCGTCGCTATCAGTGCGGGAGGTCTGGGGATCGATTTCCGGTCGGTCAAAGCGACGGTGCTGCAACGGCTTGCCTCCGCTGCGATGCTTCTTCGAAGCTATGTTGTCAAGGCGACTAGCTCGAAGATGGACCCCGCTACTCATTATACGCTTTCGTGTAACCCGTATAATGAGGATTTGTTTTGAAAATTCCTCCTGCATGGGTTAAGAAGTCAATATATTGCTGAAAAAAAATTTTTTTCGTTCTATAGTGGATCGATCGTGACTGTACTTCATTACGTTCACATCAAATTTAATCCAGCTCATTCAAATAAATAAATAATTAGTTATAAGTGACTAGAGCACCAGACCAGTTTCCATTATCAAACGCTGCTGCTGCACCGGACTGCTTGTTTGTTTCTATACATGGCTTTGGCGTCATGCTGGTACGACGTCATCAACAGTACCTTGAAACGTAAAAAATAGGGGCACTAGCGTACAGTTAGAGATGGGGAGATTGGGGATAGGGTTAGAGACCTAATGTTGAAGCAACTTTGGTATTGGTGTGTACAAAGAGCAATTTCAAAAAAATATTAGCCAGTGCTCTAGACACTTCCTTAATCTTAATGTAAAAAGATTACATGAATGTTTACACTATTGCATTGCAGTTGAACGCCCAGCGCCTGTTTCTAATTGTGCTCCTGTTGCTATGGAAATGACCCTGACAGTGAACGAGTGTGTAAGTGATGGTGACGTAAGACTGATGTCATGTCAAGGAAGCTGTCAATCCAACGTCACAATGCTGTCAGAGCCACCGTTCATTCAGGTAAGCTAGCTGCTGATAACGTCATCACAGCTTCTACACGCAGGATAAACATTAAACAAAATTTCAATGTGCTCGAAGGTCATCGTAAGCTAAGACGCCTTATCCATAATCCCAACAACGAAGCTAGGAATAGGAAGGGTTTTTATTTTTGGTGTTTAGTTGCATATTTATCCTCCTGTCACGAAAAAGCGATCAAACGAGCTCACTTAGGAGTTGCCGGCCATCTGTCTACCACTCTAGCATGGGGGAATTTCACTAAGTACCTATCCCAATGGCACAACAAGGAAACTTACCGGCCTGTTCTTCACTCTGTCTCTTTACTGCTATATGTCAAGCAGGAAGCTATGAATACCAATATAGTCATTAATTTCAACCGACTCGGAATCTGATCTGAGTCTACAGCTCTAGAGGTAAACCCTCTAACCACTGGGCCATCTGAGCTGGAATATTATGATTGCGACTCAACGACTTACGATTGAGCGTTGACCTCTCCGAGCATTACCGTTGTCCATAAGCCGTTGTATGTAACGGATTTTTAACTTTTGCAATAATTTTTTTACCGCAGACTAACTGCCATTGCTGCAAACCGGAGTCGGTGGAACATCGTAACGTTACCTTCTTGTGTCCGGACGGATCCTCAACTACGCATGCTATTCCGCACGTCACTTCGTGCGCATGCGCCAACTGCGAGTTTGATCCGTTTGCAAATGCGAAGAAACTTGTTCCTGATGAGACTCAGATCATTGAATAAGAGTCGAAACGTCGATCCTGGTTCTAAACGACGACGAGAGCTATGTTAAACGACATGAGTACCTGCCCCACTCAGCAGCAGCCATACTAACACATCGTGATGTGTTAACGTGTTGCATCTACAAAGAATTCTGCATGAATTGCTTTGCAGTTGCTTGCTGTTGATGTGTTTTTCTTTTTATTCTTGCTTACAGTATATTAGATACTTTCTGCCAATTATTTCTTCGATCGTTTACCGAAAACTGATTAATGTTGTAAGTTATTGTTCTTTAAAATTGGAATTTCTTTTCTTTTCTCAGTTTTCATCAACTTTGATGAATCATGCAGTTTTTTTCCGAGTGAAATCACACTTTGCTTCAATAAATAGCGTAGATTGCAAACAGATTTTGTGAGTAATGAGACCCATAGGTAGCTCGTGGTCGTGAAGACCAAAATCAGATCAGAAAAAGAAGCATAGATATCGCGAGCTAAGCATAGGTCATATCATGTAGTCGGACTATGGTCGTATCAATACTCCTTCGCTCGTGATCTATCAACCAACCTGGTTGAAGCCAGGGCTGCGACTTGAAATCGGTCTTTTTTTGCTGGACTCAAACTTGAATTCGAAAAACAAAAACACTGAACTCGATCGCGAAAAAGTTAACCGAGCTTGGAACTTATCCTAAACTTGACAACTAAAATACTTGAGCTAAGCCTAAATCCAACAAAAACTGCTTTAACTTAAAATGAACTCGGTGAAAATAACAGAACTCGAACTTGGACTCTCGATCAAAAATGCTGTCGAGTGCGCATCCCAGATTAAAGCTATGGTTTAAATTTCATAAATTCCGATCATAAAAAGCGATCACGGTATCGATAATTTCAAAAATTATTCGGCGATACCGATAATCCATAAATCTTAGTTTAGGCTACTCTGTGTCATATGGATTTGTTTATCGCAATAATTTGTCGGCGAGAACAAATAAACAGTGCAATAACGATAGAGGTAATTTACGGTAAATTGAAATCCTTTTGAGTTTTGAGCAAAAACATTAATAAATTATCGCGATGAATGCCAGTCACTGCACCCAGTCTCTTTATTCCTGACTGTAAATAAAAAATGTATCGACGGCGAATCTTGGAGTGCCTACAAACTACTGGCAATTTTTACGAACAAAAAACAAATTACAAATAAACACATTAGGCACCAACTGTCATCCCATTTTGCGACATTTTTTTTGTGCAGTTATAACTTAGCAGCCTAACGCAAAAACAAACAGTCACACCCAAAATAATGTTACCAAAAGCAAAAATAAATAAGCAAACGCAAAAATAATTCAGCAAAGGCTAAAATAAATACGGTACCGGTAGTCAAAAAGTTTGTACCGGTACCTTCAGTTCAGTTTCAAATTTTTTTCTGCTTGGTTGATGAAAGATCGCATGACACAGGTGTACGGAGTCTGGTTTGGGAAACTGCAATTGATCCCGATCTAAACGAACAAACTCCGAATCCAGCTCCAGTGAAGGCCAGAAATCAACACTCCTACTCCGGTTCCTCACGTTCTCGAAAATGATTTTCAGCTCGATTTTTCACGACAATGACTTAAGGAAACCTAAGAAATCACTCAACCCGGGTGCAGCTTTGACGTTGGCGTAAAATTCGCCTTCACTCCAGCTCCGTAAAATTCGTTTGACTGTGGATCAAACTCCAGTCCAGCACCGCATCCAGCTTCTGGACTAGTGAACGCCTCTGTGGCTCTGTTACATCATGGTCACATGATTCCACGTAGCCTACAAGTAGGGCTAAACCACGTAACCGTTGTATCACGCAGAGTTTAGTGAAGGCGAGTTTAATTAGATTTGATTTCTTCACTTTTATTCTCCTGTCACGAGAAAGCGACGGAGGCGCTATGCGTAGGACAAATCGGGACAGGGGCCGTAGCCAATCTTCACATTTTGGAGGAGCTGAATATATTATTAGGAGGGCTAAAAATCAACTTAATTTTTCTGATTTTTTATTTTTTGTTGCTTCCCAAGCCTGAACAGATCAATTTCAGTCAAGGAAAATGTAATGCAGAAAGAAAGAACTTGCACGGGGAAACGAAAAACGCTAGTAACATTGCAGCGACGCACTGGTATCAAGACTTACAACAACCCTGAGCGGAAATAAAACGCGTTAATCAAATAAGGGCAGAAAACAACAGCAAAAAAACATAACGTGTCTTGCAGCAAAGCTAAACAGCGTAGTAGGCTATTCACTTGTGGTTGATTAATAACTAGTGATTGTGTTTTCGTAATGCAAATTTCGTTAACTGCGTTTATGCGCAATTACACAGACATAAGTTCACTTAACGGTGAAAATTGAAACCCTTCCTGCTTATAGCATAAACGCGCGAATCAGAAATTAGTCCCGAGATTCAAACTAAACATCGATTAAAGCGGCCCTTGTAAAAAAAATTATCAGCTATTGGGTTTATATACCGTCATCACTTCGACATAAATGTTTTGGTAGAGGGGGGGTAGGCTAAAATAAATTCTGAGGGGCTTAGCCACTAATACCCCCCTCCCTTCCGTGGCTACGGCCCTGATTCAGGCTCGCTCAGGAGTTGCCTTTATTTACGAAGTTTAGGCTTGAATTTTGCTTCTGACTTCTTCAATTTGCTGCTTGTTAGAGATAATTGTCGTGAAGCTTCTCATCCGAGAACGCAACAACAAGGCTTGGGTGGTAGTTGAACCATCAACCTTGCGATCATGGCCGTCGTAAAAGCGACGCTCCGAACTACTCGGCCACTCTGCCGACGCGTGGCCGAATGTCCGATTGTCTGGAGGTGATGGCGAAGGCGCAATATGGCCTATGGGGCGCCGTTTGTAATCACAAATTTGTGCAGCGATTTTCCATTGAATAGTCATTTTGTTTTTTCTATTTAATATAGTTTACTCTCTTAACTCTTTATAATTAGGCTATGCAAAAATATACACTCAAAAGTAAATAGACAAAAATATAAAACAATCAAAAATGAATAAACAAAACTTTTGATTATTTATTTCATGTCTATAAAATAAATTATGCCAAACGCTGATTGGACACAGAAATTGCATGATCATTCCTTACGGGTCCTACTAAAACCTGCAAGAGCAGAAGGATCACAAGGAGCGGTAGGAGCGCAAGTGACTTATTACTACAGCCTGCCGGAGCACAATAATCGCTAGGGGCGCAAGTGAGTTACTACTAAAACCTGCAGGAGCACAAGGAAAATTAGAGGCTCAAGTGAGTTATTACTCAAACCTGCAGGAGCACAAAGACCGCCTTTGCAAGTGAGTTAGTAGCACAAGGTGCGCTAGTGAGAACCCTAACACCAGTGTTGTTCTATTACAATAACTGATGTCGTTTTTTATGTTAACTCAAGTGACACAAATAAACTTACCGTACTAACCCCTAACCGAACCCTAATTCTTAGTAATAACTCACTAGCGTCCTTGTGCTCCTCCAGGTATTAGTAAGGACTCACTTGCGCCTCTAGCAGTCCTTGTGATCCTTGTCACCTGCAGGTTTTAGCAATACTGTTGCTTACTGCTGACTAAACTTGCATATTACCGGTATGGTAATAACTTAGATTGCAGATTGAGAGAACTGGAGAACATGAAGCTAGTCTATTTCACTTAATTCTTAGCTCATATCTTCGTCAGAACAGAATTTATTTTATACATGCTTGTACGGAAGTGGTAAACTGTTAAAGGAGCAAATGCTCATCGAGTCAAGCTGCACCACACTTTAAACAGACTTTAAAAAGACTGAAAAGTTTACATGAGTGCATGAGTGGTTATTTATGGTCAGAGGTGTATTGAGAAGCTAGGCTGCTAGGGGGCACTATGCAAAGCTCCATCCCTTTTTTGCTTTTTAGTATTCTAGAAAAAGAACAACTGTTGCTAAGTGACTGAAATAAACCAGACAATTTTCATGGTGTTTGCAGTTTATACCGTAGTTTATGCCCCCTTCCCCCTAGGGCATGCTATGGAGTGGAAAATGGTGCCGGCATGGAATGGAAAGAATTTTAAATGAAACAGAGGCAGCAAGAGCTACCGTACATTGGCCAAATCCATGGCTGCAAAATTGTGACAATAAAATCAATTCATGAAAAAGAGCAGAGTTTACAAATAAAATTTCCAATAAACGTGATAAAGGCACAGGGCACTGGTATATATTTACTCAGCACACACTAAATACACCAACATGAAACAATATCCACTTAACACGTTGCACCCAGGGTTGGGAAAAATTGAGTGTAATTGATATTTGATTGCTATATTCTTTACTTTTTGTTCATTGAATGCACTGGAGCCTTTACTTTTTTGAATGAGTATCAAATATGGCCTTGTCTTTACTTTTATTTTTGGCACAATTCGATATTCCACATTCAATTCTTTTTGTCCAGGTTACTTTATCTCACTTTAGTAAATATAAAATAATTGTCAGTATGTCATTACCTTGTTTTTGCTGATATATTTTTTTGTGTGTCAAAAAAACAAAAAAAGATTTTTAATAGCTAAGTTGCTTCACATATTTTTATGCTATGTATGTCGTTTGTCTGTAAGTTACCGCATAAATGTGAGGACATCACAAAAAATGCTTGGCTTGCACCGCTAAATGCTCAGTGTAATGTCAAATATCAATTACATTATTCTTTATTCTTTACTTTTTTAAGCTACCATTGAAATCGATTATTTCTTTACTTTTTGGTGACCTATCGAATATCAATTATTTTTTTGTTTTTTTGGGTATCGATTCCCAACTCTGGTTTCACCCATGTTGGGGATCATCAAAAATGGAGTGATTGGAATTATTTTAAATCTACCAAACTAGTACTACTGTTGTTAACTTAAAACATGTAGGCCTATTTGAAATTTTTTTGCTCCTGCTTACAACTAGGAAATTTTAAATACATATTTCAAATTAGCAACAGTGGTACCAGTTTGGTAGATTTAAAATAATTACAATTACTCCATTTCTGATGATCCCCTATAAGGGTGAAACACATTAGGTGGATGTTGTATATTGTTTCTTGTTGGTGTATTTGGTTCATGCTGAGTAAATACTGGTATATACCTTTATTGGAAGTTTTATTTGTAAACTCTGCTTTCTTTCATGAAAGAGAATTTTGGTTGCAGTTGGCCTATGGAATATGGAAGATGCTCAGATTGAAATGGAAAATCTTAAAAATGGAATGGAAGATCGTCTTCCATACGGTACTAGCAGTACCACATACTGGTATTTATGAAAACTTACACTGAATTACAAAGGGCTATCAAACTAGAACAGTAGAATGAGGATAATTAGTCACTTTTTGGTTCTGCAGTATATGTGGTTCTGCAGTGGAAGTTTTTAACATGTTGTGACTGTATTGTTTTTTGTGTTAAGCATCAATACATTGTTTACGTCTATGTTAACATGCATTTGTTAAATTGTGTTCATTTATTATGTTTTTTGCGATGTAGGCACTGTTCCCTCTAAGGTGCAAAATTTTGTAAGTCTGCAAACAGCAATGGTGATCTTTGGCCGAAAAGTGTTCAATATTTTGATGCAAGACAAATGTTTCATATTCTGGAAACTCAACTTTGAGGCAAAAATTGAATCAAACTTTCTTTTAAACTCCCAAAATCTTGGGGCCAATGTTTTGTTGAAACTTATATTTGGACAAATTTGCACTGACTAAAAACTTTGAGGGAACAGTGAATGTAGATTTGTTCAACGAATGAGCATGACTAGTTTTAGATTGGAAAGTTTATCCTGCAGATAACGCGTGTGCTGCATAATTTAGCGGCATTACTAAGACCTGCAAGAGCATAAGGACTGCCTTTGCAAGTGAGTTAGGAGCACAAGGACCGCTGGTGAGTTATTAGTAAGAGTTGGGTTCAATTAGGGTCAGGTCTATCATTAATAACTCACTAGCGGTCCTTGTGTTCCTAACTCACTTGCAAAGGCAGTCCTTGTGCTCCTGCAGGTTTTAGTAGAACTCTAATTTAATGATAGTGTATTTACCATTATGTTAAGTTACATTAGTTTGGAAGAGTAAAATGGAATATGGAAAAAATTTTAGTATGAAATGGAAGAAACTTTGCAATATGGAAAAATTGTCTTCCATTCCATTCATAGCATGCCCTGCCTCCCCCCCTTTATAAATTTCTTGTCGCAAAACTGATGTATGTTACCATACACTGTACACTACAGACCAACATTCACTACAAAAAACATATGCAGTGTATTGTGGGGTACTCTGGTACTGTAGTTCATTATTTTTAAACAGCTGATAGCCCCAGTATCCAGGTAAAACTTTGATAACCTGAAGCTATTTAGACTGTTGATTAGTACGGGTAATGTAACTGTACTACCAGAGACTCTGTACTGGTAGCCTAGCTGTAAACTTGTAAAAGTATTATGGAAAATGTTTTTGTAGCTGAAAAGATCAGCAAAAAACGTTTTCGCAAGGTACGGTAAGGTTTTTGAAGTTTTAAAATTATGAAGTATGCATGCTGTTATTATTTGTTTGGGTTATGTTTTGGACTACGTAGTGTCAACCACTTTTCCAGTGTAAGGTATAAAATTTTGGTAAAAAGAGAAATTTTGGACACAATTGTCCAACTATTATAACAAGCTTATTTTATGATGTAATATACTTGGGTATAAAGAAATTTTGGACAAAATTGTCCAATTATTACCAGTACATAAGCTTACAATGGGAATAGTGATTCTGGATTTGTCAAATTTGAATCAAAGCATTCAATATTTTGGTGCAAAACAAAATTTTCCTTCTCAAGAATCTCAAGTTTGAGTCGAAAACAAATCAAGCTTTTACACTCCTACAGCCTAAATCTTTGGGCAAATTTTTTAATAAAGTGTTATTTGGACCAATTTGTATTCTGCTTGCTAAAAACTTTGGAGGGAACAGCAGTAACCAGGTAACAACTGCAATACCAGTATTCATCTTACTTCCTTACTTTTGTTGTCTACCAGTACTTTGCAATCAGATTATGCACATCATTTGGGGTTTTTACTTTTAAAGCCACCTTGTATTACAATAGATGGTTTACATTAAAGCGGCTGGCAGGAATTCCCCCATACTGGTGCGTCATCACTCATCACGTTACCCAGACATGCACAGTGGATTGGGTTAGGGCATGTTTGCATTACACATGATGTTTTGGGGAATTCCCATCGGCTTTTGAGGAAGACAGTGGCTAGGGTTACGTGACCGTTAAAATAACTACTTTATTTATTTCATTATCCCTTCACGCTCTTCTCGGTTGTATGAGAGCATGACGAAGTAATAACATAAACTCAAGCGACAAATGTTATGGACCCATAGGAATAGCCAAGAGTAAACCATCGATTGTAATATGAAGCTGCTTAAAAATGAAGAGCCCCATTATTTTGTATATTCGTATTGAATCCATTCTGCATTTTATGTGTTACCCTGATTTGCATTATGTACACTTACTAGTACGGTAGTAAGTACAACATAGCCCAGTGCTTGTCAACCTTTTTTGAAATCATTTACACTTTCAAATTTTACAAGCTTGTACACCCCAGTTTTTACATAGGGTTTCCAACTTTCTGCCTAGCCATTCTGAGATTCATTAATAGGTTAATGTAACAAAAGCTTATGCGCAAAACCTCTAAAAAAGGTCTATCTTAACAACACAATACACCGACGTGATTAGAATCACAAAATATCTTAATTATCAAGTCTTCACCATGTTGCGCTGAGGCGTGTAACGAGTGGTGGGATCCTTCCGTGCAGTTTAGCACATGCAAAACACTGCTCCCATGAAACGCCGCGGCGGTGACGAGCCGTTGGCGACACTGTGTTCATGGTCAGAATCACTGTTTTGCCTATTTCTAAAGACACAGTGACACCTGGTATGACAGTGAATTCACTATTTTATGGTGGGTGTACAATACATCCGGTTGAGAAGCACTGACATAGCCTATTCTTTCTATAGTCCATGCTTGCACATTTGCTGAGAAATAGATTTCACGGTATTTGTAGAATTAGTTATATGTTCTGGTACTTGATATAGTTTCTTGTTAGTTATTCTCTTGTTCTAGTGGTTCTGTTATGAAAGGTGCAATAGTAAACCTTCTTACAACGTTAGGCGTTGCCTAGTTGAAACCACTTTCGCTTTTGTGTTCAATTTTTTGGCCATCATTCATTTAACTGATTATTTCCTGTAAGAACCATGCATCATGTTGATATTTATTCATCAAAGATTCTGTTAGTGTGGGTGTGAAAATTTTTTCATGGACTACCGGTATTTCTTTACATGAATTCTGTGTGATGTGATTATGATACATTCAGCGCACTTCTTGGTAATTAGTCCATGGAAGCGGCCCATTCCTATGTTGGCATACTTTGTTTGTTTTCTAAATGTTGCAATTAATGAGGTTCTTGTATATACTTGCAATTGAAATTCGATGAATAGGTCTCTGTTTCCGAGGAAATGTGTAATATGGATAAACAGAATCAGCAGTTTTTCTTAAATATTTCTGTTGAGTGAGACCCAATATATTTTGGTAGTGTCTCTAGCACCGTCAGGCTTTTTCTTTTCATATTATCTTATTATTTTGGGTTTTTAACCCTATCTCCAATCTCCCCCAGCTTAATTCCACTCTAATACCCTTAATGTTTCAAGCTGCTGCCGCAACGTCAATACCAGCGTGACACCAACGTCATGTAAAGAAACAAACAAGCAGTTCGGTGCAGCAGCGTTTTATCAATGGAAATCGGTTCGCTGCGGTAGACACTACCATATATTTTCCTATTTCTAAGCAGTGATATGTTAACGCATTTAAAAAAAAAACTGAGGGGTGTGTTACGCGCAATGATCTTGCAATTTTATGATATACTTAATATTTCAATGCGCTAAATGTTTTTGAGCTGTTTTGATGAACTGTTGCATTTCCACAGGGTAGAGAGGAATTTTATGTGAAATGGAAAGATTGGTCTCCGAAGTGAGTTGACCGGCAACTGCTAATATGATGCAGAAAGTTTATGTTTTTTATCATCGCAACTTAGCATCGACCAACGCAATCGTAAAAAGTTTTTTATCCTGATTCTAGTTGTTTTGAATGATAAATTTTGTCACGTTTTTGTTTCTCAGTATCACATCATATTTTAAGAAAATCTTAACGCTCACTGCATAGAATTGAAAAAATTTGTTGTAGTGAAGAAAAGTGGTTTTCAATTTATTTGCTTGTAACAGGCACAGCACATGGGAGCCGATTGAAAATATACTGGATGCGAATTTAATTCGTCTATTTGAGTAAGTTGCGTTTAATTTTGTGGCAATGCTCTGTGTCGTTTTAACTAATCTCCCTTTGTGTTTGAGCCAAATTTTTAGTGTGATGTTGTGAGTTGCGTCATAACACACATTGCGGAAGAATCCCAAATGAGCTTGCGCTTTTTCAATCAACAACTCAGATGGCCGAGTAGTAAAAGCGTCTACCTCTGGATCTGCAAACTCTGGTTTGATTCCAAGTCGAATCAAACCAATAACTTTAAAATTGCTATTCACAATCTTCCCTGCTTGACGCTCAGCATTAATGGGACAGTGTAAAGAACAAGCCGGCAAGTTTACTTGTTGTGCTGTTGGGAAAGGCACTAAGCGGGATTCCCCCATCTTTAATGGTAAAGAGGTGGCCAGCAACTCCTAAGCGAGCTCGTTATAGCGCTTTGATCGCTTTCTCATAATGGGAGAATAAATATGCGACTAAATAAAAATACAATTTGGTGATATCGGCTCTTAAAGCACTTGTAAAAATTACTCGAAGCGGGTGTTCTCATCCTTTTGGTTTTGCCCTGGTTACAACTCTGTTGTTTATGTACCGTCGTCCAGTCAAACTTGACTATAGTAAATCATACAGATTTAATCAAATTGTGTTTATTAGAGAAGAGCAACTTCAACATGGAAGTTTGAAAAAGAAAAGACGGAAAGCTCGCGAGACCGTGACGCAGGTAACCAGCGATTTTCATTGCAACACGCGATGTGGCATTGATTCGCCCCGAATTGGTCTGGATACGGTAATTGCGTTCGGTTTCTCATGAAGTTTAAAAATTTTACATTTTTAATTTTAAGTTACATTGATTTAAAGTTGAAAAAGCTAAAGCTTTTTCCGTGGGAAACCGACCGGTTGTCTAGTGGTTTTCCGACATCACTGTCGCCGCAGGAGGTCTTCGATTCATTTCCGGGGCCTGTCCAATCGGACACTCTTGTCCACGCTCGCCACCGCGACGACGTTTCTGTGTTGCCCAGGCGCTAAGCCGCGGAGATGAGCCCTGCCACTCGTTACACGCCTCGGCGTAATACCGCGAGTATAATACAGTTCATGCTGCAAGTATAATGCAGTTGATTTTTTTAGACGCTTATTTAGTTGAGGTGGCAGTTCATGCAGCGAGCAATTCTGGTTCTTGTCTTGCAGCCTCATTCTCTTCAAAGTGATGAAACTTCAATTGCTTCGGACAATGCTCAACCTTCCGCTTCTGCTGGTGTTAACGACCCTCATCAGGTTAACACCGAAGAGGAAGTTTCTCCTCAACTTGTCGCAGCCAATAATGATGGTTCATCTACTCACGTGATTCAACCGCGCAGACCGCGACCTTATCACAAACGAAACAATCGCGCCAGAGGCGGGCATCGAACGTTCGGCATTCAATCAGCGAAACATCATCTCACTCGACCAATCAAATCGGTTTTGCGTCAGAACATTTCAGCGTGGAGTGACTTGCAGGATGAGAAACCGACTGATGCTGATTGGGCAAAAGATGAAATCGTCATCACTGACGTCACTTTGAACTCGTATACTGTGACGTTTGTGGAATGTGAAAGCGAGGCTCCTTTGTTTACTTGAATAATGAATACCGTTGGGGTTGCTTGATGCTGCCATGTAATGGTTTGCTGCTGATGGACTTTGCATAAGTGCGAAGCACTTTAAAGCCGAAGCAGGGCAGATGGGCAATTTAATGCAAACGTTAGCTTCGTTAACTGCCACAACAAATGTAGATCTATATCCGTTAAAGCTAATTCGTGAAATAAGATAATTCAAAAAGCATTTTAACGAATGAACTAGTTGACGACAAAATAAGTTTTGTTAAAAACGAAATTGTGCTCGTCTCTGCGAAGCAGTTCTTAGCGTGAATTATCGCCCAAATGCAAGCGTTCAAGTCGAACGCGTATCTTAGTCATTCATTGCAGGACCTGTTCGTGTTATTTTGCGTTTAGAAGACGATTCGTGAGTGTTGGTCAACAGCAAAGTGACTGTGGAATGTCCACCGCCAGGTGGCGCACAGTGTTCGAGCTGCTTCAACAGAATAATGTCGTTTATAAGTAATAATTTGGGTTTTCCCTAGTTACGCCTACTCTCACCTTAGATGAACCGTGATTGCCCAGTGCCCACTCCAGACATTTTTCCACTTTTTTATGGTGTCAGGCTTGTTTTAGGTGTATGACTGAAATGATCATGTTTTTTTTTTTTTTTCTATTTTGATCTTTTTTATAAACAAGAAATTGAAAAACTAAAGACAGCCGCTGAGTAGGCCTATTTGATCGAAAACAATGAAAAAGATTGGTCTGAAAACTTCGAATGTTAGCGTTTAGTTGCGTAAGATTGGCCCTTGACGATCACATTGGTGAGAAACGGTCTGTTGAAAACAAATAGATTAACCCAAACTCATGATGTAATTTAAGGCCTATTTGATCGAAAACAATAATAGAGATTAGTCTGAAAACTTCGAATGTTGGCGTTTAATTGCGTAAGATTGGCCCTTGACCATCACATTGGCGAGAAACGGTCTGTTGAAAACAAATAGATTAACCCAAGGTTAATTTTATGAACGATAATTTACTCCCTACATGCTAAGTTATGTTTGCAAATGAGGTTACAAAATGCTCTTGTAATCTCGATTGTTATTGAAGATATCTTGATGCTCTTCTAATGGTCTCGTCCTCTGAATTACGTCAGAATCATTCTTGCAGAATCCCATTCTCACCTGCAGCCTTGATTTTCTACGCTTAAGTACGATTAATAAAAGCAAAAACATGCGAATTCCACGTTGAGGTTTTAAGCGATTTATCAAAAATAACAAGATTTGTGATGATGAGACTATGTAGTTAGTACCGGCATGTAATATGAGATTGAAAGAAGGTACCGGTACGAGAAATTAGCGGCGATGCCCTGAATTTTCGAAAGGTAGGCGAAGTCACAACTAATCGTAGCAGAAATAGATCTTCCGGTACGTCTTTCCTTATATCGGTACGCTAGCAATATCGAAAACTAACTTTGAGTTGCATCCCTCTGCAGCCGTCGCTAGAAATATATAAAAGCATGATGATAAGGATAGTAAATAAACAATAAGCTGAGTTTGTGGCGTAAGAAGGCCTGGGATAATTGATAATCTATCCAGGGATTGTATTTAGCATCATGCTTATCCTCCTACCACGAGAAAGCGATCAAAGCGCTATACTAAGCTCGCCTAGGAGTTACCGGCCACCTGCCTACCACACCAAGATGGGGTAATCTTGCTAAGTGCCCTTCCCAACGGCACAAGTTAACTTGCTGGCTTGTTTTTCACACTGTCCCTTTAATGCTGAACGTCAAGCAGGGAAACTGTGAATACCAATTTTATAGTCATTGGTTTGACCCGACTTGGAATCAAACCCGAGTCTCCAGCTTCAGAGGCGGACGCTCTTAGCTCTTACCACTCGGCCACCTGAGCTGTTTGACTACAAACAGTATATATTTCAGTTGTTCGTGCTCCACCGATCGGTGGCGTCGCTCCTTGTGTAGATACTCTGGCTCATTGCTCAAACGCACTTTTTTTAGAATTTCTTTCAGCAGTTTTCTATTTACCAAGATTGTCATACATGCATAGTCAGAAATTACTAAAATCCGGTCCGTTTACATCCAAATCTGTGGAAAATGGCCATCTGTGAGACCTGAGCAGTAGCAGAGACTCGGCACTCGTATCGATAAAAATAAGCGACACGTATTCCTTGAATCTATGCTACCAGCAGAGTTCTCTTTCTCCAGACTGCAAGCAAGTGACCGTGACAAAAAGCGCGAAGGTTCGTTTGTCAGTTTACGGGCATACTGCAAATAGCAAACAGATAAACAGGTCGAAAAATAATGCGGTAGGTACTAGGTAGTGGCGACGAGCGATCTGCGTTGAAATACCGGTATGTGTAGAAAAAAAAACGTTGCTTAAGCTTAAGAAAAAACCACCAGGCATAGTCTATTGTGTAGGCCAGGGGTGGGAACCCAAGGCCACATGCGGCCCGCTTAAGTTTTGAATGTGGCCTGCATCAGAACTTTGCTAAGTGTACAACAAACTGGTTGAATGGAAAACATTAAGATTTCTTAAAAAATCGTTTCACATTCAAGTGTATGCTACATTTGTGGCTGAAAAACCGCGCCTCTCTAATTTTTTGGGAAAAAACAACTCAGCATAAATTTGCGACAATTATTGTGCATTTTTAACAAAATTTATAAAATGAAAGTAAATGTGGCTCACTGTGCATCGCTCGTTCCCCACCCCTGGTGTAGGCAGTGGGATTGTGCAGACAGGCTGGGCTAGACTACTACTTGGATAGACATACCCAACATGCTACCAGTACCATAAAAATATCAAGGCAATTTGAAACATTTGACTTGGGGCTGCATTTTATCATACTTGTTCAGTAATCTGCAGATGCACCAGTAAACAGGTAAAGTCGTTGCAGTACTGGTATTGTAAGATAGGCCTAAGTGCAATGTCATGCCATCAAAATAATACAGCTCCCATGGTTGTGTCATTTGAAGATTTTTTAAAGCGTGAAGATTCCTGTAAAGTTTCAAAGCATCTCAGGAAACCATTTCAGAGAAAAAAATTAAAAAGAACTAAAAAATTAGAAGTGAAGCCGGAATCTCTGGAAGTTATTTGTGTGGAAGATGAAACACTTTCTGAAACAAGTAAAAGAAATGTGAAAGATGTTCTGATGTTGTCCTCTAAACGTGGTGAAAGAAAGACAAAATGTGATAAACAATCTACGTTAAGTTTCAATAAAAAGCGCAAAAAGAATGAAGATAATGATGTTGTTGAAGTCATTGATTTAATTCAGCCGTTAAAGAAAAATATTCCTACCTTTTTCAACAAACAAAATAAGGTTTGTGAAAAAGCAGTTCCATCATCAGCAATATCAAGCAACCTTACTTCTAGTTCAGGTAGTAACGTGGCGTAACTCAAGATTACTGTTGTTTAGGCCACTGGCCATGGCTGCAAACTCCAACTCACTGCACTTTTTTTTATGCCGAACTTGAAAAACAAATATCAGGCATTCAGGGGCTCTAACTTGAACACACTTTCAAGAAAAGTAGACTGAGTTTTGAACTTATTCTAAACCCAATAACAACTATATGAACTTAGCATAATCTTGATAGAAAGCACTGAATTCAAACTTTAACTCACAATATTAAAGATGAAAAACTTGCAAATTTTTAGTGACCTAAAGCTTGAACTATTAATAATGTTTTTGAGTTTGCAGCCCAATCAAAGCTTACTTCTGCTCTGTGTTACTGGGTGCAACAATACATTTGAACAGCAGCCCATAAACAAGATAGCGTAAAATGAAATAAAATTTTGTTCCAAATTTTGTGTAATGCTTTAGTGTACATACACCCCTGATACCAATAAGTAGTTTTAAGTTATTTCTGCAGTTAGTAACTGTTGGTATTATTAGTCTCTTCTGAAAATCAAGAAAGAGCTTGGTTTTGCATGTTAGACTCTTCAAAATTATCAAAAGCTCTTGTGTTTATGTTTTTCGTTTGGCAATGTCTAGAGTGCTGAATCAGTTTCCATTGTTAAAAGCTATTGCGTTTGGAGTGCTTGTTTGTTTCTTTGCATGACGTTGGTGTCATGCTGGTACATGATGTCATCAGCAGTAACTTTAAAATTAGGGGTATTAGAGTACATTTATGTATGGGGAGGCCCAAAGCTAAATGTAACTTGGGGCGGGGTTGGAGGTAGGGTTAGAGGCCTAAAGCTAATGTAACTTGGGGCTGTTGTGTACAAAGAGCAATTAAAAGCAGAAGTTCGCTGGTGCTCTAGACATTGCCTGTTTGTTTATTATTTGTGTAAATACGTGTATATGTGTTCAGAACCACAGTGGACTGAGAAATATTGCCCTACTTCTTCAAAGGATATAATCATTGGTCGTAAAGTTATTGATGAATTCATGTCATGGCTTTGCACATGGAAAGATCAGATTGAGAAAGAAAGACAGAAATTATTACTCCTGGAAGAAAATGAAAAGAAATATAGAAGTTAGTTGGAAATGCATGGTGTGCTGCAGGATGGGGATGTGGGACCTGCAGCCCACTGGAGTTTTAAATGTGGCCTGTGTAAAAACTTTGTTAAGTGATAGCAAACCAGAAGAATAGAAAAGTTTAATCTTTCTTAAAAACTTCTTTCCATTTATCTACATACTATATTTGTGACAAATGCACAAAAATCTCTGATTTTATAGTAAAAATGTATATACCCTGCCATGAATATTTAATTTGCTACGCAAAATTGTATATTTTTAAGGCCGAACTTACAAATTAAATGTATCCTTCTGTGCTTTGCTGGTTCCCCGGAATACTACACTGCTCCCTTCAGGGGGTCAAGTACAAAGTTGTAAAGTATGAAAATTGCTCAAAGTTTTTGTGAGCTTTTTTTACTTTTTTATTTTCAATTATGACATCAAAAATTTGATTATGATGCAAAAAGTTCATGGGCTTTTGGGCCACAAAAACTAGACAATTGGACAAAGCATGTGCTGGAGATTTGCGGATAACGTTTTCGAAAATACGGTGGCCCAAAAGCTCAATCACTCTACAGAGGGAAATGCCACTATGTAAAATGTGAAAATTATTCGAAGTTTTTATGAGGTTTGTTTTTTCAACTTCTTTGTTATTTAGGTTATGATGAAGATGAAGATTTTTGCTTATCAAAAGAAGATTTTGCTGAAGATGATGATTCGTTGTCAAAAGTCTTCATGGTTGCCGGGCCGTACTCATCGTGTAAAACCTCATCCGTACATGCTTGTGCACATCAAGCTGGGTTTAAGGTAGAAATATTTCATATGTATTTAGTGTTTACCATAATGCACGCTATAAATCTCTTTTTTTTTTTCTTAAAAATTAATCATGCGCCGTAGAAGCCGCTGCACCGAACCGTGGTCGGGTTGTGATTTAATGCGTTTTTACCATTAAAATGTCGAGATAGTGGTTTAATGAATGTTATACGATAACCTGATACTTCTCGAAAATCGTTGCGTCTGAGTCTGTTGCGCCTAATGCGTGAAAAAAACAATCAAGGCAATTTTTAACAGTGCGCGTTATCGTTCGTGAAATATGGTAGATGTTTTGAGTGATTTGTTCTTTTTCCGGAATTTGAAAATTTGGTCAGAATTTCACTAACTGGCGGCTGGTTTACCACTTTCGTTTGTGTGATGTGATGGCTCATTTTTTAATGGTTGTTACAAATAAGATGTTTCCAGTTTCTACAAAGCAGAAATGTATGTAATCAGTTTGACTTTTACTTCAAAAATTAAAAAAAATCAAATCTTCATTATACTCGAGCTATTATGCCGAAGCGTGCACCGAGGGGCGGAGCCCATCTCCGCGACTTAGCGCCTGGGCTACACGGTTCCGAAGAAACATGGCAGCGGTGTCGAGCAGTTTGCGGCACTGTGCCGATTTATCCAGCCTGGGAATCGAATCCTGGACTTCCTGCACTGATAGCGTTGTGCTTCACAACTGAGCTACCGGCCGGTTTACGTAGTTGAGTTGTACTTCTGTTTGTTAGTTGCCGTGACAGCCCCGATTTTATATCAGCCAAAATCTTGCTTTGGTTTTGTGAGGAATTATGTGGTTCTTGGATGTTGAGGCTTACTGCTTCATGAAATTGAAACAGGATGTTGCGTTGTTCAGGTTCTAGAAGTGAACGCATCCATGGATCGTAGTGGAAAGTCCTTGACGTCACAGCTCCGAGAGGCTACGCAGTCACATTTACTATCGAAGCAAGAAGGTGGGTCAAACGAGTTCAGTATCGACATGCTTGTTTTATTCTGGTACAGTCGTTTAAAAAGAAATCTAGTCTTCATTATACTCGCGGTATTTCGCCGAAGCGTGTAACGAGCGGCGGGATTGATTTCCGCGGATAAGCGCCTGGGCAACACAGCTTCAAAGAAACACCACAGCGGTGGCGAGCCGTTGGCAACACTGTGTCCGATTTGACCTCCCGTGCCGATAGCGATGGTTTTCACTACTACTACAACGAGCCGTCGTTGAGATGATTACATTGTGTAGTCTCATTGCACTTTCTTGAACCTCCAAGCTCTGCTACCTAACGTAGTTCGAATAGATATATGCGTGGCTGTCATAATGTTCTGTGTTGCGTAATTCAGGTTGTAATAAACGTTTTTGAAATTAGACAGCTCGAATGGGCGAGTGGTGAAAGCGTCTCTGTTTCTAGAGTTCTACACTCGAGTTTGATTCCGAGTCAGGTCAAACCAATGACTTTAAAATTGGTATTCACAGCTTCCCTGCTTGACGCTTAGAATTAAAAGGACAGTGTGGAGAACAAGCTAGCAAGTTTACTTGTTGTGTCGTTGGAAAAGGCACTTGGCAGGATTCATCCATCTTAGAGTGATAGACAGGTGGCCAGCAATTCCTAAGCGAGCTCATTATAGCGCTTTGATCGTTTTCTCGTGATAGGATGAATAATTATGTATATAACATAAATTGCTTTCTTAGTTCGTAAAAGTTATGATTCACCCGGTATGACACGCGAGGTGTCTTCTTTCTCTTTCATCTCAACTTGCTTAACTTTAGGAGCATTAAGATGGGTTTTGGAACTCAACTTCAATAAAAAGATAATAGCCAGTATATTTGCTATCATTTCACAAATGTTTCGGTAAAAACTTATACCATCATCAGTGTAAAAAACTACAGGGGCACTAGGTGTGAAATGATTGCAAATATACCGGCTATTATCTTTTTATTGAAGTTGCTTAACTTTCATTTTCGATTTAGTTTTCAAGCCGACGGCAAAAGTGACGTCATCAAATTCTTTGAAAAATTTCTTCAGCCTGAATAACAAGACAAAGAAGCGTGGCTCGCAAGCACCATCTAGCGACGCCTCACTCATCCTTATCGACGAGGTATTAATACTAGATGAACTCGCTAGTGCGTCGCAGGGAGTCGAACCGCTTGAAATGAAATATATGGGACGAAAGTAGATTAAAGAGGAAAAATAAAGCCAGCAGTAATTGTTAGAACTAGACGTTTCCACAACATAGATTCAGCTGTCTTCATCAGTTTTGTATTGCCTTGCTTACACTGCTGATGATGACCGCTGCATTACTGTTGTCAAAACGTCCCGTTGTAAGAATTCGTATGGATTTATTTTTCCTCTGTGAGCTTGAAATAAGATTGTTTTATTGAATCTATTTTGGTGTAACTTGTGATGCTTTCAAAACCAACGATGTGCATTGCGCGTTAAATGCGCTATTGCGCGAGTGTATGAAGACTCTGGTATATATAGAATAAGTAGATAAAATGTTCAACACTCAAAGTTAATTTGGGTTCGAGTTTACAAAAAAGCATTTTTTCAGTTGCTTTTCAACTTCTTATTTTAGTAGCATGACCAATTGACCATGCAGTTTTGAAGACTGGTAGTTTTCTGCTTTACACCGTACAACTTTCTAATGTGATCAGTTATTAAAATATTTTATCGGAGTGCAAATTTTGATTCTGATATTTTTATGCTGTGTAAAATCAAGTGGATCGGAACGTCGTTTTTACAACGACCATGATCGCATGGTTGATGTTTCAACTCCCTTTCAAGTCTTGTTGTTGCGTTCATGAATAAGATGCTTCACGATAATTATTTTTGTTCGGTGGAATCTAACAAGCAGCAAATTAAACAACTTAGAAGCATCTTCAACCGGAAAACTCGAAAACAAACACAGCTCTTAAGCGCGTGTGGATCCGTTCTACGTATCGCGCATCCGTCGCTTTCTCGTGACAGGAAGATAAAAATGAAGAAATTAAAGAATTTCTTCGCTTGTCAGCAGTTGCTTTATTATAAGATCATGATGCGATGACTTTTGTGCTAGGCTCTGTTTTAGCTGCTTTAATCAATTATCTCTGCACCGATCAGGTAGAAGCTGCTTTGGATTGCGACAAAAATTTTTGGAACGGCGTCAATTATCTTGCAACCGTTACTAAGCGACCGATTGTCATCACTAGTACATTGGGCTCGGTCAGGCGAGAATTGGGAATGAAATTCGACGAAGTTGATGTTGAAATGCCTGCCAAGGTGAGGCTTTGTCGTCCGCTATTCTCTCATGTGTTAACGATTGATGAAACCCATCATCCGATGCTGTGGAAATGTGGAATTCATCGTAGACTCCGACCGCCGATGCTCGGATGTGTGCTACACTGTTGCAGTAGTGACCGTCCCTGACGTTAGTGGGTTGCAGTCGATAATGGCCTTTGCCATACAAAAATCTACTTTCATGCTTTACCTCATTGATGTGCTTGTGGTGTGTAATGATCTGGTTACTTTAAAAAAGATCGGACACTTTTCTGAAGGTAGAGACTGTTTGTGAAAAAGAACCTTGAACTCCGTTCCGCTCAGGTTGGCGGTTTGTTGCCGCTCAGGTCGGCGGTTTGTTGCTGCTCATGTTGGCGGTATATGAAGTGTTGTTGTATGAAAGTTGAGGTTTGGAGCAATGCATTGTAGTTACGTGATTTTATTGCAGAGTGATTTGATGAAATGCCTCAAGAAAATCGCGCAAGCGGAAAATATTTTATTATCACGTGATCAATGCGGTGATTTGATTGGTGCTTGTCGCTATGATGTCAGACAAGCGATATTGACTCTGCAGTTTTGGGGAACCCGCTTATGTTGTGCGGATTCCACCCCTTCCCCTTTATCCAATATCCAATCCTTGTTGTTCGGAGTGCCTCAACCCCTAGGAACGTCTGCCTCACCGCTAGATGTCGTCCTTTCTCATCTCTACCTCCACAATCTTACGTCAGAAATTGCGAAGCTTCTGATGTCAACGTCAGACCATGTGACAGGAAACACGTCATTGGCGATCACGTCACATCCGGGTGAGTTGCGTGAAATTCTTGTGTCCGGACTCCGGTAAGCATCTTATTTCAAAGTTTGCAGCCGCTCGCGACGCTCTGTCCAATTTGAGAGGGCCCGGGAATCGAACGCGAGAATCCGCATTGATAGCGATGTGCACGACAACTGCGCAAACCAGCCTTGTTGTTAAGCACATCGCTTTCGGTGTGGAGGTTTGCTGTTCGCTTCCCGGCCGGTCAAGTCGGACAGTGTCGCCAGCGGTTCGCCTCCCTGCGATGTTTCTTCGGAGCTTTGTTGCCTAGACGCTGAGTCGCGGAAATGGACCCCGCCACTCGTTACACGCTTCGGTGTAATACCATGGTCCGTATGCAACTAGTCTGGAAACTAAATTCGAAAACACAAGAAAGGTCTTGTTTTTGCCGTTATCTAGTGATGGTTGTTCAAAGTGGTTTGATGTAGTGAAGATCCATGGTGTAGTACTCAAGTTACAGTGCATTAATAAGGGCAGGGTACGAACAGTGGTGGTTGCAGCGAATAGAGAATATTGCAGTGAAAAGAGAAAGGGTAGGTGTTAGATAAAATAGTAACATATGGTCCAATATGGGAATGTATTTTTAAGTTAAAAAATCTTTGGAAGCTGGGCAACTCTGTCATGTTTGCACCTAACTATCATTATGCCCTGGATCATCTTACATGTGATATCGTTTTTGCAAGTCATTTGGAGCAACGTACAGAGAAATGCCTCGTGCTAGCACACTGTGCAAACAGCAAAATTTTCCCGAGGTTTGCACTTCCTCTTTTC
Organism: Trididemnum miniatum; assembly: GCA_964006365.1. Taxonomy (NCBI): domain Eukaryota; kingdom Metazoa; phylum Chordata; class Ascidiacea; order Aplousobranchia; family Didemnidae; genus Trididemnum; species Trididemnum miniatum. The sequence continues at coordinate 27,641,870 of OZ023238.1, read as the reverse complement.
ATATGTTTCAGCCATTTAGCAATCGGAACAGTAAGCTCTGTGAATTACTAATATTAGTATAAACAGATTAGCATGAGATACTGGTACCATATACCAGTAATTACTGCGTGTATCGGTACCTCCTAGCAAAAACTTATCAACTTAGGATTTTAGCCTGTTAGTACAGTTAGACTAGCCTTCCCAGCTTGTAGTATGAGAACTGAAAATAGTAGCTACCTACCGGTAATTTCCGTAAACAATATGAAGACATATACCGTTAACCAGTAACCCATAAATCTAACTACCAACTAGGCTAGGCTTATGCTAGTCTACTGCTGTTTTAAATGGATTTAGGCCAAGGTTTGATTGATTGACTGATCTGCTAATAGCCTGTAATTAATTTTGCATACCTGCGTATAGCCTTAGCGCTAGCGCCTGTGAGTAATCACCTCGCTGTCAATAGTACATGCAGATACGATAAGCTTAAATTGAAGCTTGGCTAACACCCTGGGTCCAAACGAAATTAACCTAACCTGCGAATGCGGATACAATTCAAGCGGTGCGTTGTCAGTCACTGATATCTTGGATTTACCGATATGTAATGCATTGCATACATGGGATGCCAGTTAAATGCCATGCTAGTCCAGTACTCCAGTAAATGGCAAGGCCACTGCCACTAGATTGCGGTAAAAACAAGACCTTTTCTACCCAAGTTTCCAGACTAGTTATGTACGAACCATGGTAATGCCACGAGTGTAATGAAGATTTGATGGTTTGCAGGTGAATCAAGCAGCAGTTGGGCTGATGGAGATAGCGAAGGGGAGCTTCTCTCTCTTGCGTACAACCGACGACAACCCGCCACCGTTGAATTAACCCCCCAAGCCCACACCCTACCTCCTTCACAGTCCGATCCTCAAGTCGATGGATCGCTGGCGGAGTTGAATCGTTTATCCGCTTCCTATGAAGTGATGTCAGCAGGGGATCAACTCCTGGGAGGATTCTCATCGCTCTATCCGGATCACTCGTGGTCTACGGGAAATCCCCGACCCCTGGATGGCGTACTGGACGAACTTGGTAATGTTTGCGAACAAGTTTAGTCGCGGTTCCTTGTGCGCGTGATTATTTTCCTACTATGCCGCATATTTATCCTCCTATCACGAGAAATCGATCCAAGCGCAATAGCGAGCTCGCCTAGGAGTTGCCGGCCATCTGTCCATCACTCTAAGATGGATAAATCCCACTAAGTGCCGTTACAAACTTCGCAACAAGTTAACTTGCTGTCCTTGATGCTGAACGTCAAGCAGTGAAGTTGTAAACCCCAATTTTAAAAGTCATTGGTTTGACCCGACTCGGAGTCAAACCTGAGTGCAAAGCTCCAGAGGCGGACGCTCTTACCACTCGGCTGTCTGAGCTGTTAAGCAGTTTTGTGTTAAAATTTACTACTATAGTATCGAATCCGCATCTTAGCATTTTTTCTGAATACTTCTAATTGAATATCGTTGCAGGGGACTACCCGGAAGTAGAAAGTTTTACTGAAGATCTTTTTGCCAACGTTGTATCTTCCCTTCAGGCTCACGCGATCGGGGTCAATTCGACCCCATTTCGTCCCACTGATCCTCCTAGCAAGTATGTTCACGTCACTGTGCGTCACAGTACTTTGTATGACGTCATCATGTGTTTGCAGATTGTATCTCGACTTGGAATTGCGGTTTCGCGATTCACCCGATCTTCATCTCGATATTCTTCCCGCGTTGCGTTCGATCTGTCGCATGGAAGAACGAAGAAGGAAGGAAAAAAGTAGAAGGTGACGCTTGTGTGGAAGCCATGTTGTGTTTCTGTTCGAGCAAACAGTAGTGTGAGATAAGTTTGGTCATCCATTCCCTCCCTTGCCACTTGTAAATTGTAGCGTTGTTTGTGTAGGGAATAATTTGCTTTATGTTCAAAGAATTCCACAGCTTCGATGGCCGAAAGGATAAACGATAAAGCATCCGCCTCTGGAGCTGTTACATCAAACCAATGATTAAAATTGGTATTCACAGCATCCCCCCCCTCTTGGCGCTCAGCATTAAAGGGACAGTGTTGAGAACAAGCCATTAAGTATATTTGTTGTGCCTTTGGGAAAGGTGATTCCCCCATCTTGGTGTGGTAAACAGGTGCCGGCAGGTCCTGAGCGAGCTCGTTACAGTGCATATCGCTTTCTCGTGATAGGAGGAAATACACTTTATATAGAAACATAAGTTTCTTTTGCTTGCAGGTTCTTGCATTACTTGGATTCGGTGGGTTTCGATTTTCCTCCTTGCACCAGTCTCCTCCTCTCGCAAGAATATCATTTCGTTTCCTGATGAAGCTGAAATCAATAGGATGCCACATTATCAAGATATTCGTGGAGGCACTCCCCTCTCACTGGGAGCTTGTTACACAAGCTCACAAGAGGTTCCAGCATGCAACGATGAAAGGACCTATGATGAAATACAATAAATATGGGACGAAAATAGATTAAGGAGGAAAAATAAAGTCCCACTAATTCTTGAAACTGGACGTTTCAACAACATAGATTCAGTTGTCATCACCAGCAGTGTGAGCAAGACGATCCAACCAGTTTTGTACTGCCTTGCTTTTCCTGCTGTTGATGACATGGTCAAGAATTATTATGGCTTTATTTTTCTAATGAAATGTTTTGCGTCAAATTGTGAATTATTTAGCGAATAATTTATATTTTTACGTGAAAATAAATTTAGGAACGTGCCGTGTGCAAATATGTCCTAGTTGAAAGATCCGGGTGCATATTTCTATTTGGTTCTACAGAAAATTTTTTGTTTATTTTATTACCACCACTCTACCCATCCCGAAATAGACATAAGAAAGTGCATAAGATCATAACCTGGATCGAGTAGCATCGCACGCCACCCTTTGCGTCGCGGTCCAGCGTACTGACGGATACACCGCGCCGCTGTTGCCGAAAGCAGTGCAATTTTTCTATACTCATTTCGATCGAGCCCTATCTTTTTCTGCAGACCCATTTCGAAATATGCATCCTGGTTCCATTTCAAGTCGTAAAATTTTATGAAGAGAAATCAAGTTTTTATATAACATTCCATCAATCGTCTCCGGAAAGCAGTGGAAGTTCTACTTATTGCAGCGTCACGTTTTTCGAACAAGTGGTTGTAGGCAGCGATGGGCACGATAAACTTTTCTGCACTAAAGCGATATCGATAATTTTACGATATCGATGTATCTCAATATCTTGAAGCGATATCGGTAATCGATAAATTGACGCCGATAAATGTTGCGGTAAATTTTCATTATGTTTGACGAAGTTTTTTTGTAAGTCAATTTGCAAAAATGTTTTTATAGATTTTTTAAGAAAACGGAGCAGTTCACTGACTTTGCCGCGGCACCAAGCAAAACAAAGAGAGATTTTTAAAATTGCAACGAGACTTCATGGACATAGTGTGTTTTTCCATAGCGCCAACTTTGAACCCTACGTGCATCAAGAATCGTTTATCGCGATAACTCGGCGGAGTTGACAAAATATATTGCAAATGCGATATCGGTAATCGATAAATCCAAACTGTTTTGAGCGATATCGATAAATTATCTCGATAAATGCCCATCTCTGGTTGTAGGTTATTGGCTGCAGTTTCAAAACAAATTGGTTTGTAGCAGGGCTTCGAAACTGAATTCTTGTCTTTTTTGCGAACTTTAGCTCTAAGAACAAAAATTGTGAACCCTCGATCTCAAAACACGTTGATTGAGAATTGAATTTATCCCAAACTTGATGAATATTGCTTGAGTTCAGCATGAACTTGATAAAAATTACTGAACTCGCAAAGTTAAACATGTAGAATTTAAACTCTGCTGGCAAGTTTAGTTGTCAACTCAGGGCCGGCGCTAAGGGAGGCCTGGCTCTACCAATCGACATGCTTGCCCCCCCACTCATCAAGCTTACTCTTAAAAACGGCGGATTTTGCGGTTACTTTCAAACTTTGTGCCCCCCCTCCTGATAAACGCTTGGTCCCCCAAGTCGACTGCTCTGCCGCCGGCTTTGAGAGAACTCTTTAACAAATGCGGCGAGCTTACAGCCTTGGTTAGTAAATGACGCGTTGGACTCAGAATACAAAAAATTAATCGCTAGAAGTTGAGTAGGGGGCGTGAGTCTTCCGAATCTGCCTGCGACCAGTGCGGTTGGTGTGATGGTTTCTGTTCTAGGCCTATTACAACGCGCAGACAACCATCGCAGGTGCGCATATACACAATCATTTGCGAACGAAACAATAGGCTAGTATATAACTCAGCCTTGATTGAATGATGCACCAATATTAAAAAACAAAAACCCGGAAATATCAAAAATTTGAAATGGCGCAGTTTGTAAATATACGTTTTATTTGTTTTACCTTATCTTGTTCGCACTGCGACAAAAAACAAACTCGTTGTTGTAAAACTTAATGGAATTAACATCCGGGATTGTGCAATCAGCATCCGGGTGTCCTTCGGTATTTAAACCATAAACAGTGACTTCTCGCTCATTTTGACGACAATGGAAGAGAATGGCGCGGCGCTCTGGGGTCGGCTGCTTTTATTCGCTGTTTTGTTTGCCTCTTCCGCTGCTGAAGAAAGGTAAGAGGTTTTGCAAAACAATAAATGTGGGACGAAATCAGTTTAAGGGGAAAAAATACAGCAACAGTAATTCTTGAAACTGGACGATTTGACTACATACATTCAGTTGTCATCATCAGCAGTGTAAGCATGGCAGTACAAAACTGAAAGTTTACTTTACATTGCTGCTGATGATGACAGCTGAACCTATGTTGTCGAAACATCCAGTTTTTAAAATTACTGTGGCTTTGATTTTTCTCTTTAAGCTATTTCCGTCCCATTGCATTCCGAAAATGTAGAGCGTTCCGCGGATCTATCAACGTTTTAGACAGGAATGAAGTAACTAGTGTTCATCGTAGTAGTATGCTAGTATTTTATCTTCGTTTGATGTGCTCTCATGTGTCATGAGTTCTCGGCGCTTTTTCCGCGATGCATTCTGCAATTACTTTGTTCCCAACGATATTTAATTGTTTCTGTCACGCGCCGACCACCGCTACTATAATCTGCTATAAATTATCAGTAGCGTATTTAGAAGCTTGGGGGGGTCGTGCCATAACTACCGTTTTGACTTTGTCTTTCGGTGAGGAAAGAACAAATGTTGCTAAGTAACTGAAATATGGCAGATTCTTTTAAAGGCTTTGTGGTGTAGGTTCCCTTTACAGGATTTGTAGTTTGATTGATTGATTTCTTCATCTATATGCTCTTATCACGAGAAAGTGGGGGAGGCGCTATGCGTAGGACGAATCCAGACTCGCTTAGGAGTTGCCTTTGTTTCCAAGTTTTCTGGTTGAATTTTCTTCTGACTTCTTCAATTTGCTGCTTGCCAGATTCCACCAAGCGGAGATAATCATCGTGAAGCATCTTATCCAAGGATGCTACAACGAGACTAGGTTGGGAGTTGAACCATTAACCTTGCGACCATGGTCGTCGTAAAAACGACGCTCCGAACCACGGCGTAACGCTGCCGAGTTTAGTTTGTTAGTTTCTTTTTGCTATGATAAAAAAGCTGATTGATTGGTTTATTGTCGCTGCGCACCTTATTGATCAGCATGCTTCCCATTGCATGGGCAAAATGTCGGAATCTGACTTCGGGTTCGATCAGGTTCGAAAATTCGGAATCTGAGCCCATAGAAAGGAGCGTTTTTGCTACGCCATTTCGCCCATACAAAGGGAAAGAATCTAATCAATAGGGTGCGCTGCGCCACTGAATTATAATCAGCAACTTTACGATGGTCGTGTGTTTCTTCTTCCAGTGATCGTTTTTGCTCCAGAGAAGTGGTAGAAGTGCACAATGATACGCGAATTGAATCGAGAATGGAATTTCGAGAAGAAAGTTACAAATTTTGTGATGATGTTCCGGTCAACGCAGTCATCATCAGGAGATATATATCAGAGGGGATAGAGTGGTGCGATCTTAACGTGTACGTTGTTTGTTGACCTTCTGTTAGTGACTTATGGGCTTAATGGTTTCTTCATTTTTATTCTCCTGTCAGTGTCACGAGAAAGCGACGGAGGCGCTACACATAGGATGAATCCAGACTCGTTTAAGAGTTGTCTTTGTTTCCGAGTTTTCCGCTTGAAGTTTGCTTTTGTCTTTGTTAATTTGCTGCTTGCTAGATTCTACCCAGCAGTGATAATTATCGTGAAGTATCTTATCCAAGGACGCCAGTCACGCAACAACGAGGCTTGAGTGGGAGTTGAACCATGAACCTTGCGATGATGGCTGTCGTAAAAACGACGCTCGGAACCACTGCGTTGCCGACAAGTTCGCGAATCCCTTGATATTCCAACAAGAGTTGAAAGGAAATCAAAAGCTGCTGCAGCTTTGAAGTGGCTAGTTATCTTTCCATTTGCGAGATGGAATACAAGGAACCAAAATCTTAGAAACACGATTTGAAAGTCGACTGCGCGACAACGAGACCTTTCTTGTCTGCGTCACAATCGCGTCACCAGAAGGTTTGCATCAGCTGCATGCGCTAACGATGACTCGTAGGCTGCTGATGCATGCTTGCGGGTGAAAGCGATCTTTCTGCGGTTCGAAAATCAGAAAATCGCGAGTTCGGTTCGTGAAGAGGGCATGAAGCTGACGCTTTCAAGTTCAGAAAAGGAGAGTTCGATTTGTTGAAGAATCGCAAACCTCTTTCTTGCAGTCAGTCGCGCAGTCAGAGGGTGCTGCGACTTGAAGTCAGAGGGTGCTGCAGTCAGAGGGTATTGCAATTGAATGTAAAACCAAGTAAACCTACTCTTCTCCGCACGTGCAAGATTTTCTCGCGCAAATCGTCCAAACATTTATGAAAATCTATTCTGTAAGCATCTGCGTGGTGTACTACGATGCCTCAAGTGTTACATAAATGTGCCTGACTGCGCCAAATTATTTCAAACTTTTTATTTAGAACCAGCTTGGTGTTTGAAAATGTGACAGAAGAAGTAGAAGTGAGACGGAATGTTACGGAGTGTTGTCCTGGAAGAAGCGGAGTTGATTGCGATCAAGGTAGGGGATTCCACATGTCGAGTAGGGTATATATGCAGTGGGTTATGTATTAGTTGCATATTTATCCCCTTATCGTCAAAACTTATCGTGAAACCCTTTTAAATTCTTATTAACATAAAAACTGGTCCAGCATATCCTTTTTCTTTATTGAAATCATTTTTAAAATAAAAAAAAACGGCCTAAAGAAAACAACTTCAATAACATGTAAAAACTATGTCGATGATTCAAGCACACTTCAGGGCTTTTTTACAATTTTTTCGAAGGTGACCGTTTGACTCGAAGACTTTTTGTCCCTTCGCGGTCTGCTGTCGTAAGTTATCATTTGATTTTGTGCTATCTTCCTTATGTTTTTCAGCGTATTTTACCGCGACAAAATAAAAGCTGACTTGACTTATCTTGAGAAACCGATCAAAGCGCTATAACGAGCTCGCTTAGGATTTGCCAGCCATCTGTTTGCCACGCCAAGATGGGAAATCCCGTTAAGTGCAGAGCTGAGCAACCGCTACTTGAAAAGTAGCGCCGCTACCGCTTTTTGACCAAAAAAGCAGCGCCGCTACCGCTGTCGCTAGTGAGTGCAAAACAGCGAGCGCTGCCGCTGTTTTGAAGGAAAAAAAGTCAAAAGCACAAAGGCATTTTAATATTGTAGGTTTACTGGTGAAATTGCAACTTTGTTGACGGAAGTAGCGTAGAAATGCGAGTAATGAAAATCAAAACGAAGAGACAAAAAAGCCAACAATCAGCTTCCATTTTATCCAATAAGATATAGGGCTCTTTGGGGAGAAGTTAATTTTGAAATCTGATTGGATGTAAATAGAAACCGATGGTCAGCTTTTTAGTGAATAACAAAAACCAGGTTGAAAAGAAATAATCAGAACACGTTGAAAATATAACACGGATTGAAAATATAATAGAAATAATTTAAAAAATAAACGCAGGTTGCAACCAACGTTAAAAAATTAAAACACCATTGATTGGTTGCATGCTCCTTTTAAAAAAACAAGCATTTCGAAATGCTGGTCCGTTAAACCACTGCACTTAGGCTTTACCACGTCTTTTCCCACGGAAAAAGTCGTTCAATCGTCGCGCTTGAAAGAATCGCGGTGTTTAAGTGAATGGACATTGAACAAGTCCCTCAATATTTTGTTTTTATAAAGTTCCGGCGAAGGTTGTTCGCGATGAAATGCAGCTTCATTCAAAAACTCTTCCACCACATGCCTCACTGAAGCCTGAATTTGGGGTTCGACATCACATGTAAGCTCTTGAAAAAAGTAGTCTCCAACATGCTTGGCTGGACTGCTCTTAATTTGTCAGTGATGTCACGTGGATGGACTTCGCTCATACGCGATTGTACCAAAGCAGTGGCGCACCCAGGATTTAGCAAAGGGGGAGGGCCACAACCGGGGGTTATGGAGTGAAACCCCCAGCTGCCAACAAAATTTTATGGTTTTCACATAAATAACTCTCATTTTAGCACACTTTTTTTGAAAAAGAGCATGCAGTGAGTGCAATTACTAGGGACAATGCAAAAATATTTTCCCAGTCCATGTCTAAAAGCAGAAGCTTGGCTAAAATAGGTGAAAGGAGGCTTTACCCATTATTAGTTTGAGAAATTATAGACCGAAAGTTAGGTTTTAGCACCTTATTACAGGGCCAAAGTGGGGGGGGCATGGCACGGTGCCCCCCCTGCGTGCGCTTATGACTAAACGCATCTATTTTTTGTTTTGCACCAATTCAACGCCCTCATTGCCAATTCCAGCTTGAACCAGAAAGGGGAGCCAAGTAGCTTTAAATGAACGATGCAAAGCGACAACTACTTGATTTTCGGAGTTGTGCAGCAAAGGTTTAAACCTCCGCTTAATTCCTGCTACAATCGCGAAAAGCAAGGACTGAAAACAATCACCCTGAGTCTGACCTGATTGACTCCCATGACGAAAGCTTATCACGCTGCCATGCTACACCTCAAGCTCAATCCATATGTAAAGGCCCCCAACGAAAAATTTAGAGCATCGCCTGACATCAAAGCAAAAAAGTAGATAGCTGCAATTAGCACCTCTAACAAAGATAAACATCAAATAAGATCGCTGGCGCGGAATTCTCATCTCCACATTCTCCAGACTGCTTTACATCACACCTTATAAGCAAATAACAAAGTTTGAAGAAAAAAACTATGAAGCAACTCTCTCTTCCATCATTCTGCTGGAATTTTTTCCTACCTCTCGTATCTCCCGCCGAGAAGCCAATTCTCAGAGGCTGAAATTATTTCCGGAAAGTTTGTTTTCACAATTTCAGTTTAAAAAATTTAAAGTGAGATTGTGAGAAACACAACTTTTAGTTGCTGTCTTCGAAAGAGTTTAATTAGCGCCACCGGGAGACCATTTGCATTAAATGGGGCGCTGAATCGCTGCCGTTACTTGGCTAAAATGACAGCGGCGCTGCCGCTTGTCGCTGGTAGCCGAAAAAACAGCGGCGCTGCCGCTACCGCAAGCGAAAAAGTAGCGGCGCTAGTAGCGGCGCTGCTGAGTAGCGCCGCTGTGCTCAGCTCTGGTTAAGTGTCATTCCCAACGACAATAAGTAAACTTGCCGGCTTGTTCTCCACACTGTCTTTTCATACTGAGCATCAAGCAGGGAAGCTGTGAAGAGCAATTTCATAGTCATTGGTTTGACCCGACTTGTAATCAAACCAGAGTCTGCAGCTTTAGAGGCGGGTGCTTTTACCCTTGGCCATCTCATCTGTTACATGAAATGAAAAACCAATGAACACCCACACCATTCTGAATAGTTTTTTGAAAAAATAATTAAATCAAATCTTCATTATACTCGCGAAATTATGCCAAAGAGTGTAATGATGGGGGGTCTATCTCCGCGGCGTAGCGCTAGGCAACACAGCTTCGACGAAGCGTCGCGGCAGTGGCGAGCCGTTGGCAACATTGTGTAACCTCCCATCCCGTGAGCGATGTCTTGAACCACTATGCCAACCGGACAATCCAGCCAGTTATATTTTTAATTTAATTTCTTGAACATTTGTGTCATAAGAGAGTCCAACTGCATTAAATTACCCGTAAAATCAATGAATTTGCTTGTTGAGTCTATATGCTGCTGCAGCCCTCCACTCTATTAGCGATTCACCTCGAAACGAATATGTTTGGAATTTAGTCTTGTGAATTGTGGTGATTGTGAATCAATCAGTTTTTAGACCTACTGTAGGTCTACAGTATAATCGAAATGAGCTGCGCAGATAAATCTGGACTTCAATGAGACATCAAATACTGGAGCTTTGTAATAGGTGCGTAGAGAGGGGTGGAGCACCCCTCTCCCTTTCTAAACTAACCCTAATTTAAAACACGCTCAAAACATTCTTATAAAATACTGCAGTATTTGCAATTTTTGGCCTTTCGTAATTTTGCTCGTCTAAATAATTTTTCGAGGATACGCCCTTGATTAAAACTACCCCGTGCAAGGTTTTCATCGAAGACCGTGATTCGATTCATTGAATTGTGGTTGTGGACATTGATCGCCGTCTCGTTGCGTAGCGAACAAGACGTCGAATCACTGAGCGACTGGAAATGAAATGTTGTGTGGTTTTATGGCGCTTTATAACTACTAAGGTCCTTTAGCGCCAGGACTAAATTTTGTCACGAATTCACTGACGTATTTTTATTCTCTGTTTATTTCATCCTCCGCGCTACACTTAATTGCTGAGCGTTTAGCAAGTGTAACAGCAGATACCACTTTTAAAGTCTTTGGTTTGACCCGACTGAGAATAGAACCCAGCCTACCAGCTTCCAAGGCGAACGCTCTTAACCACTAGACCATGACGCTGGTCACTGAGCGACTGGGTCAATTATGGCTGCACCGATTCGCTGCAATAATTGTTGACGTCACAATCATTTAATTGTCTAACGATTCTTGCCACTAAGCAAGTCGTTGCAACTTGCAATCATTTGTTGGTCGTAACGCGGTGAGTTAGCTGTGAGTGTTGGCAGTAGAAAAGGAATAAAAGTTATGAAGCAAGGCTGAAAGTGGTGAGAGGGTTGGATATAAGGTTTCAAAACAGCCAGGACAAATTAGTGAAATCTTTTACGCAGTAACGAGGCGTTCCGATACTGACTTAGCATGTAAATCTGTGATCATTTACCTTGTCCACGTGACCAATATTCGTTGGTTCTAGTTCCTGCATCATAATCAGTTTTTTGACGTCATAATCAGTGGTGTAGCGAGTAGGAAATTATGCCTACTACTAAATTTTAAAAGGGGGGAGGGGGCATAATTTCCACATATTTTTCAAGCGCATTTTTTTCGGCAGAACTAATTTGTAGCTTATTGAGAAACAAGAAAGGCTCTAGGGGGATCCGGGGGCATGCTCCCCCACAAATTTCTAAAAATGAACTTGCTGCAATGACTATTTTAGTGCCTTTTGTATGATTTTCACGCAAATTTTGCTTAATTTTGTTGACCCTAATTCTGAAAATATGATACATTTTGTTCGTACATTTTCGATTATGCGTGCTTAAGGGGTAAGGCTTATCGCTATCGAAGAGGTTCAAAATCTCTAGATATTTCTGTTCGAAATCTTCGAAAAATTTTATACATCAAAAACATTTTTGTAAATGTCTAGTGGGAGGATGCATATCCTTCATCCTAACCCCCTGGATTTGTCCCTGGCCGTAAGCTACAGATACCATGAGTCTGGCATATTTCAGTCACTTGGCACCATTGATTTTGTTCCTTTTTACTAAAAGACATAGTCAAATGGGGGGGGGGCATGGCATAATGCCCCCCCTAAATGCGCTCCTGGTCACAATCAGTTTTTTAACTAGGACATCAAAAAACTGATTATGTCTAAGTGTTAAAGAAACTCGATCTTTTGCTTAGCGACATGGCCTATGGGTTCCCACCGTAGGTTACAGTTCCTTCGCTGCGAACTCTTATTAATGTCGCAAGCCTGCCGGTAGCAGGCCTAGTCCAGTAAAAAAAATCTTGATTATACTCGCGATATTACATCGAAGCTTGTAACGAGTGGCGGGGTCCATCTCTGCGAGTTTGCGCCTGGACAACACTGCTCCAAAGGAACGTTGCAGCGGTGGCAAGCCATAGGCGTTACTGTGTCTGATTTGACCATGCCGAGAATCAAACCCCAGACCTCCCGTGCTTGATAGCGTTGTCTTTACCCACTACGACTACCAAACGGTTGCATTGTCTTTTATTTCTGCTACGTCAATACGATAAAGAATACAACAATATCATGAATCTCGGTAGCATGCCGGTAATAAACGGTTCAGATACATGCAAAGACGACTAAATGGCTTGAATGAACCGACCACAGTGAGATGCATTTTGTGGGCGGCTGCTAACTCGAAGAGCGTGATCTCATTCCACTTTCTCCTTCAGCGAGAAAGTTAGCAGAAAACTTTGCGGAAAAGGACGGCGGGGGGAAGGGCATTCATTCTTTTTAATGTAGTGGGAGACATAGGGCCGTTGAGAGAAAATACGGGCTGCGGGGCAGAGATATGATTTGCCCCCCCCCCCCCGGTACCGAAATTTTATTCTCTAAAAAAAGCGCTTGTCATCGCGCAGACGTAATTTCTCCAAAATTTTGACACAATTTCTCCAACATTTCTTCACATGTGTCTCCAAGAAAAAAAGTTTTATAAGAGGGGGCCCCTCAAGACATGACGGGTCCCGGTATTTTGTACCCCCCTAACCCTTCTCACCAGCTTTGGGGAGACATAGCTCAATTTCCGCTGCAGTAATATTTTTAATATTTCGTTTTTATTTATAGACATCGCTATTGGTGCGGTAGGTCCTTGGTTCAATTCTTGGGCCGGTCAAATCGGCGCAGTGTCGCAAACGGCTCGACACCGCTGCGATGTTTTTTTGGAGCTGCGTTTCCTAGGCGCTATGCCGTGGAAATGGATCCGCCACTTGTTACACGCTTCGGCGTAATGCCACAAGCATAATGAAGATTGGATTTTTCCCCCAATATTGAACATTTTCACGCGATATATTTTTGCAGCTGCTTGTTTTCCGAATTGCCAGAACGGAGGGATCTGTAATGTGGAGGGGGTATGCAACTGTGCGGGTACTGGCTACTACGGGATCAGCTGCAATGAGCGTGAGTTGAAGCATATTAACTTCTCTTTTGAATCGATTTCTAAGCAGCGCCGGGTTTTCAAATAAGCTTTGCGGGTAGAAGCTTGGTGACCTCGTCACAAACAAAATAGCTCCACACGATTACGGGTCTTTTTTTTAGAGATCGACGATGAAGAACTTTGTTTATTTAGACACGAGTCCGATTGCTGATCACTAGCGGTGAACCTGAAATTAAAATAACTTAGTGCCTCGATTGCCTAATCCGGTCCCGATTCTAATTTTGTTTTTTCAGCGATTTGCTTCGAGTGTGGGAATGGAAACTGCAGCGCACCGGAAGTTTGCTCTTGCGACACCGGGTGGAATGGGACGGCGTGTGACGTTCGTGAGTGGTTTGTTGCAGCAATTTTGTTTTAACAAATTTCCACAATCCTGAAAGTCTTGCAGTTGATCAAAAGATTCTCGCTTATGAGTGTTTTTTTTTTCTGAAGCAGTAAGTTGAGAAATTTCTCTTTGTTGAGTCCTCTGCATCAAAACTGTCCCACCCGCCCCAACTCCCCCCTTTTGTTTTAGTTGCAACCACCACTTATTATTTTTGCAGCGATCTGCGATTTTCAATGCCTCAATGGAGGGACCTGTGTAGCCCCCAATACTTGCGAATGCGCACAAGGATTCACAGGAATTTCATGTTCAGGCTGTGAGTATTCCTACTACTATGAAGTTTGTGCAATGCCTGGGTAACCTATCTTCGTCTCCCATCCGGTTGTTGTCATCGTGAAGACTCCTCCGAACTGGCAACTCCCATTGTTTCTTGTTTTTCAGCCAGCTACGATTGCTCTGGATTTTGCTTGATGGGAAGCACGTGCACAGGGCCGCATCAATGCTTGTGTGCGGACGGCTACGAGGGGGTGCAATGCGACGAGGGTAAGCCTGTTCATACTTTCCTCTGTAATAGTTCCTAGCCGAGTTTGCTTGATGAAAGCGGGTTGACCAAAGAATACATTGATCGTGACCAGTGTTGCGAACCAGCAGCATTTTTGATCCAGTTCGAGTTCACTGAAAATTTGCAAGCTGAATTCGAGTACTTGTAATATTTTAGGAGTTGAAGTTCGAATTCAGTAGTTTCTGCCTTGTTCACGCTGAGTTTAAGCAGCTTTTTCGGGTTTAGGAAAATTCATGGACTTTTTGTCAAGTGTAGAATAAGTTCAAGACTCAGTTCACTTTTTTCGAGACCGAGTTCAAGTTTGGCAGGGCAGATTGAGTTCAGCAACTTCGGGTTCGCAATTCTGATTATGAATTCAAAACTCTGTTTATGATGTCAAGTTTGACACTGTCGTACCCCCATTTTATGTTTTGTGACGTTTTTCAGCGGTGTGTGAGCAGCCTTGTCTCAACAACGGCTACTGTTTCGCCCCCAATCAGTGCATCTGCCCTCCATCTTACAGCGGCCCACTTTGTGGGGAGAAATCAAATTCAAGTCGCGGCCAATTCGCGCTCCTCGGCAGCGAAGCAATTTGCACGAGTTGGGGAAGCACCCATTATGAAACTTTTGATGGTCGTCATTTCTACTTCCCGGGGAATTGCACCTACAACCTCGCGTTCGAATGCTCGGGATCATTTCATGTACAGGTGGGTTGTGAAATGTGAAGGGCAGGAAACAGTGAGGAGAATGGGGGCGGTGAGGGAGGATAATAGACAGTGAAGGGCAGATGGGGGACAGGGAAGGGGACAGTAAAGTGGGATAGGCACAATGAGGGGAAGTGAAACAGCGAGAGGGGCGGGGAACAGTGAAGAGGGATTGGGGACAGTGAGGGTAATGGGAAACAGTTTTTTGATCAAAATCTTTTTAGGTGATCAATAACTTTGATTGTGACGTCACGTCGTGCAATCGAGCTGTTCGAATTGAGGTGGGGACCAGCCACTCGGTGATTCTCTTCCCGAACGGTACAGCCTTGCATAATGGCCATCACGTGATCATACCGGTGACCTTGTCTCGAACTTTGACCTTAAGTTCAACTGGCGCCTACACCATTGTTCAGTTTAGTTCAAGTAAGTGGCCGTTTCGTAAATTTTCTGCTCAACAAATAGAAACAAAAATTGCGGTAAATGAAGAGGTTATCTCTGATACCGACTGTAATTGCAAGGTTTCGGTTCAACTCCCACCCAAGTGTGTTGTTGTATCAGAGAATGCTTCGAAGTTTTCACTGAAATGGTGGATTAATACAAAATGATTAATATTGGATCAATTTAAGTTACCCAAAATTAGGAGTGTTGCGACCATGCCACTCTTGTTTTTTTAACTCCTCTTCTACCTGCATGTCATAACGTTAATCGTTTTGTTGCCTCTTTTCTTGTACCGTTGTTATGTTTCCTTCATCCTATCGTATTCTTCATCATGTTGACGATGCGAGAATACAAGCACTGCTAATACTTCTTACGGCAAATCTCGATGCTAGCATCCATCGTAGCAGCAGTGTCTGCAGACAGCAATGTTTTTCTATAATTATGGTCTGCTGGTGCCTGGTGAACGCTCTACTCTGATGTAAACCTTATCAAATTTGCTGGTGAAGAAAAGTTATTCAAAGCAGAGATGCGCCCTCGAACTCACTGAGCTCGGTCCTTTTTTTTCGTACCTGAGATTAATCTCGAAAAGCAAAAGTTCCTGAACTCGATTTGTAAAAAGTGAATTGAGTTTTGAACTTATCCCAAACTAAACAAAAGTTACTTGAACTTAGGTTAAACTCGGAAAAAATTCCTGAGCTCGAAACCGCAAAGTTAAAAATGAAGAACTCAAACTCGGTTTGGAATTTTAGCTTTAACTCGATTAAAGACGCGAGTTCGTATCCCTGGCTCAAAGTTTTGTGGAATTGTGACGAAGTTTTTGTTGTTAGATGTTCGAGTGATATTCGACAATGACGAAAGCGTGTCCGTTGCGATTCCGGATTCGTACGAGGGAGGAATGTGCGGTCTGTGCGGTAACTACGACGGAGTTGAATCGAATGAACTGCAGTTGGAGAGCGGAAGGGTGAGGCTAGCACGTGACCTCAACAACAAGTGCATGTTTGTCTTCACGTAAAAATCAAACGCGAAATGGCGCGTCCAATACATGAAGGCTGCGAACAGACCTTTTGGTCATCAAGTCAAGCAGTCATCCAAAAATTAATACTATGTTCATTGTTCATGTTATTGTGTAATGCAATGAGATTTAACCATTGCGCCAAACAGAGAGGTGATTGGTGTGCGCCAGAGCATACACACAACGCAGTAAATCACCGATCTTGGTTTTAGCGTCCTCCTTGAAGAGTCTCACGGCGAAACAGCCAATGAGGGATTTTCTTGGTGATTTACCGTGTTGCACGCTATTGCTTAGATTTTATGGAAGAAAGGAAAAAGTTGCGATTGTTATTGCTAACTGACGAGTCTGTTTGTTATCAAAAGATATCGTTCAATTAATTAAAATGCAAAAGATATCGTTCAATAATGAGAGGTTAGATGAAATTTACGTTGAGTTGAAGAGTGCACTGTGATTCTATATATTACTAACTCTGCTGAAACCGCTCTCCGTGCTCAATGTCCGGAACGAAAATCATGAGGAATCTTCATATTGTGTCCTCATTTTCATCTGAAAATTGTTTGAGTGATTATTTTCTCCATGTTTATCGCATTCTTTTCGCTGAAATATAACAGTAGTTTGCTACAGTTATTTTTTTTCATGAGATAGATGTATCACTTTTGTATTTCTTTTTTCAAAAAGACATTAGAACAAACGACAACATATTTTTCGGAGCAACGACTGTTTGTGCTTCCATCACATTTAGCATTTTTGTGGACATACGTAACGATGCTTTTCTGTTAAGAGACCCACTTTTTGTTTGTTAAGAATATAAGTATGCCTACACTGTCACGTGAATACTTGAAGCGGATGTAATGACTCAGCAATTTTCAGTTTGCGAGCAGCAACGCCGAGTTTGGAAACGCATACCGTGTGGAGGATGTGGAGTCACATTGTCCGCTTGTTCCTTCAAATATTCCTCATCCTTGTAGCCGATTTAGCGCAGATAAGTTGGAAATGGTGGAGGAACATTGCCGGACTCTATATTCTGCTCCTTTCCAACCTTGCCACTCCGTTGTTCACCCTGAGGTAAATAAGCTTCATGAGTTAACTCTGTAAAAGCGTAGTTCAGTGCTTCGTAGCGTGGCCCAGTGCTTCGTAGCGCCGTTTTTACGACGGTAATGATGGCAGGGTTGATGGTTCAGTCTCGTTGTTGCATCTTTGGATAAGATGCTTCACGATACTGCTTGGTGGAATCTAACAAGCAGCAAATTAAAGAAGTCAGAAGCAAAACTCAAGCGGAAAACTCGGAAACAAAGACAACTTCCTAAGCGAGTCTGGATATGTGTAGCGCCTCCGTCGCTTTCTCGTGACAGGAGGATAAAAATGTAGAAATCGAGGTGTGGAATGACATAATCTGCTTAGCAACAAATTATTGGAAGAAGTCAAGGCTTTACTGGATCAAATGATAGTGTTGACGAAATTATTTCGGTAAGTTAGACATAAGGCATCAGTTTGTATTAGCTTTTTGTGACCTTCCTTCTTGTGACGTGGGCAACGAGGTCGAGTAGTTCGGAGGCCCATTTTAACGAAGGTCATGGTCGCAAGGTTGAAGGTTCAACTCCCACTCCAGTCTCGTTCTTGCGTCTTTGAATAAGATACTCGCGATAATTATTCCTCTTGGTAGAATCTGACAACCTGTAAACCTTAAGCGAGTCTGGATTCATTCTATGTGTTGCGCTTCCGTCGCTTTCTCGTGACAGGAACATGAAAGTGACAAAATCATCATTATCCTTGTGACGATGCTCCAAATTACCGGTTGTGATTGACAGAGTTACGTCAGTCGCTGCGTGATGGATGTGTGCGCATGCGCATCAAACGATGTTCGCGATTGTTCGTGCGCAACTTTCACGCAATATTCACGAGAATGTTCGTATCGTCACGTGATTTTATCGTGGAGGACAGAAGAGCTTTGTGGTGAGTTGTGGAACTGTGACTCATAACCACTTATAAGTGACCTAATGTGTGACTTTTTGGCTATTGACTGGTTTTAAGGTTTCTATGCGGAAGCTAGAACCAAGGACTGTGGTCCTAACAGCTTACGAAAATTGGGCATGAGGGCACGGTAGAGTTTTACGGAATCAATTTGATTGGTTCATAATTAGTTTTACTCAATAACTCACTCGTCACTGACTTTTTGTGAATTCCATACAAATTTTATTAGTACGCAGGATCGATTTTGTTGTGACGCACGCATGGCACTTGCAATTTCTGAAAGAATTTTTAATCAGCGATTTCACAAATGTTAAGTTTGAGGATTTCAGCCAATTCGGCAAATTTTCAGTCATTTTTTTTCAGGTATAACTTGTCCAAACAACCTTGTACATACCGAATGTGGCTCTCTTTGTTCCCCCACTTGTGACAACGCCAACTTTTCCCCAAATTGTGACTTGAATATTTGCATCGATGGATGTTTTTGTCCTCAAGGTAAATCAAATCTTCCTTATGCTCGAGGTATTTCCCCGAAGCATGTAACGAGTGGCGGGATAAGCGCCTGGGAAACACAATAACATTGCAACAGTCGCGAGTCTTGGCAGCGCTCTGTCCGATTTGACCGACCCGGGGATCGAACCCCAGACCTCCCACACGATAGCGGTATTTTTAGCAACCGCGCCATACGGCCGGTTGCCTTTCAATTAATTTTTCTAAATTTTTGCTTTGTTTCAAGTCAGATTCTAAAAAACCCACTCTTCTACTCGTTTACGTCCCTGGAGTCATTCTTGGTTTAACAGTGGATGTTGCAGCCACGCCCACTTTTGTTTGTTTTAACTCCTCTTTTTCTTGTGACGCAGGAACTTACTACGATGGACTTACGAATGATTGCAAGACGTTGGAGGAGTGTCCGTGCCGGAAATCCGGCCTCTATCATCAACCGGGGGAGACCGTTAAGCAGGATTGCAATACATGGTCAGCGCATGCGCAGTTTATCGTATCGATTCGGATCTTATTGATTTGTGGCTATCATTTTCGTGTACTGAAGGCCGGAAGTATTTGTTGTATATACTCGCATATTTATTCTCTCGTCAAGATCGGAGAATCCCACTAATTGCCTGTCCTTACAGCAGAACAAGTAAACATGCCGACCTGTTCTCCACATCGTAAGGCGAGTCGTCTCTTTGATGCTGAGCGTCAAGCAGGGGAGCTGTGAATAGCAATTTTAAAGTGATTGGTTTGAGTCGACTCGGAATCACACCAGAGTCTACAGCTCCAGAGGCAGACGCTCTATCCACTCTGCCATCTGAGCTAGTTTTTGTGGTCCAGCATGAAGTACTTCTAACCTATAATGCTTGCAGCATGTGCGTGTCAGGACGCTGGAATTGCACAACCAATGAATGCGCTGCTCTGTGTCACGTGATTGGGGAGGATCACTACATCACGTTTGATGGGAGAATGTACCAGGTAAGAAATGACGTCATTGACTGTTAAGAAATGCGCGTGGAGCAGACAGCTGCTGTTCAGGACGCAGCACGAGTTTAGGGCACAGCACGTGTTCAGGACGCAGCACGAGTTCAGAGCAACCCACGTGTTCAGGACACAGGGCATGACATTTTTCGAACACTTCCAGAATTGACTCGTGATTGAATCGAGTTCTCGGTGGTCAAGAGTGTTTTGGCGTGGTTGTGACGGATTGAGGGAATTCCCCGTATATGACAACTGATTTGCGGCATATTAGTTTTCAGGTGGATGCGAGTACCTACTCGCTCAAGCTGTGTATCCTGCTGAGTATCCCTTCTCGGTGTGGATTCAAAACACCGGGTGCGCGTTCGATGACGTCACTATTTGCCGAAAAACGCTAACGATTCGATTGTGGGAGGGGGAGCTAATCAGGTGAGTGTGGTTGGGGGTGCTTGTAAGTGGGTTGGGATGCGTGAAGGAGGGGGAGTCGTGCGGGGGGATAAGAGTTTGATGTGTGAGGGTGAGATTGGGTGTGCATGAGAGTGGAGTTTAGGATGTGTGAGGATGAAGTTGGGATGCACAAAAGTAAGGTTTGTGATATGATGGTGGGGTTAGGTGTGCTTGAATGTGATATCGGAGTACGTAAGGGAGAAGTTGGGGGTGCGTCAAACTAGGACTGTTATCAAGCAAAGTTTTTTAAACCTATCAAATAACAACTAATTTTTGACGATTCAAATCCAATTAATCGAACAGTTGTTTATTGCTGCAAATGCGAGCGCATTCAGCACAAAGTATCAATCATAGAATCACTTAAGGAAGATCTCAACTTAGTAATAAATAGTCCAGCCGCACTGAAGCATCTTTCCGCTTCAACTGAAGATGGTGGAAGGTCGTTCAAACCAATTTTCAGTTTTTTGAGCGCTTTGGGACACAGATTTTGCTTTAGTTATGCTCTTTGCTATGGTTTAATCACAAAACATGGTTGCATCACAAGAAGACGAGACAAACAATAAAATTTTGACGTCTTAAAGTATGTAAATTCCAAATGAATAAAATTGTTTGATGGTTTGAAATTCGGCAAAAAATTATTTGATAACTTTTCAAACAATTTAGATTTTCAAATAATCAAATATTTGATTGTTTGATAACAGCCCTACGTAAAACAAACTCAGGGTTGGGGATGCGTCTGAGTTGGTTTTGGTGCATTAGGGTGGGATAAATTTAATGACAAGAGCTTTGTGGGATTATGTTCGAAGAAATTTGCAAAATTGTTTTAAGAATGAGGCTTGAAACACATGTGTAGTAAGATGATCGTGGTCAAGAGGATTTCTGAGCTTATAAAATGTGGGACAAATTATAGACAAGGCTGCGTTGATCATGTTTTAGATTAATGGGAGAAGGAAGAGCAATGGTGGGGGACACGGAGGTGACTCTTCCTTATCGGAACTCTGCGGGTGTTTTCATCTCCAAGCTTTCCACCCGGTTTCTGCGGTTGAGTACTGACGTGGACAGCATACAGGTCACGTGGGACGTCGATCAACGTATCTACATCCGGGTTTCGCCTAGATATCGTAACCAGGTAAATTTGGTGCGGTTCCACTCACCCTTGGGGTCGAGGTGGTAGCAGATTAAGTTTGCGTTTCCATAATTTGTTGCGATTAGTTAAAAAATCTTTGCTTTTTGAAGTTATTGCATTTATAATGATGTGGTTTAGAAATGTCTTTCTTTAAAAACCTTTGCTTTCGCAGTTTTAAAAAGTTAAACTCTCATTCTTGCGCAGATGAGCTTAACATGGAACAAGGGTGCAGTGCCAAGTGTTGTTAAAGATTTGTGGTTGTTCAAATCTTCATTGCACTCGCGGTATTACACCGAAGCGTGTAACGAGTGTCGGGGCCCATTTCCGCGACTTAGCGCCTGGGAAGCACAGTTTTGGTCTGGAAATCGAATCCTGGATTTCCCCCACCGATAGCAGTATGTTTAACCACTACACTCCAAGAAAAACATGCGAA
Organism: Trididemnum miniatum; assembly: GCA_964006365.1. Lineage (NCBI taxonomy): Eukaryota > Metazoa > Chordata > Ascidiacea > Aplousobranchia > Didemnidae > Trididemnum > Trididemnum miniatum. The sequence continues at coordinate 27,620,200 of OZ023238.1, read as the reverse complement.
TAAGTGGTTGATCGTCGTGGTTAGTTGGTGTGAGGTGTGTGCGGTGTTTACAGGTGCAAGGTCTGTGCGGGTTTTACAACCTCATACGCTACGATGATCTCACGCTTCCATCTGGTGCCCTCACTACCAATGTGGCTGAATTCGGTGAAGCGTGGAAAACCAACATTTATTGCAACAACGGGGAAATTACCAGCGGTCTACACGTCGACGCATGCGCAATGGGCAGCACGTATATCGAGCATTCACGTACGCAATGCGCCGTGTTACGCTCAGGTTAGTTGTTCTAAGCTGATGTGTTGCTGTTTTTGTTAAAATCCGCGAGACATCAGCTCAAATGGCCAAGTGGATAGAGCGTCTGTCTCTAGAACCGTTGACTAGGGTTTAATTCCGAGTCAGGTCAAACCAATAACTGTAGAATTGGTATTCACAACTTCTCTGCTTAGTGCTCAGCTAAAAAGGCTCAGTGTGGAGAATAAGCCAGCAAGTTTACTTGCTGTGCCGTTGGGAAAGGCACTTAGCGGGATTCCCCTTTGTTAGAGGGATTGCAGGCAACTCCTAAGCGAGCTCGTTATAATGCTTCCATCGTTTTTTTGTGATAGGAGGATAATTACTGTACGAAACTAAGCAACAAAAATGCAATAACTCCATTCGTCATTGTATTTATTCAACACAAGCATAGATAGACACCTTTTTTTGTGCGCTTACATTTGCATCTGTAAGAATTTAGGTTCCAGAGATTGGAGAGATTAAAAATCTCCGCTTGGATAATGGTGATTTTTTCATTTTTATCCTCTATCACAAAAAAGCGATATTTACATAGAACGCATCCAGACTTAGGGAGTTGCTATTCAGATTGGAGAGGTTAAGCACGCCGTCCCTGGAGGATACTCATGAAACTACCCGAAATAAAAAGGGTGTTAGCTGGCCGAGAAGTGTGGGGGAACCCGATTTTTTCTGATAGTGAGCAAAAATTACATCCGACGTTCGTGTATCTACAGGTTTGTTTTCTTCGTGTAACGTATTTGTGGATCCGGTTCCCTACACGACAATGTGTGAACACGACGTGTGCCACTGTCTGCACAAGTACGTGTCCGATGTCGAGTTGTGTAGATGTACAGTGCTGAGTGCGTATGCGCGGGCGTGTGCGAGTGCTGGTCACCCGATCAATGAGTACCCGTCGTGGCGATCGGAATACGGATGTCCGGTGTCGTGTGAGGGAGGTAGAGAGTGGCAGGAGTGTGGTAGCTCTGAGTGCGAAGTCACGTGCAAAATGCTTAGCAACGATGAGTCAGGAATGTGTCCAACGGTGAGTTACTACATAAGACGCAAAAAAATCAAATCTTGATTATACTCGCGATATTACGCTAAAGCGTGTAACAAATGGCGGGATCCATTTCCGCGGCTTAGTGCCTGGCTAACACAGCTGCAAAGAAACCTTTCAGCGGCGGCGACAATGTATCCGACTTGACCGGCCCGCGAATCGAACTCCAGACGACCCGCGCCGATAGCAGTGTGTTTAGCAACTGAGCAAACGAGACAGTTGAGTTATTGCGCGCATAAACGTGTTGTAATTTTATTTCAGACCACGGAGTGTTACGAAGGGTGTGTGTGCCCACTTGGCATGTTCTGGGATGATCGTGTAGGCTCGTGTGTCGAACAGAGTGCGTGTACCTGCTACCACAATGGTGTTGAATACGAACCAGCGGCAACACGACCAACACTGTGTGCGACGTGTGTGTGCGAGTCCGGGGAATGGACGTGTAGCAATCAGTCTGGATGTGTAGCCGATGAAGCGTGTAACAACGTGAGCAAACTAGCGGAGTGAAAAATAATTTCGCAAAAAGTTGCGCATGACATCTCAGATGGCTGAGAGGTAAGAGCGTCCGCTTCTGGAGTTGCAGGCTCGTGAGTTGGGTCAAACCACTGACTTCAAAATCATTACTTACAGTCTCTTTTTTGCTTGACGTTTTCCTGCTTGACACTCAGCATTAAAGGGTCAGTGTGGAGAACAAGCCGGCATGTTCAGTTGTTGGGCCGTTGGGATAGGCACTTAGTAAGATTTCCCCATCGTAGAGTAGTAAACAGATGACCGACAACTCCAAAGCGATCTCGTCATGGCGCTTTGATCGTTTTCTCGTGTCCGTGCGGCTAAATGCAAATACATTATGTAAACGGAGAGTATTATTCAATTTTCTCAACACTTACAAACAACCGTGAAATGATCCCGCAACTATCCTGGTCCCTGCAACAGAAACGCATTAACGCTTCCGGGGTGGAGCTGTTTTTCGGGTGGACCTATGCTTTTTGCAGACTTGAATTTATCGGCAGCAGCAGACTTAGCTGAGGCAACTAGTTGAACTTGGCCTACACTCGGTAAAAGTTAATGAATTTGAACTCGGCTTGGAACTTTTTAGTAAACTTGAACGAGAACGAACCCGATTGCTTGCGAGTAGCATCGCTGGATCCAGCGCCATTTTTCTTATTTTCCACCAGTTACACTTCTTGTTCACCACCAGGGTCAAACATGGGTGAACTGCACCGAATGTCAGCGCACATGCGATAACATGCACGTCGCTTGTGAACACACGATGTGTCACGAAGGTTGCGCTTGTGCGGATGGGAGTGTGTGGAACAACGGGGAATGTGTGCGACCGGAAATGTGTCCTTGTCATCATCTTGGTCTCAGCTATAATGAAGGGGATGTCCGGGATCAGGACTGCAACACGTGGTACGTAACAATGCGTAGATGGGAAAGTAAAATGCAAAACGTTAGCTTCATTAATCATTGCTTCAGTAACAAATTTTGTTAAAGATGGTTTGTTAAACTTACATCTAATTTACGGAAGTTTGTAAATCCGTTAAATAGTAAGTTAATTTTCAACTTTAAATGACATTGAATTGATAAAAAAAATCTAAAATTTTGCAATATTATATGTGTGTAAGCAGATTGTCGCTCAAAGGATGAAATTTTTTACTGGTTTTATCTATCTTTTTTGACCTCATTGCTAAATTTTTTTTTAGTTTTATCTGGGTTAATCTACGTTAACATTAAGTGTATGAATACTATAAACGTTATGTTAATAGACAATTTAACAAAAGTTAAATTCGTGGACAAATTAAACACTAAAAGAACAAATATTATAGTGTTCATGGACAATTGAACATTAAGTCAATGAACATTATAAGTATTATGTTAATGGACAATTTAACTAAAGTTAATTTAGCCCGTTAATTTCAATTAACAAAAAAAAATCAAATCAAGTCTTCAGTATACTCGAGCTATTACGCCGAAGCGTGTAACGGGTGGCGGGGTCCATCTCCGCGGCTTAGCGTTTGGGCAATACAGCTCCAAGAAACGTCGCAGCGGTGGTGAGCTATTGGCGACACTGTGCCGAGTTGACCTGCCCGGGAATCGGACCCAAGACCTACCGCTCCGATATCCTGTGCGGTAATTGAGCTAACCGACCTGTAGAAAAGTTTAGCTTCTTTATTAACGATTAGCGAATTTGTGCTCGACTATGTCACAATGAGATCGCGACTTATGCAGCGCTTTATTACATTGTGTACAGCGTTTGCGAATCGTCGCAGTGGAATTGTACGCAGCGAGAGTGCGCAGGTACGTGCAGTGCGTATGGAACGACGCACTTTGAAACCTTCGACAAGCATCGTTACGAGTTTTACGGCGAGTGCGTTTATGTACTTGCTGAGGATATGTGTGGTGATCGTGTCGGAACGTTCATCATTACAGTAGAGAACGTGCCATGCGTCAGCGACGTCATTTGCTCTAAAGCAGTGAAAGTGAGTCAGCATTTATTGAAATATTTAGCTTAAAATCGAAATTATCGTCAACCACATCGCTATCGTTACGGCATGTGTGCTCGATTCCCTGGCCGGTCAAAGTGAACACAGTGTCGCCAACACCTCACCACTGCAGCGATGTTTATTTGAAGCTGTTTCGTCCAATGTCCAGGCACTAAGTCGCTGAGATGGATCCCACCACTAGTTACTCCCTTGATTGATTGACGCCTTCATTTTTATTTTCGCGTAACGAGAGGGCGACGGTTGCGCTATACGCAGGACGAATCCAGAGTCAGATTCGCCAGGAGTTTTCTTTTGTTTTCGAAATTTCCGGTTGAGTTTTGCTTCTGACTTCTTTAATTTGCTAATCGTGAAGCATCTTATCCAAAGATGCAACAACGAGACTTGAGTGGGACTTTAAAACTATGTTCAACCACTCGGCCACGAAGATTTGCTTCGTAGAACCATCAATCATGCGGCCGTTGATGCTTCATGCACAGGCCTACTATAATTTTTGAGAAAAAACACTAGGACCTTTCCAAAAACACCAAAACAAAGCATTCACTCTACTTGTCGCCAACTTCCTTCGCAAAATATGGTGTTCTCCAGAAAGAAAAAAGGTCTTGACCCTTGGAGTGGAATTCCAAGACTGGACTCTTGGACAGGCGTATTTTCCGGAACTGTCTCAGCTAAACCGGAACGATAGTAGATCTAATTATGACGTCACTTTGACCGATCATGCTTGACATTAGATCATGATCCATGACAAGAAGATCGAGATGGTCCGCGGAGCCCCGGTATTTGTGGGATCGAATCCGTACGCTCTTCCTAATTCTCCGGAAGCTGTTTTCGATATCCGCTACTCCGGAGCATTCGTTATTGTGCAGACTCAGGTAAGTCTACATTGTGATGTCATTACCGCTTTCTTTGTGACTTCACTTCCGTTTGCGACAGATTGGTGTAGGCGTGATGTGGGACCACGGTACACGCGTCTACGTACGGCTGGAGCCTACTTTTCGATCCGAGGTATGCGGTTTGTGCGGCAACTTTGACGGAAGTGCAAGCAACGATTTCATCACCAGACAAGGTGACTTCTGCGGTATTATAAGAACTTTAGGCTAGCCTGACTAAAACGGATTTCAAATTTAGCTGTTTGATTATCAATTTAATTGCAATAGCGTTATATTTAGTTGCATTATCCTCCTATCACAAGAAAGCGATCAAAGCGCCATAACGAGCTCGCTTAGAAGTTACCTGCCATCTGTCTATACCACTCTAAGACGGGGAAATTCCCCTAAATGCTTTTCCCACCGCCACTGTCGGCTTGTTCTCCGCACTGTTCATTTAATACTGAGCCTCAAGCAGGGAGCTCTGTGAATAGCAATTTTAAAGTCATTGGTTTGACCCGACTCGGAATCAAACGCGAGTCTGCTGCTGCAGAGGCTGGTGCTCTATCCACTCGGCCATCTAAGCTGTTGATGTCTACAAAATAAAAGATTGCATTTCATTGATCTCTTTAAAAAAAGAAAAATAAATTAATTATATTTCTCTGCCTGAAACAAACAAACGTAATGAACTCTTCGTCTTATTTTTAGGCGACATCGAGGCTGTTCCGTATTTGTTTGGGGACAGTTGGAGTGTCTACGTCAGTTGCCCCCACGCCATCTCCGAACGACTGCATCCTTGCGACTTGCACCCAGAGAGAAGGGACTGGGCCAAGCACATGTGCAAGACAATACACCGAGATCCTTTCATCCAATGTCACAGCTCTATCAACCCTGACCCTTACTATGAAAGCTGTGTATGGGACTCGTGTGAGTGCAACAGGTAAATAAGAAGATTTTGGAACTAGGCTCGTACAGCATCAAACAAAACTATTTAAGCTTTGTATACTCGCGGTGTTCCGCCGAAACGTATAACGAGCGGTGGGATTCATCTCCGCGACTCAACGCCTGGGCAACTGCTCCGAAGAAACGTCGCAGCTGTGACGAGTTGTTTGCGACGCTTTGTCCGATTTGAGCGGCTCAGGAATCAAACTCCAGACCTCCCGCTCCGATAGCGTGTCCTCAGCCATTACCCTGACCGAGCAGTTCTTTCGAAATTATAATTGCACAAAGCAATTAAAAATTTATGAAATGTTTGGTTTTGATTAGGCCGATTGGCGTAGTGGTAAAGCACATTGCTGTCCGCGCAGGAGATCTGGGATTCGATTCCTAGGCCGGTCGAATCGAACATTGTCGCCAACGGCTCACCACCGCTGCGATGTTTCTTCGGAGCTCTGTTGTCCAGACGCTAAGCTGCGGAGATGGATTCCGCCACTCGTTATGCGCTTCGGTGTAATACCGCTAGTATAATCAAGATTTTCTTTTTTTTTACTCTTTTGCTTAATTATTTGTCCCACATTCTTACTGGATTCACTGCTGATTTTTTCAATTTATTTGCTAGGACGGATCGAGTTTGTGCAAACTCATTTGATTGAAGTTGAAATCTGCGCAAAACTTTGCGATTTTTATTTTTTGATAAACAGAAGTCAACGCGAACAAACCATTTCGTTGTGGGTTGCAAACTCGCGAACAAACCATTTCGTTGTGGGTTGCAAACTCGCGAACAAATCATTTCGTTGTGGGTTGCAAACTCGAAGTTGAACTCGTTTTTTTGCCGGATTCAAACTCAAAAGACAAAAAACACTGCACTCGATTAAGAGAAAAGTTGATTGATTGGGAGATTGGACTTATCCTAAACTTGACAAAAATTGCTTGAACTGAGCGTAAACCAATAGAAATTAGTGAGTTCTAACCCGGATTCGCAAAAATAAAATGAAGAACTCGAACTCGACTCGCAGACTTTTAGTGAACTCGAATTTAAATTCAATTAAAAACTGCTTGCGTGTTTGCCGCCTTAATTTCGTTTCTTGAAATAAAATGTAACCTACTAAATGTTTTTTCTAGAGGAGGTGACTGTGAGTGTTTGTGCACAGCGATAGCCGCGTACGCGCGCGCTTGTAATGAAGCTGGATTGTGCATTCCATGGCGGTCAAACGAACTCTGTGGTGAGTTGGTTGCTTTGCGTCAGGGATAAGAAACTTGAGGCCCGCGTATTTTTTCAATGTGGTCCACGTTAGAACTAGTTGAGTGTAGTACAACATAGAATCAAAATGCTAAACTTTTTCAAAACTTTGAGTTCTATAACACATTCAATAATTGCGTCGTAACACCATCAAATATTTTTTGATTATGCAGTAAAATTTGCCGTTAATATATAATGAATTTGCAGCTTAACTTTGGATATTTTACGTGGATTTGAAAACTTAAAGATGTTTTGGCCCGCTCTGAATATTGTTCCATTAATGTGGCCCGCTTTACTAATACTCCCACACTTGCTCTGCATTGTGAGGTCATAGAGTTGAGATGTAGCTTGACTATACGTAGGTACAATGTGTCCTTTGGGAATGGAGTATTCTCCCTGTCAAGAAACTTGTCCTAGGCAATGCAAAAGTGACCGGACAACTTGTGTGCCCACCTTGGTTGAAGGATGCCATTGTCCCAACGGAACTGTACAAAAAGAAGACGGATATTGCGCTCCAATCCATGCTTGTTCCTGCGAAGTGAACGGATTTTTGGTCGGCCACGGACATGTATTCACTCAGAACTGCATGAACTGGTTTGTCGATTAATGTAGTTGCATATTTATCCACCGGAACTCGTTACCTTCACGGGAAAGCAATCAAAGCGCTATAACGAGCTCGCTGAGGAATTAACAGCCATTTGTCTACTACTGGAAGATGGGGAAATCTTGCTAAATGCCTTTCCCAAACTTACGACAAGTAAACTTTCCGGCTTGTTCTCCATTTTGTTCCTTTAATGCTGAGCGTCAAGCAGGGAAGCTGTAAACAGCAATTTTAAAGTCATTGATTTAACTCGACTCGGAATCAAACCAGAGTCTACAGCTCCACGGACGGACGTTCCTACAACTCGCTCATTTGAGCTGTATTGTGAATATGTTCATGTGACACATGCAACAGCGGAAAATGAATGACTGCAGGCCGTAAGCTATATTCGGCCTTTCAGGTCTTGGTAAAACGACGATGTCCGAAGTTGTGATGAATCTAACAGTGAAAAACGACAACTAGATTCATCACAACTTCTACGTACCACAAAAGTTAAATTTTCTGAGATGTATAAATCCAGAGTGGTGATTCCCGGTGAATTGTGTCACTTAGATTCAAGTGTTATAAAGGATGAGTGCACCTTAACGTTAATGCCGGTGACGAGGGCTAATATTCCGAGACTGTGTGGTAGCCTACCTCTTGAATCTTGTCAGCGCAGTTGGTGTGGTGACCGGCGCTTATTTTGTTACCTAGTGTAACGATATAACTTGTTTTTATAGACTTGTTTTTAATGCTTTGTCTGCAAAAAGGTTCTAAACCAGGGGTGGGCAACTTCTTTAGTCGGCGGGCCATATGTGGGAAGACGAAGTTTTTCCCGGGCCGCGTTATTAGATGGATCGAGGTCAAGATCTTCAACATTGTGGTACTATTGTCAGAGTCGCTCTGATTGGAAGAGCGAAAAAAGGGTTTACAGTCCTTAGATGTTCTGTTTTTCATTGAAAAAGAGCAAAAAAAAGTCTACACGTCCTGTTTTCTACCGAAAATATCGGTGAAGCAGTGGCGTAGCGAAATTTTTTAAAAGGTGGCCATAATTTTCTCATTGTTTTTGATCGTCTTTTTATTCGGCAGAACTACTTTAAAACCTGATTGAGAAAGAAGAAAGGCTTTAGGGAGGTCCGAGAGCATGCTCCCCCGGAGCAATTTTGAAAATTCACATGCCGTAATGGCTATTTTATTGCTTTTTGAATAATTTTCACGCAAATTTTGTTTAAATTTTTTAACCCTAATGCTGGGTGCTTCGCCAAATATGATGCGTTTTGTTCGCACATTTTCGATTATGCCTGCGTAAGGCGTAGGGCATATCGCTATCGAAGAGGTTCGAAATTGTGAAAAAATTGTGTACATCAAAAACATTTTTGAAAATGGCTGGTGATAGGATGCTTACCTCTCATCCTACCCCCCTGGATCCGCCCCTGGTCATAAGCTATAGAAACTATCAAAAAAATCTGGCATATTTCAGTCACTCGGCATCATTAGTATTGTTCCTTTTTACTAAAAGGCAGAGTCAAAAGGGGGGGAGCATTGCACAATGTCTCCCTTAAATACGCTTCTGCGTTGCAGAGCAAAAAAGGTCTACTTGTTCTCAGATGTCCTATCAAAAAATAAAAGATCTTCGGCTTGATTCGCGATAGGAGTTTATATTTTTGCAAGGCCGGCGGGCCGCATAAAATTATCTCGCGGGCCGGATCCAGCCCGCGGGCCTTATGTTGCCCATGCCTGTTCTAGGCCGATGCGTTGTTTTCCGAAGCATTATTCGTCGGATTATTTCGTAAGGTTGCATTATGAAGTTAAAATTGTCTACTGACGTAATTGTTTCGTGAATATTTCGGACAGGTTTCTCCGTAACGTAATTTCACTGAGTCAAAATTTGTGCTTGTGATGTCACAATTGTGTTTACTGCGGTTTGGTGTGAATTTTTGCAAGTCATATGATTTCTCTTGACGTCACAATCGTGTTTATCGTGGTTTGGAGAATGCGGTAGAACTTTCTCGAAACTGAATTTAGAGTATAAATAGGCGTGAATTTTCGAGCGTAATTATTCGAGTGTAGATTTAGTGTGCGTAGAGTAAGCAATATTGTTGTATGCTGAAGGGTGTAACCCTTGTGTAATGTTACTGAAGTGAGTAGTGGTGCTTGTGTTTATTGAAAAGTGGTACGGTGAGTACCATAGCGAAGTGAGTTAAGTTGGGTCGATTATTATATTTCGTTTGGTAAAGAAAATCTCGTTTGTTTTTGTGAGGTCAGATCTGAGAACGAATTAATACCATTTTCTATTTCGCGACACCTAGGAAAAATCACATAATAGAAGGTTACTGTTGCAATCTCATCATTCTCGCGGGGTGTCTGCATACATAGCTCCCAAAGATCAAAAAAATCAAATCTCCCTTATTTTCGCGGTATCACACCGAAGTGTACTACCAGTGGCGGAGCCATCTCCGCGGCTTAACGCCTGGTCAACGAAGAACGGTGCAGGTGCTGCCGACCGTTTGCGACACTGTGTCCAAAATGATCTTTTCGGACAGCGAACGGTAGACCTCCGTCACCGATGTGCGGACCACCATCCAAATATAACCTTTTCAAAACTACGTCATTATTTTTAGCATCTGCTACGATGGGGAACATTTTTGCACAGGAAGTCCTTGTCCAACCACTACGCCAGTGATGACGTCATTCGCTCCCGGTGTTGGAACATCAGTGAGTTTTTAACAATTTCCCCTGAAGACCAAGTTCTTCAGTATATTTTAAAACTCAATAAAATCGAAACAAGCGTTCAACAAAAATTCAAACAACAACCAAATCAACGTTGTCAAAACGTCGAGTTCTAAGGAACACTGTTGCTTCATTTTTTCTTTTTAAGCTATTTTTGTCCAACATTTATTGTAATCCAAACATATCAATGATTATGCAAAATTAATGCTATTGTATGCGAGAATGGTCCAACAGTTCCGGATATGGGGCCGCAATTAATATGCTGACAATTTTAAATGTTGAAAACTGATCATTGTTAGAAACATTTTAAAGATATGCATGCGAAGAATGCATATACTTTACAAACATAATCAAAACTCAAAATGAAGGCTTACGAAAGTTAACCACCCTGGTGAAAAAACGATACGCAACGAAAACTTTTTTCTGCATTATTAATACTACGTCATAACGAACTCAGTATTTGATTCAGTGAAATTACGTTACGAAGAAATTGAATTTTTTTCGTCGTAAAATTATCTCGTCGTCAGCATTTCTTGCCTAGCTGCCATTTTCATGTGGGCACGTTCAGTCTTGCAAATTTTGTCACGACATAACACTATCAGCAAAGCATTTTTCATGGAAATAATTCCCTTGTTGAACATTTTAGGAAACAAAATTATCTACTCAACCTTCCACACCAGTAAACGCAAAACCAGAAGCACCATCCACTTCCATAATGACAATACCCACCACTTCCCCCACAAAAACACCGTCCACTTCAATAAAAACCACTTCCACAACGACAATCCCCATCACTTCCCCCACAGAAGCATTATCAACTTCAATACCGACCACTTCCACAACGACGATTCCCATCACTTCCCCCACAGAAGCACCATTCACTTCAAAACCGACCACTTCCATAACGACAATACCCACCAATCCCCCCACACAAGCACCATCTACTTCAATACCGATCACTACCGTAACAACAATACCCACCACTCCCTCTGCACAAGCACCATCAACTTCAACACCCACCACTTCCATAACAACAACCCTCACCACTCCCCCCACAGAAGCACCATTCACTTCCAAAACGAAAATACCCACCACTACTCCCACAGGGGCACAATCAACCTTTATACCGACCACGTCCATAACGACATTACCCACCACTCCCCCCACACAAGCACCATCTACTTCAACACCGACCACTACCATAACGACAATACCCACCACTCCCCCTGCACAAGCGCCATCTGCTTCAATACCAACCACTTCCATTACAACAATCCCCACCACTCCCACCACACAAGCACCATCAACTTTATTACCGATCACTTCCATAACAACAACCCTTACCACTCCCCCCACGGAAGCACCACCCACTTCAAAACCGACCACCTTCGTAACTACACTATCCACCACACCTCCCACAGAAGCACCATTCACTTCCATAACGAAAATACCCACCACTACTCCCACAGGGGCACAATCAACCTTTATACCGACCACGTCCTTAACGACATTACCCACCACTCCTCCCACACAAGCACGATCAACTTCAATACCGACCACTTCCATAACAACAATACCGACCACTCCCCTTACGGAAGGACCATCCACTTTAATACCGGCCACTTCTGTGACGACAATTCCCACCACTACCCCCACAAAAGCCCCATCTACTTCAATATTGACCACTCCCATTACAACAATACCCACCACTCCTCCTACAGAAGCATCGTCCACTTCAATACCGACCACTTCCATGACGACATTACTCACCACTCCTTCCACAGAAACACCATCTACTTCAATACCGACCACTTTCATCACGACAATACCCACCACTTCCCCCACAGAAACACCATCCACTTTCATAACGACAATACCCACCACTCCCCCCACAGAAGCATCGTTCACTTCAAAACCGACCACTTCCATCACGACAATACCCACCACTCCCCTTACGGAAGGACCATCCACTTTAATACCGGCCACTTCTGTGACGACAATTCCCACCACTACCCCCACAAAAGCCCCATCTACTTCAATATTGACCACTCCCATTACAACAATACCCACCACTCCTCCTACAGAAGCATCGTCCACTTCAATACCGACCACTTCCATGACGACATTACTCACCACTCCTTCCACAGAAACGCCATCTACTTCAATACCGACCACTTTCATCACGACAATACCCACCACTTCCCCCACAGAAACACCATCCACTTTCATAACGACAATACCCACCACTCCCCCCACAGAAGCACCGTCCACTTCAAAACCGACCACTTCCATCACGACAATACCCACCACTACCCCCACAGAAACACCATCCACTTTCATGACGACAATACCCACCACTCACCCTACAGAAGCACCGCCCACTTCAAAACCGACCACTTCCATTACGACATTACCCACCACTCCCCCCACAGAAGCACCATCCACTTCAGTATTGTCCACTTCCATTACGACAATACCCACCAATCCCCCCACAGAAGCATCTTCCACTTCAATACCGACCACTTCCATGACAACATTACCCACCACTCCCCCCACAGAAGCACCGTCCACTTCAATACTGACCACTTCCATGACGACAATACCCACCACTCCCCCCACAGAAACACCATCCACTTTCATGACGACAATACCCACCACTAACCCTACAGAAGCACCGCCCACTTCAAAACCGACCACTTCCATCACGACAATACCCACCACTCCCCCCACAGAAACACCATCCACTTTCATGACGACAATACCCACCACTAACCCTACAGAAGCACCGCCCACTTCAAAACCGACCACTTCCATTACGACATTACCCACCACCACCCCCACAGAAGCACCATCCACTTCAGTATTGTCCACTTCTATTACGACAGTACCCACCAATCCCCCCACAGAAGCATCTTCCACTTCAATACCGACCACTTCCATGACAACATTACCCACCACTCCCCCCACAGAAGCATCGTCCACTTCAATACTGACCACTTCCATGACGACAAGACCCACCACTCCCCCCACAGAAACATCGTCCACTTCAATACCGACCACTTCCATGAAAACATTACCCACCACTCCTCCTACAGAAGCACCATCCACTTCAATATTGACCACTTCCATTACCACAATACCCACCAATCCCCCCAGAGAAGCAACGTCCACTTCAATACCGACCACTTTCATAACGACAATACCAACCACTCCCCTTACGGAAGGACCATCCACTTCAATACCAACCACTTTTGTGACAACAATACCCACCACTACCCCCACAGAAGCCCCATCCACTTCAATATTGACCACTTCCATTACGACAGTACCCACCACTCCTCCTACAGAAGCACCGTCCACTTCAATACCGACCACTTCCATTATGACAATACCCACCACCACCCCCACAGAAGCACCATCTACTTCAATATTGACCACTTCCATTACGACAATACCCACCAATCCCCCCACAGAAGCGTCGTCCACTTCAATACCGACCACTTCCATGACAACATTACCCACCACTCCCCCCACAGAAGCACCGTCCACTTCAATACTGACCACTTCCATGACGACAATACCCACCACACCCCCCACAGAAACATCGTCCACTTCAATACCGACCACTTCCATGACAACATTACCCACCACTCCCCCCACAGAAGCACCGTCCACTTCAATACTGACCACTTCCATAACGACAATACCAACCACTCCCCTTACGGAAGGACCATCCACTTCAATACCAACCACTTCTGTGACGACAATACCCACCAATCCCCCCACAGAAGCCCCATCCACTTCAGTATTGACCACTTCCATTACGACAGTACCCACCACTCCTCCTACAGAAGCACCGTCCACTTCAATACCAACCACTTCCATAACAACATTTCCCACCATTCCTTTAACAGAAGCACTGTCCACTTCAATACCGACCACTTCCATAACGACAATACCCACAACTCCTGCCACAGAAGCACCATCCAGTTCAGTGCCGACCACTTCCATAAAAACAATTCCCACCACTCCCTCCACAGTGACAACACCCACTTCTATACCGACCACTTCCATAACGAAAATACCTGCCACTCCACCAACAACAATACCCACCACTTTCTCAACAGAGAGACTTGGCACTTCAATCCCTAACACGTCCATAACCACAATATCCACCACTCATCCCAAAGTGGAACCGTCCACTTCAAAATCGACCATTTCCATAACGACTCATACCTCGACTCCCCTCACAGAAACACCATCCCCTTTAATACCGACCACTTCCATGAAAACATTACCCACCACTCCTCCTACAGAAGCACCATCCACTTCAATATCGACTGCTTCCTCAACGACAATACTTACAATTTCCCCCACAGAAGCACCGTCCACTTCAATACCGACCACGTCCATAACAATACTACCCACCACTTCCCCCACAGAAGTACCATCCACTTCAACACCAACCGCTTCCATAAAAACCTCTACCCCCCCAGAAGCACCAATCACTTCAAGTCAAACCACTTCCATAACGAAAATACTCACCACTGCTCCCACAGAAACACCATTCACTCCAATACCGACCACTTCCGTAACAAAAATACCCACCACTGGCCCCACAGAAACACCATCCACTTCTATATCAACCACTTCCATAACGACACTACCCACCACTACCCCCAATGAAAGACCTTCCACTTCAATATCGACCAATTATATAACCACATTACCCACCGCTCCCACCACAGAAGCACCATCCACTTCAATACCGACCACATCCATAACGACAATACCCACCACTCCCCGCACAGAAGCACCATCCACTTCAGTACCGACCACTTCCATAACAACAATATCGACCACTTCCATGACAACAATACCCACCACTCCCCCCCCAGAAACACCACCCACTTTAATACCAACCACTTCCATAACGACACTACCCACCACTCCCCCCATTGAAACACCATCCACTTCAATACCCACCACTTCCACAACAACAATACTCATGACTACCCCGACGGAAGCACCATCCACTGCAATACCGACCACTTTCACTACGACAATATCCACCACTCCACCCACAGAAGCAACATCGACTTTTATACCCACCACTTCCATAACGACAACACCCACCACTGCTCCCACACAAGCACCATCCACGTCAATACCGACCACATCCATAACGACAATACCCACCACTCCCCGCACAGAAGCACCATCCACTTCAGTACCGACCACTTCCATAACAACAATACCGACCACTTCCATGACAACAATACCCACCACTCCCTCCCCAGAAACACCACCCACTTTAATACCAACCACTTCCATAACGACACTACCCACCACTCCCCCCATTGAAACACCATCCACTTCAATACCCACCACTTCCACAACAACAATACTCATGACTACCCCGACGGAAGCACCATCCACTGCAATACCGACCACTTTCACTACGACAATATCCACCACTCCACCCACAGAAGCAACATCGACTTTTATACCCACCACTTCCATAACGACAACACCCACCACTGCTCCCACACAAGCACCATCCACGTCAGTACCGACCACATCCATAACGACAATACCCACCACTCCCCGCACAGAAGCACCATCCACTTCAGTACCGACCACTTCCATAACAACAATACCGACCACTTCCATGACAACAATACCCACCACTCCCTCCCCAGAAACACCACCCACTTTAATACCAACCACTTCCATAACGACACTACCCACCACTCCCCCCATTGAAACACCATCCACTTCAATACCCACCACTTCCACAACAACAATACTCATGACTACCCCGACGGAAGCACCATCCACTGCAATACCGACCACTTTCACTACGACAATATCCACCACTCCACCCACAGAAGCAACATCGACTTTTATACCCACCACTTCCATAACGACAACACCCACCACTGCTCCCACACAAGCACCATCCACGTCAGTACCGACCACTTCCATAACAACAGTACCCACCACTACCGCCACAGAAACACCATCCACTTTAATACCGACCACGTTCATATCGACAATTCCAACCACTTCCCCAACGGAAGCACCAACCATTTCAATACCGACCACGTCTACCACGACAGTAGCCACCACTTCCCCCACAGAAGCACCATCCACTTCAATATCCACCACTTCCATAACGACAATACCCACTACTCCCCTCACAGGAGCACGGTCTACGTCAACACCAACTCCTTCTATGACAACCCTACCTATCACTCCCCCGGGAGGAGCACCATCCACTTCCATAACGATAACTCCTCCAACAGAAGCACCATCTACTTCAATACCAACCACTCCCCCTGCACAAGCACCATCTTATTCATTACCGACCACTTCCATGACAACACTACTGACCACTACGCCGACAGAAGCACCATCTACTTCAATACCGACCACTTCCATAACGACACTGCCAGCTACTTCCCCCACAGAAGCACCATCCACTTCAATACCAACCATTTCCATAACGACTTTACCCACCACTCCCCACCCAGAAGCACAGTCTACTTCAATACCGACCACGTCCACAGCGACAATCCCCACCACTCCCCTCACAGAAGCGCCATCCACTTCAAAACCAACCACTTCCATAACGACTTTACCCACCACTCCCCACCCGGAAGCACAATCTACTTCAATACCGACCACGTCCACTGCGACAATCCCCACCACTCCCCCCACAGAAGCACCATCCATTTCAATGCCGCCCACTTCCATAATGGCAATACCCACCACTTCGCTCACAGAAACACCATCCACTTCAAAGGCGACCACGTCCATAACTACACTATCTACCACCCCCCACACAGAAGCAGCACTATCCACTTCAATACCGACCACTTCCATAACGACCACTTCCCCCACAGAAGCACCATCCACTTCAATACCAACCACTTCCTTAACGACATTACCCACCATTTCCCCAACACGAGCACCATCCTTTTCAATACCGACCATTTCCATAAGTACATATCGCACCACTTCCCCCACAGAAGCACCATCCACTTCAATACCGACTACTTCCATAACGACCACTTCTCCCACCGAAGCACCGTCCATTTCAGTACCAACCACTTCCATGACGACATTACCCACCATTTCCCCAACAGAAGCACCATCCACTTCAATACCGACTACTTCCATAAGGACAATTCGCACCACTTCTCTCTCAGAAGCACCGACCACGTCCGTAACGACAATGCCTACCACTCTCTCCACGGAAGCACCATCTCCTTCAATGCCAACCTCTTCTATACCGACGATGGCAATCACTTCCCTCACAGAAGCACCATCGATTTCAAGACTGACCACTGCCATAACGACACTACCCACCATTCCCCACACAAAAACACAATCTAGTTTTATACCGACCACTTCCATAACAACATTTTCCTCTACTCCCCCCACAGAAGCACCATCTAATTTAATACCAACCACTTTCGTAACGACACTACCCACCACTCCCCCCACAGAAACACCATCTTCATCAATATCGACCACTTCCGTAACAACACTACCCACCACTCACCCTACAGAAGCACCATCCTCTTCGACCTCTTCCATATCGACAATATCCACTACTTCCCTCGCAGAAACACCATCCACATCAATACCGCCCACTTTCATGACGGGAATATCCACCACTCCCCCCACAGAAGCACCGTCCACTTCAATATCGACTACTTCCATAACGACACAACCCACCGCTGTCCTCACAGAAGCACCATCCAATTTAATACCTACCTCTTCCATAAGGACAATACCCACCATTCTCCCCACAGAAGCACCATCCACTTCCATACAGACCACGTCCATCACGACGCTACCCACCACTCCTCTCACAGGAGCACCATCCACTTCAATACCGGCCACTTCCATAACGACAATACCCACCATTTCCCCCACAGAAGCCCCATCCACTTCAATACAGACCACTTCCATAACGACTTTACCCACCACTCACCCCACAGGCGCACCGTCCACTTCAATACCAACCACTTCTAAATCGACAATAGCCACCACTTCCCACACCGAAACACCATCCATTTCCATAACGACACTACCCACTGTTGCCCCCACAGAAGCACCATCCACTTCAATACCGACCACTACCGTAACGAAAGTACCCACCACTACCATAGCGAGAATACCCACCATTCCCCCTACGGAAGCACCTGCAACTTTATCACCAATTACTTCCACCACAATTCCAACTTCTCACGTGATTACTTCGTTACCGTTTGAGCAGTCCACGACAGCTTTGATAAATGAAGGCACATCAACTGTTTCTACAAGTTTCACTTCAAGCCCTCCTGTTTGTGAGGTGAGTTTTGTTGAAGTTGTGCGTGCGTTTATTGGGTGTATTGTTTGTTTCGACTTTGAAAATGATGATTGTATTTTTGTGAACATTTTTTTATTGGTAATTTTTTTGTCTTGGAGTTCTTAGCGATGTTTATGTTTTGAAATAACGTATAACAGGATTTGTAAGACCCCTTGACTTTTCTTCTATGTTACATTTAGCGCTAAATGCAATATAAAAGTGAAGGCGGAAGAGTCCTTGAAACTTGTTCACTTCGCGTGATGGTTAAACGCAAATGACACGCTGGGAGGTTTTGTCTCAATTCTTGGGCTAATCAGATCCACTTCAAATGTTTGCTCGTGCGTTTGTCATGAGTTGAGTCATGAAAGCAGCTTGAAAAACCACTGCATTGACTCGCCTGTTGGTTCACGCGACGCGTAACACACGAAAAATTTTTTCAGCCTCCGAGGGTGAAGAAAGCTTCGATTTGAAAACAGAATTTCAACTTGCAATCCTTTTGTTGCTTGTTGCCACTTATCCCATGACTTTGTGACCGTAAGGTCTTGTACTACGACAACTAATAAGCTTTCGTGACCCATCTGCTTTTAGTTTTTTTGATTAGGATGGACAGCGTTGGTGGGAAGATCAATGCACAGAGTGCTGGTGCAACAACGGAACGCTTGCGTGCAAGCAAAGTTGCAACATCACACAAGATTATTGCGCCGTGGGTTCGAGTCTAATCAACGATAGAGCAAATTCGGACGTTTGCTGCTTCTGCGAAGAAAATGAGAAAATCCTCGAAGAATCCCAAAGTACTGTATCATGTTGATTAACGTGAGGTTGCCGCACTTACGTGATCTCTTTTACAATGCAACGCTGCAAAGACGTGATCCATGAGATGTTGAACAACGGCGGAGAACAAGCCGGCAAGTTTACTCGTGTCGTTGGGAAAGACACTTAACGGGATTTCCCCATCTTAGAATGATAGACAGATGGCCAGCATCTTGTGAGCTCGTTATAGCGCGTTGATCGCTTGCTTGTGATGGGAGGATAAGCTTTGATTGTGGTGGGAAGATCGCTTGCTTGTGATGGGAGGATTACAAAATAATACTCTACGTTATTACTGTAGGAGTTTTAAGAAAAAATTTGAATCATTAAAGAGTATTTATGCTTGGTTTTTAATTTGTCCAATTATGATCGTAATTTGTTTTCATCATTCTGTTAACTTCTGATATGGCGCTGGTCTGATGAGTGGTTATCCGTGATTGGGGTCCAGTCTTTAGCAAAGTGCCTTATTTTTGTTGAGTAGAGGTATTTTAATTGTTGATTTTATTCTTAACCTCACCGGCTGTTAAATTTAGCTTCATGTTTTGTCACCTGAAGTGAATGCATCCGGCATCGCACGGCTGTCGGCGCGAGAGGTCTTGAATTTAATTTCGGGATCGGTCAAATCGGACATAGCGTCGGCAACGGCTTGCCGCGCTGCGATGCTTCTTCGTGGCTGTGTGGCCCAGGCGCTAAACCGCGAGGATCAGTATTGTTTCACGCTTTGGCGTAAACCCCTAAATGTTTTTCTGTAAGGTGAGTGTAGGCTAATCATTGGTGTTAACCTTGTAGAAAAACATGTTTGTACTTATGATGGTGAAGTCTATCGAAATGGAAAAGTATGGAATGACGGAGGATGCGTCTCATGTGTGTGCAATGCTGATGAGGGCGGGACAGTCTGCACAGATCGAAGACTGGATTGTCCTGTGCAGTGCAAAGATGGTGAAGAAGCAGTGTTTGCTGCGAACGACTCTTGCTGTCCGGAAGCATGCGGTAAGTCTCGAATGCATGCTCGCAACGTGTGAATACAGCTCACATGGCCGAGTGGTAATAAGAGCGTTTGCCTCTGCAGCTATAGACTCTGGTTTGATTCTGAGTGGGGTCAAACCAATGACTTCAAAATTAATCATTCACAGCTTCCCTGCTTGATGTTCAGCATGAAAAAAAAGAGTGTGGAGATTGGAGAACAAGCGACAAGTTCGCTGGCAGTGTCACTGATACTGCGAGGATTTCCCCATCTATTAGTGGTAGACAAATGACCGGCGAATCCTAACCGAGCTGGTTATAGAGCTTTCTTGTAATAGGAAGATAAATGTGCGACCCAACATTAAAAATACACGACCTCACTCTTTAGTGATTAGCCGAGTCGGAAACTGTCAAGTGAGGAGCAATTCGGAAAAACTTCACGTAAGTGACTGTGTCAGTGACAAGGAAGTACCAGTGACGTCATGCAGCGGTTGGTGCGAATCGGGTGTGACGATTCTGCCTTATCCACCTTACTTTGAGGTAAGTGATTCTCATTTGTCGATATTACGCTCTTAAAAACGCTGTGAGGAATTTTAACATTGCCGTCCACGACAGACTGGAATACAAGAGTCTTTTTTTCTTACCAAGGGTTTAGGCTTGACCAGGGCTTAAATTTAAAATACAAAAATCCCGGAACGCGATCTCGAAAAAAAGTTACTGCGATAAAAACTAGTTGAACTTGGCTTAAACTCGGTAAAAGTTACTGAACTCCAACTTCGTAAAATTAACAATGGAAAGCTCGAACTGGGCTTGTAGTTTTTCAACGAATCCGAACTCTCTGGGCTTAACAAGAACTAGCGAGATAACCACTTCGAGAGCGCAAAACTTAATTCCTACATGACGCGCGATCGGTTCTACGACTTGTAGGCTACCGGTAGCTCTTGACATTTTTACCACGAAGCAGGCTACCGAGGGTGCAGGTAGTGCTCTGTTCCGGCCTAAGACCAAAAGGGCTCATATTGCTATCATTTTATAGGAAATAAGGGCACTCGGCTCGGGTAACACGCTATGGGAAGGCAGATCACTTTCGTAAACGACTTATTGGGGCATTGTTCTCAGAAAAAGTTTGGCATGCTCCTACCTATTATTCATAGAAAAAGAGAATCCGTACTTGTTGTCTGGGAGACCACATGAGCGAGCTAAAAAGCCAAACACATTAGGCTAGAATGATTACTGCAACGTTTACGCCTCGTCAGCATTTGTGGAACACAATAGCCAGATTTTGTTAGGAATTGAACTTCGACGTTCTGATCGACGTAAGATTATGATTGCTCAGCGCAAAAGCAAAATCTTTAGCGGAAATAAAAAGAAACTTCTGACCATGAAATCTCTTGTGTAACGAGTGGCGGGATCTATCTCCGCGACTTAACGCCTTGGCAGCACAGCTCCGAAGAAAGATTTATACGCGGTGAGAGTCGTAGGCGACGCTTGGACTGGAGTGGAAATCGAACCAGAGACCTCTCGCACCGACAGCGAAGTCTTAACCATTTATCTCATTTTCCATTATCGCAGTTATAATTAATTTTGCTGAATCATTGTTTCAGAAAAACTGCACATGTTGTCACGCTGTGCTCGTGGAATGGTGGGATGTCGCATTCAACTGTTCCAGCGGACTCCAACCAATTTACACAATTCCTATCATTAAAGCGTGCTCATGCGAGGAACACAACGCGCTAGTAGCCACTCCGAAACCCCCTCAACCTCATCAACGTGTTTCCGAATCGACTTTGGAACATTTTCAAACATTGAGTTAGTGACGTCACAACGGAATACTTCACTGATCACGATTAATGTTGCCAGAGATTTTTATTTATATACATTCATTGCAAGAAGAGTGGTGGTGAATCTGGTCATGAGGCCCGGTTTGGTGGTTAGTTTTATTCTATGCTAAGCGTCCGGCGAGGAAGAACAGCATAAAAGACAAAGTGATAAAAGCGTCCGCCTCTGCAGCTGTGGACTCGGGTTTGATTCAGAGTCGCGTCAAACCAATTACTGCAAAATTACTATTCACAGCTTCCCTGCTTGACGCCCAGCAATGAAGGGACAAATGAAGAACAAGCCGGCAAGCAAGTTTAGTGTCTTTGGAAAAAGCACTTAGCATTGTAGACAGATGGCCGCCAACCGCTAAGCGAGCGTCTTACAGCAAATTAATAGCTTTCTCGCGATAGGCGGATAAATAGACATTAAACACAAATATAGATACAGGCTATATAATGACATGTAAAATATTACGCAATTTACAAGTAATTAACCGATGAGAATCTAGTTAATAAGCTCGGAAAGTGATACGTGGTCTTGCACTAGTTTAATAATTCAAAATAGCGCAATTTCTTCCACGTCGATTCTCACACATAATCTCGATTCGCACAGTGTTCGTCGACATTAACATACCGTAAGGCGTTTTCACAAACCATAAGGCGCACTTTTAAATCCTTTTTTTTACTTAAAAATTGATGATGTGTCAAAAGAATGGACGTAGTGCTTTATTGTCATTAAATATTCAATTTTTTTTTATTATTGAGCTTTACACGGTTAGCTTTACTAACCTAATACTTCTCGCAAAACGTTGCGTCTCACAGTCCGCATTATGTACTAAAAGAAAAACTATCACAGCAAATACAGTGCGCCTTATGGTCCGTAAAATGCGGTAAAATATAAACTTGCAATTTCTCTGCATTGCACGAAGAAGGAATGGAATAAATACGGAAAAGGATTGAAAAAAACAGCGGAATCGTTCACTGTAAAAAAAATGCAGGTTGAAGAAATTACATCAAAGGATAAAACAAAGCATAACTTAGTTAGTTGCCTGGAAAATCATAACATGCACCAGAAAATGAAACTGACTTCAGACTCATTGGCTTCAACGCCAGAGCTCCTACACCAGCCTATTATGAAGCTCCAAGCCAGCTTAGGCAGCTGCACTGCTGCAGCTCTTACAGCAGCCAGTGCAGCTCATACACCAATCTCTGCAGCTTCTACAGCGGCCAGTGCAGCTCCCACACCAATCTCTGCAGCTTCTGCATCAGCCTGTGCAACTAAAACATAAAACGTGTGGTTCTTCCACCAACCTCTGCAGCTCCAGTATCAACCGCAAATCTCAAAACCGAAACTGTTACGCAGACTTACCATAAGAGGATCAGTGGAAGTCCGCACGATCCCGTTCCTGTGTTCCTGCAACCTCACAGTCAATTCATGTCGTTCCTTTGCCCAAGAGCGCGCATTGTGATCCAACTGTGCCTCTAGAGACAACGTGCGATGCTCTGCTCTCTCGACGCGATTCGCCAACTCCGCCTTTTCATTATCACTTCGCTCTTTATCCGCCTGGAGAACAAATTATCACAGTGATGAAGAATCTCTCGCAACCTCCCGTCGCCTCTCACCTTCAGTCTTTCGACCTCGAGCAGCAACTTTGCGTTTTCTTCACTCAACATCGTCACAGCGTTCTGACGATCTAAACAAATTTTGATGCAATGAACCGGAACCTTTCAGCATGCTCTTGATTTCTTCACGTTTATTCTCCCATCACGAGGCCGCGACGGAGGCGCCACGCGTAGAACAAATCCAAACTCGCTAAGAAGTTGTCTTTGTTTCCAGATTTTTCGCTGAAGTTTTACTTTTGACTTCTTTAATTTGCTGCTTGTTAGATTCCACCAAGCAGAGACAATTATCGTGAAGCACGTTACCAAAGGACACAACAAGAAGCTAGGGATTGAGTTGAAACATCAACCAACCTGGTCATTATGGTCGTCGTAAAAACGACACTAAAACAAGCCGCCCACGTTGCCGACTTATCTCCATTCTTAGGCGGAGGAAATAATCAACCATCACACACCGGTTCTGACTGCTTGCTGCCACTGATTGAACCAGTTACCTTGAAGAAGTTCACAACAAGACTCGGAATCGCAGCGCATTTTACCTCGACAAAGCGTTATAACAATAACATGGCACCTTCGAGACTTGCTGGCCATCTGTCCACCCTCTGAGATGGGGGAAATCCCGCCAAGTGCCTAGTCCAATCGCACAAGGAGTGCACTTGCCGACTGTACCTTTGATGCTAAACGTCAGGAAGAAACTGTGTTTTTTAATTTGAATGCTTGATACGATGTGACTGGAAATGGAACCTTGGTCTACTGCGTGATAGGCAAACGTTCTACTTAAAAAAGGCACGGGCTTTTTCACAACCCGGACCGCCCATGGATCGGAACTTCTAGCCCAGTACCGTAACCGTCCCCGCAACTCATCCCAAAATTAACGTCCGTCCGCCCAAAGCTCATTGTTTTTTATAAACTTTTAATCACATTCAATCTAAGTTTGAAAAGAAATTATTTCTTAGCAGCCCAGTAAGCAGCAAACGATAGAAAAGAGTCGTCAACGGGCTAGTAAATAGACCAGTGAACACCTCGTTAGCAGCCCTGCCATACCGGTATCCAGTTCTATCCATCAAATCATTCAATTGTAGTACGTCACAGTGATGGTTAATGATGTTACCTTCGGTTTTTGTGGTTTCCTGGGAGACGTGCTGTTTATTTGATGACGTCTTCATGTACTTGCTCAACAACTTTTCCATCTTCTGAATCACTTTCTCCTGTTGGACACACGTCTCCTCCAACTTCTTTGATTTTTTCAAGCGCTCCTCTTGCACTCGCATTCGCTCTTCCAGGTCTTTCTTTGATGCAGATTGGAGCAAATATCCTTTTTCGCGGTCATTTGCCTGAAAACACGGGTATCAAGCAAACTACACGCAGGGCCGCGAACACGCAAGCATTGTTAATCGAGTTCGAGTTCATCCAACATTTCCACGCCCAGTTTTAGAAATTTAAGTTCTTGATTTTTAATTTTGCAAGTTCGAGCTCGGTAATTTCTACTTAGTTTAGGCCAAATTCAAGCAGTTTTTGTCAGTTTAGGATAAATTCAAAACTCAAGTTCGAGATCAGCAAAAAAGACCGCGTTAGCAGCCCTGGCATGCACTCCCCCCTCACCTCCTTCATGCACCCCCTCACCTTGATCATCTGGTTTTGCAGATTTTGAACTTTTCCTTTATATTTCTTCAAGTCATCGCTTTCCTTGGCCAGTTTCTGCTTCACAGCGACTGAAACAACTTGAGTCAAGGTCTGTCAGCACTAAACGCGATTTCATGCGATTTGTTGTTGTACAAAATTGCATCGACTTTTTACATACGAGTTGATGGAAATACCTTCCACACAGTTCGAACCCAAACAATTTCGCTTTTTATCGGTTGTTTTTCAAAGCACCTAGCGATGGTTTTCTAGAATGCCGCGCAAAGTGACGTATTTTTACGTCATAACCTCAAACTGTTTCGTCGTCTACGTCACTTTATGCACAAAAATCGTATCGTATTTACCGTAAACACACCACTAATTATGCAACACATTTTTACACTATCATCCCCTCACCAAATTTATCGGCCACTTCTCCACTGGAGATAATCCCACGGTGCAAATCATCCATTAACTCTTGCCCCACCTCGCGGTTCATCAGAAGTTCCCGTCGCAAGAGGGCGTTCTCCTCCTGAACACAACCGGTTGATTATAGGCAGAGATGAGCATGGACCGGATCCGGATCGAAACCGGACTGATCCGAATTTTGACAGGGTCGCATCCGGACTGAGGTTACGTGCTAGATCGGGTTGAAGCCAAACTGACAGTTGTTACGCAAAGCAGAATCGTTTTTACACAGGTTTCATCTCTTTAACTTAATTTTTCAAAGCAAGTGTATTAATTTGATATTCCGATCAAGATTTCTGAAGGGAATTCGCTACTCGCTGCACAAACGTTCACGAATTATTATACTTTATTATCACAGCTGATGTTTTTGCATTGGACCGAGTCGAACTGTGGACTTTCACTGCAGCTCCATGTTCCAGACTCTGACCGGATTTTCATGGTAAAAAGCAGGATTCGGAGTAGAAAATATCACAGTCTGCTTATCTCAGATCACAAGGTCTGCTTACCCTCCCATACTGCACCCCCAACTTACCTGCAACTGCGCGATGCTTCGACGCAGCGATACAATATCAGCTGACATTCGCTTCACAGCACCACGGTACTTCTCCAGTTCCTGAAAACACATCATTTTCAAAAATACTCCGACCCCGCCCCCCAACCCTCCCCTTTTTTAAACATTCATTTCGTGTTACCGCACACACTTTTATATTTCCTGGTATTTTCTAAGCCACTTAATGGCAGAGTAGATTTTTACGAAAAACTAAGCTGAGAAACTTCGGTTATGCCATGGCAAACTTACGAGAGCAATACTGGTCCGGGCTGGATCCAAAAGGATGCCAGAAGAGGGGTTTCCTCCTTCCCTGTTCAATTTTATCATGAATTACCGGCGCTTGGTGTATCGGTGAGTGCGTCCGCTAGGTAGCCGGCAGACTGGGGTTTTATTCCCGGTCGGTCATACAAAAGACTTTTAAAAGTAGTATTTGCAGCTTCTTGCCAGGCGCTCGGCACAAGCGGAAGTGCGAAGGATGGAATGTAGGTGTGTTGTTCGTCTTGTATGCCCTTTAACAGCGTTCAATCATTCAAGGTTGATATTTGTAATGAGCCGCCAATTGCAAGTGGACTACATAATGCGTGCTTAGCACCCGCTGTCCCGTACCTTTTACCTTTGTCACGACTAGTATGGAGTTGTTTACACCGATTACCACAGGTCTACATGGCAACCCCTAGTTGCTTTGAATAGAAGTCTTGCTTTTTCAGCTTTTTATTAGGTTTGATACATCTATTAGTGAAGTACATTCATAGAATGTGACCTAGTTGAACATCGAACTCGCGAAACCATCTCCGGAGCCCAATGTATCAATCAACCACTCGAAGTACACTTACCTGAGCATGATGGTCCAAGAGCGACTTCGCGTGTCCAGCTTCCTTCTTCGATTTCTCATTTTTTTTCTCGGCAGCACTGCAAAAATCAGATCAGATCTTCGTTCCACTCGCGCTATTACACCGAAGCGTGTAACGAGTGACGTAGCCATCTCCGCGGCTTAGCGCCTGGGTAGCACAGCTCCGAAGAAAACATCGCAGCGGTGGCGGGCTGTTGTCGACACTGTGGTTGATTTAACCGGCCCGCGAATCGAACCCAAGACCACCCGCGCCGATAGCGATGCTTTTGACTACTGCACAAACCGGCTCAGTTGCTAAAAATCACATTTCGTCGCACAACAATTTGCGGACTTCGTAAACTTGCGCCAAAATTTCTCACCATAATAAACTCTAGCAGAGTCTAGTCCAATAGAACGGGGACCACTTGCCATAAACTGCGGGAAACTCATCGTCTATCTCACGGCGCCTGGGCAACACAGAAACGTGGCAGCGGTAGCGTCACTACGTCCGATTTGACTGGTCCGGGAATCGAACCCAAGCCTGTAAGCAGTGTCTGCAACCGCTAAGCCATCAGGCCAATATTTTAGTTTTACTAAAAGCTAACCACAAAAAATGGACTGCGGGGCGGTTTTCGGACATTTGGGTCCCGGATAGGACAGATGGGTCAGGGTTAGGTTAGGGAAATAACTGTGTGGGACCCGTTTGTCCTAGAATCCTGCGGCGCTGTTGATCAGCACCAGACCAGGGACGCGAACTCGCAAGCATCTTTAATCAAGTTCGAGTTGACTAAAAACTTGCAAGTCGAGCTCGAGTTCTTGATATTTTATTTTGCTGGTTCAAGTTCAATAAACATGCCGGGTTCATGCTAGTTCAAGTAGTTTTTATAGGATTTCGCGAAAATCAAGCAATTTTTGTCAAGTTTAGGATAGGTTCAAAACTCAAATCAATTTTTTTTCGAGTTCAAGTTCAGGGACTTTTGCTTTTCGAGTTCGGCAAAAATGACAAAGTTCAAGTTCGCAGTCTCGCGTCACACCGATAGATGGAACAGCCCTCTACCTTTCGTCTGGAACTCGAACTGCTCCCATTGTGACGTCATTCTCTGTCATTGCGTATTCAGGCAAAATGTCTCTGATTGCATCAGTGGGGGGGAATTCGTCCTCTTTGACTAGCTGCGATAAAACTTCGGGTTAATTCCTGGTAATGCACACACCGATTTTGCCTCACAACCAGTAGCGTACTCAAGGGGGCATTGTGCCATGCCCCCCCCCCCCGCTTTTAAATTTGCCCTTTAGTAAAAAAAGAACAATTGTTGCTAAGCCACTGAAATATTCCAGACTATGTTGCTGGCTTTTGTAATTTGGCCCTCCCTCCCTTCAAACTATTTCGCCACAATCCCTGTTTCAATGCTTCCACCTACAAAGTGTAGCAGGAATTGACATTAGTTTGCGCCCTTCATAACATCTCGCTACATCACAGCTCACAACTACTTACATGACCTGATATCGGTCGATGGAACGACACCGACATCCCAACTGCGTACTTCAAACTAACGACTGGTGGATGGTAACAATGCACATTTATTCAATCACAATAATATCATAATAGCTTAGACAAACATCGTAACAATGAAGTAATATCGCGCTCATAATATAAGTACCACTTCATCACGTCAAGTGCGCACTGAAGCGGAAACAAGCCAGGGCATTTGATTGGCTCGCACATCACCGGGTTATTATCGATTTCCTAAGTATGGAAAAACAGTCCATCCACCAGAGCAAAAACTCGTGTTCGAATCTTTAGTTGCTCCGTTCTGGGAAGGTAACATGTCTCACACAAGTTCTTCAACAGATCAGATGGCCGAGTGGTAAGAGCGTCCGCCTCTAGCTAGAGTTGTAGACTCGGGTTTGATTCAGAGTCGGGTCAAACCAACGACTTTAAAATTGCTATTTTCAGCTTCCCTGCTGGACGCTCAGTGTGGAGGAACAAGCCGGAAAGTTTATTTTTTGTGCCGTTGGGAAAGTCACTTAGCGGGATTCCACCATTTTAAAGTGGTAGACAAGTGGCCGGTAACTCCTAAGCGAGCTCGTCATAACGCTTTGATCGCTTTTCGTGATAAAAGGATAAATTTACAACTAAAAACTAAGCGACGACGTCTACTCGACGCATGAGTGCTTGCAGAATAATGATCCACTCACTATTCGTGTTTTCTTTCGTTCCAGCGGCGGACCTCCCACCGGTGTTTCCACTCTTATAATCAGGTCCTCTTCATCGTCACTAGAGGGAATGGGAGAGTTGCGTGGAGACGAGGAAAGGAAATCAAATTGGGGCAAAATATCAGCGTCCGCGGCCGCCACCAAAGCGTCAGGTCGCTGAATATATTTGATCGTTAGAGGGCGCTATGTGACTAGCGTTTCGTGAACTACCTCAGTGGTAATGAGGCGCATGGTGAGACGGAGAGTGGGGAAAACCCCCATCGTAGTAACAAAATGGCCGCCTTGGACAAGAAGATCATCCATACGTATTCCCATTCTGCCATTGTCCGCCGTTAAAGCTGCAAAGAGATTTTGCTCAGGTGATTCCGCAACATCAACACATTTCAGAATACAATAAAATGAAGGAAATATAGCAACGGGACAAGAAAAGAGGCAACAAAACTATCAACATTATGGCATGCAGGAAGGAGAAGAAGAGTTAATAGAATACTAGAGAAGGCATGGTTGCAACACACAGTCACAAGATTTTAAAATCACGGCAAAATACACAATGCTATAAGTGGAGAAGTCGGATGAGAAAACTCAGATAGACAAGTGTTCATGCGTGCACTCACCACCACACACAACTGGTTATTTTATGCCAGGGGTGAGAAATGGGAAAAGCACAGTGAGCCACATTCACTTTCTTTAAAATTCGCTTTATAAATACGTACACAATTTTAGGTCGCAAGTTTATCAACTATTCATTCATGGTGAATTATTTTTCTACCGTAAAATCAAAGAATTTTGCGCGTTTTTACGTTACTAATATATCATGTAGTTGAACGTGTAGCAGTTTTTACTTAACCTTTTCTCTTCTGCCGGTGTGTTGCAGACTTAACAAAGTTCTGCCGTGGGCCACATTCAAAACTTAAGGGGGCAGCATGTGGGCCGCGGACCGCAGGTTCCTTAACCCTGTTTTACACGCTCACCTCTGTACACGTCATCGTTGAGCAAAACCGTACAAAATCCAACTGGATTGCGTATGCTCCACGTCACTGATGACATCACTGCAAAAACCACAACGTGGATTATCTTGATGTAACATGACTTTATAAATGTTTACTCACACGTTGCGGAAGTGTAAAGTTCAATAACGAGGGCAGAGTTGTGGGCAAAAATGGTGGGGGTGTCGTTGCTGGTAAAAAGAAGGGGTTGATTCCACTCCGGTCGAGTTTCCTGTTTACTAGGAAGTGTAATCTGTGAATAAACAAGAATGTTAGATGACGTGGGAACCGGAAGTAAAGGATGAAGTACCTGGGGATGCCCCTGCAAACTCTTCTTCATCACAGCAAACGAGGTGGGGTTCGGATTGGGGAATGTGATGGGGGTTCCATTAATTCCTGCGGGGAGAGGGCGACGAGACAACATATCCGACCTAAACAAACCGCGTCCAGCTTTTCACTCTCACATTTCATCCATCATAATAACTCTCTGCTTAGAGGGAAACTGAAGTCTAAAATTATTATTTCACAAAAGGTGGTAAAAAATACAACGAATTCAAAACTGACAGCAAAGTTTTTAAATGGATTTAGTTAACCAAAAATAGGCGTTCAAAGTTAAGATGATGACGTACCAAGGTTATACTTACGCACTGAGGCGAGCAAGGGAAATGCTCGTCAAACCAATTTCGCTGATCAAAGGTCAAACGCCTCCACTCAAGCTTTGTTCTTCGTACGTTATCACCTTTAACTTTGAACGCCTATTTTGGTTAACTAAGTAAACATCAAAAGTTTTTACTGTCAGTTTTGAATTTGTTGTATATTTAACACCTTTAGAGGAAAAATAATTTTACGCTTCAGTTTCCCTTTAAACTTATCGCTTAACTCCTACACTTACCTGTACTTGCTGTAGTCAGGGACAATCCTCAAGACGGCAATAAGAGGGCCGGGGGCGTCAGCCAGGTCGTATTGGAAATCACGAAGAGTGACTTCGAGTGCGCAAAAACCGAAACTCTACAAAATAATCACATTACATATTACGCCATGCCGCCTCATGTGACGTCACTAACCTCCAATCTTGGAAGATGACTCAATCGTCGTTGCATTGTGACGAAAAGACGAACTCCAGCTGGAATAGCGGTGGTGGGCTGTGGAGAACAAAGAAAACTCTCAAATTCAATCATCTCTATACTCGCGGTATTACCCCGAAGCGTGTGACGAGTGGCGGAATCTATCTCCGCGGCTTAGCGTCTGGGCAACACAGCTACGAAGAAACATCGCAGCGGTGGCGACATTGCGCTCCACTTGACCAGGCCGGGAATCGAAGCCAGATCTTCGGCACTGATTGCGACGTCTTCCACCATTTCACCAACCGACCGGTTTAAATACAACTCTCAACTTCACGATCAGTGGAAAATAATGCATCACCTGGATTAGCTCAAAATGATAGGGGTGAAACGGGACCAGCCGGGAAAGCGGTATGCGATATGTGACCAACTTCTCTCTGCTCACGCTATCTGCGATTGTCACAATCGCCTCCTCCAATTCTGCGCGGTCTTTCTCCACCTGTGATGTCACAATCACGTCAATGTCATGTCACTACGCAGATGACGTAAATCGTACCTTCATAATGAGAACTTCCTCCCAACGTGGGGAGTGTGTGGGGGAGAGCGGGGCCCGAGTCGAGGTCTGGGCCGCTCGATTACCTTCCTCCTCGAAACAATTCTTCCTACATATTTGTGACTTTCCATCAGAATAAAGCTGCGACATGTTCGCAAAAACAACTAATCTTCATTATACGCGCGACATTAAGTCGAAACAAGTAACGAGTGGCGGGATCCATCTCCGCGGATTAGCGCCTGGGCAACACAGCTCCGAAGAAACGGAGCGGCGGTGGCGAGTCGTTGGCGACCGTGTTCGATTTAACCGGCCCGGTATCGAACCCCAGACCTCCCGCGCCATTAGCGATGTCTTTGACTATCACACCGGTTTCGTGAAAACAACATATTCTTAAATAACTTCACCGGGAGGAAATAGAAGCAAGGTCACGAGGTTGGGGTCCCAGGTGCAATCAACTCACAACTTCGCAGTTAACTACTCCCACCAGGGGTGGGGAACTTGCATAGTAGAGCAGGCCACACTAATTGCATGGAGTTGCATAATATTTCGAGCGAGCAAACATCTTTAAATTTTCAAATCCATATAAAACATCCACCGTTAAGTTGTAAATTCATTAAATATTAATGGCAAAATTTACCGCAGCACCAAAGAATATTTGGTGGGTGTTACGACGCAATTATTGAACGTGTTATAGTTTTAAGAAAGTTTAACGTTTTCGATACTATGTTGTTCACTCAACCAGAGGAGGGCACAATTTCGTTAATCGTAAATAACGAAGCTAACTTTTTCATTAACTATAACTAGTCAATTCGTTAAATTTCTTTTTGAAATTAACGGACCAAATTAAGTTCCGTTGGTGCTTGATAACTTACGTTAAATTTTTGTAAACTCTTATTTCTCTTATCGTTGGTTAAGTTTGACACCGATAAATCAGCAAAATACGACCAATGAGGTCAGAAAGCGAGATAAAAACAACGAAAACATTGCTTGTGAGCAGAAAAATTGCCTAAATGCTTAAGCAAACATTCATATTAAGAATTTTTATGTTTTTTTTTTTAAACGCCGTTTTGAGTCAAAATTAATTAACTTCCGTTAATTGGAGCTGAATTTAACGAATTAACGTTAACGGAGGTACCGATTGTGTTAACGAAGTAGTGGTTAGCGAAGCTAACGTTTTGCGTTAACTTGCCCATCTATGCACTCAACTAGTTCTAACGTGGGCCACATTGAAAAAATAAGCTGGCCGCATATGGCACACGAGCGCAAGTTTACCATCCTTGACTTACATGGTGACAAACGGAAGGGGGTCAGATCCATCCGAGGGAGACGGTAGACTTGTTGCTCCGTGCACAATCGCAAGTACCTCCTCATATCCTGGGGGTGCAACGTGGGTGGGGGGGTTCACAAAACTTCCCGAACGAGGACTGGTGATAGTAGGGGATTTCCCACTGCTTGGCTGGGGGGTAGAAGCCCCTCCAGAAGGCCGGTCCATTGTTGTCTGCAACATAGGGTGTCCACCAAATTAGATGCAATTAATTATTTAAAATTCGAAGACAAGTTCATGAAATTTTAATCACATTTCACAACCAGCGAACAAATAAGGCGAAAAGATCTCTAGAAAGAAAATGACAAGTTCATGTTCAAGTCGATCTTCGTCCAGCTCCAGTGGAGTTCAGGTCAATCAAATTGAAATGAATTATAGAGGTGTCATTCACGTAGTAAAATGCGGAGTCGAATGAAAAACTGGCTGACGAATAGAAATTCAACCGCCCATAAGGCCGACTAGTAAAAGTGTCCGCTTCTAAAACTGTAGACTCAGGCTTGATTCCGAGTCGGGTCAAACCAATGACTTTAAAATTGATATTCTCAGCTTCCTGCTTGACGCTCAGCACTAAAGAGAAAGTGTGGAGAACAAGCCGGCAAGGTTACTTGTTGAGCCGTTGGGAAAGGCACCTAGCGGGATTCCCCCATCTGTCGGTAGCAGACAGATGGCCGGAACTCCCAAGTGAGCTCGTTAAAACGTTTTAATCGCTTTCTCATGATAGCAGAATAAATAAGCAACTGAACACAAATACTGCTAGCAATTTTTGTGACAAGTATGGTGCGAGTGGCTGATGGCATGCAATTGATGCCAGTTGTTATGAAAGTTTTCACACTGAAGTCATTGTCGAAACAACTTGATGCAGTTTTTTCTCTTTCCTGAGCTAGTTTCTCTTTAAAATCGCGATTGGGACTAAAGCAACCGCTAATCGGCACCGCAAAGAATCGAACCAGGGATAATTACTCTGTTTCAAGCAGGGCTGCAAACCCGAACTCGAAAAATATAACCCTGAACTCAAACTTAATCTCAAAAAACGTCATTGGGTTTTGAACTTATCCCACACTTGGCAAAAATTATTCGAACTTGGCATAAATCCATAAAAGTTAGTGAACTTGAACTAGAATATTCATGCTTGCGAGTTGACAGCCCTCGTTTCGAGTAGAGGCAGAGGATTGACGAAGAGTTTGTTATTTAGACGAAGCAGGACGCGAAGATGATCGGACTGGCAGAGAAGATGGTTAATGAAAAGATTAACGAAGTAGTTGAAGAAGCGCGGGTGGGTGACGCATTCAAACGACAAAGCTGCGGCAAATTATGAAGAACGTGACAACCGCAAGTTACGTAGTTGTCAAAGACACCGCTAACGTTGCGACCTGGTCCGATTCCTGGGCCGGTCAAATCGGACGCGATGTCGCCAACGGCTCGCCACTGCTGCGACGTTTCATCGGAGCTGTTACCCAGGCGCTAAACCGCGGAGATGGACCCCGCTACTCGTTGCATGCTTCGGCGTAATAGCAGAAGATTGATGAAGATTTGATTTGTTGTGCGAGGACTGCTTTCCTTACTACTGCGTGTAACCAAACAAATTTGCGATTATTCTCATTCCATTGACTTGTTGTAGGAAAAAATTAAATTTCAAAACGAGGAAGAATCAATGAAACTAGAATTCGAGGAAGTTGTCAAACGGTGGATGAACACAAGAATGGCGGAGGAAAACTTTAAAATGTTGGAAGAAATAAAAAAGTGGCAGGAGCGAGATGCTAAGAGCATAAAAGAAACAACGGAGGAGCGCATAAAGGAGCGGAGTGCGAAGGTGGGAGGCATAATGTGTAGAACTTGTCGAGTCCATACATTTTACGTTGTGTTCAGCTTTTATGCGACGCTTTCGCAGTGGATTGGAATGAGATAGCAAATCAAATAATTGAAAACGACGCAGAAGAACTCGAACTCGGATTGTGGCAGGAGATGAGTAACACACTACAAGATGTGTATCGGATCTACCGGAACACAGGAAACCATTTGAAAGTGAACAAAGAGGTGAGTGGGACCAACACAGCGCAAATAAGTTCACATTAAACAAGTTGATGTTAGCACGCCTATTTCATTTGCATAATAAATTCTGCAAACAATGATGTTGTTTACATCGAAGTCCGGGTAAAATCGAACACAGACCTCCTCAACATCTTAACTTCATGACAGTGTCTATCAACTCAAATAAGCAAGTTCGTTGAAATGTTACAATCTAAAAGCGCATCGCCCTCAAATTTTCTTGGAAATAAATCTGCATCGGCCACAAGTTCATTTTTCGCGGCTTTGATGAGTCATAATTACGCTGTTAACGTCATAGACATAAACAACATTTATTGATGAGCAAACAACATCTACTGATGAGCAAAAAGTTCACAAAAATGGACATGATACCCCCCGTTTGTTGTCGTCAAACCTTCTATCACCCTTCCCATAACTGCGTCACAGGCGATCATTGACGTCACAGATGATCGACTGACGTCACTGCTGATGCAAATTCATGTGGCCAATATGGAACGGATGCAATATCTGAGGCAGAGTACTAGATATTTTCTTCAAGAAGAAGAGCGAAGACGAACTGAACAAATCCGCATGGAGGTGGGAATGGAAACGAAAACGTTGGAGCGGGATATCACGGAGTTGAAGAGGAGTGTGGATGAAACGCTAGCGCAAAGACGATCCGCTTGCATTCTGCTTTAATTCATGCAGTGACGTCATCATAAAACGTGTGTAATTGTAAGGTCATGCAAGGTCAACGAATAAAATATCGCAGTAGTAGTGTCTTTTGTTTCGGCAACGTCACCACGATGAAGAATAGACTACAATAAGATGAAGGAAGTATAACAACGGTACAAGAGGCAACAAAACGATTAACGTTATTGCATGCAGGTAGAAGAGGAGCTAAAAAACTAGTAGAGGCATGATTGTAAGACGAAAATTATGACGCAAAGAGAAGGAACTTGCCACAAGCAAACCACCTGACAGCAACAATGCGGTGCCAGTCGCATCAGTTCAAACCATCAGAGTGCGCTTCACACTGCAATTCAAATATCTCCGGCAACACCACAAATTATTTGCTCACTTGTTACGGACATCGCTATCGACGCGGAATGTCTGGGGTTCGATTTCAGGGCCGGTTAAATCAGAAAAAAATTCGTCAAAGGCTCGCCACCGATGTGGTGTTTTTTCGGAGCTGTGCTGCCCAGACGCTAAGCCGCGAGATGAGCTCCACTACTAGTTACATGCTTCGAGGAACCACCGCGAGCATAATGAAGTTTTGATTTGACAGACAAGTTATCACACCGCTCGGATACCTCATTATGAACAACTAACTCCATCTAGCGGCTGCATTATTTTGACCGAACACATGCATCGAAGCTGACTAGCTACAAAGCCTGGAGCTACTTATTGAACTTCACTGAAACACAATCATACTTGTAATCATGTCAAGTGTCGTCTCATAACACGGCAATTCACAACAAGCTACTGCGCAACAACTAGGCTGCGCAGTAGTACCGCTGCTATACAAACAAATAATGGCGCTTAAGATTGTTTCAAGCTGTTCACTAAAGCGTGAAAACGAGATTTGTCGAAGGGGCGCGCGAACCTTATTACTACGTCATGGCATAGTAACCATCATAGCGCATTGTCGCAATGGACGTCGCGCATGTCATTGATAAATGACGATCGTCACACATGAGAGATTATGAGTAGGGTGAACAATAGTGACGTCACAGCTAACCCACTAACCAGTAGTTAAGTAAACACTTTGCTAAACTTACGGCTTTGTAACTGGGTATTGGCAACTAACTCATTGTTGCTGAACAATAAAGCTACAATTACCACGCAACTTTAATATAATATTTACTCGCATATTTATCCTCCTATTACGAGAAAGCGATCTATGCGATGCGACGAACTCGCTTAGGAGTTGCCCGCCACCTGACCACCACTCCAAGATGGGGGAATCCCGCACAGTGCCTTTTCCAACGGCACAACAAGTAAACTTGCCGGCTTGTTCTCCACACCGTCCCTTTAATGCTGAACGTCAAGCAGGGTAGCTGTGAATACCAATTTTAAAGTCATGGGTTTAACCAAACTCGGAGTCAAACCTGAATCTACAGCTCTAGAAGTGGACGCTCTTTCCACTCGGCCATCTGAGCTGCACAAACACCCAGGCTCAATGAAGGTAACCTGAATCTGACATAAGTAGCCCGATGTAGTTAGGAAGCACTCACTTCTCTGTATGTAGGGGGTTCATGGGGTAGAGGGGTGGAAGGGAGACTCAAGTGGAAAGATACCACCGATTCTGACGACATCGGGACGTCATGAGATTCTCCAGTGACATAACCTGCAGAGTAATAATAACTAATTAACCATGACAACGACAAACGAAGCTACTCTTCACCAGTCATTAAGGTCTTAAGATCGGTCTTGGTCTTAAGACCGGTCTTGGTCTTGACCATTTGCGGTCTTGTTCTTGACCATTTAGTTTGGTCATAAGACCGAAAGAACTAACAAGCATCTCGTAAAAATTTAGGTGATCCTGCACAGCTAGAAAAAGTATCCAACACGGTGTATGTGATTGTGTTGTTCTTATTTCTTTTAATATTCTGAATATATTTTGCCCGTTTTTTTTTTGTTGTTATAGAAAAATAACGATAAGTGATAAACTGTTAATTACCATCCCATTTTTATGGTCTTGGTCTTGAAAAAAAAAATCAAAGATCCTGGTCTTGAAAAATTTACATGGTCTTGGTCTTGTAGGTAATGGTCTTAAATACATCACCGCAGCTCTTCACTGCACATCTACTACAATCAAATCAAACTGGGCTTTAATATTTTATTCTTTTAAGCTTTTTTTTTATATTTAGGTTCATATTTATCCTCCTATCACGAGAGAGCAATCAAAACGCAACAAGCTCGCTTGGTTATAACGAGCAAGCTCAGGAGTTGCGGGTCATCCGTCTACTACTCGAAGATGGGGGAACCCGTTAAGTGCCTTTCCCAACGGCACATCAAGTAAACTTGCCGGCTTGTTCTCCACACTGTCTCTTTAATGCTGAGCATCAAGCAGGGAAGCTTTGAATAGCAATTTTACAGTCATTGGTTTGACCCGATTTAGAATCAAACACGAGTCTAGCTCGACTTAGCCATCTGAGCTGTTAAACCGCAATTGTGCCGAATTAAACAGGTTTTCAACATGGAGGAACAAAACATTTGAAGTCAACCAAGCGAGGCGAGGTCGTCATACACTCTAACAAAAAAGTACTGAATAATATGGCAGGCAGCTTTCGAGTAACTTACTGTTGAAAACGTCCTTAATTTCGTCCTGTAACTTGCTCGGACGGATTCCAACCGAGGATTGTGGAATGGATCCCGGATTCATCTTTGCAGAGGATTGATCTGACGGAGTTGCTTTCTCATGTGATCTGGTTTGTAACTTCCCTGTTAAAAAAAAAATCTTAAGTCAGTGATTCTCAACCTTTTCTGAGTGGTGGTCCCCTTGACTGTGACACTAAAACACCGTGGACCCGTGAATGCAATTTTAAAAGTCACGGTCTGGAAATAAAAATGTATCGATTTCTACGCTCGTGGTCCTCCAGTGAACACTCTGTGGCCCCTTTGGGGAGACGAGGGACAAAGTTCAGAACTCCTGTTTTAAACAGGAAGAATCTCCGACAATATTGCTTCAAGTTCACTCGCACGCTCAATACGAATTGAACGACGTTCCTAGAATTCAATCGCTCACTGGTGCTAACCTTTGACTAAAAAATTATCAAAAATTTTATGTAGATATTAAGAACATATCGGAATACAGTAAATCAGGGAAGAAAATAGCTTATGGAGGAAAAATAAAGCAACAGGTAATTCTTAAAACTAAACGTTTCCCCTACATAGATTTAGCTGTTATCTTCAGCAGTGCACGCAAGGCAGTACAAAACCGAAACGCCCAGTTTGAAGAATTACTGTGGACCTGTGCCTTTAGTTTTCCTTTTTCAGTTGAAACATTAACAGTTCAGCTTAGTAATCGCTTTTTTCTGTATCGGCAGAAGTGTTTAGTTGAAGAAACAAAATACTTTCAAAGTGCAAAGACGACCAATTACAAAGCTGCACGAACTCACCAGGGACGGAGGGGAGCTGCGAAGAGGTTGGGGGGTCACCTGCAGTCAATTCATCAGGGGCTGGTGTAATTGTATGGGAAACTCGGGGAGGGATAGCATCGAATGCTTTTGGTGAATCAGAAACCGGCGACAATGAAGATTGTGGCAATTTTGGGGGAGAGGAAGAAGTGGGTTGGGGGATTTTGCTGGCGGAAGGTTGGGGGATTTTACTAGGAGGTTGAAACGATTGGGGCATTTTGCTCGTGGAAAAACGAGATTGGGATACTTGATTAGATGAAGAGTGGCGAGGTTGGGGGTTTCGGATAGGAGGTGAACGGTGTCTGCGAGAAGGCGCAGTGTCTTCACGTGCACTCTGGAAAAAACAAACCATTGAAGTAGCCAACCTAATACTATCGCTTTTTCTATGGGATTAACTCCTGCAAGAAGCTATTCAAACATGCATGGCAAGCAAGAATCGCTGGGTTGAACTGACAAAATAAGCTCAAACAAAACCTTGGCATCAAAACACAGTAGACACATTGCAAACAAAATGTAAAAGTACAAGAACTTTCCATGAAGTAATACCACATCTAACCTATCTACATTTCCAGTTTCAGAGGGCTAAAAGCTTGCAGGCTTCCTGCATCACCATTAAATTTTTGATGTCTTAATCACGATTTTCAATTGTGAGATCAAAAATTTGATTGTGATGCAGAAAGACCGTAGGCTTTTGGTCCAGTGAAACTGGAAATGTGGATGGTGGAATTAAGATTCGAGTGGAATTCGAAACCATAAGATATTTACGAGCTGCTCACCTCATCTCCGCTCGTTTCTGAATGAAGAAGGTTGTCGTACTTGATAAATTCTCGCAGTGCAATAGAGTATGATAATCTGCCGCAATGCATGGACAGAGTGGCTTTGGACCTAGGCCGCAGCAAGGTGAGGACGCTCTGGTAGTGATAATAGTCCCGACCTTTCCTGAAATAAATTCATGATAACAAAAAAACATAATCTTCCTCAAACTCGCGGTACTACGCCGATGCGGGCTACGGGTGACGGGAGCCATCTCCGCGGCTTAGCGCCTGGGCAACACAACTTCGAAAACAAATCTCAGCGGTAGCGAGCCGTTGGCGACACTGTGTACGTTTGACGGGACGGGAATCGAACGCCAAACCTCCCGAAACTAGGGATCTGCTAACAGGCTGGTTCTCCATCATAACAAAATGACAGAAAATTAATTCAAGTTTGGGACCTTACTTGGCCAGCAAATTAGCCTTTGGAGCATCTGTTCTGGGATAGATGGCAATCCTTGCCTCTCCAACATGATCTACACTCCTAGCAGATCGTTGCAGTGAAGCCTCAATCATCAAGTAAACATCATAATT
Organism: Trididemnum miniatum; assembly: GCA_964006365.1. Lineage (NCBI taxonomy): Eukaryota > Metazoa > Chordata > Ascidiacea > Aplousobranchia > Didemnidae > Trididemnum > Trididemnum miniatum. Next base: position 27,579,339 of record OZ023238.1, on the reverse strand, counting down.
CAAATCATTCTTGCAAAACCCTAAAATATGACAAACGATGAATATCTCGCTGTTTTGTATTTAGTTACATAATGTCAAAGCGCTATAACCAGCTCGCTTAGGAGTTACCAGCCATCTGTTTGCTAAGATGAGGGAAATCCCGCTAAATGCCTTTCCCAACAACAGCACATCAAGTAAACTTGCCGGCTTGTTCGCCACACTGTCCCTTTAATGATGATTGTCAAGCAGGGAAGCTGTCAATATCAATTATAAAGCTATTGGTTCGACACGACTTAGAATCAAACCAGAGTCTGAAGTTCCAGAAGCAGACGTTTGACAAACGAGGTCGGTCATTTAAGCTGTTCAAATATATCACGTGATATAATATGTTTGCCTACCTTTGGGAAGTCGAAATTTGAATCGGCTTCTATTGAAGTGAACAAACTGTTGCGAGCCATCCCAAACTATCGAGTCGGTTTTTGTAGAACGAGCTTGAATGTTATTTCCTGAATTATTGATATCAAGCAAAACCTAAACATACTTTCTCTTTTAGGAAATAAACCACAGACTAACAACATACATTTGTATTTTAACAGCTCAGATGGCCGAGTGGTAAGAGCGTTCGGAAGTTGTAACTGTAGACTTGGGTTTGATTCCGAGTCGGGTCAAACCAATGACTGTAAAATTGGTATTCACAGCTTCCCTGCTTGACGCTCAGTATTAAAGGGACAGTGTGGAGAACAAGCCGGCAAGGTTGCTTGTTGTGCCGTTGGGAAGGCACTTAGCGGGATTCCTCCATCTTGGTGTGGTAGACAGATGGCTGGCAACTAGGCCTACTAAGCGAGCTCGTATAGCGCATTGATTGCTTTCTCGTGATAGGAGGATAAATATGCAACCAAATCCAAAAAAAATATTGCAAAACAATTTTATAACATAAAATTCCTCTTTAAAGCGGCCGGTTGGCGAAGTTGTTCAAGACATTGCTATCAACGCGGGAGGTCTTGGGTTCGATTGCAGGGCTGGTCAAAAGGCTGACCAACGGGTCGCCACCGCTGCGACGTTTCTGTATTGACCAGGCGCTATGCTGCGTAGATGAGCCTCACCACTCCTTGCACGCTTCAACGTAATACTGCGAGTACAACTGAAACGTCGCATAGTAGAATCTTTTGGAATCGAACTTGGTTCTTTTCAATTTATGTTGACACTCCGTATCGAACTCGGTAATTCGCGAACGTTGCCTGTAACTTTGAGCGCCTTGCTTTCCGATTGAATGGAAAGCTCGCTGGTAATCAGTGCATTTAATATGACACTGCATTTTCAACATTGCGTGCCACCGGGCCAGTTTAACAACAGCCAAAGTCGAAGAAACACGTTTTAATTTTATCAGAAATATAAGGTCTGTTCAAAGGAATTAGCACGGTAGGGTGTTAAATCAAAAGTCAGTAATTGTTCTGAGCCCCAGCACTGCCAGCGTATTTTGTTTGGAATTGTTTCTAGTCCAGGGGGGAGCTTTAAACCTTTCAGTATTCTCGTGGCTGTAAAATAGTGCTAGTAAGAGTGAAGATTTATTCCTTTCCAGGAGGTCGCTCTTTAAATCCCATCAGAAATTTAAAATTCATTACTAATGAACTCTTTGTCCGTTCAAGCCTACTGCTCATTATTTATTAATTGCAGTAATTCAAATTGGATTCTTGTGTGGGTTCCCCTACTATTGTATATTGTGCGGGTGCCCCTACTGATAGTAATTTTTTTCAGTCATTGAATTGACCCGAGTTGGAATCGAACTCCAGGTGTACTGATAGAGAGACAAATGTTCTATCCACTCGGCCATCTAATTACAATTTTCCTACACTTAATCAGCAGCGGATATAATTTCATATCAAATGCAAAAGCATCTGAGCATAGTGATTATCAATCAATTCCAACCAGACTCACAAGTTCTGCAACAATTGCACTGAATAAAAAGAACAAACAAACACTTGATGTTGAATAACGATAATAATAACAACGCACTTGTATAGCGCTCTTTCCCGACTCAAATTCAGACCAAAAACAACAATGGTTGCCGTTATTAGAAGAAAAAATGGTTGTAATTATTCATTTAAATCACATGCATAGCAAGAATGCTTGCTGTAACATTGAATCCAGAGTGACACATGCAGATATAAATTACTCAAACCTTTGGCAGCAAATCCTGACGATGGCTGTTCTGCAGTGAAAGTTTTAGAAAATAAGTTCCATTTTTATTAAATTGAGTTTGACCAATCTCGAACTCAAATTCCAAAATTTTCTCTTCGAGTTTTGCAGGTTGGTCATGTTTTGACATTATTATAAAAAGATAACACTTCTGAAGAAATCAATGAAATTAAATTTCAAGCCAAAAATAACAAGCTTTTTGGGGATAAACAGCAACAGCCTAGTAATTTTGCAGTTAGCTGCATAACTATCCTATTATCACGAAAAAGCAATCAAGGCGCTATAATGAGCTCGCTTAGGAGTTGCCGGCCACCTGTCCACCACTTTGAGATTGCCAAATCGCGCTTTTCCCAGTGAAACAACAAGTAAACTTGCCGGCTTTTTCTCCACACCGTCCCATTAATGCTGAGCATGAAGCAGAAAAGCAGTGAATACCAATTTTAAAGTTATTGGTTTGACTTGACTCGGAATCAAACCCAAGTCTACAGCTTCATAGGCAGATGCTCTTACCACTTACATCTGAGCTGTTAATGCCATAAACAAATGTGTTTGAGCAGGCTGTAAATTTAAACAATCAATAAACAAAAACAATCTTGATGAAATTAACTTCAAAAAAAAAACAGGTTAATGTTTCTGTGAAAACAGTGTCTACAGCAGGGTTTCCCAAACTTTCTGTTCATCGGTACCCCTGGACAATTTATGGATTCGCTGGTGTACCCCCAAATCGAAGAAGACCAAAAAAAGATCTTCACGCCCACAGAGTCCTGTTTTTCCACCAAAAATTGGTGAAAACCAAAAAAAAGGTCTTCATGTGCAAAGAGTTCTGTTTTTTCCATTACAAATTCAAAAATAAGCACGCACGCACGCACGAAAGGGTATCCCTGGGTATACAGAGCATCTGGAGACGTGCGGACTTTTTTCTTTGTTGCTCTTTCAATCTGTGTGGCCCTAATTATTAACATCAGGTAATAAAAAATATAACCTAATGTACCCCTTGAAAAGTCGAAGTGTACCTCAGTTTAGGAACCCCTGGTCTAGAGCACCAGCAGGCATTTTTTTGAAATTACTCTTTGCACACACCAACTCCAAAGTTTTTGAGTCTCTATCCCTATCCCCACCCTAACTGCACTTCAATGCTCCTGATTTTTGTGTTTCAGGTTACTGCTAATGACATCATACCAGCATAAAACCAACGTCATGCAAAAAAACGAACAAGCAGTACGGAGAAGCAGCATTCTGTTGAAGGAAATCAGTCTGGCACTCTAAACACTACCTATTTTTTGCAAAAACAAGCAAGCACAAAATTGGATTTTCCAGAACACTGAGATTTTTCTCTGGCTGCAATGCAAATATTCCAAAGAAGAAACACATCTATCATCGCACGCAAACATTTGGTGAAAAATAAACTTCCTAAGAACCATTTTTTGAATAACATTTGTTACCAGCATGTAAATTTGTAACCAAACTTTGTTAATTTTTTGCTGAATTACCGGCACTTTAAATTCTTAACATCAGCAACAAGGTCAGAAAATTTGCTGAAATGGACTAAAACTACATAATAAGAATTGTTATAAGAATCTTTCTCACAGCTTATTGTACAAAATTAGATCACACACTCAGAAACTGCAAACGTTATATTCACTGTACCAATGGACAAACTGCTAAGTAGGCCATGCCAGGAACACATATACACAATACACAGAACAGGGCATATGATATCAACACATTAAAAATTGGTTTACTATTGATTCACGATAATGTACTGCTGTGCTAAATCAAATATCAGCATCTGAGCTGTGCTGCCTTCAATCTACATCTTTAATCTAAATACCATTCAAGTATAGAATGTTAGTGTACAATTAATCTAGGCCCACAGGGTCAAGTATTGGTAACCCAAGGCCAAGGTTAGCATTGGCAGGTACTGGTAGTCTATGCTGCAGTACACAGATATACTGTATAGACACTAGACTGGTTTGTTTACACTGGTAATGTTTCATATCAACCATTGAAATTGTTATATTATGATGTCACAATTGCTACGGTCTATGCTTAAAGCAGATTGTTCACATTTCCTAGCAGACATTTTATACGGTTACACTACCGCTATCATCAATATGTGGGCCACACACCGTTCAGTGTTTAATGGGCTTTTGTTGGATCACTATACAAAATGCTAGTGACATATACAGCGACACACTACAGCATGACCAATCATTTTCAATACAGTGTTGCCAGACTTTTTGGTGGTTTATGGCCCAAATCCACTGAAAAATAGCAAACTTCCATTAACAATAGCCCAAATAATTTTTTAACAAAACAATTAGTAGACCCATTGGTACCAGTACTTGCCTACTGGTAGGCCTATGTATATATGTATGAATATAATCTGTAATATAACAGTAATAGCATGCTTTAGACATTTTACCAGATTACCCCTGCAGAACAGAACATGTTTTATCTGGCAGGGAGAAAATATAGCACACAGTAACACATCAACTGTTAAAATGTGCTACACAATCTAGAGCCATGGAATGCAGCACAAAAGCGAAGCTAACCGAGGCAATCGCAACCACAAACCTTGAAATCACAATGCGTTATCTTCACAAAACAACAATGCGCTAACGAAAACAAAAAAAGCAAATGTGCAATGCAAAATCATTGAGCAAAGTGAGTTTACGCTGAAGCAAACTATTCACAAAAACTATATACAAAATACACTCCCAAGTTTGGTTTGAACAGAAAGCAATTGTCTAGGGGTTTAACATACTGGTAACGTGAAATGATTTGATGATTTTTTTTTCTTTTTTAATCATACTTGTTAATTAGAATCTGCTTACATTCTTTCTTAAATCGATAAAATGTGTAAGATTTGATTGTTCGGGGAATCAGATTCCACATTTTAACTGCAAGAAATTTTATGGATTTCTTGCCACTGTTTGTTTTTACGTATCTATAACTAGCAATACCGGTACCAGAAGTAGTAACCTATAACTAGTAGTCTGCAGGAAGCTTTAAGTAATAGGCCTAGTACTCATACCGTAGTAGCAGACTAGTAGTAGGCCTATCTGATTCGGCGAGCGAGTGACCTCACTGACCGAAGTTCATCAAACATTAGCAAGCTGTCCCATTTAAAATATAATCTTCTTATCACGTCAGGATATTAAGCATCCTAAAAAATAACAACCAACAGTGATAAATTATCTGATTGTATTGCAAAGCAAAAGACTATCTTTTATCTTGTTTTTAAAAAACCAAAGAAAAGAATCTACCATATACGAGGAAAAGTTATTCAAAAAAAGCAAATAACTCTGGAATCAAAATTGGCCCAAAACAAAAAAAAATAGCAAGCTGCTTACATTACAAAAAGTACGGTAGCCTAGCCCAAAAAGTCGCAAGTTTTAAAATTTAGGCGCAAGAGCGCTTTAAAAGAAGCCCAATTTGCGACTTTTAACCCAATCTTGCACCACTGTTTCAACAACCAAGCAGGGTTTCAAGTAAATTAGCAGTACATATTGCATAGTTTTTTCTTGTTTTTTTTTAAACTGTTGTACGGTACCAGAACAGTAAGCTGGTGAGCTAGCATAGGCTGCTATGATCTGGTGGCACCAGAACTGTATAACTTTGCCATGAATGAATTGTTTTCTTCATTTTCAATTTTATGCTAAACGCCAAAACATACCTTATTTCGTTTCACTTCAAGAAAAATTATCGTAGACTCAGTGGCTTTACTTGTCACTTGTCAATAAAAATTTAGACCTTTGAAAGTTGAAGCGACTTAGATATTGTGAGTGGGAGTTCCCCGTTTATGATCCTGATTTTATTTGAGTTTTTTTTAAAGAGTGTTAGGCCCAGTAACTTTAAATTCGATAAAATCTCGACATATTTATCAAATGAATCTGTCATTTGAAAAAATCTCCAATCATGCAAAAAGGTTGAAAATTTTTGAGACGAAATCAATGGAAAGAAAGTCCTGTAGGCCTACTGCCAACTCACGGTTGCGAGACCTAGAGTTGCTACCGGTAGTAGTGATAGCCTATAGCACTTTATTTCGTTTCCTTGCCTCTTCCCAATTGTGCCGTTAGTATATGTTCTTCATCTTTTCATATTCTTTATTACGTTGACGGTGCGGAAATAAACGACACTACTACTTCTACAGGTGCCTTTGTTGCAGTGGCGTAGCAAAGGTATCCTGCTCCCCGGGGATAACGAAAAACTTGCGCCCCCTATGTTTTAAAACTCTCTGACTATCATCGTCTTGTCTTTGTTTATCGACTGATTGTCTTTCTGCATTGCCACTACCGGTACTTGTAAAATATTTTTTCATAAATTTTCTAGATTCATTCAAAAACGCTTCAAATTGGGCTCACCGTTTTCGACGCTGAGCTCCACTCTTTTTTTGGCATAATCTTCCTACCAGTTAAATCACTAACAACGTAAACTTTAAAAACGCCAATATGTTTTTACAAATTAGAGCTATTTTATTTAACGGTGTGACAATATTTTTGAGCCAGAGGGGGGCCGGTGAAAACTTATCACATGCAATTCCTGAAATATAATCAGAAGACATTTTGGAGCGAGGTGCAGAACGAAATTGGCAGCTTTTTACCAAAATTGCACTTTTTGCTCTAATACTGTAGAATAGATCGTCCCAACTGAATGTTATTGAACAGCTCAGATGGCCAATTGAACAGCTCAGATGGCCGAGTGGTATAGAGCGTCCGTCTCTTGAGCTGCTGACTCGGGTTTGATTCCGAGTCGGGTCAAAACAATGACTGTAAAATTGGCATTCCCTGCTTGACGCTTAGCATTAAAGGGACAGTGTGGAGAACAAGCCTGCAAGTTTACTTGTTGTGCCGTTGGGAAGGCACTTAGCGGGATTCTTCCATCTTGGAGCAGTAGACAGATGGCTGGCAACTCCTAAGCGAGCTCGTATAGCGCATTGATTGCTTTCTCGTGATAGGAGGATAAATATTCAACTGAATAAAAAAAAATGTCAAGGAAACAAAAGACAGACTACAGGACCCCCCCACCCAGGGCTTATGAGAGGGGGCCTTAGGATTACAGGGGGCATTCTGCCCCGGGCCCATGACTGTGTAGAAACCCATCATTGAGGCCTCAAAGTAATGTGGTGAGAGATCCACTTAGACGTCAAAGAGCCCCGGATTCCATTTGGGGGCCCCGAATTATGGTTGAAGACCTTTTTGTTATTTTTGGAGATACCACATATCCGTCAAGGGTCCCCGGTTTCCATTTGAGATCACCGAATTTTGGGCGAAGATCTTTTTTTCGGAGAAAACTTAGCCGTCAAGGAAACCAAGATTCCATTTACGGGCCCAGAATTGTGGGTGAAGACCTTTTTTTCTTTTTTGGAGACGACAACATCTCAACGGTCGGCTAGGGGCCCACACTGGGGAAAGCTGCCCACATCAAACTGCAAAGCTTTTTCGCTTAAAATCTCAACAAGAAGTTTGACCGTCGATCTGAAAAAAAGCGCTCAGCTACAATTTTATCCTTTCACATTTTTAACATAAATTATCTCAGCAGCAGCAACAGTCAATCAATCAATCAATCAAACAAGTTTATTTTATGCGAACACGAAAGGTGCCAACAGGTAAAACAAACAAAAAAAAAACAACATAAACAAAGCTTATTTTAGCATAATAATTAAAAAATTTCGTTTATTAACCACAAGTATTAATAGACCTACATAGTTGGCAAATACGCAAAGGAGAGTCGCGAAGGGACCGGTTAGGTCTTCGAGTCAAGCGACCACCTATTGATAATTCAGTATGATTTTATGTAAATCAGAAGGGCTGATTAGTTTTAATCAAAAGGAGGAAATAAAGAAATGACAAAAATTAGGGTTAAATGAACAGGAAAATTACAGTAGTACTGTATACATGTAAATATAAATTAAGATGTCTGCAAATGTGCAGTGTTACTCAATTTGACATAATTAATTTCCAAAGAGCGATAGATGATCAAAAGACTAAATCAGAATGTTGTGTGTAATATAAATATTTAATTATTGCAAAGGCCAATTACGAATTGCTGAAGGAAATTTATGAACTTGAGTTTAGCAACATAGCTTTATATTTTAAAAGGAATTGTTTATGACTAAGTTTTCTAAGATTTTCAGGAATATCGTTCCAAAGTTTGGCACCTTTAAATTTAATAGTGCGTAACAGCAAGGAGGTAGAAAACTGTGGAAGAAAGTATTGGTTGGATTTAGCAGCATTTCTGGTATGGCAAGAGTGGATGGAAGAGACTAAAGTGAAATAGTTATTGAAGGACGAAGGGAGACATTTTAGATAATATTTATGCATAAACTTAGCCAAAGCATACAGAATAAGCTTGTCAAGGCTTAAAATATTAAGTTTAACGTAAAGAGGAGAGGTATGTTCGTACCAGTCGGCTCCTGCAAGCACGCGGATAGCCTTCGATTGAATACTGCGCAGTTTAAGAAGATTTGATTTAGGCGTAGCGCTCCAGATAATTAACCCGAAATTAAGGTGGGAGTGAATAAAAGCGTAGTAAAGCTTTTTTAGTATATCTTTGGGCAAAAAAGATTTGGTTTTGAAAAGGATTCCTAGAGAGCGAGATAATTTGGATTCTAGCAAGGCAATGTGCTGTTTAAATTGTAATTTATTGTCTAAAACAATGCCTAGATACTTAACGGAATTAACTACCTTAACCGGAGAATGATTATATGATATGTTGAGAATAGGAGGATCGATTTTAGCATTAGGAGATATTATCAAGGCATACGACTTTGAAGGGTTAACTGTAAGTTTGTTGGCATTGATCCACATTGATAAGTTAGTCATTTCACGATTTAGCGTCTGCTCTAACACGGTGGCTGAGGGAGCATTAGCAATAATGCACGTATCGTCCGCAAAGAGCCTGGGAGTGGTGTTGATAGAGTTGGTTAGATCGTTAATGTATAAGAGAAATAATAATGGCCCTAACACTGAGCCCTGTGGAACTCCATATTCAATGCGTAGTGTAGATGAGTTAATGCCCTGAAGGGAAACGTACTGTTGCCTATTGGAGAGATAAGATGAAAACAAATTGAAAGCTTTACCACGGATACCATAATGATCCAGTTTCTGTAGTAAAATGTCATGAGTGACAGAATCAAATGCTTTTTTTAAATCAAGCATTATAAGGCCAGTAAATTGACCGTCATTAATACTATCATAACATGAAGATACTATATCAACAACCGCGTGCTCTGGGGAAAATTTAGAACGAAAACCATATTGAGTGGTAGACAAGATGTTGTGCTTTTCGATAAAGGACAGTAATAATTCTTTCACATTTTTAACTAAATTATCTCAGCAGCAGCAACGGGGCTGCGCTTCGCAACCCCTAAATTGCCAGATTTTTCCCTATTTTCTCATTCTGTGATTACTGTCATTAAAATATTCAAAATATCAGCATTGAAAATCACAGCCTGCACACCAATCATGGTAGCAAAACAATACAAACTACAAAAGAAAACACCCAGAAAAGGCCATTGAGGCCAAGGTTCAATTCAGTTAATGCTTCGATCGGCACTCGTCCACTGTATTATCAGAAACGGCCCATTGGTTGAAAAAGTTTAGGATCACTGTGGTGTACGTTGAGCAAAATATTACAGCGAGCGACAATACGCGGATCTTATCAACAATCTTTAGCATCCATCTAACGCTAAAACAATGAAAATCTGATAGATACCTGTCGCTTCTTTACTTTTCTTCCAGCACAGTTCTATTTCCTTCGGTTTAATTGATGCTGTGGCTGTCTTGCCTATGAGGCAGAGGACACTAACGCTGATGTCTGAATCCGAAAACCGTTCCTTCACAGTTTACACAAGTAGGTAGAATGATTGCCTTTTTAATTCTAATCGAAGAAACACTGCAAAACTTCTCCAAATTATGCCAAACTTTTTCCTCTTGCACAAAACAAGCAGTTTATATCAATTTCTCAATAAATCACCATACACAAGAATTTCCTTCCAACGCATACAGCACTAATTTCAAAAAAGGAACCTTTTAGCCATGCTATTCAAAATCTAATCTAACAGTGTTGCCAAATATTTTCTTTTTCTATTCTAAAAATTAATAAATTTGAAAGGAGCGAACGAAACGGAGCACCGCAATGCCAAGTCGAATAACTATGTACGCGCAGTTTCAAACCTCTTTGTTATGTCATAATTAAGAAAACGGACGATTTGTGATCGGGTGTAAAGAGTGGTTTCACTCCTCTGCCATTATACAGGTGTCAGGTGCATCGCAATAAATTGATTGTTTTAAAGTTTAAAAGATTACGTCGAAACTGGAGTGTATAAAATCACTGTTTCGTGCGCCCCTTTGGTGCGTGATTTGTGGTCGGAAGTAAGGCGTGATTTGAATCCTTTGCGAACAGCATACATTACAATACAGTAATCCATGAAGTCGTTTTTAAAATCTGTGTGAATACGTGGAAAAAAGAGTATAAAAAAACCTTCTTGGTACGCTCCTAGGTGGTGCGCTCCGGGGCGCGTGCCCCTCTCGCTACGCTACTGTCGTTTTACCCCGTGTCCCGTTTTGCCCCATCTTCCCCTACGGTGCGTACCAGTCTACTACTATCAGACAATGTTTGCCGCCTGTGCAACCTTGCTTGTGACCGGTTTTTTACCCTTGTTGTGAAATTTTTGCTTGCCCCATTTTGGCGCCCCTGTACCTTGGTGCCCGGGGGCATATGTACCTCATTGCCTCCCCCCCCCCCACGCTACACTTCTGCTACGTTGTAATTGTAACGTTACTACGTAGTTTAGCGTCGGGATTGTGGGGTGGCGGATGTCGCGTGAAATTAATTCGGAAATTTGCGTAGGCCACCAAGACATGAAATGAGAAACAAAACGTCACCATCCTTGTCTTCACTGAATCACTGCATAGCCTCATTTTAGATTTGGGGGAGCACTAAAGTCTTGTGAAACACAAAACACTAAAGTCATATGGGTAGCCATGACTCGGTAAGGTTTTGCTCTTTTATGGTCTCCTAGCGGGCCTTTGTATCAACCTTTACGCTATATTCAATTGTTTCGGCATCGTTGAAATTTGCATTAACTTGGTAGATACTGGTACGTCAATAAATAAATGAATAAATGAAAAGTAAACTTAAAAAAATATACGTTCTAGTTCAGAATCCGCACTTGCGCTCACAATAGAGTGTGGCAAAACTATGTAAGCCTATCCAGCGGCAGCGCTGCAAGCTTGCAAACACTGGTTTACAGAAAAATGGAAAATAGGCTTTAGGGCATTTACTCGATAATTAGGATTTGAAAGCATTACTGTTACTTAAAGCAAAGAATCTACCAAGTTTTTGCCAATTACAATGCTTACCGTTTAAATTACTGTAGCATGATTGATTTAATTGTCATGTGACCAACTAACCATACATTAATTATTTATCTATTCTACAGTAATATACCGGTGAAAAGTCAAAAAAAATAGGCTACTGTTTTTGTTTTTTTTATAATGTTTTGTCCTGCGACCCAAAATTATTAGTAATGAAATAGATCAGTGTTTCTAAACTGGGGTTCAACCGACCCCTAGTGTTCGACGGAGCTGTCTCTGGTGTTCGGTGGAAGTCATTCAATATCCGAACACTTTCAGGGGCGTACCCAGGGGGCCTCTGGCCACTTGATTTTGGGAGGAAAATTGGACGTCGGAAGACGTGATGACTTTTTTTTTGGTCATCATCTGATTTTGGGAGGAAAATTGGACGTCGGAAGACGTGATGACCTTTTTTTTGGTCTTCATCTGATTGTGGGAGGAAAATTGGACGTCGGAAGAAGAGATGACCTTGTTTTTGGTCTTCATCTGATTTTGGGAAGAAAATTAAACGTCGAAAGGCGTGATGACCTTTTTGTTTCTTGATTTTGGGAGGAACATAGGACGTCGGAAAACGTGATAACCTTTTTTTTGGTCTTCATCTGATTTTGGGAGGAAAATTGGTTGTCACGATGTCCGTTTCTCGGGTTCGGTTGAGACAGCCACGAAGTTAGGTTCGGCTGCTTGGCACGGGTTAAGAAACACTGACCGAGACTTTGTTTCATACGAACTAATTGGTTTTCACAGGTTTACGTGCATGTGAACCGTCAAAGAGTGTCGTTTTCAGAATAAACCAAAGTGCTGCGCCACAAGCGGAAAGAAGAGGGCACTAAAAATGAATTGTGTAATTGTATATTCTGCGCATTTTTGATAATTTTTCATTTTGACTTGAACGCATATGATGCAAACCTTTCTGATGTTATTCAGGTGTCATGGCAAAACGTATGATGTCTTTTGACTTCCTTGTCTTTTTCTTTTTTCGGATGTTTTAACTTGCTTTTTCGTTGTGTCGTTTCAATGTTGTTTTTTTTTCTTGAATTTTCTTTCTGTCAGGCGCAGTCGCTCTGTGCTGTAGCTAGGCTATTCGCATTTTCAAGAATAACAGCATTGACTGATGACTGCATAAAATCTGAAACATTTTTATAAAGTAATAAATCGCTAAATATAATTCGCCCCTTATGGGAAGTTGCTTGCTGACGACTTGCGCCATGCACAGTCGCACACTTTTTGCAGTAGATATAGGCCTACCTGCCTCCACCAAGACCATATAAGTTACCGAGGGTATGAGCGGTGCACTGCACGAAGGCCCTAGACCAAAAAAAAAAATACACATTGCAACTTGGTAACTGTTATTTTCTGAGGACTCAACTCAATTTATTTATTTCACCAAGTGGCAATATACAAGCGAATTAATGTAGCTGTAGGTGTACAATCGGAACCGCTTGGTGAGGAGAGAGCGAAAAGACCATACGGTCATCTAGTCTGCTGCCACCTCACCAGCACGGCTTCAGTCTTACATATGTGCACAACAGATCCTCTCATTAAGGACGCCTTGAAGCATAATTCTCAGAAACTCGAGGGTCTGGAATTGTTGTTTGCACCCAGGTCCCACCAGACGAAGTTACGGCCCTGGGTACCACCACATGTGAGTTTTCACAACTTCATATGTCTTTGACACGCTTTTTAGAGTGTGAATTCAGGGGACTCCCCTCCAGACCGATACCAGCATTTTCATCTAACACAAACTTTCCCTGTTTGAATCGCGCTGAAACCAAAGCAACGTGCTCTGTGTCAGTGACGTAATAATCGGATTTGGCGAGTCAGTTTGGAGTAGTGGTTCAAGACTTTGCTACTGGAGCGGAGGTCTGGTTCTGGGGTTTGATTTCCGGCCCGCCAAATCAGACACACTCTCGCCAACGGCTCGCAGCGCTGCGGTGTTTCTTCGAACAATATTGTCGAGGCGCTCAGGCGCGGAGATGGATCCAACCCTCGTTACACGCTCAGGCGTAATAGCGCGAGTGGAATGAAGATTTGAATTTTTTTAAACTTCTGTTTCCTGATAACGCTTCAAATCTATCGTTCACGAGTTGAGCACTTCACAAAAACATATTTTGTTCGACTTTGTAGCATAATAAGCCTATTCCAGTTTCGACTTTGTGCATCTCATGACTTGACAGTAATCCAACAATGCCTGCATTATTGCATCATTATGTCGAGAAAATAGCTGTGATTGACGTCACATTACTAAAACATTGATGGCAAACTGCTGACGAGTCGCGCTGCGTTTGTTACGTAAACTCTCTGATACTGTGATCATCGTAAATTATTTTTTATCGATCAAAGTTATTTGTAATACAATTTCGGTAGAGAGGTGCTTTTTACAAACCACAAAGCACTTAGTGCTAAGAACACCACTGGGTTTAACATTTTTAAGGTACAGATATATTTAACATAACTAATCAAACGTTTTCGGCGATTCCATAACGCCCTCTTCAGGATCTACAATGAATTAATGATTATTGATAACTACACTGCAAACATTGGCTGCAATAAAATCACAAAATACTAATGCTGAAACTGACTTAGCTCTTATAGGGTCTAGGCTAGCTATCTCGTTTTTCAGTAAAATTTAAATTTACGGTACGAATTGCAATTGTCGTACCGTAAATTTAAATTCGTGCCGTAAATTTAAATTTTACTGAAAAACGAGATAGCTAGCCTAGACCCTAGAGCTAAGTCAGTTTCAGCATTTATTAGTATTTTGTGATTTTATTGCAGCCAATGTTTGCAGTGTAGTTATCAATAATCATTAATTCATTGTAGATCCTGAAGAGGGCGTTATGGAATCGCCGAAAACGTTTGATTAGTTATGTTAAATATATCTGTACCTTAAAAATGTTAAACCCAGTGGTGTTCTTAGCACTAAGTGCTTTGTGGTTTGTAAAAAGTTATTTGTATTTTTGAAATTAAGTTATTTCTCTGCATTCTTCACCGACGCGACTAACCTTCAGACTATCAGAGGACTGCCAAGTTCAATCGTGACTTGCACACGCACGATCATTCGTGGTTGTATTTTTTGTATTTAGCTGCATATTTATCCACCTATCACGAGAGAGCAATCAAAGCGCTACCACGAGCTACCATTCTAAGATGGAAAATTCCCGCAAAGAGCTTTTTCCAACGGCACAATAAGTAAACTTGCCGGCTTGTTCTTCACGCTGTCTCATTAACACTGAGCGACAAGCAGGGAAGCTGTGAATACCAATTTTAAGGTCATTGGTTTGACCCGATTCGTAATCAAACCCGAGTGTACAAAACAGGACATCTTATTGCTCGTTACTTTGTAATTTGATATTTGTTTTTTCATCTTCCAATCAGAAAGCGACAGAGGCGCTGCAACGAGCTCTATAGAAAGAACTGCCGACCACCTGTCTATCACTCAAAATCCTGTTAAGTGTCCTGCTGCTAGTGCCTTTCCCAAACGGCACAACAAGTAAACTTGCCGGCTGTTCTCCACACTGTCTCTTTAATGCTGAGCGTCAAGCAGGGAAGCTGTGAATACCAATTGGCAATACACTATATAATTAAGCTTATAAATCATTTGGTTTGACCCTTAATTAATTGAATCTACCGTTGTAGAGGCAATTTGATACTTCACCAATTTTGCGTGCCTTGGGAAAACAGCGTTTAATTAAGCGAACTTGCAGCCTATTACGCCTTTGTTAGGCTTTGGATTTGCTCTTTATGGATTAAAACTTAGTTATTCAGCGACGCATTGCGCCGGTGAATTACGGCCATCATGTGTTTGTTACATGTAAAACGTGGAGGGACTTGTTTGTGAATCCCCTACCTTACTGAATTTAAGTCAAGCTGGAAATGCTAGAACTCAGAAAATTTACGCAAGGAGCGGCCAAATTTTCGCGTGAGAACGTTTACGGAGCGGTAACGCTGACGTTAATATGTTTCAGTGTGAAGCCATCTAAAACCGTCCATCTGAAAACCATGAAGTGCTGCTACAAAAATATCGGAAAAGTACGCCTATCGAACTGCTCACAACGCCTACTTCCTGATCGGGCTGAGTTACAAGGGAAAGTTTGCGACGAATGACCAGTCACTAGTCAGCAACGAGCATGTAGATGCAGCACGATTATAGGAAGCTTTGTAACGAACTTTGAATGAGTCAGGGCTGATCCAGTTTCGCACTTTCTCGATCATTACATAAACTGCTGTCAATGAAACGCGGTAAGAGTTCTTTTCCATTCTGCTTTCATGTTATACGTCGGCAATTATTGCGTCATCAACACATCAACAGTGAACATGCAGGTTCGTGTAGCTTGCGTGCTAGTCCGCGAAGTTGAAGTTAAGCTGCATCCAAATCAGAGCCGGCGCCAGAGCAGTCGACTTAGGGGCCCAAACGTTTGTCAAGGGGGGGGGGGCAAAGTTTGAAAGTAAGCAAAAAAGTCGCTGTCTTCAAAAAAGAAAGCTTGTTGAATGGGGGGTGCAGGCCCTCTAGCCCCCCCTTGGCGCCGCACCTGATTAAAATGTTGATTTTTTGAATTTCTTCCTTGAAATCTCACTTGATAATGTGACAACCTTTGCTTTGCTGATTGATTGTTACGTGTCACTTGTTACGTATGCAAGAGCACGCACTCAGCAATGCAAAACAACAGAAATATTTGTAAAATATTTTGAACACAAAATAAAAGTTGTCTATACAGCCACAAAATTGCTGACAGTGAATACTGTTTCGACCGATCAGGTCTCATCAGTACAGTTGGTGTGACCGACATTTACTCGGGTAATATATACCTGAGCAGTGGCGTACGCACGGGGGGAGGGGGGTTTAGGGGTCAAACAAGCCCCCCCCATAGACGATTTATAAAAAAATAAAAACCTCTCTTTTTGAAGCGATCCGCCTTTTTTCATGCAGAGTTTGCCGAAATTGCTGTCATATTTTTCTGTGCTATCCCACTTGCTTAATAATCTCTAGAAACTTTCATTGTGATGCAATAATTACGGTAGTCAAACTTTTCTGGTGGGTAACGCTTGAACCAACGACTAACACAAAATGCAAGCCAGGCAAAGTCAATGGGTATTGTAAAAGCTGGAGTCATGCTGTGATGTCATAAAGCGATTGTTTTCAACGGCTATCAAGGCTGGACAACACAACGTTCCAGCGCAGGAGGTATTCTTGGAAGAGAATGGTTGCAACGTAGGCGGATGTTCCGCTTGCGATGTCATAACTTTGAGTTAACCAAACCAGCCAGTTGGGGTTAACCAAAGACATCGCTATCGGCTCGGGAGGTTTTGCGTTCAATTTCTGGGCCGGTCGTTAGCTTAGTAGTTAAGCGCAGAGACTATTGGTGCGGAAGGTCTGGGGCTTGATTACCGGGCTGGTCAAATCGTGCACACTATCGCCAACAGCTCGCCAATGCAGCGACGGTTCTGTGTTCCTCAGTCGCGGAGATGACCCCTAGTGGCGTATGTAAGGGAAGAGGCCGGGAGTTACCCCCCCCCCCTTGACAATTGCAGAAAAGATTAATTGTAAAAAAAGTAGGAGTTTTCTTAAATACGGTGTCTTTGTAGTAGCTATGGCTGCACACAAAATTTTTTTAAAATCATATCAAATCTTCACTGTACTCGTTTCATTAAACTCGCTGCAGTACCGAAGCATGGTAGGGAGTGGCGGGGTCCCACCCCGCGTCTTAGCGCTGGGGCAACACAGGTCCGAAGAAACGTCGCAGCCGTGGCGAGCCGTTGGCTACACTGTGTCTGATTTGACCGGCCTGGGAATTGAACCCCAAATCTTCCGCATCGATAGCGACATCTGTAACACTACGCTGTAACCGTCCGGTTTGATGAAAAATTATTATAAATCGAAATTGACACTGCCAGTGACGTCACATCGTGATGACGTAGTATTTTAGGTCGTCGCGATGTGACGTCACTGAAAGCCCCTCATTGAAAAATCCTGCGTACGCCACTGTACCTGAGACGGAATTTTTTTTTAACAAATGTCGGTCACACAATTGCTCTGATGAGACCTGTTTGGTCGAAGCAGTGTTCACTGTCAGCAGTTCTGTATACACACTTGCGCATTTGCATTTGAGCAACAAAACTGATTTCAAGCTACTCATGACATCAAAGTAAGTGACATTATGACGTCACTTGAAATATGTCATTACCATTCATGATTAGCTGTCCCACGAAATTAATTCGTAGGCAGGAATCGAACTCAAAACGCTCAATGCACGGCATAAGGACTAAGCGCATTTCCTAAATATTTTCTAAATACGAGCAAGCTGTTCTCTTGTTTTTATGGAAAGTGTGGATGAATACAACGTAAGATTGGATGCCCGGTGACAGTGTGAGGACATAGAGTCTGGGTTCAAGTCAGCAGAAAATAATCAACTAAAACTCATAACCAAGCAAACTTACATAATTACAATACAAACATCAAAGCAAAATAATAAATATAAATAGCATAAAATCGTGCTCATTTCAAGACTCGAAGGTTTCACAAAGCTGGTAGTGCAGGAAGCAAAAATGTGAAGGAAAACGTGCAGCAAATCGTGAAAGTTCAACCAGAATAACGCAGCATTTTATCAAACTTTCAACAATTTACAAGCTCGCATGCAAGACTTTTAAAGCAAAGGACATGATGTCCACAAACAAGTCTCTTTCTTTTGTTCCATTTACCCTGTCCAATTTTAGCGGGATTCAGCCCGCGACTCTCGCTTCAAATTTCTGCATCATAAGTAATTTTTGACGTCATCAATTGTGACATATCGGGGAGGGAAACAAAAAACTAGGGGAGTTACAAGGCGGTATGGAAAAGCAAATAAATTGTGTGAGAAGCCAAACGGAAAGTAAAAAAAAAAGCAAATAACAGCTTATTTAAAAACGTCCCAACGCTAATGTTTATTTGAAAGTTTATAAATTACCGTTTACTTCGTACTTCCACAAATATCAAAGTTTCAAGAACTTGTATCTCAGTAATGAAATAAAATAATTTACAAATAATATTGGCAAACCCTCTATACGCAGCCTTGCACATGATACTAACAATTACGAAACAAGAACAAAAAGTATAAAAATGACAAAAAATATCGACTAAAAGTTGGGCGATTCGACTTCTTAAGATCAGAGCAGTTTTCTCGAAGCCGATTTTACTCCGATCACGTCATCCTCAGCGCTTTCGCTTGATCGTCAATGTTCTGCTCACGGAGCGACAAACTCATTGACTTCATGGCGCAGACTTAATTCTTTCCCAAAAATCCTGGTAAAGGAGGAAATTCAAAATCATCATCACCCCTTCTATTGCGTTGAGGCAGTCTTGGTGGATCTCCAGAGTCCTGTCTTCTGTCATCCAACTTTTCAACGTTTCGGCGTTTATCATCAAGGACGGTTCTGGAAGGATTCGTACCAATTTCTTTAGCTCTTTCCCTTCCGTAATTAGGATTTTCTCCGCGCTTCACAAACTGTGCATAGCGGTAATCTCTAGGATCTTCCTGCTGACCCCGAGAACCTTCTCGGGGTTTTCCTGCTCGACGTGATCTGTCAGCATCGGAAGCCCATCGCGGTCGCTCGGACGACGTTCTACGCGGACGCTTATCGACGTCAGGAACCCAACGAGATCTTTCCGCTTCGGGCCCCTGCCGAGTTTTTTCCGCAGACGTACGCGGCGGCCTTTCTGTCATTGTTCCTGTACGCAAAGGTCTTTCTTTTGAAACACGACGCGGTCTCTCCGCTGACGTACGTAGCAGCCTCTCCGTCGACGTACGACGCGGTCTCTCCGTTGAAATTTGACGTGGTGGTTCGCGACGTGTTCTTTCATCCGGTGCGCGACGAGGTCCTTCTGCATCAGGTGTCCACCGCGATCTATCGTCATAAGTTGGTCGACGTTGTCCATCATCATAGACAGGTCGACGAGGTCTTTCATCAGGTGGTCTACGCAACCTCTCTTCCTCGTCTATCCGCCGTGGTCGTCCAGTTGTTCTAGAAGGTCTTTCGGCGTCTATCCTCTGGCGTGATGGTCTTTCAGCAGTTCGATGCTGCACTTCTACATCCGAAACCCATTGTGACTTCTCACTATCAAGCAGTTTTTCCGGTTTCTCATCAACTGGTCGGCTTTGACCCTCGTTATCAGAAGCCCAGCGTTGCGTCTCAGCATCTGACATTTGACCACCAACTTCTGAAGTCGGCGTCCTGCGTAATTTTTCTGCATCTGCCGTCCAATGATGCGATTCGGCGTCAGAAAGGGCGACTTTTTTCTCCACACTTGGAATGGTGTTCGATTGTCCGCTTTCCATTGCCGTCGTTTCTTCCTTTTCAACTTTTGGCTCTTGGTTTGGTTTCTCCAAACTTGCTTTCTTTTTTTCTTCTTTTTCAAGACTGGATGATCTATGAAGCGGCACTTTCTTCTCAGGAGTCCTCTGTTGTCTTCTTCCTGCGCGATACGCTTTATAACTTCTCATGTAAGCGTCTTCATCAAAAGAACCTTTCTGTCCTCCATGAGAATTGAAATGCTTTTCGTAGTAGAAAGCCCCATTCCGAAGATTAAGCGAGGCAGTGGGACTTTCCTTGGCGTCCCAGTGAGGAGGGTGGGGCGGATGGTCATAACTGGCGTCTGAATCACTGTCACTTTGCATTTCATCGCTACTCGACAAATTTTGGGATCCACCTAAGTCCGATTTAACTATGGGATTAGGGAGGGGACGTTTATTGGGACTGAGAAGCTTAGATTCACCAGTGGGCGTGTAGTAAGGGCCATAGGCTGGTCCAACTGGATTCAAACTTTCTTGATATTTCGAATGGCCAGATAAGGATCCGGAGTTGGGGTAGGATCGGTAACCTTCGTCCCTCCGCCAACTAGGGTAAGAACACATCGAAGATTCTAAGGTCTTCGCGTCAAACTCCCTGCCGACTTCGTTGCGATTATGATTAAGCGGAGTTCGCGAATGGCTGGGCGTGTTGTCAATTGTATGAAGGGGAACATCGTTACGTCGCTTTCTGTCATAATAAAGCTTCTCGTTTCGACGATAAGTTTTGATTGCAGCGATTGTGGCTTTGCCTTTTGCAGTTTGGTTGTAAACTAGACCGATGGAGACAAGGATCGCCACAATTACGAGGGCACCGAAGCAGAAACCGACCCAAAATCCACTTGAACTAAACACTGAAGTGCTTTGCTCCTCTGATGCTGGAGAGAAAGTTGGGCAAATCACCTCCGGAGCTTCTGTGGTCACCGGCAACTCCACAGGAGGAGGTTTAAACTCATACACCGGCAACGCGAATGGATTCTTCACATTATTGACAGCTGCGCAGTTTCCTTGCGTGCACGGAAGTAGAATATGGGTGTTGTTGTTGTAGATGCCACTGAATCCGCTTGGTTTGCATTGATCTGAAGAAACCACCTCGTTATTCATGAAACAATTCCTGAACCAAAGTTCCGTGCAAGATGTGTCGCAACCACCGGGGGTACGTTCCCAGTCACCCCAAACCCCACATGAGTTTTGAGAAACACATTCACGTGTTTGGAACTTATACGAAGTTGGTGACGTAAATTGATATCTCCATGACAACCGTGCTTCACACGTCTCCGGTTCTGACGTGCACTCCTGCCACTTCAACCACTGGCCGTAGCATTCGACTTTCATCTGGAAGTAGTGAGATTTCTTCTCGCAAACATCTCCTGGAAAAAATCAAATCTTCATTATGCTCGCGGAGTCGCGGCATGGCGCTGAAGCGTGTAACGAGACCCAACACAGCTCCGAAGAAACGTCGCAGCGGCGGCGAGCCGTTGGCGGCAGTATCCGATTTGACTCGCCGGGAATCGAACCCCAGACCTCCCGGACCGTTAGCGATGTTCTCAACCTCTACGCCAACCGGCCAAAAATATTATCACAACGTAAAAAAATCATCATGTGAACTGAAAGCAACGGTAAAAACAAGTTGCACGAGCGTGACGTCACGAACGGGACTTACCCCTAGTTTGACGACATATTTGGCGAGCGGTTTTGCGGAAGTATTGGCATCTTTCGTCCAGTGTTTCCAAAGCTCCGTTTATTTCGTTAACACTTATCCATTCCGTGGTGCAAACTGGAGACCCATCTTCAAACGTGCACCGGCCTTGGGATCCATTCTCTATTGACTCCCTCACCGTGGCGGTCACAATCCATTGGCTTTTGACATCAACAAAAAGTAGAAAAAAAATTACGATACAAAAATATATTCTTCGCATGACGCGATTATCATTTAAAACGTTTCGACTGCAATCTGAAAAATTCGGAATACAATAAATAGGGGACGAAAATAGCTTAAGAAGGAAAAGTAAAACCACAATAAATCTCAAAACTGGACGTTTCGACAATATATATTCAGCTGTTATCATCAGCAGTGTAAACTTTAAGTTTTTTACTGTCTTGCTTACACTGCTGATGATGACAGCTACATCTATGTTGTCGAAACGTCCGGATTCACGAATTGCTGTCGCTTTATTTTTCCTACTTAATCTGCAAAATATAACGATATTCATGACGTCACAGGTGCTTCATTATTTGTCATAATGGCAGAGAATCATAGCGGAAGTTCATAATGACTGCGTGATGATATGAAATGTTCTTTATTTACGTCAATAATTTTGTCGAGTATCCAGAAGGTGAATTCAAGGAGATAAATGAAGAAACTCGAAGTGTTTCAAGCGGCAGGGAAAAGGCTTTCATTCTGATCAAATCAATGCACGCATCGTGATCATGGGGTAAGATTGTACGCACAGCGGCGTAGAGTGGGATTTAAAAGGGGGGCGGGGGGCATTAACTGCAAAATACATCAATAGAGTCTTGCATATCTCATTTTCTTCGCAACATTTGCACTTTTTTTACTAAAAGGCAAAGTGAAACCGGGGGGAAGGGGGGGTATGGCACAACGAGATTGATCTTGATTGTCGCTCAGGGGCTTTGAAGGAAATTGTTTCATGAAGTTATTATCAAAAAGTTATTTCTAGCTTAAACAGTTGAAACACAACAAAACTCGTTTCGAAAAGTTAAAACTAAATATTTTCGATCGCGCACACAAAGCAAGACATCCAGGGGCGTAACTAGGATTAGCTGAGAATCTGGGCATTGCCCAACCGTCCAAAATCAAATGAAAAGCAAAAAAAAAAGGTAATTACGTCCACTTTTCCGCCAAAAATCAGGAAAACCCTGAACGCGTGGAAAAGACCCTGGGCATTTGCCTCCTAAAAAAGGCCTAGTTACACCACTGTAGACATCGCAACGGGATTATTTGATAAGTCTCACTCTTATGACGTATCAAAGACAAATCGAGCTTGGTCTACGTCAGTTGCGACAATATACTATTTTATCTCGCTGCGATTCAAGACTTAACGACTTCCTATTTTCTTCTTCAAAACTTGTCAAGAAAAACTATTTTTTGTCTGAGCTTTATTTTTATCGCTTTTTCTTTTTAAAGCTAATTTCTGCTCCCGAACTGAGAGTCGCAACCATGCCCACTCTTGTATTTTATCAACTCCTCTTCTACCTGCACGCCGTAACGTAATCGTTTTGCGTTGTCTCTTTGTACCGTTGTTATATTTCTTTGATCCTACCGTACTTTTTTATCGATTTGACCGTGTGATACTACACGTCTACAACCACTGCAAGCCTACAAACGAATTCTCGCCTAGTGGTTCGCTTCAATGCGATGAATCAGCTAGGTTTGTCCAATAATGTTTCGAATACAGTCAAACCTCGGTTCTCGAATACAATCCGATCGAGAAGGTTGTTCGAAAAGCGATTTGTTCGAAATCCGAAATTTAGAATAATGTAACCTTTACCTTGTGATAAAAGCGATGGGCGCAGGCAATCAGTCTGTTTGCATTCGCTCGGTTTGGTTGTGATCCGAATTATATTCGAAGTCTGAAACATGAAAACCTCGAATTTTTTGGTCGAAAACCGAACCGAACAGAAGCGTTCGATACCCGAGGTTTGACTGTATCATACTTTTCACCAAACCGCGCAACTTCTCAAAACGAACTTGAAATTTTTCTTCGTATCCTGTCACGTTCTTAACATTTAAAAGCTTTTCAAACATCTGAATCTCGCGAAAATACAAATGAAATCAAAAAATTTGAAAAAGAATTCATTAACAAAAAAAAAAAAAAAAAAGGACGCATGTTTCTTTACAACAATCAAAAACCTCGAGATTTTCGTTTCAACTTTTAAGTTCTTGTTTACTTCTCGCCTGGCTCAAAACCTGAATAAGTAAGGGCAGAGTAGAGCAATTACTGGCAGTCACAAGAAAAAAAGCTAATTACAACAATCTGTCTTGTAGCAGGTCACGCGTTCACTCTCCAAATACAGTACAACTTTACGACGTGACGTCATAATGCTTACAGGCTAGCTGTCAGTTTCCCGATTTCGATGAATCGATCACGATAAACGATATTTCACATAACTAAATTTTTTTGCAGTTCTTAAAACAATTCTTAACCATATTTTTTAACATATTGAAATTTGTGTTTTTCTTGTTGAACACTCGCATACATTAGCGCATCGCAAGCTTCGTCGAATCCAAATACTTTAATTAAATGTTAAACGGAAATGCATCACCAAAATTATCTCAAATTACGCTGCGTCACGCCTAGCTTAAAACTGCCAGAACATTATCAACTTTGTCTAGTGCAATAATTCCGCTTAAATAAACTAACCTTGCTGCGGAATCGAACCTGAGCGTGAAACAGCTGTGAAGAAAACGATTAGACTTAGCCAATGAAACTTCGTTTTCTGTTTGTTGGAAACACTTTTCAAAAAGATTGTATGTATCTAGTAGCATATTTATCCTTCTACCACGAGAAAGCGATCAAAGCTTTATAACCTTGCCGGCCACCTGTCCAACACTCTAAAATGGGACAATCCTTGTGCCGTAAGTGCCTTTCCCAACGGCACAAGTAAATTTGCCGGCTTGTTCTTCAAACTGCTCCTTTAATCTTAAGCCAGGGAACCTCAGAATAGCAATTTTACCGACTCGAAGTGAAACTAGAGTTTGCAGCTTCAGTGGCAGACGCTACATCCACTTTGCCATCTGAGGTGGTAAGTTTGAAAGCGAGTGCGTCGAATGAAGCCCATCGTTAAATTACAACCACGCAAAATCTATCAAGTTTCCCCTGCATTTAACGCTACTGCAGTTTAGCGTTAACGGTGCAAGCGCTCCGCGGGACCAACATTTTTTCTTCTAAGATGCCAATAGGCCTTACGACTTTTTTCAAGGACGCTTATTGATACTGGCTAGTTGCTTCTTTATCCTGGGGCCCAACATCCTCCCAGCTGCCATGAACTATGATGCTGAGCGTTTAGTCCTCGACATTTATTATTTTTACGCTGCTTAATCACATCGAGCTTGAATGTAAACATTCAGTTTCTTTATGAAGCTTAAAGACAATGCTAGCGGTACGGGAGGTCTTGGCTCAATTCCCGGGCCGGTCAAATCAGACATAATGTGGCCAATATCCATAAACCACCGCGGCGACGTTTGTGCGTTGCCCAAGCGCCAAGCCGCGGAGATTGTCTCCGCTACGGGTTACATGCTTCGGCGTAATGACATCAAAAAGTTGATAGAAAGACCATCGGCTTTCGCTGGTAGAAACCACAGCTGGACAAGGGAATTGTTTATAATTTGACTTAGCCGAGTATGAAAATCGTCTACCTACCGCAAACAGCCAGCGTGTCACAAAGAAAGCCCTAGAAATAAACCAACCATCCAGGGGGTTTTCCCAATTCGATAAACTCGGGAAGAAACATGGGAGCGCTTTCGCCGTTATACTCGCTTGAGTACGCACTGTGTCATTAGTGACATGAGCAAAACGCTCTCCTTAGCTTCGTTGCCAAGGTGATGGCTTGCGGAATAACTTCGCAAATTCGTGACGTCAAACTATCATTGTAACATAATTGAACTTGGAAACAACTTTGATCTCAAGGCTTAAAAAACTTTGAGATTGTAGTTTAGCATACAGTATGTTTGCAAAGGCAGAGGTATTTTTCTATTTTTTTTTGCAGAAGTAGACTATTGTGCATTAAAAAAAAAGATTATTTAGAGCGACGTCATAGGAAATTTGAGTTTTTTGAAATTTTGAACGGAAACTTTAGTCATTCTTGAGTTCAAAAATCAAACTTCCACGATATTGTTCATCAATATTCATGCAAGCTAGTACGTTTGTTCGGTAACCGAAAAAAAAAAAAATTTTGTCACAGCTCACAAGCTACACCTAGAGGCCGCTAATTTGCGATATGGGCGGTAGGCACTAGAATAGACGAAGTTTTCTGGTCTGTAGAAAAAGATTTGTCACGTGACTTGCTAATGTTTTTCGGAAATTCAATCAACATGGGTGCAAATCCAGGGGGGAAAGTATCCTCCGAATAATTTGGCAGCATCCCCCCCAATATATTTCATGGAAGTGGAAAATTCCCCATACAAGACAATCATCCCCCCAATATCGAAACATGATCAATTTTGCTAAATCATCTCCCCAATGCTCAACATAGCTTTGCACCCCTGTCAATCAAGCGTGATTTTGGGTATTTTGTTTCAAATCTTATTCTACAGTCCAGAAAACTTCGTCTATTCTAGTGTCTACCGATATGGGCGCCACATTCATTGTGTGATATAACTGAACGCATCAGACAATTACACATGTTAAGTTCTGTAAGACCGAAACAAATCTTAAAAATCCGACATACGGAACAACGAACTATGCACATTGGATTGTAAATTCAGTTTCAGGACTGCAGACTTCAAATCTGTGCAAATCTTCATTATACTCGCGGTATTACGCCGAAGCGTGTAACGAGTGGCGGGATCCACCTCCGCAGCTCAGCGCCTGGACAACACGGCTCTGAAGAATCATTGCAGTGGTGTCGACATCGCAGTGGTCTCAGAAGAAACATCGCAGTGGAGTCAAATTATTAGCGCCCGATTTGACCAGCCTGGAAATCAACGCCCAAACTTTCCGCACCGAAAGCGATGTCTTTTACAACAAACAGCGCAGACCCGTGAAGATGAGAATGAAAGCATTGAAACTGATGCTTGGAAATTTACAAATGTAATCCAATAAAGCAAGGATTTAATCAAATAAACAAATAAATAAACATCTATTTCCGAGTAAAAAATTTTCCCAAAAAGTCAGTCGGTTCTTTGACCTCAGTCTCGAACTCGAAATATTGTTTGACGTGACAATCTTGTTTCCACTGTTGAAGGGTTTCTTGTAAATCCATTTCACCCTGCAAAAAGGATTTTAGCGTAATGGTAACGACGTTACTATCAGTGCAGAAGATCGGGGTTCGATTAGCGGGCCGGTCATATCGGAGAGTGTCGCCAACGGCTTGCCACTGCCGCGACGTTTCTTGGGAGCTGCGTTGTCCAGGCGCTAAGCCGCGGAGATGCAACACATCGCAAGCTTCGGTGCAATAACGATGCATCATGAAGATTTGATTTCATCAAAGCTCAGAGTGACAAGACTGCTACTCTGAGGACAGCATCAAACCTTTTGAGAACAATATTCATCGGATGTCTATCAGTAAATTCAGTATTGTGTCTTCGACGCTGCTTGCTTTCTACCTAACCACCAGCTAGACCAGTGATTCTCGAACTTGAGTAGTGGTCCCCTTGAATGTGACACCGTCGCCCGGTGAGTGCAATTTTAAAAGTCTCGGTCTGGAAATAAAAACGTATTTATTCCTACGCTCGTGGTCCTCCCAGAAAACAGTTTATGACCCCCTTGAGACAGAGGGCCACGGTTGAAACCCCTGAGTTAGGGTAAACCCTCAGTCTTGCGAGAAAACATTTAATTTTATTTCCTCTCATATTAATCCTTCTATGACGAGAAAGCGATCAAAGCGCTATAACGAGCAAAATCAGGAAGCCAAATCAATGATGAAGCGAGAACGCAAACGCTACAAAAAAATGTGAATCAAACAAATTTACGTAAACAAGACACAATCCAGCGATACCTTGATCACCAACATGTCGATCGCACGGATGTCACGAACGTGAGAATTCTTTAAAAATTCCTCTCGAAGCTTCGCTTTCACTTGTCTTTTTGTGTAAGGAAGCTCAAAATATTCAACTGCAAAATACAGGTTGCTTAACAACACACCGGGAGCTTGCAATGTGACCAATTGCCTGGACTGATGCCTATTTAGCAGAATTTACATTTACCAAACGGTGGCGCAGACAGTGGAAACCAACCGAAAAATAGAAACAGACGAAGCGGCTGGTTGGCGCAGTGTTAAAGACATCGCTATCGGCCCGGGAGGTGTTGGGTTTCATTCCTGGGCCAGTCAATCTGGACAGTGTCGCCAACGGCCCGACACCGCTACGACATTTCTTCGGAGCTGTGTTGTCCAGGCGACATAGCGTAGCGGTACCGCGCGCAGGTGACAAATCCTACGTGACGGGTTCGATTCGCGGCTGGAGCCGATCGCATTTGACTTATGTAACGGGTGGCTGCTGACTCGAAGAGCGCAAGCTCACTTCGCAGTCTCCCTCAGTTACTGTTCAATATATGTCGGTTCAGGCGCTCAGCCGCGGAGATGACCTCGCCACTAGCTTCGACTTCACACCGTAAGTATAATGACGATTTGATTTTTTTTGAAGAAGGCAGTTTCATTATTCGATGCAAAATAATTTTTTCTACTTTTTCCGTAGCACGGTCTGATGTACTTAATCCACTATACACATAGTTTTTACTGTCAGCGAGTGCCTGTTTGAATTGAAAAATGTGACGATGTCAAAGTTTTTTGCAACTAATTTTTGCATAAATTTGAAAGCGCTATAGCGAGCTCGCCTAGAAGTTGCCAGTCACCTCTCCACCATTACTTGATCGAACGGTGAAAGCGTCCGCCTCGGTAGCTGTAGACTCGGGTTTGATTCGGAGTCGGAGAGTTCAGTCAAACCAATGACTTTAAAATTGGTATTTACAGCTTCCTTGCTGGACGCTCAGCATTAAAGGAACAGTGTGGAGAACAAGCCGGCAGGTTTACTTGTTGTGCCTTTGGGAAAGGCATTTAGCGGGATTCCCCCATCTTGGTGTGGTAGACAGATGGCTGGTAACTCCTAAGCGAGCTTGTTATAACGCTTCGATTGCTTTCTCGTGATAGGAAGATAAATATGCAACTAAACACAATACAAAAAAATACAAATACGAGAAGATGGGGGAATCCCGCTAAGTGCCTTTTCCAACGTCACAACAACCCAATTTGCCGGCTTTTTCTCCACACTGTCTCTTCAATGCCGAGCATCAAGAAGGGAAGCTGTGAATTGCAATTTTAAAGTCATTGGTTTGACCCGACCTAAAATCAAACCAAAGCCTACAGCTCCAGAGGCAGACGTTCTTACCTCTCGGCCACTTGAGCTGTTATTATGCCGCAACTGCGATAAATAGTAATGAAATAATTTATTAGCGACTTTTCAATCAAAATGAGTTGAAACCACTTCAACTGCTCGCAATTTTGTTTTGACAAGAAACACTTTTACCTTGTCCTCATGTTCAATTATGGCATCAAAAACTTAAAAAAAGCGATTATGACATCTCAAAAATTACTTATGATATTGAAACCAGAACCAACAACAGCGGCGATCTTACAGCCGACGAGAATTGGTCACGTGAACAAGATATTTAGTTCCACCAACTGATAAATTCTCACTTATTTTTGGGACAGCTCGGATCCACTGCTTGTAGTGGGTAAGGACTCGTCGACGAGCTTCGGTCGATGACGTAGACATGATTGGTTTAACAGCGACATTTTTGAATGCGCCAGCACGTCTAATCAATGATGACATGCTTGTATGCTACAGACACATTCAGATCAACACGAAACAAACATAAAATAGTTCTGCCGAAATAAAACGTTCTTAAAGACAGAAAGATAAAAAGTCACCTCTAAACACTTTTCAAGAATAAGGAGGATAAATAAAACCACAATAAACCTTAAAACTGGACATCTTGACAACATTTATTCAGCGGTTATCATCTTTCAGTTTTGTACTGCCTTGCTTACACTGCTGATGACGACAGCTGAATCTCCCTTCAAAATGTCCACTTTTAAGAATTACTGCAGCTTTATCTTCCTCATTCAGTTATTTTCGTTTTACACTCATCGTACCACAAGGACAATTTTTACTCTCCCACTATAAGAAAGCAATGAAGCTCCTGCAACAAACTTGCTTAGGAGTTGCTTTCTAAGGTGGAAAAAAAACGATGAAGTACCTTCTCAACAACGCAGCAAGTAAATTTGCTTGCTTGTTCCAATTACTGCCCTTGAAATATGAAAAATACCAAACTTGAAACATCTGCTTGGCATGTCATAACCCACGCCAAAGTCTACTGGTACAGAGATGAAAACTCGGTCGTGTGATTGGTTGATTAATCAAGACAAATCAGGTCAAAAAAGTCGATTCCAAGAATGAAAAATAAAACACGACATTGCCAAAACTTTAATGTGAAAAAATTAAAGACAAGAATATCAGTGCAGGTATAGGATAATACACATGGGTGGGCAAGGTAAAGCAAATTTAACGTTATTAACAAACTTGAGGACCGGTTGGTTGGCAGCTATAGTGGTTGAAGATATCGTTTATATCACGAAAAGTCGTAGGTTTGATTCCCGGGCCGGTAAAATTGGGTTCTGTTGCCAACGACTTGCCACTACTGTGACCATCTGTGTTGCCCAGGCGCTAAGCCACAGAGATGCACCCTCGCCACTTGCTTCGGCATAATATATACTGCAAGCGGGTAATGAAGACATGATTTTTTGATTAACCAACTGAGTAACCTAAAACATAAAAAACTGCTTAAACCATTTCAGATCTATCATACTAATCAAAAATCGATCGAAGAAAGATAGCTGGTCAACAAGACATCTGATTAAAACTTAACTGAAGTTTAATCAGTTCATTCCAAAAAGTAAACAAATTAACTTTTAAAAAATACGTCATTCCGTAGTAACCTTGAAGTGATGATTTAGCTTTGAACATTTTTGCCAAACTGTAAGCATGTTTCACTTAAAACTTAAATTAGCCTACATTACACAAAAATTTTTGAAAACAATGGATTAGGAAAAAATGAAAAATACTGAAATTTCTCAGTGTTTTTGTGTGTCAATGTTGATCACAACAATTTAAATCTTGGAATACAATAAACATGGGACAAAAAAGCTTATAAAGGAAACATAAAGCCGCAGCAATTCGTAACACTGGATCTTACATAGATTCAGCTGTCACAGTCATCATCAGCAGTGCAAGCAAGGCAGTCAGCTGATGATGACGCATAAATGTATGCTGTCAAAATGTCCAGTCCTAAGAATTACTGTGGCTTTAATTCTCCTCCTTAGTTCAAAATATTATCTACATTTTCTTCCTTCAAACTGTGACTACAAGGACCTCATTCACAGACAATATAGCACACACAGCCTGATATCAATGAGGTTTTTACATCGTCATTGTGTCGCACAAATCAAATATCAAAGCAGTTAAAACTTGAAACAAGCAAATCAACTCAAGTTTTTGAAATGCAATGCAACTAAATCTTTATTGAAACAAGTTTTTTATTCATGCACAAGAACGTGAAGAACGAACATGAATAAATAAATAAATAGGCAGTGGCTATTTGTACAAACCCACACAAATAAGCGCTTGATTTCTTTTATTTCCCTTCGCGTTCTCCCGGTTCTACAAAAGCATGACGAAGCAATAAAATAAGGAAGCAGCTATTTTTACGAACCAGTAACATTTGTCTCTTTGGTTTATTCTATTACTTCGTCATGCTCTCGTAGAACCAGGAAAGCGCAAAGAGATAATAAAAGAAATCAAACACTTATTTGTATGGGCCATTACAAATAGCCACTGCCAATAAACCAAAGAGACAAATGCTGCAGGCCCGTAAAATAGCCACTTTCAAATAAATAATATAAATAAATAACTGAGGTTGTTTTCACATTATATTGAACTGAAAATTCAACAGTAACTGAGGGAGACTGCGAAGTGAGCTTGCGCTCTTCGAGTCAGCAGCTGCCCAGTAAAATACATCAAATGCAATCAGCTAAAGTAGCGAATTGAACCTGCCATCTGATTGCAGTCCTGCTAAGCCATGTCGCTGACATGTTATCATGCTGCAATTTGCTATAAACAGTACGTCTATTCATTCACAGAAGACATCACTGGCATCCGCATGAGGGGCTCTGGGTAAGATTCCTGGGCAAATCAAACAAAATTTTGCCAATGGGTCACCAGTTCCCACTACTGCAACGTTTCTTTGGAGCTGCATTGCTTAGGTGCTCAGCTGAACCTGGCACTTGTCAGGCTTGTTACATGTATTGGCGTAATACCGCAAGTATAATCAAGACTTCTATCACTCAGCACTGTTCCCTCAAAGTCAAAGGTGCAAAATTTGAGAAAAATGAGAAATTAAGGATATCCTTTTTTCTTGAGATTGCCAATTATAGATCAAGTCTATACAGTAATGAGTTTTGGAAAGTTATAATTATGATTATGAATTTTATTTAGTGCATCATCAAATTACATGATAAAAATAACTCAACGTCATAGACAGTACTCAAGGAGATAGAGGAAGTGGGGTAACGCCTAGTACCAGCCCCCAGGTTTGGTTAGGGATCCATAGGTTTGGTTAGAGTTCTAACTGAATCAAACCCGGGTTAGATCTAGAATCAGGCCCCAGGTTTGATTAAAATAAGGTTTGGGCTTGATTTGGTTAGGGTCAGGTTATAGGTTAGGTTAAATTTGACACACAGAAAGTGCATGGGGGCTTATTCTACATGAGACGCACCAAATTCTAACTAAATTTAACCCTAACCAAATTTAATCCTAACCAAACCTAACCCTAACTGAACCGGTTACCAGTAACTTCGCCACATGGTAACTTCGCCACACTTTCATACATCGAAAATTTACATTGCCTACACCGAAACAAGACTTTAAATTCCCGGTTGGCGGTTGCCGTAAAAAATTTTATCGGGCTTTTCGAGTTACTTGGTAACTTCGCCACATAATCGAAACTGTGGGGTAAGATGTGGGGAGAGAGGTGTGGGAGAGTGCATGGGGTGAATAAGGAAGTGTGTTGGGGTGTAGGGGGAGCTGTGGGAAGAGATATGGGGGGTGTGGGGGGAGATGTAGGGAAATGTGTTGGGGTGTGGGGGAGGTAAGGAAAGATGTGTGGGGAGTGGAGAATTGTGGGGATGGTGTGGGAAAGTGTATGGGGTGAGTGGGGAAGTGTGTTGGCGTGTGGGGAAAGGATGTAGGGAGGGTAATGGGGAAGATGTAGGGAAATGTGCTGAGGTGTGGGGCCCCAACACACTTTTAATTCCCCACATCTCCCTACCCTCACCTTTCCCTACATTTCCCCTTACCTCCCCCACACCCCATCACACTTTCCTACACCTCCTTTCGTACCTCTTCCCACATCCCTTCTTCCTCCTACCACACTCCAACACATTTTCCTACTATCCCCACATCTCCCTTCACCTTCTCAAAGTGTGGCGAAGTTACCATGTGACGAAGTTTGTGTGGCGAAGTTACTGTGGCGAAGTTACCATGTGGCGAAGTTACTGGCAACCACTGAACCTAGGGGCTGATACTACACGTTACCCGAAAAAATGACCATACAGTCTTTTAAGTTCTCCACCACCTACATCAGAAAATAACTGGAGAAAAAATAAAGAAGACCCACTTCAAAAAAGAACTAGCAAAATTTATACAATTGAGCTAGGCCTATACCAAAAAGTTCAATGTTTTAATGTAGTCTAATGCTCAGCATAATCACATTCATTCAGGGCAAAACTTACATTAAACACTGAACAGTTAAACCTTCCTTAACCAGTTAACTGCTTAAGCCATGTAAACTCTGGACAAATTTCAAAATTACAACTTAGCCTACTAGGCCTAAATTTTTGTTGCAGTAATCACACAGTAAATGCAGTAGCAATTTTTTTCAAGATACTGTAGACTCAGTCTACTGGTCTAGGCCTACAGGTATTATTATCATTAGGGAATTTTACGGCGCTTTGTAACTAAGGATGTTTTTTAGTGCCAGAACTAATATTAGGGAAAAAAAACATATACGGTATATATGAACGAGTGACACAACGTAAAAATCAAACAATTAAACAAATATAGGCCTACCCCCCTAAAAAAATACATAGGCCTATCATAAACTTGAAAACCCAAATTTTGATAGCTTTTAGGTGAAGGCCTGCACCAATACACAAAAAAACTCCTTAATAGATACCCACATAGACACAAACAAATTATACATATCGTAAGGTAATGATGCAACTCTTCAAACTTTGGCAAGTATGTTTAGAATGGTATGTCTGCAATGGAATCGCAATAAAAAAAATTTAATCTAGCTGTTCTTGACCTTTCCAGTCTATGAGATCCAAATACTAAAGGTGCATTTACCGATAGTCTATGCGTAAACGCCACCTAAATTTTTCGCACCTTTTTTTGTTTTATTTTACTGTTCATGCGAAAATCTGCGAAATCCTTCTGCATTTACTTACATCATAATTTTTGTCGCGTCATCGCGTGTCGGTAAACACACCTTTACACTGCAAAGATGTTGGCCTGAGGACCAATAGACTAGTCTAGTTTGTAGCTGCCCTACCTACAAAGGTATGGACCGTAGGCCTATTAAAAGAACAATCCAAGACTGAGGACCCTAGATGTTTATTGGGTAGCATACCCTGCTCAGAACCACTGCTTGTTCTAATCATAATGCGCGAAGTAAGGTACGGGTAATCCAGCACGAGTCGAGGGCAGGCGTAGTCACTTCACTGCAATTCACGATAACTTTCCGTTACCGCAAAAACGGTTCTGCAAAGGCAAATTGGGGATTCGGATTTCTGACGAAATTCGAGTCGGTTTGAAGAAATTACGATTGTATTCGGGCTACAGCAAGCCTCTGGCTTGATAATGACAGCATTTAGTTACAAATACTGAGATGACAAAATCGCCTGTTGCGAAAACTGAACCTCATCTTGAATAGGCTTGCGAACACATAATACGGCTTCGTCACCAGGGCATGGGTGCCTTACAGTCCGTAAACCCTCGCAGATTGCCTACAGTAATTGCATTGCCCATTTAAGCGAATAATCACCTCAACTTTTACGGATAGGCCTAGACATGAAATAACCACATAAAGTCAAGGAATATTACGAGCAGCGCTGTATCACTGCAGAATGGCAACAATCAAGCACAAAAAGCTAAACTCTGGACTCACATTGAACACAAACGGAGCGACAATTTAAACATTTAATATTAAAAAAAAAACAATATTAAAACGCCCAAACTTTTTGAGATAACCACAACTTGATTTTTTCTTTTTCAAAATTTGAAAGAACTTTTCTGTCCATCACCATAGCGAGTGAGATGAAAAGAATGTAATACAATGATGACTTGTAAAGACTCTGCGCTGATTTGCTGTCACCTTGCCTGAAATTGTTCATTAAATCAATGAAATACAGCGGAAAGCAGCAACTACGGAACCAAAACAGCTTAAGGAGAAAAAATAATGCCACAATAGCTCTAAAAACGGGACGTTTTGACAACATAGATTCAGCTGTCATCAAGAGCGTTGGAAGGTGGGGGCTGAAGCCCCCCTATATTTTTTCAGCCCCCCAATAAAATTTTAAGCCCCCCTTATAAAAATTTATGACTACAGTACACCCTATTGCACCTCAACTTTGGCTTATTGCATCACTTGTTTTTCGTTTCTTTTCTTCATTGATACCATCAACCCAACGTAGCCTACTAACTTTTGCAAGTTTGTGACAAAAGTGAAAAAAGTCGCAAAAGCTGTTGAATTTCCTGGTATCTTCGAGCACAAAGCTCTTAAAGCGTTATTATGATGTCACAGTTAAATTTTCTCCAATTTTAATAAAAACTTTTGGGCAAATAACAGTGAAACAACAAAATATCAAATTAGAATTACAGTAGCTAGCTTATTCTAGGAGCTGTGGCGTAGCAAAAAAATTAATTTCAAAAAAGGGGGGGGGCATAATTTCCACATTTTTTTCAAGCGTATTTTTTTTTTTCGGCAAAACAAATTTGAAGCTGAGAAACAAGAAAAGCTTAAGAGGGATACGGGGGCAGGAGCGCACCCCGTAAATTTCAAAGGGGGGTTCCAAAAAAATCCTCGATCTCGCACTCAGGAAAGGATCCAGAAAATTTTGGTGGGGGTATGAAATTTTGAATAAGGTTGAGTGTTAGCTAAATACAAAGACGTTAAACCCAAAACAGGCGTAAAAAGCCTTTAAAAATGCTTTCATGTCTGCGACGTATTCAAAAAATTTTTTCAGGGAGGAGGCACCCAAATTTGCCATATTTTCAAGCGTTTTTTTTTCCGGCAGAATTATTTTAAAAAATATTGACCATAAAAAAGGCTCTAGGGGAGTCTGGGGGCATGCTCCCCCAAAAATTTTTTAAAAATGTATATACTGCAGCGGCCATTTTTGCACTTTTTGAACAACTTTGAAGCAAATTTTGTTTAAATAGTTGGCCCCTAAATCTGAGTGTTTCACCAAATATGATACATTTTGTTCGTACATTTTCGATTATGCGTGCTTAGGGCGTAAGGTTTTGTTATCGAAAACGTTTGAAATTATAAAACAACTGTATTTATCAAAAACATGTTTGAAAATGGCTGGTGGGGTGGTGCATCCCCCACATCTCTCCTAGATCTGCCCGTGCCCGCACGGATAACAATGTGTCAAACCACTACACCAACCAGCCGATTTGGCTTCAGTATGATGTGAGGCAAATTCTGTCACAACTGTTTTGAAATATCAGCACGTACTGCACTTGCACAGTTTGGATACTTCACTTTAAAAACAAGGATTCGGTTTTAAAAGGGGGGAGGGGGTAAATTTTGAACATATATATGCTGCGAATTTTAGTGCTTTTCGAATAATTTTCACGCAAATTTTGTTTAAATTTTTGACCTTAATTCTGAGTGCTTCGCCAAATTACTATCCTATGCGAGCTCGTACAGCGCATTGATCGCTAGGCGAAGTCCCCAGACGTTGGTACATTAACACAAATTTCAGCCTCCCACTACTTATATGTACTTCCAACGCCACTGGTTGTCATCGTCAGCAGTGTAAGCAAGGCAATACAAAACCGAAAGAACTAGAATTTACAATTTTGATCAAGTAAATGTGATTCTCGTTCGCAAACAAAACTGAAAGAACTAGAATTAATAGTAAATTCTAGTCAAACAAAACCGAAAGAACCAAAATTAATAGTAAATCCTGTTTTTTTCAGTTTTGTTTGCGAACGAAAACCACATTTATTTGATCAAGATAAAAAACAAAAAAGTCCGCGAACAACTAAGAAATCCTCTCACATGAAACTCACCTGTGAAATTTGAAGGAGTTATAAGTTAGCCAAGCATTAAGAGGGAAAGCCATACCAGCAAAGCAGAAACTGGTCACCCCTGTTGCCGGAGCGGCCGTGCACAGAAGCCACAGAGCAAGGGAATGTCCCAACACCACTAGCTTGGTGGCTTCAGGGTGGGTTAAAGGAAGCATGTGGTAAGACCCGCGCGCGTAGTCGCCTCTTCGTCTCCACGCCAATGCGTAGAAATGTGGGAACTGCCACGCGAACAAAATGCCGGAGAGAATAAAAGCACCTGAAATACAAAGAGTTAAAGATGTGTCGCAAAACCCATCGGGCTGATGACACGTTATTAGCAGATTCGAATCCCAATTGCAATCAGGTTTTTCTAGTTACGTTTGATGAGTCTAAGATCTTGGCGGATCATAGATTTCCGTCCGATTCATTAATCGAAATTCTTTATATTAACTGCATAGCTAAACTGGATACTCTTCGGTAAAGCCTTCATGGCTTAGATGTACTGTATTTATTAGTTGCATACCTAATTACTTATCCTCCTATCACGAGAAAGCGCTAAAACGAGCTTGCTCAGGAATTATCGGCCATCTGTCTACCACTCTAAGATGGAGGAATTCCGCTAAGTGCCTTTCCCAACAAGCAAACTTGCCGGCTTGTTCTCCACACACCTTTTAATGCTGAGCGTCAAGCAGGAGAGCTGTGAATACCAATTTTACATTCGATGGTTTGATCTGACTCGAAATTAAACCAGAGTCTACAGCTCCAGAGGCGGACGCTCTAAACACTCGGCCATCTAAGCTTTTTTTTAAGTCTGTTACAGAACGAGAATCTAGGAAGTTGCTCGGCGTCAAATTACCTGCGTCAAGTTGTCCTGTGGCAGCTGTCCAGCCCATGAGAGGGGGGATCGCACCCACAAGCGATCCGACCCATGTATTGGACCAATGTTTTCTTTTTAATGGAGTGTAGACACCAGCATAAAGAAAGATGGTGGATAGACCCAACCAGGCAGTCAGTGGATTGCCACCTGCAAAAATATATTCATTTCACTGTAACTGCGCCTGTGTAGAAGAAATGATGATCGAATAAGGGAAATTTGATGACGTCACAACTAGAAAGGCATTGCTTCCTTAACATTCATACATGACGTCACTCGATGTGTTCTTTATTCAGCTCTACAACTAAAAAGCAATGTCCTTCCTAGCCTAGCGCATTATTCTGCTCTACCAAACTAGCTATTCAGCTCTACCAAACTATGATTATTCAGCTCTACCAAACTAGCAACGTTTTGAATTTACGCAATAAAGCAGATCGGTAGCGTGGCGAGGTAGTTCAATGGTTAATGGTTCAACTCCAACCCTAGTCGCATCCTTGGATTAGATGCTTCACGATAATTATCTCTGCTTGGTGGAATCTAACAAGCAGCAAGTTATTGGAGTGAGGTGCCAGACCGCGACGACTAACACGGGAATCGCAACGAAAAACCTGCAACCACTAGACCACGTGGTTGACAAAATATACACAGCCCAAAAAATTTGCAACACAGAGAAAATACTTCACAGCTTTCTATCTCGTCCTCTCCTCTCACTTACAAAGCGCTATCTTGCCTCTATAGACGTCTATTTTTTTCTTGAAAAAGGCAAATAGCAGGGGACGAGAATTTTTTTAAGAACTTCGTTTTCTACGTTAGAGAAAACGATTCTTCGAGGTACCAGTAGCATCGTCGCTGACCACACGCGGATAAAAGTTTTCTTTTCACTTTAAATGTAGCGTGAGCGTAAAATTGCGACAAACCAACGTTACGATTTTGCGCTGTTAAATTTTGGAAGTATTTTTTAGCTACTACGCATGCATCTACTGTAACTTCTAATATAGTTATCACAACACCACGAGGGCCAGACATATGTCGCCCCTTTTGGTGTTAGATCCGAGGGGGCGCCGGCACCTGCCCTCGCCCATGCACGCCGCTAAATGCAAGCAATGAGCACCGGTCGATGTCGACGATAACACAATATTACGGAGCTGCAAACTCGCAACCATTTTTAATAGAGTTCAAGATCACTAATTTTTACCGAGTTACACTGAGTTCACGCAAAAAACTTCGCATCGCATGATCAGGTGCAAGAAATACAAAATTACGCGGCAAAGAAAGCAACGAACTAGAGAAGCAGTCCTCCACCGGGGGCTTGCACATTAACCAAGAGGGCTCAAGCGCAAGATTTACCGCCAGCGGCATGGCCCAGCAGCACCGCGCGCAGATGACAGATCCTACGTGACGGGTTCGATTCGCGGCTGGAGCCGATCGCATTTGACATTAATAGCGGGTGGCTGCTGACCCGAAGAGCGCAAGCTCGCTTCGCAGTCTCCTTCAATTACTGTTCAATTTTGTGTTTAATATAATTCGAAAATAACATATTTTGTCAATGGTATTTAACCACCTAAGGCCAGCAGACGTCTGTAGCCACCACAAACGAAATAACAACAAAAAATTCTATTGCTGAGCAGGGGCAGAACGCGACCATTCGACGTGAGACGACTTCACGTTGGAACCTTAACCCTAATATCACCATAACCCCAACCTTAATCATGTCACGTCGAATCGGCCACGCTGAATAGTCCTGCTCCGGAGTAGGGGGCCATTGGTGAGTCTCTAAAATCGGGCCACACACCATAAAACATAGCGAACCACTGAACTACCAGAGCATTATCTCGCTCAAGGATTCAAACAAGAATTCTGTGAACATCAAAATGGTGCTAATAACAAATGTGCCACAGAAAAATTTGCGTCAGCTAAGCCAGGGACACGAACTCGCAGCATTTTTACTCGAGTTCAGTACAAACATGCAAGCCAAGTTCAAGTTAAAGTTCTTGATTTTAATTTTGCCAGGTTAACTTCAGAATATTTTCCTTGTTTATGCTAAATTCAAGTAGTTTTGATCGGGTTTAGGCTAAGTTCAAGCAATTTTTGTCAAATTTAAGATAAGTTCAAAACTCAAGATTGACTTTTTTCGAGTTCAAGTTCGAGTTTGCAGCCCTGAGCCAAACAGGAGAATTTCTACGGGACCTGGATCTCAAAATTAAAAAAATTTGCTTGAAATTTTACGAAGCGTAGAACTCACCGTAATAAAGCAAGAAAAAGCCCGCTGCTCCTGAAAAACTTGCGAAGCAGATTGCGTGAAGGGGGGTCACTAGGTGGCGGACTAGAGGACGATTCATTGTGCGATCCATCTGTGCATCATAAGGAACTTCCGCAATCTACATAATTTCAACAATTACGTCATAATCGCTACGCGGAAAGAAGTCACTGTCTCACTTGATTGAGAGTGTTAGCAGATGCTGAGCAAAGGATCGTTCCCGCTGTGGTGAGGAAAAAAGTAAGCTGCTCAAACTGGAGCGGTGCCAGACAGAAGCCGGCATCCATTGTCATCGCGACAAACACTAAGAACAAAAATATCAAAATTTCATTATACTCGCGGTATTACGCCGAAGGTTGTAACGAGTGGTGGGGCTTATCTCTGCGGCTTACACCTGGACAACTCAGCTAAGAAGAAACATCGCAGCGGTGCGAGCTGTTGGCAACACTGCGTCTGACTTGACCGACTGGGAATCGAACCCTAAACCTCCCAGACCGATAGCGGTGTCTATAACCACTACGCCGGTGCCGAAAGCAGGAGAAAACATATGAATCAGAAGACTAGTGGTGTTGCAAAAAATGCTACGTAATCATTAACGAAGGAGCTACTTACATGTAAGATACCACTTCGATAGTGAAGCATACACTTTGGGAAGTTTCGATACACTGGTCGACGGAGATTGCCATTCTTGTAAATCGAATTTGTGTTGAATTGGAGCCCGCAACCTTCTGCTATCGAACGTAAATTTACATTTGATATCTTTGAAATAATCACAAGAGTTCCTCGGGAGATCACGAGACTTGTTAGAGGGAAATGTTCTTTTTAAATCTTGTGATGATTGAAATGTAAAATTTGAAACAAAGGAGATACAACTCAGCGAATTACGAAAGTTCAATAATTGTCCATGATGCAGAACTCGAAGCATTATTACACAACAAACACACTACATGTCAATTCACTCTACAAAACCTAATAAAAAAACTTCATGTAATAGAATGTAGACCAGTGGTTCTCAAACTGGGGACCTAAATGAGGCTGTGGAATTCTGATTTGATATTGATATAGCTTATATCACATGATGAAAACCTAGCAAATGCACCATCGCATTGAACTGTCCATGCAAATTTGATAATTCTTTTTTCAACATGCAGCACAGCAAGTCTAATACACAACATTTTACGTTGAACATCGTCATAGCTTAACTTTTTACTGCTGCTGCACCAGAATCAATGTTGAAATTTGCAGGGGACTGTAAGTGATATCGAAAAATTGTAGAGGGACCGAAAAGAATTTTTTTTAAAATTTGAGAAACAAATAGATAAGTATCTAATCTTACGTTAATTCAAAATTAAAACCTGAAGAATTAGATTGCTCTATAATTAATACAAAGGCTGTATCTAGAGCAACGGTTCTTAACCTTTTTTGGTCTGTTTCCCATCATAGACTTTTATTATGATCGAATTTCCCACCCAACCATTTTAGCCAACGTTTACATGAGACATTTTGTAGATAGCCGATAGGCTTTGAAAGATTAACAGCACACCAAAACAAACTGCAATTACTATATTACATTGAAATACATTTTTTTTAGTTGGATATTTATCCTCCTATCACGAGAAAGCGATCAATGCGCTATACGAGCTCGCTTAGGAGTTGCCAGCCATCTGTCTACCACACCAAAATGGGGCAATCCCGCTAAGTGACTTTCCCAACGGCACAACAAGTAAACTTGCCGGCTTGTTCTTCACCCTGTCCCTTTAGTGCTGAGCGTCAAGCAGGAAAACTGTGAATACCAATTTTAAAGTCAATGGTTTGACCGGACTTGGAATCAAACCCGAGTCTACAGCTCCCGAGGGGACACTCTTACTAGTCGGCCATCTGAGTTGTTGAGCAAAAGTAGTGTGAATGTTGTCGACTTTACTAGAATTTTAGAGAAAACAAGCTGTTGACGTTTTTCAAAAATTTTTAATACTGATGTTGATCTGGTGTAATATAACAAACAATACAAGGCAATAAGAGCTGTTACTACCTGAAAGTTCAAAAATTCGCAACAAACCGGAGAATAACAAGCCTTTGCATGTCAGGAAAACAAAAAATCGCAGCTAAATAAACAAAGTTATGATAATACGAAAAATAATTGCAACAACATAAAACAACAAAATACAGCAATAAAAAATAAAATTTAAAGCAAATTATCAAGTGGATTGAGTAAATGTAAAATAATGACTAAGTAATTCTTCACCAACATAAATGTCTCGCAAAGCTACTAGCACAACAGTTCGCACAAATTCAGTTGAATGTAGACCACCGACATTAACATTTGGGATGAATTTGCGTAATTCTAAGGGAAAGCCGTGAGTGAAGTTAAATTCTTGATACTGAACATTTGCATCCAAAAGTTGCGTCTTATTATTTACAAACTGACCAACATTAAGGGGGCATTGCAAGTCACTAGGGTCAAGCCAATTAACATCACAAACGTCATAGAAGCCAACCTTATCTCGATGAAAACATGATTTATAAACCATCTTCGAGATACCTCTGTTCTTTCCATCGATATGTATATTGTCAATACATCGAAATATAAATTGATTTGCTATCGACTGAAAAAATATAAAGTCAGACGGAAGATAAACAGTTCCAGGGTAAATCGCAACAACTTGCCCTTTCTTTGCTTTTCCTTTGGAAATGAACACGCCAGTGCCTCCGTCAACGATGCTACTAGTTTGACAAATTACTTGAAATCCAGCGACTTTTTCTAAAATTAGATTTGCATCAGAATGACGAAAGTTGTTCAAGTTTGTGAATATTCCAGTCAATTGTCTAAGCACTTCATCATCTGTGATAACTTTATTTTCCACACAGGACAGAAGTTTTGTTGGTGTTATCTTTAACCAAGGTACAAAACGATATCGGTATCTCTTCCACGACCTACAAATTTTCTCAACCATTCCCATGATCGTTTGTTAAACATTTATTTCCAAATCATTGACTATAGTTCGACTCTACAGTATTGTGCCAATAAGCCTGCAGAGTTTGAATTTGCAATACCTTATGCTACAAAATTTTCGATACAATAGTCAATTAGGAATGCACCAAAGACTTCTCGTATATACGACACCCTCCTGCCACAACTATGGCACTAGTACTATCTTTCCTTTAACAAGACAACTGTTCACTGTTACCTTTAAGTTTTTAGCAAGTGTGAATTTGCCGAAATAAAAATTTTATTAAAAGATTTACTGAGTTTAAAAAAGTTAGCTTCAATGTTTGCCTCAAAATTGAGTTTCCAGAGTATCCGCTATGATGAAACTTTTACTTTGCACGAAAATATTGAAGACTTTGATTGAAAATTCAGCCAAAAATCACCACTTCAGTCAGCAAGCTAAAGCAAAATTGGATTTTTTTCATTTTTCCGAAATTTTGCAGCTTAGAGAGAAAAACGATCACCAGTATATACAGTGCCTTGCTGCTACAACTACTGTCTTTCCTTCAACAGCCACTGTTACCTCTAAGATTTTAGCAAGTGCAAATACACCCAATTTAAATTTTAATAATTACCAGTTTCCAGAGCACCGACAGGCTTTTTTGAATTGGCTCTTGGAGCATATACCCCTAATGTTTA
Source organism: Trididemnum miniatum (assembly GCA_964006365.1). NCBI lineage: Eukaryota > Metazoa > Chordata > Ascidiacea > Aplousobranchia > Didemnidae > Trididemnum > Trididemnum miniatum. The sequence goes on along the minus strand of OZ023238.1, from coordinate 27,535,633 downwards.
AGTATCAAGTTACTGCTGATGACGTCATACCAGCATGACATCAAAGTCACGTAAAGAAAGAAACAAGCAGTCCGGTGCAGCAACCTTTTGGTAATGGAGAGTAGTCCAGTGCTCTAGACACTACTTAATTAAAACTTGCTCAGTTTACAAGGCTTACAGAAATCTTGATCTAAGTTTTGGCCTTGAATTTGAGTTTTCAGAATACAGAGTGACACTTTCATCGAGCACTTTGTTTAAAATCTGGCAAAAATCATTTTTGCAGCGAGCAATTTGAAAAAAAAGACCCCAAATTTCTCACTTCTTTTTAACTTCAAATCATAGATAAAACAGTAAAAATAACACCCAATTTTCTTATACTACCAAAATATGGAACCAAAAAATTACTGGCAGACTAGCAACAACATTTATTGACCCCACTTATTTATGATTTCAGTTTTAACTTGAACTTTACTCTATTTTAATTTAAGCCAGAATCACTAACTCTGAATTTATCGTTTTTTTGATTTCAAACAACGATGGATGTTGCAGTTAAGCTGTTAAAGAATAAGCCACACACATAGCACAGAAGCATAACAACACATGCGTAACATTAGTGCAAAAACTGCGTAAGTCTTTTTTTGTGTTTTGAGAAAAACGCAAAAAACATGTAATTGCATGTATCTACTATTGCGTCACAAGAAAACTTACAATAGATGAAAGACTAAATGGTTTCATCGAATACAATGTGTTATTATGACTTATTGTCAATTCGATGCACTGACCTAATTGCAATTTAGAAACTAGAGCATAATTTGCGAAAACGTCGATATATTTTTCCAAAAAATGAGTCAGATGTTAGCGCTGACCAGCGTTGCACTGGTTCTTAAACTGGGTTCGACCGAACCCCAGGGGTTCAGTGAGGCTGTAGCAGGGGTTTGGCTAAGATCAGAATAAGTTTTTGCAAAAAGGCATACAGTTGTAGTAAATGACTGTCTCTGCGTGGAATGATGCATCCCCCCACCATACTCTTTCAACGCTGTTTTTGATGAATACAATTTTTCCATAATTTCAAACCTATTTGATAACAATCATCTTTACGCCTTAAGCACGCATAAATCAAAAATGTGCGAACAAAATATGGCCATTGCAGTGTCTAAATTTTTGAAAACTTTCCGGGGAAGCATACCCCCGGACCCCCTAGAGCCATATTTTTGTTCCTCAATTTGCTTCAAATTAACTTTCCGGAAAAAAAATACGCTTAAAAAATGTAAAAATTTTATGCCACCCTCCACCGCCTTAAGAATATTCTGAATACGCCCCTGACGTGAAATATTTTCAAAGAGCTTATGCCCTTTTCCGGTTTAGACGTCTAACGTCTTTGCACTCATTTAACATTCAACCTAATTCAAAACTGCATCCCCCTTCTAAAATTTTCTGGATCCGCTCCTGGTTATAATTAAGGGTTTGATGTATGCTTGCATGACACCTGTTGGGTTCAATACTTCCGACAAGTTTGAGAACCACTGCTCTAGAGTGAGAAATTTGAGAAAAATGCAAAACTTTTGGGCAAATTTTATTGACTTTGAACCAGAAATTATTATTATAAAATGCAAAACTGAAAAACTTAAACAAAAACCTTAAATATTTTAATGCAAGACTGTAGCTTGTATCTTGGAGAAGCAAATTTAATGCAAAAAATTTGTAAAAGGGGTCCTCAAAGTAGCGAAATCTTTGGGCAAAAATTTCAATGAATATATCATTTGGGCAAATTCGCACTAGTCAAAATCCCAAAGGGAACACTGGCGCTGACCCAGTGGAGGAACTTGGCGCTAAAACTCAATTTTACCAAAAAGTAACTTACGCAGTTTTTGTCCTAATGTGACAATATAAAATATGTTGTAATGCAACCGATTATACACTTCTCTATTTTTTCGAAAATGATGACATCAAACCAATATTTTTCTGTTTTAAAATTGCCATTCCTTTTTGTCTTTTTCAATAAAACACACATACGAAACTAAAAACACATGTTAGACTAGAAATAACAAATAAGGAAGTTCATCTTGGTCAGTCGATTGCTAACTACTGATTGTCTAGACCAGGGGTGTGCAACATTTTTTATCGTGGGCCATATAACTAACTAACCAACTTAGAAATACAGCTGGGCCACACCAAAAATTTAGTTTTTCCATTTACGCAAAGAATTAAAAATTTCTCACAATACTAATTGTGTAACAATTTAGCGGGACTTTTAGAATTCAATGTTTTTGCTTAGCCGAGTCTTTGACAGAGGTTGTACAGTTGTAGCAACCCGTTTTTAACTTTTTCCAACATCACAAGTAAACTTGCCAGCTTGTTCTCCACACTGTCCATTTACTGCTGAGCATCAAGCAGGGAAGCTGTAATAACCTATATTAAAGTCTCGGATTTGACTGGACTTGGAATCAAACGCAAGTCTACAGAGACACACGTTGTACTGTTGTATTGGCCATCTGAGACAAAACACAAATAACAAATGAACTGAAAAAACAATGGCGGCTAACACCACTTCCTTCCTATTGCGAGTAACACATTGTATCTAACGTACAGCGTTAATTTTCCAGACACAGCTGCTGATAAGTGAAACAATCTAATCCACAAAGCAAAAGAATGCTTAGGCCTACCGGTACTTCACGCACTATCGTACCAATGAAATCACTCTGCTTAGCTCTGTAGCTACGAGAAAAATACACAAAGTGTAAATATTGTCATTCCAATTAAGCTGTCGAATTAATGTATGATTCTATGCTTTGATGAGGAAAAATAAGAATGTTGATGAGAACCACACTAAATGTCTTGATGGGCCGGGTAGTGGCCAGTGGGTCGCCTGTTGCACAACCCTGATCTAAAACGACACTGGGTGGCTGCTTGACTCGATGACCGTAAGGTTTTTCGCACCCTCCCCATCGCCAAAATGTATCTTCATTTAGGGGGGGGGCTTAAAATTTAGTTCTAAGTGAGTCTACTTCAAAAGTATGCTACAAGCTATAACCAACACTTCTAAAACAGTCTGAAGTGCGTGCAACTTAAAAACCCTTGTTCATATTCATATTGAACTTCCTGGGTCAACTCTAAAAATGATTCATTTTTTGAATATTTGGAGGTGCGATTCAAAAATCATTTCAGCATTGTTGAAGGATTATGACGCCATATTGATGCGGTGTACAAGCTTAACAAGGCCACATAATTACAGCCTACAATGGAGTTAGTATACTACAAATGGTGTCATATTTTTATTATAAACAGGCTGTATTGAAGTGAGAACTGGTGGACCAGAGGGTTCCAGGTCAGGTTATGTTACTTGTTTGAAGACCATTAAGAGTTCTGGGAAATATACCACGAGAAGAGTACAATAAACTGCTCATGCACATTGTCGACAGCATGGCGCAGTGGTTAGGAGCGTTGTTGTTGCTACGAGTTACGACCATGATTGCAAAGTTAATGGTTAACTCCAACCCAAGTCTCATTGTTGCATCCTTGGATAAGATACTTTCTGATAATTATCTCTGCTTGGTGAAATCTAACAAGCAACAAATTAAAGAAATCAGAAGCAAAAGTCAACTAAGAAACAACGGCAACTCCTAACCAAGTCTGGATTCGTTTTACGTTTAGTGCCTCCATCGCTTTCAACCGACAGGAGGATAAGAAATCATCATAATTCATCAACATGATTTACCATCAATACACGGACTTGTGTAGTAAAATATTTTGCTAGATTGGGGTTTCTTTGCATTTTTTGTGGTGTTGGTGCCGCCCATCTCAACTTTTTCTAAACATTTCTGACTTTGACCCAATGGGATAGTGGGAGTTGATTCCTACTATACTTGCGCTTTATGACAATTTACTCCACTGCAACCCAATAAATTTGCTAGATTTTACTCAACCTGCTTTCAGCTACCGGTACCGGTACATCAGAAATGATAGGATTGGTTAATGCAAGTCTTTGCCTAAGGAAGTTCTCATGGAAGTTCAGGCATTCATTCAGCTGCACCACCAATCTTGCAAGCAACTCTTTTCCGAGAGGTAGATGGCTTTGTTAAACAAAGAGGGAATTATCATGATCATCCAGTTTTAATCCGGTGGGTTTTGGTCTTGGGTGGACGGATGCATCTCATTCCCTCAGCAATCGCTCTCACTACCCTTTTACATCTTGTGCGATTTGCAGCGTCGTCCTCCTCCGACCCAATTTTATTTAAATTCTCTTCAAATTGTTCCTCCATATCTGCTATGGCCTTCCTTGATTTCACTGCCCATTTACTTCAAGCATCAATGCCTTCTTTAGAACGTTATCATCACCTCTCCTAACCACTTGTCCATACCACAATATAATACTCCATTTATCTTTGCCATTTTATCTAATATTTCCTCCAAACCCAGCATCTTCATCAAGTCCTCATTATTCTTTTTATCCACTAATTTCACTGCACACATTGATCTCAGCATGGCACTTTTCGTTCTTTCTGAGATTGCCATCTCGATTTCCCTCAAACATCATCTGCATATTATTTGGAAATGATGAAGGCATTCATCAGCTAGGTAGACTCTTCGTATCCTATTATGAATTTGGCACCAATACGCAACTTGGATAGTGAAGAGGTGAAAGAGATGTTTGCATAATCAAGTACTAGTTAAGATCTATCTGTCTATGGAGCAAAGCAGTTGGCCATGCAGCAGCAAGTCTATATGTGAAAGCTAAACTAGTTGATTTGGTAGAACTTCAATCAAAAGGATGATTTAGAAAACATTTCAAAATTCTGAAGCCATTTCGAAAATTGTTAAAGAATGGAATGAAATGCAGATCTCTTGAAACAACGACTTTTGTCCAAAGAAACTCAGTTATTAATCGATGATCAACAATCTTACAGTTTCATTAAAACTTCAGATAATCATTTTCCGAGCAGAAGATGCAACTTACATCGTTTTATTTCTTAACAATGATGTGACAGCTTACATCAAAGGAAAAGTCATGTACCAACAAGTTTGCTTTGCTCAAGGCACTTGTTCATCTCTTCCAAAATCTAGTGAAGTTTTTCGTTTGATGTAAAAGCATCATCACTTAGAAACAGCTGTGTATGCCAAGAACTTGAAAACGTACTGAACTGCTGAAGCAAAGTACAAAGAAATCCACTGCAACATGGAAGACTTTGATAAAGCTACATGTTGATGAATTAGCATAGTAATGATGCTGGTTGGTTCTGCACTGCCATTACCTTATATGTGCAAAATCAGTAGAAAGCAACAAACTATTAAAGCAATTCAACAGATTCAAAGAAGAAAAAAAAAAAAAAAAAGAAATACGGCACTGACGTACTTAGAATTAAAGTGAACAGTAACTGACCAGTGTATTAATTGCTATTACTTACCGTATACCACCATGCTTACGAAGTTATTAAGCTACATTTAATGAGATAAGTTTGTTCAATACCAAGTTATCTTCATGTTTTATTTGAACAAGGGTTTTTAAGGTAGAGGCTACAGCAAAATTTTTTGTATTTTTGGGATGGTACAGACTCATAGCATAACTTAAATAGGGACTCAGTGGCGTCTGAAAAAAACGTGGCAATCAAGCCCCCCCCCCTACTTTATTATCTTGTGTCCATTTCCTTATTAAATTTTTTGTTCTTTCTTCGCGACGAAAATAAATGTACCGGTACTGTCTGTCGGTCTCTCATTTACCAGCATTTCTTCCACATTGCAATACAACAAAATCCGTATAACTACGAAGTTACACGGACTTCGCAATGGTTTGCGGACAATTGGGTCCCGGACAGAAAAAATGGGCACCAGGGCAAGTGAGTCCCGGATAAATAGGCACCAGGACAGATGGGTCCCTGACAAATGGGTCAGGGTTAGATCGGGGAAATAATTGTTTGGGACCCATTTGTCCTAGAATCCTTCGCAATACAGTACTACACTTTTTCAAACTTGTTTATAAATTTCTGGAGCTAATAATAATGTGTGTAAAATAGACCAGTAGAGGCATGAAACGATCTAAACGTTATTTCAGATAGTCAAGCAGTGAATGGGATCTTTTGTAGAAAGCCCCCGCCAGTAATGCAAAAATGTGTAAGAAAAACAACCCCGTTACGCTTGAAGTACTGGTACTGCAGAGAGGCTGGGATGCATTTTTTGACAAGGGCTTTCTGCAAAACACTCAACTAGCGCGTGCGCCTTCTCTGTCTCCATGCGCAGTTATGTGGGTACCAAACTCGCGTCAGACCTTCACATCAAACAGATTATAGTCTACGCGCATCTATAGTACAGCGTCTCAGCAGAGTTTTCTGTATCAAAGAGTTGTCCGACTCTTTCTCATATTTGTTTCTTTATTATAATGGTTACGCTTCGATACTAATAGATCAATTGTCTCAAAGAAACGTCGCAGTGCACAAGATACAGTCGCAGCAGCAGCATACGAATGGCGCAATCCAGCAACTCTGAAAGTCTGAATCCAGTCTTGTAGCTTGCAGCAGCATTATTTTTTTTTATTTGCTTTGAAATCAGAATATGAAATGCACGAATTCGTTTTTAAAAACTTAGTGCCAACCAACTAGCAATACTCTGCTACTGCGCCATAGAAAAGTAAACTTATAACCTACCCTGATATTTCGCCACTTCTTTTCTTAGCATATTTAGCAAGGAATGCTTAACGCAGGTAGGCTAATAGACAACAAAGTCCGTATAACTACGAAGTTATACGGACTTTGATAGACAATGGTGTAAAAGAAAGTAACGGTAGACTTTTACACGAGTAACTTTTTCGATAACGAATAGGCCTAGCATTTTCGATAATGAGTATTTTCAGCATAAAGTAACGCTACCCGAGCAGTTTTTTCTGCACAGAGTAGGTTAGTTTCAAATTTTGAGCCTTAATGTCGATTTTCTTAGTTAAAAGAAAAAAATAATTGCGCTGGATAATTTGAGATCTTTGGAAGCTTGCACAGCACACATTATTAATATTTGACGAGCGCGTCACGAAAAACTTCTGGCATGCAACAGCTTTTTTCAAAGCTATCGAGAGTATTTATGATAGAGGTTTTTCCAAATGCGAAAACCAGGGAGTCGAACCGAAGTTTTATAAACCGGTTTTACGCTAATTTTGTGGAACCTGAACCGTATTTTTCAAAATCGCAAAGAGCGAACCGGAACTGAACCGAATAATTTGAGTACTTACGAACCTTAACCGAATCGATTAAAAAGCGGTTCGCTCTGTGAGGTCACACGCGTCACTTTGATCGGCGTAACCGACTGACACTTTGAAGGTGGCTTATATTTAAAGAAATGCAGTACTTGCACAGCACTACAAGCTGTACATTGGCCCGTCAATGTGAAGATATGTTTCTTTATCAAAGATTAGGCCGCCAGCGTCGGAGCGTAGTAGCAATTTAATTATCTCGCATCTGGTTTTACTACTAGTATTTTATGCATTATAGTGGCCTGTCAATGCGAAGAAAAATTGCTTTGTACGTCCTATTTTTCAATTATGTTACTAGAAATTTACCATTTTTAACTGCGAACTTGAACCGGAATTTTGTAAACCGGTTTGAAATATTTTTTACTGGAGCGAACCCAAACCAGAGCGTTTCAATTTATATGAACCTTAACCAAAACTGAACCGAAATTTGAAACCGCTGTTGAACCCAAACCGAACCTAGACCGTAAAAATTAAACGGTTCGACTCCCTGGCGAAAACAACTTTTTCAAAGCTATTCTGATGTTCCGTACTGATAATCCATTGTTCAAAATATCAGGCTAATTTTTCATTTGCACTGGCAGTGATGGGCACGATAGGCTAAAATTTTCTGTACTTAAGCAATAATGATAACCGATAATTTCAAAAAATTCCTGGGCGATACCGATTATAATCGGTAAATTTCAATTTCAGGAAGTGATATCGGTAATCGATAAATTCTTCCGATATATGTTGCATTAAATTTTCGAAGTGTTTGACGAAGCTTTTTTGGAAGTCAAATTGCAAAAACATTTTTCTAGATTTTTAAGAAAAGAAAGCAGTTCACGAACTCTGCCGTGGCAACAAAACAAAGAGACATTTTTTTAAATTGTAACAAGACTTTATGGACACTGCGTATTTTTCCACAGCATTACCTCACTAATTTTGAACACAGCAGTGTGCATGAAGAATCGTTTATCTCGATAATTTATCGGCGAAAACAAAATGTACTACAAAAGCGATATCGGTAATCAACAAATCAAAACTGTATCACCGATAAATGCCCATCTCTGTGCACTGGAGGTAAAGCGAGTCTACTATTAAGATTTTAACATTCGTTTCATATGAATAAACATTCGTTCGTTTTCCGATTACCGCAACAATTTTTAAGAGACATTTGCAATTACTTTAAACCGCTTTAATTATGTAGCGGTCGGAAGGTCACGACTTTATTGACAAAAAGTCCCCGTGGGGACGTTTGAGTGACATTTTTCTACTGCAAATAAATATACCGTGAGCATTTCCAGTTTTTTCGTTTTGGTGCAGAAGAGTTTCATCACAAAATAAAGTCCAAAAAAATCAAGCCTTCATTATACTCGCGGTATTCTGCCAAAGAGTGTAACAAGTAGCGGGGCCTATTTACGCCGCTGAACGCCCAGGCAACTCAGCTTCAAAATTCGAAGAAAACAGCGCGGTGACGAGTCCCTGGCGATACTGTGTCCGATCTGACCGGCCCAGGGCGCGAACCCCAGACCTCCCGCATCGATAGCGATGTCGTTACAACTACAGTAAATCCAACGAACTAAAAAGCATTTGGCCTAATATATTGCCCAACCAGTTGGACAAAAAATTGAAATTAGTAAAACTTGTGCGATAGGTCCCCTACTTTCCCTGCTTTTAATGAGATCCATAAGATTTAATGACCATTTTGACAGCTAAGGTCTAATAAAAAATCAAAAAATAATTAATGTAAAATATTTTGCATTCAGAAAAATGTCGAATTTAATTTGGATCAAATTCCTGAAAATATTACTCCAAAAGTTTTGATGATAGAAATCAATTTCGATTTGGAACGACATTTAGACTGGAACTCTAGTCTATCACTAAATGCAGTTTGTGTCCAACAAAGGGTGTCTTAGTAACCCATGCTAATGTACAGCTATATTGACTACCTAATCACTGAAACTATCCTTCCCGTTATGTAAATTAGTTTTTGCTAACTAGGCAACATAATCACTGAAAATTCTCTTGCAAATGTCTGTAAAACTATCCTTCGCTTAATTGAAATCAGTTTTAGCTAATTCGTTAGCTTAACTCCGGCGTTTGAATAGTCACTTTTCACAATGCGATCTGATTGTAGTCTGCTGAAATCGATCTATAAGTACTCATGCGTAAAAACGAAATCACGTGATAGAGTCGGACAACTGTAATAAAGAAAACTCTGGTCTCAGCATTTAACAGCTCAAATGTCCGAGTGGTAAGAGCGACCGCCTCGAGAGCTGTGTACTGGGTTTGATTCCGAGTCGGGTCAAACCAATGACTTTAAAATTGGTATTGATTTTGACTTTAAAATTGGTATTGACAGCTTCCCTGCTTGACGCTCAGCATTAAAGGGACAGTGCGAAGAACAAGCCGGCAAGTTTACTTGTTGTGCCGTTGGGAAGGCACTTGGCGGGAATACCCCATCACGGTGTGATAGACAGGTGGCCCGCAACTCCTAACTTCCTAAGCGAGCTCGCATAGCGCTATGATCGCTTTCTCGTGATAGGAGAATAAATATGCAACTAACTTAAATACAAATTCTAGAATAGCTAGACACCAACAGTCTGCCAATCAAGAAGCTCAGTGACGCAACTATTTGCAGGCTGTCAAAGTTAATGGAGTTTCCGAGATAATTTATGATTGTGAGTAAATAAACAATTTGGTAAAAGAAAGAGAGGAAGGCCAAAGAAAAGATGGGTGGATTTGGTGAGAGAAGACATGGAGATGGTTGGAGCAAGGGAGAGAGACGAAGTTGACCGAGTCTTATGGAGAAGACTTTCGCGCTGTGGCGACTCCGAATAGGGAAAAACCGAAAGAAGAAGAATGAGTAAATAAACAATATTGGTCCTTTCTCAAAATACAAGTTGTTATCAAAGCCAATGCCAAAAACTGAGCTGTTTTTGCGTAAGCAGCGAGTCGTGTTTTGTGCAATTAGGGGTTTTTAGTTGAAAAAACAAGTGCGGCGCATCACATTCTCAAATGGATATCTTTTGGCAAGCGATAACAAAAAAGCATCCCTAATGAAGAAAGCCTTTGATTTTCACTCAAATTACGTTCCATAATAATTCTAAAATCTTGTCTATTTGTGTCAATTTGTGTGGGGTCCGCAACAACAAAATGCTTAACTTAGGGGTCCGCGACTTGAAAAAGGTTAAAAACCACTGCTTTAAAGTGTCAAAAGTTACTACCGCAGGTTAGAGAAATTGTAATAGGGTCCTTCCTGTAATAGAACGCTATGCGTTTGGTGCTCATCATGAATCAGTACTGGCAGCAATGGCTTCAAGCACCAATCTGAAACACAATGAGCTTGTTTAGAGAAGACTACTTCGCAGCAGAAAGTAAAACGTTTCTGATGGGCGAATCAGACAACTACGAGTCCCTCAGCTTAATAGCCTATCGATGCAAGCAGTTGCATTGATTTCATTGAAAGGACTGATACAATTGTTTCAGAACCATCTTTTACTGCTTTTGTGACGAGCAGCGATATAAGGAAAATGATTAAATCAGACACATTTTCCGGAATCAAAATTCCTGATTTGCCTTGTCACACTCAAAGCGTTGAACACCACATCAAGTTGGTGTCAGAAGCTTCATCTTTAGTTTGCGATCCCATGCCAGTAGGGAAGGATTGATCCGAAATAAACTCGCATCAAGAGCGACGATACCATGCTTTGGCACTAGGTCTCAGTACAAACTTCGCAATAATATAAAGTTTGGCGTAAAATGGGACGCGATACCGGTCACCTCCTGTGGTGAGTCCTGGAACATTTTATGAGCAATTGTTTATGGAAAACTTGTTTATGAAAACTACGCAGAGAAACGAATATTTTTTTTGCGAGCAAAATTTAGGTTATTGTATTGTTGTAAAACATGGTGCTATTGCTACTTATGATATTCATTTAGTTTTATTTTTAATTGATTTCTTTTCTTAAGTTATCAAATTCTATTTCTTTGATTGTACTGAAGATCAAACAAAATTGTAGACTTGCGAAAATACGCATAATAAAATTATGTTTCCGATTCATTTTCGCATTAAAAATAGGCTTACACTGCGGAAAATAATAAAGCAGAACAAAGACACGTAAACAAGCATTAATTAGGCTCGATTGGCACTCAAAATTCCTATAAAGCTCAGACGTATTGCGCAAAGTATGATCGTTTTCGTAACACAATAAAAGTTTAAATGTAATATTTGGAGGTTATAAACTGCAGATTATATGGGGCTGCACATATCATATTACGCTAATTCACTTCGAAATTTAATTATGAAAATATGCGCATATTTGCGCCAAATTTCCAACTTTGGGTACAATGCGCGCAGTGTTCCCGTCATCCTATGGAGCACTCAGATTTTTACCCGAGTGTTTTTACACCAATTCACATACTTTTCGAGGTGTTCCAAAAATTTTTGAGAAAAAAACGTTTTTTCGTTACACCCTAGCTCTGCCTTGACATTACATAAAGCAAAAAGAGATTTTGAAATTGTAACAAGACTTTGTGGACACTGGACACCATATATTGTTTCGTTGCGTCAACTCACTAACTTTGAACACTGTGTGCATAAAAAATTGTTTATCGCAATAATTTATCGGCGATAACAAAAATATATTGCAAAAACGATATCGGTAAATCAAAACTATTTTGAGCGATAACGATAGTAGCAGCAGTAGCGTAGCGAGAAATTTCAAAAAAAGGGGGGGGGGAAAGGGGCATAATTTCTAAATTTTTTTCAAGCGTAATTTGTTTCGGCAGAGCTAATTTGAAGCTGATGGAACAGCATAAAAAGCTCTGGGGGGGTCCCGGGGCATGCTCCCCCGGAAAATTTTCAATGATGGAGTCGAGTACTCAACTTCCGAGTACGAGTACCGCAAAAAACTTTGAGTACGAGTACAAGTACTGGTATAGAAAAATGTACTCGAGTACGAGTACCGTAAAAAAGTTCGAGTTCGAGTACTTTTACAAATTTAGCAAAAGAACAATTTTTAAGTTGTAACAGCTCAAAGTTTGTGGCAAAAACATAAAGGAATACGTTTTTTCAGTGTTTGGGATGTTGAGAAGGCGCACCAATTTATTTACGAGTTTTATTGGCAGTAGTTTGCTATCGAAAGTTCATCTTGTTTGTTAGTTTGTTACTTCTAGCAAAAGCCAAATGTACTCGTGTACTCAGCGCTTTTTTTGACCGAGTACAAATGCATTGACCTTCGAGTACGAGTACTAACCGAGTACCAGGGGTTGCGAGTACGAGTACCCCAAAAGTGGTACTCGAGTAGTACTCGAGTACGAGCACAGTACTCAAGTACTCCATCACTGAAAATTTTTGAAAATTGACATGCCGTTATGGTTATTTTAGTGTTTTTTGAATGATTTTTAGGCAAATTTTGCTTACATTTTTTGACCCTAATTTTGAGTGCTTCGCCAAATATGATGCATTTTGTTCGCACATTTTCGATTACGCGTGCTCAAGACTTATTGCTATCGAAGAGGTACGAAATTATGGAAAAATTGTATAAGTTACATCAAAAACATTTTTGAAATTGGCACGTGGGAGGATGCACATCCCTCATCTTACCGTCCCTGGCCATAAGCAACAGAAACCGTCAAGAGAGGCTGCCATATTTTAGTTGCTTATTGGCACCATTAATTTTGTTCTCTTTTATTAAAAGGCAGAGTCAAAAGGGGTGGGGGGGCAAATACGCTTCTGAGCAGCAGTGTCTTTTATTACCGCACCGTCAACACATGATAAAAGAATACGACAAGATGAAGGAAATATAACGCGATGCAAGAAAAGGGAAGAGGCAACAAAACGATTAACGTTATGGCATGCAGGTACGAGAAGAGGAGTTAGCAGAATACAAGAGTGGGCACGGTTGCAACACCCAGAAAATTTTATCGAGATCGGTAACATATCATCGTCGCTAAATTATCTTGATAAATGCCCATCTCTGAGCACGGCCCAAGCAATCACTTGAGGGCCATTAGAACGATAAACCGGAAATTTGGCAGAGTGAGGTCAGCTGGGCCGTGCATGGAGGAGCACGGCCCAAGTGATCAGCTTAAGGCCATCGAAAGAACAACGAAATGGTTATTTGACAGAGTGAAGTAAGCTGTGCCTTGTTTGGGGAAGCACGGCTCAAGCAATTAGTAGAGGCAGGGCCGGCGCCAAGGAGGGGCCTGGCCCCACGATCAGCAAGCTTAGGTTTTTGTGCTTAATTTCAAATTTTGCCCCCCCTAATAAACGCTTGGCCCCCCTAAGTCGACTGCTCTGCCGCCAGCTCTGGGTTGAGGGCTATGGAAAGAACAATGAAATGGTTATTTGACATTAAGAAGTCATGCGACCAAAGCGATTTATTCAGAGTTTTTAAGTGGTTTTTAATAAAAGAAGGTCAGCTGCTTGATATCTTTTTGAAGATGTTTTTGTTTTCTTTTGGTTTTTGCTGAATTTAGTATTTGTTTTTAGTCAATAAATTTGCTTTGCTTCAACATTTTGTGGTTGCTGTTTTTAGGTCAACCGGCCGTTAGCTCAGTTGCTTAGCGCACGCTCTCGGTGCGGGAGGTCAGGGCTTCGATTCCCGGACCGGTCAAATCGGCACAGTGTCGCCAACGACTCGCCACCGTTGCGACGTTTCTTCGGAGCTGTGTAGCCCAGGCGCCAAGCCGCGGAGATGGGCCCCACAACTCGTTACACGCTTCGGCGTAATACGGCGAGTATTAGGAAGATTTGATTTGATTTTGTTGTTAGGTCAAAGCGGTTTGCATTCCGTTTGAATGGATAAGTGCATTTTTTTAATTGATTGTTGAAAACAAATAGGCTACTTTGAGAAACTTTTTCACTTTCTTAGCCATCCACGGCGTCTACGTCGGTTTCTTGACGTGAAAAATAGCCAGGCTAAAATGTCATTATTCAGCTTTGTTTTCCCTTGTATAGGCTCTCAAAAAATAACAGACCTATTAAACGGATCCTTGTACCGGCGCATCTCGTTTAGCTCCTCACATTGCCAATATCTCTCACCTCGTTGTAATGAGCCCTGCAATATTTATTCCTAATTGATCAAAGCCAAGACCTTTCGCGCAGATAGCGATGTCGTTTACCACTATACCAGTGGCGTACGCACGGGGGGAGGAGGGGGTTTCGGGGGTCAAAAAACTTCCCACTGAAAATTTTAAAAGAAATGAAAACCTCTCTCTTTGGAACGAGCCGCTTTATTTCAAACAGAAATTGCCGAAATTACTCTAATGTTTTTGTGTGCTATCCAACTTGCTTATAAAATTTTGAAAAACTTTTATTGTGATGCAATAATAGGCCTAGCGGTAGTCAAACTTTTCTGGTGCGCTGCGCTTGACGTTGACGATTGCAGAAAAAGTGAGACGTTTCTTTTCTGAAACGGACCGCCTTTTCTTGGTGCGTAGCTTGCCGAAACTGCTGTCATGTTTTTCCGTTCGGTTCAACTTTTTAATTTAATTTCGAGATACAGAAACTTATTACCATGCGATGCAACAATACCGGTATTCCAACTTTTCTGATGTGTTTTGCTGGAACTGCATTTTTGACATTGATGCTACTGTGAAGCACTCAATAAGTAGGAGTTTCCTTAAATGCGGTGTATCTGCAGTAGGCCTAACTATGGCCGCACACAAATTTTTTTTTAAAAATCAAATCTTCACCGTAGTAGGCCTAACTATGGCCGCACACAAATTTTTTTTTTTAAATCAAATCTTCACCGTAGACACAAAAAGATTTGTGTGCAGCCATAGTTAGGCCTAGTGCAGATACACTTCGCAGTAGTATCAAATATTTTTTTAAAAATCAAATCTTCACCGTAGGCCTACTCGTTTCACTCGCTGTAGTACCGAAACGTGGTAGCGAGTGGCGGGCCCGACACCGTGGCTTAGCGCCTGGGCAACACAGCTCCGAAGAATCGACGCAGCGGCGGCAAGCCGTTGGTTACACTGTGTCCGATTTGACCTACGTAGAAATTCAACCTCAGACCTTTCTTTAACACTGCGCTATAACCTCTTTAACACTGCGCTATAACCGGCCGGTTTGTTGAAAAATTATTAAAACGTAAAAACCTAAATTGACACTGCCCTGCATAAGTGCTGAAAATAAAATAAAAATACAGCCTAGGAAGACCAGACCAACGAAAGATTTAAAGAGGCCCAGAGGCGGAACAGGGGGGGGGTGAGGCAAAATCGTTTTTACGCACCGTAACTGTCTCAGGAGCTGGAGTACTCTGTTTCCCAGACAACCCTATCATGTGCTTGAAAGTATCTCATGATAACGACGCTGTGATTTTGGTGAAAAATGCCTAGATAATATCGACGCTGTTTTTGACCTTAATCACATGATTAGAGATTCCCCTCACACGTAATTTTTTTGTAATTTAAAAATGTTTCGGTAAGGAGGGCAGTTTTTTCTCATGCTTCACGGTCTTCAGTTTTCAAGACAGGGTAAACTGCACTTTTCATGATGAGTGCATATTAAATGTTTTTATAACGGTTTATATGCGTTAATTATACCAATGTTGGTTCTTGAAGATTTTTTTAGAGGGAAGCAGTTACCTGTTTTACCCCCCTGGCTACAACCTGTTTGTGACGTTGCGAAAGCTAACCTCCTTCAGTTAGTTAATAGTTAAAACAAACATCGTCCTTCCTGGCGAATACGGAGGTGTTTGGCTGATCAAGGTCAAGCATTCCAACAGATGAGTGTACCTTTACCTGAGTGCGGCTGATGAGGGCTAATAGCCCGAAACAGCGCTGTCCCGCTCCATGGTTTAGTCAGTTAACCTTCCTATGGCCCAAAAATGAGGTCAGCTAAAATTTTTTCAGTAAATTTTTAACCACAGATTGACAGCTTGGGTTATTGTGAAACCTTTTCGCTCCTAAATGAAGCGCAAAGAATCAAGCAAAAGTGTGAATGAAATATCTGGATTGTTTTCTTCGTTATGGCAGTGTAATAGCTGTGACGCCACTGAAACTTACGTCATCACAATGTGACGTCACTGAAACCCCCGTTGAAAAATTCTGCGTGCACCACTGCACTATACCAACCGGCCAGCTGGTTTAAACTTCAGCAAAAATCACCATGACGAATTCAGTTTATTCACATTCACCACCATATATGGGCTCGTCGTCTCAGTGGCAGACCTAATTTTTTCAACATTAGAAAAGCTCACTTCATGAACAATGATTTCAAGATATAAAAAAAAACTGGCAACGATTAGCGTAAAATAATGAATAGGACAATCACAACACTGATAGGTATTAGATGACAAGAAATAGCATTCGCTATTTTCAAATTATATTGAACTGATAATTGAACAGCAACAGAGGAGCTGCGAAGTGAGCTTGCGATCTTCGAGTCAGCAGCCACTGGGTCAGGGCCGGCGCCAAGCCCCCCAATTAACAAACTTACTCATTTGACGACAGCGACTTTGGCCCTCCTGATTCGACTGCTCTGCACTGGGTATATATTTATGTCAAATGCGATCTGCTCCAGCGTGAATCGAACCAGTCACGCAGAATCCGTAACCAGTGCGCAGTACGGCTAGGCGATGTCGTTGACAAATAAAAACATACAGAAGTATGGCAAATGGTACAACTGGAAATAGATCAGCAATTTTATTGCATACAATACAGCAAGAGTACCAGCCGTTAGCTCGGTTGCTAAGCGCACACGCTATCGGTGCGGGGGGTCCGGAGCTCAATTCCCAGGCTTGTCAAATCGGCACAGTGTCGCGAACAAGTCGCCACCACCGCGATGTTCTCCAGAGCTGTGTAGTCCTGGCGATAAGCTGCGGAGATGGGCCCCGCCAGTCGTTACACGCTTCGGCGTAATACTGCAGTTTGGGTAACAGCATCAGAAATCGGCCAAATCGAGCGTTCAAGTATCTTTCGCTGTTTCTTGGATGTATTGCCGCAACAAAATACAAAAGTAATTTTTCGAGTGGCTACCGCAACACCAGCCATACAGCCTATTTAGCAATGAATGTAAGACAAATGTATAAGACGAAAATAGCTTAAGGAGGAAAGACAAAACCACAGACAGTGATGGGCACGATAAACCATTCTGTACTAAAGCGATAACGATTATCGATAACTTGAAAAAAGCCCTGGGCGATACCGATAATCGATAAATCTCAATTTCTTAAAGCGATATCGATAAATTATCGCCGATAAATTTTTCCGATAAATGTTGCGGTAAATTTTCGATGTGTTTGACGAAGTTTTTTGTTTGTAAGTCGAATTGCAAAAATGTTTTTTCTAGATTTTTCAAGAAAAGAGAGCAGTTCACGGACTCTGCCGTGAAATTAAAAAAAAACAAAGAAATAATTTTTAAAAATTACAGCAAGTCTTAATGGACACCGCGTTTTTTCCATAGCGCCAACTCACTAACTTTGAAGTTTAAACACTGCGTGCATAAAAAATCGTTTATCGCGATAATTTATCGGCGATAACAAAATATATAACAAAAGCGATAACGGTAATCGATAAATCCAAACTATTTTGTGCGATAACGATAATCGATAAAAAGTTATCGCCGATAACTATCGCCGATAAATTATCGCGATAAACGCCCATCTCTGACCACAGAAGTCTTACACCAGAACGTTTCGACAACATAGATTCAGCTGTCATCATCAGCAGTGTAAGCAAGACGGTACAAAGCTGAACAGTGCTGATGATAACAGCGGAATTTATGTCGTCGAAGCGTTTAGTTTTAAGAATAACTGTTGCTTGCTTTTTTTGCCTTTGAACTATCATCAATTCAAGCATATCATAAACCGCAAAAAACATCATAAAACAACCTCGTGGAGGAGAACTTGTCCTTTTGTAGAACCACTGGCAACTTGCATATGAACAGGAGAGAAGGAAGCACATAAAACCTGGCTGAAATGTCCAAAACAAAATGTGATTGTAGCAAGTTCTTTCGGCTCTAGACACACATATTCCGGTAAAACTGTATCACCGTCCTCCCACCTGTGTTGAGCGCTAATTCGCGATGCAATATGAGTTCGATAATCGGTTAATTTGGTATCGTAAGCAAGAATTTGTACTCCATATCCCGCTGGCAAAGCAATGAGATTGCCACAAGGCGAAAATGCAATCTCTTCAATGTATTTTCCATTTGAAGCATCATCCAAGGTCAGATTATTGGTAGGTTGGCCGCGTCGCATCGGTAAATAGGAGTCGAAAGGATTCAAAGAATTGTTCTCTGTTTGTTCACTCGAACGCCATGAATTGCTGCCAAGTAAAGACCCGTCATAATAACTCCAAGTGTTGTGCACCGATACACTCTGTAACAATTTTTTAATAAATTTCAGAATACACTGTAGGGCGAAAATAGCTTAAAGGAAAATAGGACGTTTCGACATGATCCAGCTGTCATCATCAGCAGTGTCAGCAAGGCAGTACAAAACTGCTGATGATGACAGCTGAATCTATGTTGTCGAAACGTCTGGTTTTAAGAACGATTGCGGCTGTATTTTTCCCTTTTAAGTTAAACTGAATATTTTTATTTAGTTGCATAGCGATTAAAGCGCTATAACGAGTTCGCTTAGGAGTTGTCGGCCATCTGTCTACCACTCAAGATGGGGAAATTCCGCTAAGTGCCTTTCCCAACGGCACAACAAGTAAACTTGCCGGCTTGTTCTCCACACTCCTCCTTTAATGGTGAGTATAAAGCAAGGAGCCCTGTATACCAGTTATATAGTCACTGGTTTAACGCGACTTAAAATCAAACCAAAGTCTACAGCTCCAGAGAAGGACGCTTTTACCCTTCGGCCATCTGAGCTGTCAAAACAGTTGTATTTGGTTGCACTTTCCGTTCAAACAGGAAGAGTTTTTCAAATATTTCGCTTTTTCCAGATCAAGCCACAATGACTTTAATAATTGATTGACATCAACATTCCATCAATGGATGTCAATCATACACCCCGCACTGCGTTTTGACGTAAAAAGCAAAACCAAGCAGCAGCATTATCTATACTGGAAGCGTTTGATCCACTTATACTAAGGTCGCAAACTCGCAAGCATCGCAAATCGAGATAAAGCTCGAGTTAAGTAAAAATTTGCAAGTCGAATTCAGTAGATTTTCCCAAGTCTATGGTAAGTTCATGTATTTTTTGTCAAGTTTAGGATAAATTCAAATCTCAATAAACTTTTCTCGAGACTGAGTTCAAGTTCGAGTACGGCAGAAAAGAGCGAGTTCGAGGCCATGATTTCGACCGAGAATCGAACCCATCCTTGCCACAGCAAAGAGACCGCATAAACCGCTTG
Organism: Trididemnum miniatum; assembly: GCA_964006365.1. Lineage (NCBI taxonomy): Eukaryota > Metazoa > Chordata > Ascidiacea > Aplousobranchia > Didemnidae > Trididemnum > Trididemnum miniatum. The sequence continues at coordinate 27,516,129 of OZ023238.1, read as the reverse complement.
ATCGAACATTGTCTTCGAAATTCCAAGTCAACCGAGGTCAAGCCCAGCCACGATCATCGTCATCGTGTCATTTTTATTGGTGGTTCATTGACATTTTGTATCAAGACAAACCATGTAAAAACAGCGTTGAAAAAATACTGTTTTTGCATTAGGCTTCGAGAAACGCTTTGTCATTATATATATCATTACTTTAACGACAGAGCGTTTCTTGAAACCCAATGCAAAAACAACATTTTTTCACAGCTATTCTTAAGTTCTGTTCCGCCAATCAATTCTACAACCCACATAAAGCTAACGCATGTTAGCAAGCACAGTCGCACACCTTTACTTTAGAAGTGTCAGAAAACACATCGTTCCGCAACGCTATAGCCGAATTCTCGGGGTGTACATCGAGTGAAGAACACACAGCGAAAGAATCGTTGTTTTTGTGGTAATGTCCACGATATATTTCAACGTGATTTCGTCTGCAATACGATAATGCTAGTTGTAAATCTTTCACACGTATATCATTAGCTTCATAAATCTGATAGATCAAAGAGCCGAGGAATAAGAGCGTCTGCCTCTGGAGCAGTGGCGCAACCAGGTTCATTTTACAGGGGTAACAACAAGGGGGCAAGCCTTGTTCAAGGGGGGCAACAGTTTAACGACATCATAAGTAATGACGTCGTAATATAACGCGCTGGCTTGGATTACAGTCACACATACCGTTCTGACTGAATCTGCTATTGTTGTAATAATTGTAGTTGTAATGATTGTAGAATTGTATTGAAAGAAAAGTAAGGCAATTTCAGACCGACTATGACTTTTTATCAGGGCTGCGAACTCTATAGGGCTGCGAACTGGCTGCGAACTCGATCGATTTTTAACCGAGCTCGAGAGATATTTGCAAGTCCGAGTTCGAGTTCTAAGAATATTATTTTTCGAGTTCGAGTTCGGCAAAAATGACCGAGTTCGGCGAGTTCGAGTTTGCAGCCCTGGACTTTATAGGTCCACAAACGACTTTATAGGACTTTATACTACAGGACTTTATACTATATAGTTTTATACTTTATACTATATAGGACTTTATACCATGTAGGACTATAGGACTTTATAGGTAACAAACAAACGACAAGCAGCTTTTCTTTTGGTAAAATCATAACTTCAATTTACACGGATTGTGACTACTTGAACAACAAACTATATTACGTAGTAATCTTTTATTTCTTTTCAAGAATTTTAAATATCTTTCTAATGAACTCGAACAGTTTTATGCGAGTTTACTTGTGGAAAATGTGGAAACAATGTGGAAAAAAGCCGGCAAGTTTACTTGTTGTGCCGTTGGGAAAGGCACTTAGCAGGATTTCTTTATCTTGAGAGTGGCAGACAGATGGTCGGTAACTCCTAAGCGAGCTGGTTATAACGCTTTGATCGCTTTCTCGTGACAGGAGGATAAAACAGCGACTACACAAATATGGTAAATACAGTACATACTTCAATATTGGTAGAGATAAACATTCCTGAGGTAATTTTGCGCAAGAAACCACTTTGGGATGAGAGTTTGGACTCGGATCAATTTTTCCCACGTCTTCCGACAACGTGCTTACCTGAAATTTGCAAATAATTATGAGTTCGTTGACACTAAATTTAACGGAGGTTGGAGGTTGTAACTTCATACAACGGCAGTACCAGGGCTGCAATTCACTCTTTTTTGCTCAGTCTCGGAAAACTAAAATTTCTGAACTCGAAAAACGTTGTTTGAGTTTTGAACTTAAATTTCGAAACTCGGCAAAAATTACAAGAACTTGAATTCGCAAAACATAAAGAATTTTAGCAGGCATTCGACCCACGGTTCTAGTTTTTGCATCATAATCAATTTCTTGATGTCATAACTAAAAAAGCGATTATGACATCAAAAAATTGATTATGATGCAGAAGTAGAACCAATGACCGAGGGCCCGAAGCCTACTAAAATTGGACATGTGGACAGGGGAGTGAGGGGACTTATCTTCTTACTAAAGGAGAAAAAATGACTGATTTTTTTATTGTATTTTCCTGTCACGAGAGAGCTACGTAGGCACTACACATATCCAGACTCGCTCAGGAGTTGTCTTTGTTTCCAAGTGTTTTCGCTTGATCTTTGCTTCAGACTACTTTAATTTGCTGCTTGTTAGATTCCACCAAGCACAGATAGTTATCGTGAAGCATCTTATCCAAGGACACAAAAACGAGGCTTGGGCAGGAGTTGAACCATCAACCTCGCGATTATGGCCGTCGTAAAAACGAAACTCCGAATTTCTCGACCTCGCCACCGAGCACGGGCTTGATCTTCATTCAACAGAGCAAAACACTTACATTTAAATTATGAATTGCGATCGCATCGATGCCTTGGCCAGCAGTTAAATACATGCTGTGTCCGTTCGAAGCAAGTCGCATTCTCGACAAACTCTCGCATGTCAGCAATATTTTGCTTGTACATTCGCCATCATTGAAACTTCAAAAATAAACTCAGTCAATCATTTGCTTACATAAATAACAATACTGGCTGTTTGACTTAGTGGTCAAAGACGTCCCTATCGGTGCGGAAGGTCTTGGGTTCCATCCCTGGGCTGGTCAAATCAGACAGTGTCGCCAACGGCTTTCCACTGCTGCGATGTTTCTTCGGTCCTGTGCTGCCCAAGCGCTAAGCCACAGAAATGGATCCCGTCACTCGTTAAGCGCTGCGACAGAAAATTTTAATCATAACAATCCAAAGCGAGCCAAATACAATAAGCTTTCTACCACAGATGACCAAGTGTGACTAGTTGTCAAAACCTTTAAGGGACTCTTTATAGGTAATACGACAACCATATGGGTCCATTACCCTATCCCCTTGTCAAGTTTAATGAGCCAATAGCAAATACAATCAAATTTTTGACGTAATGATTGAAAATTATGATCATGACGTCGAAAACGTTAATTGTAAATGATCGACCTTGTCCAAAAAATTCAGAATTTCAGGTCCAAAGTTACATGAAATGAATCTGAATTCACATTAGCTGAATGCGCACGACAAAAATTTATTTCTCAAGTAGGTTCATAGCACTGAGCGAGAAACAATTTTAAGTGCAGACTATAGAAAGTGGAGGGTCGACCATCAGCATCGGCGGTTGCATTCACGCAGCAAAGTCGCAAGTTTTTTAATCAGGTTCACAAACGATTTGCAAGCTTAGTTCACTAATGTTCATCGAGTTCATGACACGTTCAAGCAATTTTTGACAAATTTCGAATAAGTTCAAAACTCAAGCAACTATTTTCGAGACTGAGTTCAGTGAAAAAGTTCAACGACCGATACAAAACATTACCCATGCTTACTTATTAATATTCCACGCACGAACAGAATTATCAAATCCAGAAGAAACAAGTTGTCCACTTGGTTTATGATATTCAATATTTTTAACCCAGGTAGTGTGTCCTCTCAGCAACATCACATTCTGCAATCAACATATCACTAAAATCAAATCTTTAGTGTACTTTTATTTACACCGAAGCGTGCAAGATTGGCGAGATCCATATCTGCAACTTAGCGCCTGGACAACACAGCTACGAAGAAACATTGGAAGTGGTGGCGAGCGACAGTGTCGGATTTGGCAAGCTCAGAAATCACGCTCAAGACCTGCTGCACCAACAGCGATGTTTTAACCATTAAGTCAACTGGTCGGAAAATTACATAAATTCTAATTCAGTAACAACTGTTACGTTTCTATCAAGAAGCACAAAAAAAGAATCATTTTTTTAAAGTGGTCAATTTTGGATGAACTTATCTAATTCAACTGCCACGTTATATGCCAAGCAAAAATATATGCGGCGCTTAATTATAAAACGTTTATGATATTGCAGCTAAAAAGCAAGAGATTCTTTAACTCATTTATTTATTAGCTCATGATGCTGAATATTGCTAAAAATGCTTACAGTGCCATTCACTTAACAGCTCAGATAGCCCAGTGTTAAGAGCATCTGCTGCTGGAACTGTAGACTCGGGTTTACTTCTGAGTTGAGTCAAACCAATGACTAAAAAATTAGTATTCCCTGCTTGACGCTCAACATTGAAGGGACAGTGTGGAGAACAAGTCGACAAGTTTGCTTATTGTGCCATTGGGAAAGGCACTTAGCTAGATTCCACTATCTTTAGCAGGCAGATGGCTGGTAACACCTAAACGAGCTCATTATAGCTCTTTGATTGCTTTCTGGAGAGAGAAGGTAAATATGCAACTAATCCAATTCCAATGCAACCGATACAAAAAAAGAAAATAAACAAACACATACTTCTTTCATATTTCTTATATCCCATATAGAAATGGTGTTATCATCAGAACAAGTAGCGAATAAACGGTCGTCAATGAATGACACCGTGTTACATCGTTTTTGGTGAACTTTTTCTTTGTTTAATACAACTGCATTAGTCAGCGGATCTATGATCAGCAAAGCATTGTTCTGACAAGCAGCGACTAGATATTGCCTAAAAAACAATTTTAAAAATTTTGAATGTACACAATAAATCAATGGCTGTGTTCAACACCAGTTGGTCGAAGGCATACAGGCCATCCCAAAACTCTATGGTGAGATCACGTTGAATATCTTAGTTGGTCTCGCCTTGACATTTCACAGAACATCTACCGTTAGTCGCAGAGCATCAAGATGTTTGGAGGCTCCCACTTGAGAACTAGTGCTGCCCCCACAACTCCCCCACCAAGGATAAGCAAGTACCGAAATAGAAAATTAAAAAAAAAATTAATTTTTGAAAGAAAAGTTAGTAAACATTAAATTAAAATTAATCTAAAAAATGTTATAATTTACATATTTATAAAATACGACACCTACAATGTTAGGTTTATACCCAAACACCCTTACAAGTACAGCAAAAAACATTGACAGAAGAGAAAAAAAAATTAATGCAACACTGAAACTCAAAATATAAACGAGCAAATAATACTGTGCAAATGAAATTTGTTCAAACGTTTCTTGAAAGTACTTAAAATAGTAGAACAACAGACTTACGTAACAAATTCCAAACAGAAATGATTAGATTACATAAAAAATATCTGAAAGAGTCATGCTTAGTCTTGTGTTTACATCTACTAACCAGTGTATGCCTATGCAGAATGTAATTAGTTTCAACAATTTACAACCATGCTATATACAATTTACGATAAACAGTGGTTATTCTTATGCAGAGGTGGGCATTTTTTAAAAATTGGTTGAAGCGCAGCGCAACAAAGCGCAAAAGTTCTGTTAAGTCATGAAATGCAACGCAACTAGCGCAACCTAATTTTTAAATTGACTGAAGCGCAACGCAACTTTCGCAATCAATTATTTTTTCGCATTAAAGCGCAACGCAACTTCCGCAATCAATAATTTTTTTGCATGAAAGCGCAACGCAACTTCCGCAATGAGGTTTATACAAAAGAAAAAGCGCAACGCAACTTTCGCAATGAAAAACTTAATAAAGCGCAACGAGTAGATGTATGAGCAATGCAATTTTTTCTTGAGTTATTTTTATAGATGCTTTTAACAGCACGCAGTTGGCTACAACGCGACAACGATTTTAATGCAAGTGACTGTAACAGGATTTTGCGTGGTCAATGAACAGGAAAATTAAATAAGAAGCAAAAAAAGATGCGTTGCTGATGATTGGTTTCTTCATCTTCATCCTCTTATCACGAGAGAGCGAAGGAGGCGCTGCTTAGGACGAATCCAGACTCGCTTAGTAGTTGCCTTTGTTTCCGAGTTTTCCGGTTGAATTTTGCTTCTGACTTATTGAATTTGCCGCTTGCCAGATTTCACCAAGCAGAGATAATCAACGTGAAGCATCTTATCCAAGGACGCAACAACGAGACTAGGTTGGGAGTTGAACCATCAACCTTGCGATCATGGTCGTCGTAAAAACTACGCTCCAAATCACTGTGCCACGTTGCATTGTCGCGTTCCGTTAAAAGCACCTCATCGCGGTAAATCATAATTTGCATATGCGGCGAAGTTCTCCACAACAACAAGTAAATACGATTTATTCAACACTCAATGATCTCTTTAAGCACTTGCAATTATTTTAAAAAGCAAAAGACTTTAGTGTACCACATTTCTGATGAGCTGAAAATTTCTGCTACAAAAAATTGACCTATAAGCTATTGTACGCATCAAGAAACAAACTGCTATTCTATTAAAAACAGTTACAAAAAACTGCTTACTCCAGCACATTGGGCTTTAATTAATCCGACAAAGCGCAACGCAGTATTTCAACTTCCGACAGTGCGCAACGCAACAAAGCGCAAGCAACCAGATTCTTTTCAGTTCGCAGCGCAATAATGCGCACACTATTATATATTTTTTCAGTTCGCAACGCAATAAAACGCAAGAAGGATTTATTTTCCTTGAAGCGCAGCGCAACTTGCGCAATGGCTAAAAATAATTTGTTAAAGCGCTTCGCAACTTCCGCACGCGCGGAAGTTGCGCAACTAGCGCTTTGCGCTTCATATTGCGGAATACCCACCTCTGTTCTTATGGATCTGTAACCTTAGATGATTTCATTATTCTATGACTGTGTCATGCTCTCCCAGTTGTCTAAAAGCGCATAAACAAAAGCAACAAACTGCAAAGGTCAGGCACCTGATATAAAAACACTTTTGCATAGTCTGATCTAAAATTCATGAAAAACAAAAGCTTGCTTGTACCGATAGGTTATTTAAGTTGTAGTTTATTTCATTTAATGACCAAGCCAAAAAACACAAAAACAGCAAAAAACAACGATTGAAATATGGGCAACAGCACAGAGCAACAAAACGATACGATATACATTAAAAATGCTTCAGCTAACAAAAAACTTAATAAAATGCAAAGAAATGCATGGTTGTTGCATGTTAGCATTACCTCTTACAAGTGTCGTATTTTTTTGAAATCAAAAAAAAATTTTCTACAAAAAAAAATTGTTGGTTATAAGTTAGTCTATAGCAGTATACAGTAGCTTATGATAGTTGAGAAACCACATTATACCTTACCCATTTGGTGAATATTTTAATCCAAATATTCCTTTATATTTGGTGTCAGTAAACTTCAATGGAAACACTTTTCTGCCATGTTTTGATTTGGTGTAAAGCTTTGACCAAAGTTGCTTTTTTAGTAAGAGTGCATCAGTAGCAGCTTCCAATCTCTTATGACGACGAGGAAAGATAAATGAATTTCCAATTTCTCTTCGTTTTATGCAAGAGTGAACTGAAATTTTTTTCAAATTATTGCCTGACTGCTCCTGCAAGTTCATCTAAGAAATTGAAAACATGATTACAAACTCCTACCGGTAAATCCTGACCTCAATGGCAAGAACACATAATATTGCAAGCTGCTGAAATTGGATTTGGTAGATAAACTGAATTGTTGATATCCACCAGCTGACCAGTCCACAGCAGTGGGTAGGCCAGAAGTTTTAAAAGGGGGCATAATCTGCAAATGCCATCAACAGTCTGGCATACTTTAGTCATTCAGCAACATTTGTTCTTTTTTTACTGCCAAGCGTACCGATAATCAAAGTCAAAAGGGGGGAAGCTAAGGCGCAATGCCCTTCTAATTATGTTCCATAGACCCGCACAAGGCGCAGACATGTCCAGTTGTCCACACTCCACGACCACATACACGAAATGCGCGGAGTTGGGTTTCAACGATTTTTTACGGATTTGGAATGGATTAAATAAAATCCATAAATTACTGCAGCAGAAAACGTTACTGTAACCAGTGTTCCCTTTAGGATTTTGACTACTGCGACTTTGCCCAAATGACATATTCATTGAAATTTTTGCCCAAAGATTTCACTACTTCGAGGACCCCTTTCACAAATTTTTTGCACTATATTTAAGTTTTTCAGTTTTGCACTTTATAGTAATAATTTCTGGTTCAAAGTCAATAAAATTTGCCCAAAAGTTTCGCATTTTTCTCAAATTTCTCACTCTAGAGGGAACACTGACTGTAACAGTAAAAAACTAAATAAAGCCCATAAATTACTGTAGCAGAAAACGTTAATGTAAATAGGTCTACTGTAGGGGTTGCCAGTAACTTCGCCACAGAAACATCGTCACATGGCCACTTCGCCACACTTTGAGAAGGTGAGGGGAGATGTTAGATAGGTGTAGGACTAGGAAAGTGTGTTGGGGTGTGGAGGAGATGTGGGAAGAGGTATGAGAGGAGGTGTAGGAGAGTGTGTTGGGGTGTGGGGTAGGTGAGGGAGGAGATGTAGGGAAGTGTGAGGTGAGGGAGAGATGTGGGTCCCACACCAGAGATGTTCAGGAGTCGGAGCAGGAGTCAAGCAAATTTTTCCGGAGCCGGATTGGACTCGGAGTTAAGTTCAACGTCAAAAGTGGAGTAGAAATTGGAGCCGGAATAACTATTTCTTTAAGTTATTATTGTAATGTACACTGAACATTGTCAAAAGTTACGCTCGCTGTGAGGCATCGGTTCGAGCACAGTCTCTAAACACCAGTAATCTCACTTGCATGAAATGTAACATAGGCCTAAAGTTTGAATAACATTGTGATTGCAAAGTTTGCAAAAATTCTTCGAGTAACAGAGGTGAAAACAGGAGTTGGAGTTTTGATTTTTGACGTAAACCGGAGCAGGATTGGTGTAGGATTCTGTAATTTTGGAGCAGGATTGAAGTCAGAGTCTCAAAAAAACGACTCCGGACATCTCTGCCCCACACCCACACACCAACACACTTCCCCATGTAGCAACAGTTACATTTAGGTTTACGTCAGCGACGCTGCGTCGCCGTGTTTGCGATAGCCTTTTTTCCCTGTCTTGTGACTTCATGCGTTTGTTTGTGTAGCAACGTCTTTTTTCTATAATCAGCCGACTGGAGTGCTCGTTAGCGATTGATTGTGGCTGAATTGCGGATTTACTGTTTGCATTTGATTGTTAATTTTGCATTTGATTGTGGAATTTTTGTCTTCTGTTGATTTTTGCTTTTAAGTGCCCCCTAGTTAGGTGTTGATGTGTTATCTCTCCTTAGGAGGTTTACAAATTATTTGTTATTATTATTTCAATATATTCGTTCAATCTCGACACCACGCTGCAGTGCTGTGGAAACTATGACAGGGAAAAACGAAGACTGCCCGTAACCCTCAGTCTAGAGGTGAGCAGTAGAGAAAAGAACACGCTGGTCCTTCGTCCTCCCCACGCGGGCCAACTCAAGTGCAACAACCACTCACTCCATACACTCTCTCACAGCCTTCCCCACACTTCTCCACTTCCCACATATCTTTCCTTACCTCCCCCACACCCCATCACACTTCCCTACACCTCCCCAGCTTCCCCAACTCCCCCCATACCTCTTCTTACAGCTCCCCCTACATCCCAACACACTTTCCCACTCACCCCACACCTTCCCCCACAGTTTCGATTATGTGGCGAAGTTACCATGTGACGATGTTACCTTAACAAATTTAACTGGAAAAGCCGCATAAAATTTTTATGACAACCGCGAATTTTAAGTCTTGCTTCGGTGTAGGCAATGTGAATTTTTGATGTATGAAAGTGTGGCGAAGTAACCATGTGACGAAGTTACTGTGGCGAAGTCCCCTCACCTTTCCTTACATCTCCCCTTACCTCCCCCACACACTTTCCTACACCTTCTCTCATACCTCTTCCCACATCTCCCCTTCCTCCCCCCACACCTCAACACACTTTCCTACACCTATCCCACATCTCTCTCACCTTCTCTAAGTTACCATGTGACGAAGTTTCTGTGGCGAAATTACTGTGGTGAAGTTGCCATGTCGCGAAGTTACTGGCAATCCACTGTACCAAGCGCGGATTTATGCCCCCACCCCCCCCCCCCCCCCGGAGTTTTAAAATTTTTACTGGTTAGCAAATGTCATAATTAATGTCAAAATCTGAAATGCTTTAAACTAAGATTAAGGAGGATCTTTTGAGTAGCAGCGTTTTCTGTGATCAAAGTCTTTTCTTATTAACGGCTAGGCTGCTATTGTTACTTGTTAGGCCTACATCATATTCCATGTGAAAGTCAGAAATAAATTTATGATGAAAAGGTTACTTGGACTGCCTATTCGGTGAATCAGTGTTGCGGAAAAGCAATATACCTACAGATAAAAAGTTCGCATATTTTATTTTTTTAATGAACCGACTTTTCTTCGTGCGGAGCTTACCGCAATTGCTATCATGTATTTCTGTTTTGTTCAACTTTGGAGTTTAATCTCGAGAAACTTTCATTACGATGCGATGCAACAATACCGGAAGTCCAACTTTTCTGATATGTTGCTTGAACGGCATTTTTGTCATTGATGCTACTGTGAAGCACTTAATAAGTAGGAGTTTCCTCAAATGCGGTGTATCTGCAGTAACTGTGGCAGCGCACAAACATTTTTTAAATAAAATTAAATCAAATCTTTACTATACTCGTTTCATTACTCTCGCTGTAGTACCAAAGCGCGGTAACGAGTGGCGGGGCCCGACCCCGCTGCTTATAGCGCCTGTGCAACACAGCTCCGGAGAAACGTTGCAGCGGTGGCGAGCCGTTGGTTATAATGCGTCCGATTCAACTGGCCTGGGAATTGAACTCTAAATCTTCCACGTCGATAGCGACATCTTTAACACTATGCTATTACCGGTCAGTTTGTTGAAAAATTATTAAAATATAAAAAACTAAATTAATCCTGCCGTAAGTGCTAAACACAAATAAAAATAGGCCTACTGCCAAGGAAACCAGACCAACAAAAGATTTGAAGAGGCCCAGGGGCGGAACGAGGGGAGGGGCAAGTAAAATTGTTTTTACGCACCGTAACTGTTTCAGGAGCTGGAGTACTTCGTTTTGCAGACATTCCGATTATGTGTTTAAAAGAATGTGATCATATCGACGCTGTGATACGCCTATGGGTGAAAAATGCTTAGACAATATCGACGCTGTTTTTGACCATAATCGCATGATCAGGGATTCTTCTTTCGCGCAATTCATTTTAGCTTTAAAATGTTTCGGTAGGGAGGGTATGCTTCACTATCTTCACTTTTCAAGATAATTATGGGAGAAACTGCCCCCTTCAAAATAAATGCATATTAAATATTTATATCAAGGTTTATATGCGTTGTTTACATCAATGTTGGTTTTTGAAAAAAATTTTTGGGGGGAAGCAATTAACTGTTTTACCCCCCTGGCTACACCGTGTTTGTGACGTTGCGAAAGCTGGCCTACTTTAGTCGGTTAACCTTTTTTCAGTAAATTTTTAACCTCGGTTTAACAACATGAGTTTTTGTGAAATCTTTTCTCATCCCTGCCTTTTCTTCCCTTAAATGAAGCTCAAAGCATCAAGCAAAAGTGTGAATGAAATATATCTTGGTTGTTTTCTTAGTTATGGCATTATATAGCTTAATCATGCTCAACTGAGTCAACTGCAATTGCGTAATAATTTAAATTAGAAACATTACAATCCGATGCACTTTAATACCTCTGAACTACTGTGATTGTGGTATGCTTGCGTGATCACAATGTGACGTTACTGAAACTCCCTCCATTGAAAAATCCAGCGTACGCCACTGTTAGATAACGTACTTTAATCATAGACTTTTTCCTTCAGGTCCCTAAAAAGGGCTCAACATATTAATTTTTTGGCCCCCCCCCCCCCGAAAAAAACTGTTTAATCCGCGCCTGCACTGTACTCTAGGTAAGTTACTGTAGCAGAAAAAAAATTGACAATGAAATCCATAAATTACTGTAGCAAAAAACGTTATAGGCCTACTGCATAGGTACGTTACTGTAGCAGAAAACTGACTGCACTGCTGCAGTATTATATTATTGCAGTTGATACGAGCAGTCTAGCTGTCTAAGCCATTGGTTCCCAAACTTTTTGGCTCGTGGCGCAGAAAAGCATTTAGTCTAGTTTAATTTGCAGCACACTTTCCAGAAAGCAGTGGTGGATTAAAAAAAATTGGTTGACAAAATTTAATTCAATGTGTTTGCCTGTTGTTGGGACTCGTAAGATTGACACTGTGACGCGCTGCATGAGGTCATGCGGTAGCCAAGCACATACCAGCATACCGGTACGCATTTCCTCGTCAATCCAAGAATTTTTTTTTTTGTTTGAAGTTTTTATCAAAGCAAAAAATTCATACTCACAAAGTAGTAAGCTGGTGAGGATGCTAACGACAAGATTATACTGGTGGTTTTGCACAATCAACTTTAAAATTTTAAAAAAGCACAGGCGGGGCCACCCGTGGTATACTACGATTGTATCATAATGCGTGACATGTTGCATAATACGACTCTCGTAAAATATCACGACTCCTTGTTTATTTAAAACAATACCCCAAATTTGTAAAACAAATCTATCCCTCCAAAAAATATTTTCGTTCTGCAACAAGTCTAAGGTGTTTTTTCTCTCATATCGCAAAAGCCTCCACGCAGCCGTCATTTCTTATCGCTGCAACCGCGTCATGCAAGTCAGAGCGCTTGATATAAAATCCGCAGCATCTGTACTTAGTTCGATACTTCGCTGAGCAAGCGAATTTTTGTGGACGTTCGCTACTTCGCTGAGCAAGCGCATTTCCGTCGATAAGTTCAGAAGGCCAATGTCAAAAAAACGCATGTTTATGTCGTTGCAGGTTGTTTATTAATTAAGCTCGTAACAGAATTAGAATTCACGAAAGCATAGTACAACTAAAGTTGAGCTGTATTAGCTTTATAGCGGCAGCAATCAAGTTCAATCCGTATCGAAGAATAGCAAGATTGTTATATAATTTCTTGGACGCTTCTTTTTTTGAATACCACAACTTATAGCACTGAAACTTCTCGATCTATGCCTGTGATTGTTCGTATTCTATTATTTTCGTAAAATACATTTAAACCTCTTTCTAGGAGTGTTTTCTTACTATCACCATGTGAAAGACTGAAGGAAGCGCTAAATGAGCTTGGTTAGAAAAATACTGCCCCGCCCGCCTTTTACCATTCTAAGGTGAAAGATTTCACGGAAGAAAACGAAGTCTCTGACCAGACTCAAAATCGAACCCACGATCCAGAAGTTTTTTGTAGGTGGCTAAGAATCGAGAAAATATTTGTTTTGCAGTTTTGCGAGACTAAAACGGCCGGGTTACATAATAGTTAAAATCATCGGGGAGTGAGAGGACTATTCGTTCGATCCCCAAGCCCATAAAATCGAACACTGTCGCCATCACTGCAAAGATTCTGTGTTGCCAAGGCGAAACTGATCGCGCCACTCGTAACACGCTTTTGGTTTTGACAACTACCGCGAGCGGCGAGAATAATAAAGATTTGATTTTTGCTTTGATTGTTTTAGCCGGTTGGCATAGAGGTTAAAGATATCGCTATCGGCGCGGTAGGTCTGGGTTTGATTCCCGAGCTAGTCAAATCGGATGCAGCGTCGCCAACGGCGAACAACCATTCGGCGTTTCTTTTGAGCTGGGCTGTCCTGGCGCTAAGCCGTGGAGATGAACCCCGTCACTCGTTACACGCTTCGGCGTATTACCGCACATGTAACAGAGATTTGATTTTGTTTCGATTTGCAAAGCACGTTGCGATGGTTTTTTACTCAGTGCAAGCAAATCTTAACCCCCATTCTACCGCTCTTTCATCGATATCTACCCAATTATGAAATCCACTTCGTTTCTCCATAGGCAGTTTTTTGAGTGAGCATCGCGATGACAATCCTAATTCTCGCTACATATGCCATGACAATACACTCAAGGTTTCCGTTTATTTTGACGTTTTGTTCGCCAGCTCTTCATTCCTCCGACTAAAACTCTCCAGATAAGTCACAAGCCACTTAGTTGCAACGCTTTCCAAACTTCCAATATTGCAAAATTTGCAATTTCTTTGCTTTCTCCTTATCCAATGCAATTGCCGCAACCACATGCGTTCAGGGCGTGTTTGCAAAAAAATGCACAGGTGAAATTTTCAAGTGCGCAGGTAGAATTGTTAAGTAGTCTCAAAGCAGTCATCCGAAGCAATAAAAAGTTGCAGACTGTCAAAGGCCTTTGTAGACTCGTCTGTTGAAGTCCAAAATCGTAATATACTGCGGGGTAGTTCTTACTATACTGCTATAATCGTAGTTTAATCTGATTTCGTACTATACCACGGGTGGCCCCGACTGAGCATGCGGCACACAGTTTTGGAAACACTGGTCTAACCTACTCTAGGGCCAGGCTACAACCTATGGGTACGGTACTTACTAGCTGAGTTGTTTGTCAATCATTCAATGTTCTTTTATGCTTGAACATGCAAATATTACGATAAAGTAGCTGCGTCTGAGAGAAGAGATTCAAGAAAAGGAAGACAACAGAACAAGACACAACGGAAAAACCGTTCAAACATGCGAAAAAAAAAAAACACGAGAGAAAATAAATTATGACAGCGTACGCACAACCTTGACGCCAGGAAAAAACGACTGAAACAAAACAAAACCAAAACAAAATAAGTAAACAAACTAGCAAATTGATAGTAAACAACAATGCCATCAGAGTCCATTTCCTATACACCACATAAAAAGCGAAAATAGTATCTACTAGGCAGTGTTCCCTCTATGGTGCAAAATTTGAGAAAAATGAGAAATTTTGGGCTAAATTTTTCAATTTTTGCACATTGCTATAATGATTTAAATGCAAATTAGTTGAAAGTGCTTAAGTTTTTTTGTGTCAAATGGAAGTGTTTCACCATAGAAACTCTTGTTTTAAACAAAAATTATTCCAGACCTTGAATTACACCCTTAAATGTATGGGCAAATTTTTAGTGATTTTCATACTTGGGCAAATTCGCACTAGTTGAAATCTTAGAGGGAATAGTGCTACCGTACTAGGCGTAGTAATTTACGATGGTCCTTCGAAAAGAATTCGAAAGCACTGTGTACCACTGTTCCCTCTGAGATTTTAACTAGTGCGAATTTGCCCAAACATGAAAATCACTAAAAATTTGCCCATACATTTTAAGGGTGTAATTCAAGGTCTGGAATAATTTTTGTTTAAAATAAGAGTTTCTATGATAAAACACTTCCATTTGACACAAAAAAACTTAAGCACTTTCAACTAATTTGCATTTAAATCATTATAGCAATGTGCGAAAATTGAAAAATTTAGCCCAAAATTTCTCATTTTTCTCAAATTTTGCACCATAGAGGGAACACTGCTGTGTACACATAATTCTTATAGTGGACCCACTTAACAAAAAAACATTGTTACATATGTCCACAAAAATACTATTTGCTCTATAAAAAACAACATCAGATGTAATGTTGCCACTTTTAAATTTTTTGATTTTGCAATTTGCAATCAATCAATGTCAGTTTATTCTTGTGCCAGCACCAGCAAAAAAAAACAGTAATTTTCGTTTAAGTATGAAGCAAACGCAAATAAAATCCAGTAAGGTACAAAGGGAGACCACGAAAGAGCAAGACGTTCACCGGGCCACGGCCACACTAGGTAGGTAGGTACTTCACCTAATTTTGAAAAACAGTGCCTGACGTAACATATGTAGAACAAGTGGACCCTACACCACAAGAGGCAATAAAACATTCACTTTTTCTTAACACACACAAAGTCAATAAACTAAATAATACTTCACATTTCTTTGCAGCATCTGACATGTCAACAGCATGGATTCAGACTTCAAAAAAGACCTACGGAAAACTACGCCATGTACCGTACCTGTGTACTAATTCACAGTCACTTAACTTCTTACTATTAGTTCCTTCTTTGTTACAGCAAAAAAATGAAAGTGAAGAAAAAAAAAATTAAAACAAAAAACGGAAGTTTTCCCCTACTATCCCAACTCTCCTCCCCCCAAAAATACAATTTTCCTGTGTTTCGTATTTTGATAATAATAATAACAATAGCCGATCCAGCACATCAGTGCAACAGCAAAAAAAAAAAGTATATACAAGTACAATGAAACAAGTTCACCAATTAAAATGTTCCAATAAGGATATTCAAATTAAAAAATGTAAAATATTTTCAAATTTAATTCCATGCAGTTACAAGTTATTTGTGAGTTATCAATATATCAAAAGATGGTAGAAGAACGAACAATGTTTATTTGTAGCTTGAAATTAAATTCGCCTTAACTGCTTCTTTAAATTTAGGATAAGAAAGGTCTTTCCATTTCGGTTGCAAACTGTTCCAAATTCGAGCACCACTGAATTGCAATGCTTTTTTTGCAGCATTTGTGTTTATAGCATGTATATAATAATTGCCGTAACTTGTGCACAGATTTAGCAGAAGTAAAATAATCATAATATAAACTTGGAAGTTTAATATGGTGGAAGAGATACATAAATTTTGTCATTTCTAGATGATACATGTCCTTGACTTTTGAAAGTTTTAATTTGTAATGCAAGCCGATATTTTTTACATGATCGTTTTTGCTGACGTTACATATTATTTTTAGAATTTTGTTTTGAAGAAACTTGCAATGGTCGTAAGATTGAATGATTTGTTGAATCCCATGCTAGAATTCCATATAGAATATGTCAGTTCACTAAGCTATGATACAACATTAGAAGTGTTCTCTGATTAATGTAGTACGGAAGATAACAGAATATGCACATTAAGTTTTTCGTCAATGTGTATACCCAAGTATTTGGCAACAAGAGTTTTGTTAATTTTTTCTCCTCACATGTGTAAGGAAAACTTATCAGTACTCGTTTGCTTTGGTGAAAAAAGCAATTAACTAGTTTTGGATTGATCTAGAGTCAATCTGTTTGAAGTTAACCATTCATCAATAACTGTATCTTAGCTTCTGTATTTTCTTTTTCGTTAGGTTTATCCAGGTTTTTGTCATTCAGTATCAAAACTGTGTCGTCAGCAAACATTCTTACATTAAACTTAGTAAATTTAGGAAGGTCATTAACATACAAAGAAAATGAAGTAGGGCCTAGGATTGAACCCTGGGGCACTCCACATGCCACTTTTTGTTTGTTTAATACAATCTTATTAACATATACAAATTGAAATTGCAATTTGCTAGAAACTAATAAAAATTGTTAAACTGGTTGAACTACACGCAGGAAATATAAGTAGGGATAAGCTTTACCGAGCTGCGTTCATAACTTCATAGTCTAATACAGTGGTTCTCAAACTTTTTTGCACGTTGACCCCTAATTTAAGTATAAAATTTTCAATAGACCCCTAGCCTAGCTTAACAATTACAAGGAAACAAAATACGTCAAAATAAAGTCGAGTTTTTAACTGAAATGCAAGCTAAAATGGTACACAACCCGAAAATAAGCTTAAGACCACAGATAAAAAAAGACAACGTAAAACGTAACTGTCAGTGCAGCACACCCGTTTCTTTACTTTTAAACTATTTACAGCGGCTATCTCTCAGGTTTACAACGATTGTTCTCCGTCTTACTGCATAATGCTTAACTGCTGTACCCGCCAGTGTAACAACTGCGCCACATTCACTACAATGCTGTTTGCGATGTAAACGAGAAGCTAGATATGCGACAGTTTCTTTTGAACAAAACCGCTACAGCGTTTTTGAAAATCACGTGATGCGTAAGAAAAGTACGTATGATAACAAGCTGACTATAAGTAACAACATCGTACGAAGTTGTGGCAACAGCGGCGTGGTGTAGGGGTTGGAATGCTAGAGTGGCATGCGATGGCCCAAGTTTCGATGTTGCTCTTGGTGTAAATTTTTTTCTCGACGAAGTTGGTTTATTTTCTGTGGGTTAACAGAAAACTTTTTTTTTTATTCGGGATGGGGAAGAGTGGGGGTAATAAAATAACCAAAAAACTTTCTTTTAGCCTACCAGTCAGCTCAAAAACTGTCACCAGTAAGCGCTAAAACGCTGCAGTTAGCACAAAATCGCTGTAGCGGTTTTGTTCAAAACAGACTGTCGCATATCTAGCCGCTCGTGTGATGTAACTTGGGAAAAAACAGTCTTGATCATGCCATCACAATAGATGATTTAATAAATAAACTTGTTAAAACGAATACACCTTTAGACTACTGTAGCTGAGATTTAATCAACCCTCTTAATTTCGTTTGATTCGTTCAAAAACGTCTTTTGCATTCCTTGGCGGATTAATGATAATTTTGAATTGGAGGCTTTATTGCTCCAGTCAGGAGCGTACTTAGGAGGGGGGCATTGGGCCATGACCCTCTCTTTTGACTCTGCCTTTTAGTAAAAAAAGTAAAACTAATGGTGCCTGTGGTGTGTTGTAAATACTGATAGGCCTATGGCTGTATTGTGATACTGTTAGTATGATACTATGTGATTGTATATGTGTAGGCCTAGCGATTCTGGATAATGTCACTGTCTTTTCTCTCGCGTGGAAACATTCTGTCTGGTGCATTGTGTGTATGTGTATCGTGCATTGCGCGACGCTCGTAAAGCGAAGTTTGTGGTTAAACTTTTATTCTAAAATTCTCAGCGAAGTGAACACGTGTAATTGTAATCATTCAATGATTTGTTGTATTCTGTAACTCTGTTTGACACTCTGCTAGTACCGGATCTCGAGTTAATATAAAGTGCTATTCTTGAACAGTCATTGTGAAAGTTAAACTAGCACATAGCATGGCGTCGTCGGCAGCTTAAATCGACAATTTAAGAAGATAAAACTTGAGACTTAAAAAGTGAACTAACCGTACTAGTAGACTAAAACTGAACGAAAAATGCCTACAAAGAAAGAACTTGAAGCTGAATTAGAGATCGCTCGGAAGACAATAGCTGATCTGAAAGGGGTAGGCCAGGGTGAAACTTCCGTTGCCACTGAGGTACCTCCAGCCTGGTTTCATCAATTTTTAGAGACGCAGTTAGAGATGCAAAGACTAACTCACACTCAAGCTAAGGACAATCAGGAGCAAATGCGACAACTCATCGCACAGTTCGGTGAGCAGGCCGTCCGTGGGTCTCGCGAAGACCCACGCGAGCCCAGCCATGATTCTTCTAGCAGTCGTCCAGGTAGCGCAAGGCGTGTGAAAGCGGATGCCCAAAAACCACCGATACTTAATGTGGGAATTTCCCTGTCCGAGTATTGTAAATGGCGTAAATCCTACAGGGACTATGTCATGGTGGCAGAAGCGGACGAACTCCCCAGAGAAAGTCAGATTGCTTTACTCCGCAGCTTCTTTTCTATGGATATGCGAGAGGCCTTAGAACATGTGTTACTTATACCTGATGACACTGACCTCACTCCAGAGGCGATTTTAGACAAACTGAAAGAATACATCCGCAGTCAAAGAAACATTGCTCTCGACTGCGTGGCTTTTGAGGAAAGAAAGCAAACATGCGGCGAATCATTCGATGCTTTCCTTATTGCTATTAAATCATTAGCAAGAGACGCGGATCTATGTGCTGAGTGCTTAGATCGGCGCTTAGTCACAAAAATTATGTCAGGCATAAGAGACAAAGATACCCGCATGAAGCTGTTAGCAATCTCTCCTCTGCCTGATTTGCAAAAAGTCATTAACATTTGCAGATCTGACGCATCAGCGAAGATAGATGATGCCAAAATGGACAAAAAGCAACCTACTGTTTATAGGAACAAATGGCGACGACATCAACCAGCTGCTCCCAGCAGTCGTGGCACCACCAATAAACCGTGCTCAAAGTGTGGGCGCGATAATTGTCCGCCAAGAGGTAAAACTGCATGTCCAGCTAAAGATCAAGAGTGTTCCGTATGCCACACGAAAGGACACTTTGCGGCTGTGTGCTACCATCGCAAACCCAAAGGGGTCAAAAACGAGGAAAAGCAAAAGAAATCGACAGGGCACATTAAAAAGTTAGCGGTACATCACCTTACAATGACTGACGTCCGAGCACCCAAGATCTCTATCAACCTATACACTACAAAGTTTCAGGATATGATTGGTTCTTCTGCGGCAACCCCTGATACTGGTGCAGAAGCGACATTGGCGGGACCCCACATACTTGAGGAACTCGGATTTGATGCAGCAAATTTGCGCACCGCTGATGGTGATAAATTACTGGCTGCAAACAAAAAGACTTTGCATTGCATTGGTACGTTGCCTTGTTTGATTGAGTATGGCGAACGCAGAATTGAGGAAACTGTTTACGTGTGCCGGGAGGTAGATGAATTCCTTCTGGCATGGTATGTGTGCAAGCAACTTGGCATAATTCCACCAGAATACCCGCAACCGATTTATTCGTTGGATCCCCCAGTTAAATCGATTTGCCACGTGGCAGACGTTCAGTCGAGCAAGTTCAAGATCTCGGATCTTCCTACTGAAACAGAACTGGAGGCGCTCAAACAAGATTTGTTAACTGAATATAAGGATGTTTTCCATGGTGATGAGCTTCGTAAAATGAATGGTCAGCCCATAAAAATTTCTTTGCAGGAAGGGGCTGTGCCGTTTGCTTTGGCAGTACCTCGTCAAGTGCCCGTTGCTTATAGAGACCTGCTCAAGGAAGAGCTGAACAGGCAAGTTGAAGCCGGAGTGATACAGCCTGTTAGAGAGCCAACTGATTGGGTCCACCCTATTGTTGTAGTGCCCAAGCGTAAAGGCGGCATAAGGTTGTGCGTTGATTTTCAAAAACTTAATGAATATGTCAGACGTCCCTATCATCCCACCAGGACACCAAGTGACGCAGTATTTAATGTCAAGACGGGTTCAAGATACTTCTCTACGCTGGACGCCGCAAAAGGATATTGGCAAGTCGCGCTTGACCCAGAGAGCCAGGAACTAACCACGTTCATCACTCCTTTTGGGCGATATAAATTTCTCAGAGCTCCAATGGGATTAGCTTCGTCACAAGATGAATACTGCGCCAGAGGTGATGAAGCCCTACAAGGCATTGATAGAGTCGAAAAAGTGGTTGACGACATATTAATTCACAGCGACACGGCGCAAGACAACCTCAACAGAGTAGTACGAGTGTTGGAAAGATGTCGTCAATTTGGAATAACCATCAATCCCGACAAGTTTGTGTTGATGCAGAATGCTGTTACTTACGTTGGCTACGTTGTTGATAGCGAAGGTGTCAAAGCCGACCCACGCAAGATTGAAGCAATTTCTGAATTTCCCACGCCTAGTAATCTTACCGAGTTGCGTTCTTTCATGGGATTGGTAAACCAACTTGGGGGGTTTACTGATCAAATCAGTTCAGCTGCTGAACCGTTGAGGGACTTACTGAAGCCCAAAAACGCATTCGTGTGGACCAGCGATCATGATCAAGCATTCACTCAAACCAAAAGGGTGTTATGCAGCCCTCCCGTATTGGCTCCATTCGATCCTAAACTTCCCACGATGTTGCAAACAGACGCATCCAGGCTTAAAGGATTAGGATTTGCTCTTCTACAAAAACATGAAGATGTTTGGAAGTTAACTCAAGCTGGCTCGCGCTTCACCACGGATACTGAATCGAGATACGCTATGGTAGAGCTCGAACTCTTGGCAGTTGTGTGGGCTATACATAAATGTCGAATTTACCTTCAGGGCTTACCCAAATTTGATGTAGTAGTTGACCATAAGCCCCTGGAGTCAATCCTAAACAAGCAGACTTTGGACATGATTGATAACCCCAGAATCCAACGCTTAAAGGAAAAGCTTGGAGGATTCACATTTCGCACTACATGGCAAAAAGGCAAAGACCATGTCATCCCTGATGCTTTATCACGAGCGCCTTGCAGAGATCCAGAGGGTAACGATGAGGTGACCGATGAGAACCGTCAAATATTCATCCGGCAGGTACTTTCTGCTATGAGTGAAAGAGAACCTCGAAAGGGGGATGATGAGTTGAAAGATCCTTGGTTAGAAAGCATCAAAGAAGCCACTCACTCAGACAAGACTATGCAGGATTTGATCACTGCTATTCATAATGGCTTTTCTTCCGACAGGCAAAATTCTAGTGTTCTGGAGTACAAGAAGCTTCAAGGTCAATTGACAGTTGAAGATGGTCTAATTCTTTTAGATAGCCACAGGATCGTCATTCCAAAATCTAAACGCCAAGACGTCATGTTAAAGCTGCATGCGTCTCACCAAGGCATCGAAAGAACTAAAAGACGCGCTAGGCAGTCAGTGTATTGGCCTGGCATTAATAGCGACATTCAAAACACTGTACAGGCATGCGCTAAGTGTCAAGAATATCTACCCAGTCAGCAACACGAACCGATGAGATTTGATCCCACGCCGTCGAGACCATTCGAAGACGTATCAGCTGATCTTTTCAGTTATGCCGGAAAATCTTATCTTGTCTACGTCGATCGTCTATCTGGGTGGGTAAAAATATCAGAATTTCGACAAGATCCTTCTTCACAGCAAGTCATTAGCGCTTTGCGTCAATACTTTGTTGATACTGGAGTGCCAGTGCGAATACGTACCGACGGCGGACCCCAGTTTGCTTCAAGCAAATACAGACAGTTTATGAAACGATGGGGCGTGATACCCGTGCTTAGTACTCCGCACTACCCACAATCAAATGGACATGCGGAAGCAGCTGTGAAGGCTATGAAAAGTTTGCTCGCTAAAACTAGCGAAAGTGGCGATATTGACAGCGAAGAATTCTGCGAAGGACTTTTGGAATGGTTAAACACTCCAAAAGCTCACGGGCTTTCACCGGCTGAAGTTCTATACGGCTCGCCTCTTAGATCGCTGGTGCCCGCTAAATTCAAGTCTTACAGCGAGACCTGGAAGGATAAATTCAATAAATTGGACGAAGCGATTGTTGCTTTAAAACAGACAGAAGAGCAGCGATACAATCAACGCTCCAAGTCATTGAAACCCTTGCGCATTGGACAGAAAGTACGACTTCAAGACCACATCACAAAAAGATGGGATCGCCAGGGACAAGTTATAGGTGTTGGTCGCAACCGCGATTATCATGTTAAACTACCTAGTGGTCGGGTTTATTGGCGAAACCGTAGGTTTTTGAGGCCTACATTTTCGATGCCCTGCAATGGGTCAATCCATGATGATGCCGAGTGCGAATCCTCTCACTCGGGCTTGCTCTCTCAATCTGAGGATGAGATTTCAGAGTCTCCCAACCCGAGAAGACGCAGCAAAAGACGTGCCAGACAACCACCTCACCTCAGAGACTATTTGCGAACTTAATGACATTTTCTGATCGAACATTTGAGCTACCAAACCCGTTTGCTAACTATAAAAAAAAAAGGGGTTGTGGTGTGTTGTAAATACTGATAGGCCTATGGCTGTATTGTGATACTGTTAGTATGATACTATGTGATTGTATATGTGTAGGCCTAGCGATTCTGGATAATGTCACTGTCTTTTCTCTCGCGTGGAAACATTCTGTCTGGTGCATTGTGTGTATGTGTATCGTGCATTGCGCGACGCTCGTAAAGCGAAGTTTGTGGTTAAACTTTTATTCTAAAATTCTCAGCGAAGTGAACACGTGTAATTGTAATCATTCAATGATTTGTTGTATTCTGTAACTCTGTTTGACACTCTGCTAGTACCGGATCTCGAGTTAATATAAAGTGCTATTCTTGAACAGTCATTGTGAAAGTTAAACTAGCACATAGCAGTGCCAAGTGACTGAAATATGCCAGAGTCTTTTGATGTTTTCTGTAACTTATGACCAGGGAGGTAGGATGAGGGGGTATGCATCCTCCCACCAGCCATTTTCAAAATGTTTAAAGTATATCCAATTTTTTCATAATTTCAAGCCTCTTTTAAGTCTTGATGGCAATAAGCCTTACGCCCCAAGTAACGCATAGTCGAAAATGTGCGAACAAATTGCATCATATTTGGCGAAGCACTCAGAATTAGGGTCAAAAAACTTTAAACAAAATTTACCTGAAAATAATTCAAAAAACACTAAAATAGCCATTACTGCATGTAAATTTTTAAAGTTTTTGCGGGGGAGCATGCCCCCGGACCCCCCTGAAGCTTTTTTTGTTTCTCAATCAGTTTCAAATTTGTTCTGTCGAAAAAAAATACACTTGAAAAAATGTGAAAACATTGGCCTCCCCGTTTTAAAATTTCTCGCTACGCTACTGGGTCCAGTAGACCCCAGCTGTTATTCATTGACCCCCATTCGACCCCTTGGCTATTTTCGACCCCTTGGATGGTCCAATTGATCCCTGGGGGTCGATATCGACCACTTTGAGAACCACTAATCTAATAGATATTGACGTTGTTCGCTACTATTGTAACAATCAAATAAAGTAGACTAGAAACTCCTTGTAAATTTCAAAAAAACAATTTTAAAATATTTCGACTATAACAAAAGTCTCGTCATAGTTCTCTCGTCATAACAATTTAAAATGAAAGTAAGAATGGCAACAGTACACTAACCTTAGATGTCTGATTTTCATTAGGGACACTGAGCACAGAGAGTGGTTCCACCATCTTCCGCTTTTAGTAATTAATGGATACGCTGTGCCGAAGGTGAATTTGAAGTCCTCTAAATTGAGTCTGAAGGTGAATTCGAAGTTTAGTCTCTACCATACCCATCAGTTCAGCCAGGGGAGGGGATTAGTGGAATCAGTCCCCTTCCTTTTCAAGGAACAGATTTAAAAAAGTTATTAAACTAGGCTATCTTCATTTAAAATATTTTTAGCCAGAGCATGATCAAATTGCCAGAAATGCAGAGGGAGATAAATAATTTGTTTAATGATTAGTTTAATTATAATTTTCGTACATAAACATGGGTTTTAGGCTAGTAAGAATAATGCTGCTATGTCGGTAACTTGCCGTACTGTATTGCCATTGCGTTGAACTGACTGCCTCCAATACTTCAGACGACCAAACGCAACATTTGATCAATTGCTGTTGCATTCTTTCTACTTAAAGAGTGCTTTATCGCTCTGCCCCTGAAAAGTGTGCCATCAAGCCTTGTACCAGTGTACTGTGCTTACTGCTCATTTGCACATGTCATCAGTTGTACACTTGCAGAAAAGTAACAAGGAAAAAATAGGGAGATTTTACTTTCCATATTAATCAGTGTGCAGTGGTTAGCAGTAACAATTTTAACAGCTCAGATGGTCGAGTGGTAGAGCGTCTGCTTCTGGATTAGTAGACTGGGATTTGATTCTGAGTCGGGTCAAACCAATGACTTTAACATTGGTATTCATAGCTTCCCTGCTTGACGTTCAGCATTAAAGGGACAGTGTGGAGAACAAGCTGGCAAGGTTACTTGTTGTGCCATTGGGAAAAGCACTTAGCGGGATTTTTCCATCTTGGTGTGGTAAACAGGTGGCTGGCAACTCCTAAGCAAGCTCGTATAGCGCTATGATCGCTTTCTCGTGATAGGAGGATAATTATGCAAAAAAGAAATTTTTAATCTTGCAAAGGCAAAAAATAACTTCTTAATTACGGTCTGACTGTGGCGTAACAATGGAATTAAATCAGTCATTCTTCAATATAAACTGATAGGCCTGGCTGAAACCTTCTTAGTAGCGGTATGGTAATTCAATTAAAAAAAAATTGTCCCCCCCTTTCTTTATTTCTGGCTGCGCCGGTAATCAGTACCGGTACCACGCTTGGCCTGTAGCTGTAGTCTAGCAGACTAAGCAGAGCAGTGAACAACACGGTATGGTGCAACAATTTCTTGCAGAACAAGAAAAAAAGAGGTTGTTCTTTTTGAAACTGTGAAAGGAGGCTGTGCACATAGGCTATCGGTATGTTATTATTTGTATTATTTTAAGAGATCGGGATTTCCAGATTACTGCATGCACCAAAAATTCTGAGACTAGGCTATCATTCAGTGCCTTATGTATGCTAGTCTACTATACTTCACAAAACTATGCTTTAGACTGTAGACTACATCGGTTTGGCATATAGTTACAAATGCAATGACAAGTTTTTCAGATGCTGCTGCTTTGGATAAAGCTATTTCTGATTGGTTAAAATGGGATAAAGTGAGTGGATGAACTTCATTCGAATTTGAACTGAAATCATAAAAAACTAAACAGACTTCTTGCTGAAGCTTAAACAAATGGCAGTGGCTATTTGTATAGACCAAAATGAATAAGCACCTGGTTTATTCTATTATCGCTTCACACTATCCCTGATCCAGAGAACGTGACAAAGTACCAATAATTAAATAAACAAAGTCCTTATTTGTATGAGTCCGTAAAAATAGCCACTTAGTAATCAAATACCGGTACTGTATAAATTTTTTTTCACCCTGATCTTGGATATTGTTATCTTTGTCACTCTGCATTCGGTGTTATTCCTTCTGTGAGCACTTTTGCCAAGTATCGATACCTGAATGATTTGTTACTTAAATGAATACCAGCTACCATTTGTTCTTCAAATCTATGGTAACATTATAATTGTTTTTTATCGTTATTAAGAGTAGCTGTTTTTTTTAGGATGCATCCACAAGAAAACAAATTGAGCAATTAGTTGCGGAAAAAAATTTTGACGTTTTACGAAAATGTTTACTTTCACGAATGGAATTTGGAACAGCTGGTATGTAAGTTTTGTCAAACTAATTTTGGATTTACACTAAACTTACTTTACTGTTTAGTACAGTATGTATTTTTTTATTGTTGGAATATTTATCATCTTGAGAAAGCGACAAAGCGCTGTAACAGCTCGCTTAGGAGTTGCCGGCCATCTGTCTACCTCACTAAGATGGGGGAATTTCGTTACATGCCTTATCCCAACGGCAGAAGAAGTAAACTTGCTGGCTTTCTCCACACTGTCCCTTGAATGCTGAACGTCAAGCAGGGAATCTGTGGATACCAATTTTCAACTCATTGGTTTGACCCGACTCGGAATCAAACCCCAAGTCTACTAATCCAGAAGCAGACGCTCTATACCTCTCGGCCATCTAATCGATTAAATTATTTAATTTGACACATTCTAGCGGTAACACTGTTGTGTCGAGTTTATTTCACGGCAGAAGTTGATCACATTTGACATATACGAGTATACTGGGTGCCTGTGGACTCGAAGAGCGTAAGCTCGCTTTAATCTCCCTCAATCAGTTGAATTTTCTGGCTATAGAATTTTGAAATAATATCAGTTATATATTGCTGCAAAAACTGCATGTCACTGCTAGAACTATGTTACTTTTAATGTTGTAATTTTTGTTCGACTTCATCACATTGCAATTTATTGTTTGTGTTCATGTGTGTTACTGTTGTGAGCTACAACAAGTGAACATATTTAACTAGGCTTACTTAAAATGCTTAAATTGTAAAATTTTTAATTGTAATTTAGGTCTGCGAGCTGAAATGGGTGCTGGAAATTCAAAAATGAATGGTTTAACTATTCTTCAAACCACACAGGTGAACAGTTGCCATGAGGTGCAGGTTGATTTTGCTTCAGATTAAAACAAATTGTGCATACCGGTATTGAAAAGCAAATTAAGTTCTCTTGTGAGTTGTCAGCGATCTGTTTACCACGCCAAGATTGCCAGCATCAAGCTGGGAAGTTGTGAATGCTATTTGTGTAGTCATTTATTTGACCTGACTCTGAATCAAACTCCAGTCTACAGCAAAAAATAACTGAGATTTCGTGTGATCAAATTATCAATTCATATCTGTTAGCAACATGCACGCATTATTGACAGCTCAGATGAACAAGTGGTCAGTTGATATTTCAGATGGTTGAATGGTAAGAGCGTCTGCCTCTGAAGCTGTAGACTCGGGTTTGATTCTGAGTCTGGTTAAACCAATGACTTTTAAATAGGTATTCTCAACTTTCCTGCACTCAGCATCAAAGGGATTGAAGAACAAGCCGGGAATTTTACTTGTGCTGTCAAGGAAGGTACTTAGCGGGATTCCCCTATTATGGTGTGGTAGGCAGATGGCTGGAAACTTCTAAGCGAGCTTGTTATACCGCTTTGAACCCTTTTTTTGTGATAAGAGGATAAATGTGAAACTAACTACTACTGCTATTTTGGGTTGATTCCAAGTCGGCTCAAACCAATGACTGTAAAATAGTAAAGTTGTAAGGAAGCACGTTCTGGCACTTCAATCGCTTGCTTGTGGTGGAAGGATAAAAGAAAACTAAACAAACGATATCACATGAACCAATATTTAGGGATTTTCTGCGTATCTGCAAGAAAAGTTTGGAAAACAGTTGAAGGAACGAGGTGTTGTTGTAGGATTTGATGCTCGCCACAATAGCTCGAGGTGTGTCATTATTCTTATTTGAAAGTGAAAAGTTTTATGTTTTTTTCAGTTTTCTGCGGTTGCCATGTTTGTAGATCAAATCAAATAAATCGAATCTTCAATTGATTGTACTCACAGTATTACACCGAAGTGTGACGAGTGGCCAAGCCCGCTTCACTGATTAGGGCCTGGACAACACAGGAATGCCGCGGCAGTAGTGAGCGATTTGACCGGCCTGGAAATCAAACCCACTCCTCTCTCACTGACAGCAATGTCATTGACCACTACCCCAACTGACCGGTCATGTTTGTAGATCATTCTGTGAAACCAGAAAATCAAAATTAGGGGTTGTTTTAATGATGCGAAAAAAGTATTTTCTTTTGGCAATTTTATAACACACTTCAGGTGATTAAGATTTTAGGTTTTTCAATAAAGACATTTTAACTGATTAAGAATTTGCTTCTCGAATAAAAGTTTCAATTTTGAAGCGATTGGTTGACAGTTTGAAACATAGTTAAGTGTGGATTCGCTTCATCTTTACTCAATGCTATGCATTTCAAAACTTCAACTTCAGTTGATTTGCTGCACAAGTAGTAACAGTGGGAGATCAAGTTTTAACTGATTTTACATGAAAACAAGTAGCCAGAGGAAGAGACATTACACGTTGCTCTCAAGTATAACATACATGAAGAATACTTTTATTTTTTTTGGTTTGAAGTATATACCAGCGGTTTTTAACTTTTCTTCATTACCCATTTTTAATGCTACAGACCTTCTGTTATCTGCAGCATGTTTTAATTTGAACTAAATCAAAATCAACCATTTGTTTGTGTTCTTTCCGGCTGTAGGTTCCGATTTCATGACCACATTTGGCCTAGGTTTAAAAACAAAACAATAAACTTGACCGTAGACATTATCAAATATGCACAAAGAAATAAGCAACAATTCCGCTGCTCTATGTACCAATCTCGATAACCATTAATCTTTCAATGCCTTTGTGAAATAAAATACAAAGACTTACCAATAACTACTGCCTTACCAAAGAAAACGATTTTTTTTAAAATAATATTTGATATTGATATCATCAGGTGGTAGTTTATTTCCTATTTGAAAACCTTAACTTTCTGACCGATTGGGAACCATGGTTATACTAATACTTGCCAACCCTTCTCTGCTCCTGCATTGATTTGGTAGAAGGTTGTTACTTTTTTTTTTTGTAGATTTGCAGAATTAGCTACCAATATTTTCATCCGTGATGGCATTAAAGTTTATCTCTATTCCGACATTACGCCAACTCCTTTCGTTGTAAGTTGATGTTTTCATAACTTTTTGCTTCAAATTTAACAGCTCAGGTGGCCGAGTGGTAAGAGCGTCTGTCTCAGAAGCTGTAGTCTCGGGTTTGATTCCGAATCGAAGATATTCACAGCGGAATTCACAGCTTTCCTGCTTGACGCGCTCAGCATTGAAGGGATAGTGTTGAGAACAAGCTGGCAGGTTTGCTTGTTGTGCCGTTGGGAAAGGCACTTGAGAGGATTCTCTATCTTGTGGTAGTCAGATGGCTGGCAACTCCTAAGCGAGCTCTTTGATCACCTTTTTGTGATAGGAGAATATTTTTTTTTTGTTTTCTCCTTTGATTGTAAGTTCATGTTTTTATAACTAGCTGCTCCCATTTTTGCAACGAATTTGTTATTTTTCCTCAGCCCTACGGAGTTCTGCGTTATAAAGCCTGTGCAGGAATCATGGTCACTGCTTCTCACAATCCTAAACAGGATAATGGCTACAAAGTTTACTGGGAAAATGGAGCACAGATTATCCCTCCACATGACTACGGTGAGCTGTCAACTCGCTACCGTGAGCACAGCGCTGTTGGTGCTGGAGGTCTAGGGTTTCATTCCCGGGCCAGTTAAATCGGACACAGTGTCGTCAACAGCTCGCCAGTCGCCACCGTTGCGATGTTTCTTCGGAGCGGTGTTACCCAGGCGTTAAGCCGCGGAGATAGATCCTGCCACTGGTTTACACGCTTCATCGTGATACCGCCAGTGTGATGAAGATTTGATTTTTTTTATTGTGCTTAACTTCGGAGAAAAAACATCTCAGCTCGCCATTGCCCTGATGAGAAAATGATGGTTTGTGTCCGCTAAGGCGACTCGCTTTGCGTTAATTAATAAAAATGAAAGAGACCAGAAGTTTTCTGGTACCTCATTTTGTTTGCACTGTCAAAATGGACATCGCATAACGCAGAGACAAAGTAGTTAAACTTCTAAAGGTATTAAACCATTGACCTAGCGATTTCGAAAAATCTATGTTGCTCATTCACTGTTGTCGTTGACGAGAGATACTTAGCCTACTTGCATTTTGGACCCGCTGTAAGCGCTTATCCTTGCGGGTTGTGGGAAAAGCTGCTCGAGTTGGATCCTTCAAGCATCTCTATTCTCTGTAGCAAAGGATAGATGCTCTGGTGGAATGCCAAGGCAAGATCAATTGAGATCTTCAGTGTAATTTCGCCATCGAGTTCTGGGTCGGCCTCTTGGTCTTCGATTACCGGTGTTGAAAAGAGCATTTTTTTGCTGTTCTTTCGTGGGACATTCGTGTCACGTGTCCATACCAGCGCAGTTGCGATCTTTCTAGTCGGAGAAGCAGCGATTTAATGTTCGCATATTCACGAATATCTGCACTTTTGACCTCGTCCAACAAGATCGTTTTTTTTTTTTTTTTTTTTTGGTTTTGGCTGGGTTTGTCTGAGGATGGTCGTCGATCGTCAATCCTCCACGGATGGATGCTCTGGTGGGATACCAAGATAGATTTTGTTGATTTTCACCCCAAGTGTATTTAGGAATCTCTTGTGCGATCATGCAGCATCTGGAACCTTCCAGTGATGAGATGTGGAGGAAAGGAGCTTGCCGGAAGTCACCGCTTGTGTCTGATCCATACAGTGACGTCATGAAGGCTTACTATGACGATTTGAATAGTTATTGTTATCATCGGTAAGTTCCTGGAAAATTTTAATTATTTCAGTTTTTCAAAATGTAGTGGTTAAGTACAACGCTGTCAATGGAGAGGTCTGAAGTTCGATTACCGGGCCGGTCAACACGGACACAGTGTTCGCCACTGCTTTGACGTTTCTTAAGAGCTGTGTTGCCCTGGAAGTGCTGGGCCGCAGAGATGGACCCCACCACTCGTCACACGCTTCGGTGTAATGCCGCGAGTATAATGAAGCTGTGAGTGATCGAAAAAATTATAAAGGAACCGCGAAGCAGATTTTTTTAAAAAAAGTTTGCGAACCACTGATATACAGGATACTACAGTTTAGCACTGCCTTGTATGAACCGTGCGTGTAGAAATATAAATTCAATATTATCCATTTTGTCGAAACTTGCGGAACAGGAATTGTTGCAAATTTTACATAAGTAACTGCTTGAAACATTTTGTACAATTAAGTGCTCGAAGTAAGACGGAACAAACAAAAAAAAAAAGGTTGATTTTTTTGTTTGTTCCGTCTTACTTCGAGCACTTAATTGTACAAAATGTTTCAAGCAGTTACTTATGTAAAATTTGCAACAATTCCTGTTCCGCAAGTTTCGACAAAATGGATAATATTGAATTTATATTTCTACACGCACGGTTCATACAAGGCAGTGCTAAACTGTAGTATCCTGTATATCAGTGGTTCGCAAACTTTTTTTAAAAAAATCTGCTTCGCGGTTCCTTTGTAATTTTTTCGATCACTCACAGTCCCTCCCAAATTTCAACATTAATTCTGGTTCAGCAGCAGAAAAAAGTTAGTCTAGATATAACAATGTTTAACGTAAAATGCTGTGTATAAGACCAGCTGCTACAGGCAGGTAAGAGAAGCAAAATTCATCAAATTTACATGCACAGTTTAATGCGATGCATTTGCCGGTCTTTCATTAGACGTAGACTATATATCAATCCCACAGAATTCCAAAACCTTTTTTGGGTCCTCAAAGGGCCGCGGTCCCAGTTTGAGAACCACTGCTCTTGATAACAGATAAATTTATTTTGTCGAAATGTCTAGTTACAAATATTGCTGAAGTTTTATTTTTTCTGTTTAAGTTATTCGAAGTTGATGTTGAAATTGAACGAGAAATGTATATGTGCACTGGCGTCTGGTTGTGAAATTGCTTGTTACGTTACAATGTTGGTGTGATAATATTTTTGTACTTTGACCATTTCTGTCAACGTGACCACTAGAGTCCGAGTGTAAAGCCGTGCAGAAGTTTAGTTTCATGTTTATCCTGTTTATCCTGCTATCGCGAGAAAGCGATCAAAGCCCTGTGACGAGCTGGCTTAGAAGTTGCCGATCATCTGTCTACCACTCTTAAGATGGGGAAATCCCGTTAAGTGCCTTTTCCAACGGCACAACTAGTAAATTTGCCGGCTTAATCCCCACGCCGTCCCTTTAATGCTGAGTGTCAAGCAGGAAGCTATGAATACCAATCTCAAAGTTATTGGTTTGACCCGATTCGGAATCAAACCCAAGTCTACAGCTCCAGGGGCGGACGCTCTATCCACTCGGCCATTTGAGCTGTTAAAATGTTTACTCGACCTTTCGGAAATTTTGATTTTGGCGAGTAAACTCGACTTGCGCAGTGGCTCGTCGGCGGGGTGAATTTGCCCATAATCGCAGAGTCGTGGTTCGAAGCCCAGGCAGTCCTTGTTTTGTGATAAGGATGTTTCAAGTTATCTCGTCGGAAGAATCAAAATAACAAAAATCAAATCTTGGTTCCACAGCGGTATTACGCCACATCGTGTATCGAGTAGCAAAGTTCATCTCCGCGGTTTAGCGCCTGGACAACACAGCTTCGAAGAAACATCGCAGCGGTGGCGAGCCCTAGGCGACACTGTGTCCGATTCGGCAGCCCGGGAACCGAACCCAAGACATCCGCGCCGATATCGATGTGCGTAGCAGCTGAGCTATCCGGCCGTATGATCTGCACGGAAACTCTGGTTTTAAAAGAGTTTGTGTCGACGTTGACTAACCGAGTCACAATTTCATACTTTCGCGTGATATCGTGATGAAAATAAGGAAATAGAAAAGTTGGCAGTTGCTTTATTCAATCTTCTGACGCTTAAGACCGAGCCTTTTTTGCAATTATAGTCAGCGACTTGGCGTTACAACACGCTGGTTGGAGATCCTGCGTGACGGGTTCGATTCGCGGCTGGCGCCGATCGTATTTGATATAGACAGGTGGTTGCTGACTCGAAGAGCGCAAGCTCACTTCGCAGTCTCCCTCTATTACTGTGTTGAATTCTCTGTTTAATATTAGAAAAAACGCTCAATTGAAAAAAAAACTATCAGCAGTATTTTTTGTATTTGCTCTCAGATCTATCAACAAATCAACCAAGTTAAAATTCACGTACACTCCAGTGCATGGTGTAGGTTTGGAGTTTGCGCATAAATCTTTCAAAACTTTCAACCTTCCCGTGTTGCAAGATGTCCTAGAACAAAGAAAACCTGACCCTGATTTCCCAACCGTCAAGTATCCCAATCCGGAAGAAGGAAAAGGGGTTTTGGTGAGCTCATACCGAGAGTTAAAAAGAAACAACTGGTTTTAAGTTTTATCTTAATTTGTCGAAAATAGGAGCGTTAAGATGGGTTCCGATAAAAACTTATTCCATCATCGGTGTAAGTTTTTACCAAAACGTTCATATTGTAACAACTTGAACAGTGTTTTTCGTTTGCTTGACTGATTTCTTTATTTTTATCCCCCTGTCACGAGAGAGCGACGGAGGTACTATGCATAGGACCAATCCAGACTTGCCTAGGAGTTGCCCTTGTTTCCGAGTTTTCCGGAACTTGAGTTTTGCTTCTGACATCGTTAATTTGCTGCTTGTTAGATTCCACCAAGTAGTGATAATTTTCGTGAAGCATCTTATCCAATGAAGCAACGACAAGGCGTGGTTGGGAGTTAAACCATTGACCCTGTGATCATGGCCGTCGTAAAAACGACGCTCCGTAGCACTCACTCACTCTGCCGACGTATTCAATTTTACGAACCGTAAAGCGCACTTTTAAATTCTTTTAAAAAATCGGTGGTGCACCTTATACTTCGATGCGCCTAATGTGTGGGTCAGGTAGCGCTCAATACCTTATCGCCTGAAATATCGACCTTATCGCCTGAAATATCGAGTTTTTTGTTTAATGAGCGTGATACGGTGACCCGACACTTCTCAGAAACCATTGCGTGTAATAGACTGGTGCGCCTTATGCGTTAAAAAAAACAACAATCAAATTAATTTATTGACAGTGCGCCTCATAGTTCGTCCAATGCGGTACCATGAAGGTTTGATCGTGGCTCCTACCACAAAGTTATTATTTTGTTATTTCCTCCGCAGGCGCTTGCCATCCAGACTGCTAATGGAAGCGGATGCAAGGTGATCCTTGCTAATGATCCGGATGCAGATCGACTCGCTGTGGCGGAGAAACAAGTGGAGGGAAACTGGAAAGTTTTCACCGGAAACGAACTCGGTGGGCTTTTGTTTCTTTTTTGTAATTTCATACTTTACTGCAGCAGCGTTATTAGGGCGCATTATTCCCCCAGCACTCTTTTTGACTTCAGTGTCGCCGACGGCTCGCCATCGCTGCGACGTTTCTGCGGAGCTGCATTGACCAAGTGCTAAGTCACAGAGACGGATCCCGCCTCTCGTTACACGCTTCGACGTTATACCGCGATTATGATAAGGATTTGTTTGTATTTTGAGATATAAATTCATTATTTACTATTTAGTGGCTGCAGGCTCAACTGCTTTTGCAAATATTGCATTCTGGGTGTTGCGACCATGCGCCGTGTCGTTAATCGTATTGTTGCATCTTTTCTTGTACCCTCGTTCAATTCCCTTCATCTTATCGTTATTGTGTTGACCATGCGGAAATAGGAGTCAATACCACTATAATAAAAATACAAAAGCTCAGATATGAGCACAGAACTGCCGACGGTAAATGCTGTTTCGACTTTTTAGGTCTCATCAGTGCAGTTGGTGTAACCGACATTTACTCAAAGCAGCATGTGCCCGAGAAAGCGTGTGTGCCCGAGCGGTACTGATGAGTTCTTAAAGGTAGAAACTGTGTTCACTGTCTGCAGTTATGTATGATTAAAAGTTTTGGTAATTTCTGACCGACGTCGTTCCAGGCGCGTTGTTCGGTTGGTGGACGTGGCATTGTTACATCACAAATCACCCTGAGGTGAAAGACAGAAGCGGTGTTTACATGCTGAGCAGCACTGTGTCGTCCATGATACTGCGCTCTATCGCACGCGTAGAAGGATTCTCCTTCGAGGTGAGGATTCTTGAAATAAATTTTGCTTTTCAATTTTTGTGCTTGAAGGGTAGTGTATCGCCTTCCAGCGGAAGTGGTTGAAGGTAATGCGAAATCTCGGTCTTGGCCTAGTCGCAGTCCTGTTATTTGCAAGTAAAACCTGTCCTTCTAATCATTATCACTTTTCGTTGCTTCGGACAATTCGTGTTACTATACCGAGCGCATCAATTCCGCGTAGAAACATTCGCTATTTGAATCAAAACCGTTGTTAAGATGGCTGTTGGGTAAGAAAAGAACGTCTTTGCCCTGGAATTGTAGACTCGGGTTTGATTCCGAGTCGAGTCAAGCCAATGTTTTTAACATTGGTATTCACAGCTTCCCTGCTTGATGCTCAACGTTAAAGACACAGTGTAGAGAACAAGGCGGCAAGTTTACGTGTTGTGCAGTTGGGAAAGGCACTTAGCGGGATTTTCTCATCTTGGTGTGGTAGACAGATGGCTGGCAACGGCTTAGCGAGCTCGTTACAGCGCTTTGATCGTTTTCTCGTGATAAAAGGATAAGTATAAGTATGCAACTAAATAATTTGCAAGTACTCAACAGATTTTCCACTTCTAGGATACTTTAACTGGGTTCAAGTGGATGGGAAGTCGCGCCGAGGAGTTGAAACGTTCGGGCAAAGTTGTTTTGTACGCGTTCGAGGAAGCGATCGGTTACATGGTCGGAACGAATGTGTTTGATAAAGATGGAATAAGTGCCCTGGCCGTGATAGCTGAATGCGCCTGCTGGCTCGATTCGCAAGGAATATCGCTGACACAACAACTGGCCAATGTTTATGAGAAGTAAGCTCGATGATGATCGTAAGTCTGCTGCACGCTATTTGTATTTTGTCAATACTCCTCTCACGAGAAAGCGATCTAAGCGTTGTAACGAGCTCGCTTAGGAGTGTTGTCGGCCACTTGTCCACCATTCTAAGATAGGTAACCCCGCAAAGTGCTTTTCCTAACGGCAGAACAGGGAAACTTGCCGGCTTGTTCTCCACACTGTCCCTTTAATGCTGAGCGTCAAGCAGGGAAGCTGTGAAATGTGAATAGCAATGTTTTGCAATCATTGATTTGGCCCGACTCGGAATCGAACCCGAGTCTACAACATCAGAAGTACACGCTCTATCCACTTGGCCATCTTAGCTGTTAAATTGTTACTTTTGCGACTTATGAACTCTGCAGTTATAGCAGATTATAAAGCTCCTTTGTTTATCGAAGTTAGTGTAAAATTTAGTGATTTGTTTGAAGCTTTCAAAACAAGTGATCAGTCGGTTAGCACAGTGGACATCGTCGTCTGCGCAGAAGGTCTTAAGTTAGATTCCTGGGCCTGTCAAATCGGACACCGTTACCTTGTCCACGTGTATAACCGTTGAATTGACTCCAAAGGCCCTAAGTTTTCTGCATCATGATCAATGTTTTGATGTTATAATTACAATAATTGTGGGAGTTTCCGCATGCAAGAAATCTTCACACTGCCTTCAAGTGAATTTTTAAATTTTGATTCAGACTACTCTGAGCTCCTGTGATGAAGCCTAAAAGGTCGAAACAGTGGCTGTGAGGAGAATGAGTAATTTTTTCAGTAAAATCAAATCTTGATTATTTTTGCGGTATTACGCCGAAGTGGTAGGATGCATATCCGCGGCTTAGCGCCTGGGCAACAGAGCTCGGAAGAAACATCGCAGCGTCTGGGCAACAGAGCTCGGAAGAAACATCGCAGCGCCTGGGCAACAGAGCTCGGAAGAAACATCGCAGCGCCTGGGCAACAGAGCTCGGAAGAAACATCGCAGCGCCTGGGCAACAGAGCTCGGAAGAAACATCGCAGCGGTGGCAACAGAGCTCGGAAGAAACATCGCAGCGCCTGGGCAACAGAGCTCGGAAGAAACATCGCAGCGCCTGGGCAACAGAGCTTGGAAGAAACATCGCAGCGGTGACGAGCCGTTGGTGACACAGTGTCCGATTTGACTGGCCCGGGAATCGAACCCCAGACCTCCCACTCCAATGTGCATAACAACTGAGCTTACTAGCCGGTTAATAATTTTTCCACGGAGGATATTTCATTAATTTCCAGCAGCATCCAAATCTCGCTCGTTTTGTCGTAGGTATGGTGATCACGTGAGCAACAACTCTTATTACATCAGCCATGACGTAGACAAGACGAACGCCATGTTTGAGCGCTTACGTCATTATCCTGACGTCAACAACAACAAAGACGTCATATCCGACAAGCAACGAGGTCATCGCTACCCCAGAAAATTAGGTCGTTTCGTCATTTCCGGTATTCGTGATCTCACTACTGGCTTCGATAACCGCAGTCGTGACGAGAAAGCTGTGAGTGTGACGTCACATTGTTTTGATGAGCTTATAATTAACGTCAGATGGTGAACACAGTTTCGACTTAAATTTCGAGTCTCATCAGTGCAGTTTGCTGACTGATGCTTTAACAAGCGGGAAAAATTATTTTCTACTTGTGGTTTTAAAACTAGGAATATCGCTCCGCAGAGAATGCTCTCTGCGGAACAGTGGCGCAAACCGCAAGCTCCTGGACAAAGCGAACTGCTAAGATACAAAAGGAGCTTGTCAGCACAGTAGTCAGCCACTTGGATATAGAGATATGACATGTACTTAACTGCAGTTATCTTTGCATGTCATAATTAATGTTCCCATGCAGACACTCCCCACTTCCGCGACAAGTCACATGATCACGTTCTATTTCACCAATAATGTGGTGTTAACGATCCGCACGAGTGGAACGGAGCCAAAAATCAAATTCTACTCCGAAATATGTGGAAAATCCGGGCAGTAAGTTGATCCGCTCTGTAGAAAAAAATTTGACCAGCGCGGTGACGTAATCACATGAGTGGCTACGTACCACAAAGGTTAAATTCTTTAAGATATATTTATCCGAAGAGATGAGTGATTTTGGCGAGATCATTCATTGTGGAAGGTGAATGTATCTTACCTGAGGGCGGCTGATGAGGGCCAACAGCCCGATACAACGCTCTACAGTTCTGTTGAGATGGAATGGCTCGTTTACTGGTCTTTTTAATGGTCCGCTGACGGTTTATTTTTGTCTATTGTTTGTTACTGGACCACTAGCAGTTTTTGAATTGCTAAATTTCTCGTAACTTATAAATTTTTTTTAAAACTAAGGTTGAATGTGATTAAAATCATAAAACCAATAGGCGTTGAGCGGGCTGAGCTTTATTTTTGGGATGAATTGCCAGGGCGGTTACGGTCGCTGGTCTGTCCTACAAAAACTGTCGAACGTAATTCGTTAAATCGCCTTTGAAGTGTTGTCATAAGAGACCTTGTCACGTGATCAGTTTGTGTGATAAGTTGATCAAAGAAATGAAATTTTTGTTATGCTTGCGCTGAAACGTGTAACCAGTGGAGACGAGGTGGTAATACCAGGAACAGTCGTGCTTGCGGAAATGGTTTCTTGAACACGAGTAATTTGATTATTCAAAGTCATTATTGTCACCGTCGGAAGTGTAATAACTGAATGGATGATGAATTAGACTCAGCAAATATACGAGAAATTCTGTTCCTCCGACATCAGATTACGATGGCCGAGTGGTTAAACCGTGTCTCCAGTGAAGTCTCGCTGCAACCATTGAGATCGTGACACGTCACTATTGGTGAGGGCGTGGGTTCGAATCCCACTCGTAATCAGAAAAAGAAGATCTTGGTGGGTTTCATTGAAGTTCAATTCTTTAATTGAAATTTTTTACATTGCAGGAATCGTGATGAATTGAGGAAAGAATTGGATGAAGTGGTGGAACTCGTGTGTCGTCATTTTTATGAACCCGAAAAAAATGGATTCCTAACTCGACCAACCTAACACCTCGCGTGTTGTTTTGGGATGCTACTCGTACTATTTCTATTTATTCATTCGCGTTAGTTTCTACTTTAAAGAGAACTGAAGTGAGGAGTTATTTTTCATAAAGGTCTTAAAACTACGCAGAACTCAAAACTGACAGTGAAAGTTTTAGATGTTTTTAATTAACCTAAAACAAGCGTTAAATTTTATATTAATGACGTACTTACATCATGTTTGCGCATTAAGGCGTGCAAGAGTGGTAGCGGCAATGCTCGTCTACCAAATTTGCTTTCACTGATCAAAGTCAAATGTCATTGCTCAAGCTCTGCTGCATTATCACCAAGAAGTAAAAGTGAATTTGGTTGACGAGCATTACATCTATCCTCTTGCACGCCTCAATGCGCAAATGGTTTATTAGTACGTCATCATCTTAAGTTCGAACGTCTACTGAACTATCAGTTTTGAATTCGTTGCATTTTTAAAAACTTTTAGTGAAAAAATAATTCTACACTTCAGTTTCCCTTTAAAATTCACGTACCTCGGTGCAGCGTTTCTGTGTGATGACGAATTACGTAGAAACCCCGTAATCGCTTGCCGCGTTTCGTGTTCCTTTGATTTATTCCAATTTCAATCCGTTTGCTATAATCTATTGAATTCTGCGCTAGTGGCTAGCGGTTTTCACTCGTGTGTGTAAACAATTTCAAAAAGTTCATTTGGCTTCGTCTTAAAAACGAAGTGACATATTTTGTCTGAGATAACTAGCATTATGTGTTGTAGCTGTAAGGTTCTGTTGCTTTGGTGTGTTGGGGAGCATCTTATGTTATTTAAGCATCAGGTTATAATTTCGCTTTTTTCAAAGATAACCAGCCGGTCAGCGCATTGTTGAAGACATTTGCTATCAATGCGGAAGGTCTGTGGTTTGATTCCCGGGCTCGCCAAATCGGACACAAAGTAGCCAACGGCTCGCTACCGCTGCGATGTTGCCCAGGCGTTTAGCCGCGGAGATGAATCCCTCTTCTCTACACGCTTCGTCATTTGATTTTTTGATCTTGTACTGGGATGCGATCTGATTACATTGTGTACCGCTCCTTGAAATCGCCAGAACTTCATTCGTTACCGCTCAGCTATACTTGGCGATTTAAATTGGTGTTGGGTCTGATGATATGCTTACTAGAGATGGCACGGGCCGACTTTTTTGCAACCCGGATCGCCCATGGCCCGTAACCGACCCGGCAACTCACCCCAAAAATATAGCTGGCCCGCCCAAAGCCCATATTTTATGAACCTTTAATCACATTCTGTACCAGAGTTTGAAAATAAATTATTATAAAAATTTTGGGAAATTTGTTAGCGGCCCAGTAAGAAACAAAAGATAGAACTGGACCGCTAGTGGGCCAGTAAAAGGACCGGTTAGCGGCCCATGCCATATGTGATGCTTTGGTATCGTTCCAGTTTTGGGAGTGAATTCATGGTATTATTGATTATCATCTTTGGTGTTTAACCAACTTGGTGCTGTAAGTTCGGTGTGTGAGGTTGCTGAGTTATTTCATAGAGTGCCTTTATATTTGTTCTGTAGGAAAAATGAAGCCTCTGTAAATCTCAAAACTGGACACTTCGACAACATAGATTCAACTGTCATCATCAGCAGTGTATGAAAGACAGTACAAAACTCTGAGTTAATTACAGTTTTAAAACGCTGCGCAGTCTTCTGCTGGGTAATGGCAGAATTTGTCTCACTTTCGGTGCTCTTAGTGGAAAAAATGCCCTACTAATTCTGGAAGCGGCTTAACCTCACGGAACAGTAGTTCTTTCTACTTGACAATTTTGTTTGGTTCGTTATCAGATTGCAAATTCTATTGTGTTCCTGCTCCAATGTGTTAGTTGATTTTTGTTTTACCTGAAGTCAAATATTGCATTGGTAGTGTCAAAACTGTCAACTTTTATGCGATTACACTTTGGTAGCAAGTTGGTGGTGTCTCAATAATCAGTATCTGGTGCGAAAATGAGGAAATATTGATGGTCGAGTGGTGAGAGCGTCTGCCTCTAGAGCCGTAAACTCTACTCTTGATTCCGCGGCGAGTAAAACCATCGACTTTCTAATTGGTATTCACAGCTTCCCTTGCGTGACGCTCAGCATTTAAGGAACACAGTGGAGAATAACCGGCAAGATTACTTGTGCCGTTAGGCAAGGCACTTACTGGGATTCCCCCATGTTCAATGGTAGACAGACGGCCGGCAACTCCAATGCAAGCTTGCTACAGCGCTCTCTCGTGATGGATGAACAAATATACGCAACTAAACTATACCAACTTCTCTATATACGCGAGCTCTTGGTTTTGCTCGAATCGCAGCCTAACCTAAAAAGCACCAAATACGCAAAGAAGGGTCATTGCGGGCAGCATCGCTCATTCGCGGTATTATCGATTGCTTTCGGCAGACGAGCTTCTAGAAAACTACGTGTTATCAAAGATGCCGTAATTCATGGCTGCGAACACGCAGCATTTTTATTCGAGGTGAAGGCAAGGTTAGCGAGTTATGAGTTCGGTAAATTTTACTAAGTTTAGGGTGAATTCAAGAAATTTTGCTCTGGTTTAGGATAACTTTAAAACTTAATCAATTTTTTTCGAAATCGAGTTCAAGCTCGTAGCCCTGCCGCAAACAGGCTACACCAAATATTCTATCTCTATGGTTCAGGATGGAAACGACCAAATACCTCTCTGCGATTTAAAACATCTCAAACACAACAATTTATTCCGCACTAGTGGAAATAGACACTAAATATATATATTTACATAACAACAATATCTGTACACGAAATTGCACTGAGTTACGATTCAGTAATTTAATAATTCACACTCTCTCACATCGACGGAAATCACAACTATTCAAAAACCTACAACCGCCAACATTTCAATTTGCTAACATTTCCGCTGATGCTTTAATCGCAAAAATAAAGCCAGTACTATTTGAATGTTTTCGAGACTCTTCGATTTATACTTAAACCATATTCAGTCGGATTGAAATAAAAGATGGTAGACAATTCAATTTGAATAAGATGGACAATGGTCTAAGTATGAACAGAAACATTTCAAATGTTATTGGCTCGTATATTTGCGATTATAAAAATTTCCATTAATTGTGTTCGGAATTTCCGCTGATGTTTTCTAACAATCTGGGCTCATGGAATCGATCTGCAGTGGCTCGGTTCGATACAACGTTGGTCAAGTGAAAACAAATTGCAATGAAAACCAAACAAAAATGACAACAAAAAAATTGTTAAAAATTAAACCAATAAAATGCACGATCGTTCTAATTTGAAGTGGTTATTTTATTGATTTAAACTCGCCAGAATCTAACAGAATCTAGAAGGAATTCGCAAGTTTTTTGCTTAGACGCCTCTAACGATCAGAACCAAAGCTGTGATGAGACCGTACAAACCCAGAACTTCAGCGAAGATAAGAATAAGAATCATACCTGAAACAAAAAGCGTTCCAATAAAACAAAACTAACTTATTTTGAATAACTAGACCCGACTAGGAAGCAACATTTGCCCATTTTCTACTAAAACAGCGCAGCGACAGACAGTATAGCCAGCTGTTAAGAGACCTAGTTTGACGTGCAGCAACTTGTGTTTTAGTAGTACCTTTTTGTGCCGCTCATCTTGAAACAAGCCATCAAAAGAGTCGCAGCAAAAACAATTACAACATCGTCAGAACATTACTACTCGTACTTACCGACAAAGAGTTTAGGTTGTTGAGCAGTTCCTCTGACACCTGCGTCTCCGACAATTCCAATTGCAAATCCAGCAGCAAGACCTGACAAACCGACACTCAATCCAGCACCCAAGTGAAGAAACGCACTGAAAATAGTTCATCAGACGTAAAAAATGAAAGAGAGGCAGCATCTACACGACAGCACATCCTCAGTATTTGATACAAATTTTTTCTTGCTAGGTCTTATCGACAGGATGATTTTAACAACGGCCAGGTGGATTATAACAAATTTTAAAATAAAAAGGAAAACAAAAACACTTCCTTAGCCAGCCACCGCTCTGCTGCTTTCCATATACAATCAATCAACGTAACTATTTTAATCGTTGTATGAATGCTTAGATTTTCCAAACTGCACTGAAGAAATTTCAAATATACACTCGCCGAATCACACTGAAGCATATAACGAGTGGCGGGGTCCATCTCGAGTGGCGGCTTAACGCCTGGACAACACAGCTTTGAAGAAATATCGCAGCCGTTGGAGACACTGTGTCAGAATTGACTTGCTCGGGGATGGAACCCGAGATTTCCTGCACCAATAACTACCGGTATGTTCTTACAACTAACCTAATCATTTAAAACCCCAGTTGCAACACAATTTCTAATCACTCATCAGAAATGCAGTTACACAGAGAGAAAAAAAAGGGACATCATAACATTCCTAGCTAAATTCACTTTGAATAGCGACCAGATAGAATCCATCAGACAAATTCATTTAGATGTGCTCATCAGCAATTCTACTCGGCCTTATTTGATACTTACTTAAACAGAGGCATGTTAGGATCCATCTTTTGTGTGATGAGTACAGCAATAACAACTCCGTAAATAGCAATAATACCAGCCATGACCACAGGAACGACAGATTTGATGATGAGTTCTGGTCTCATAATACTCATCGCAGCAATTCCAGTTCCTGATTTTGCTGTTCCATAAGCAGCTCCCAAAGCTGAAACAACAGAAAAGTTGTTAGAACCTCAGCTAGAAA
Organism: Trididemnum miniatum; assembly: GCA_964006365.1. Taxonomy (NCBI): domain Eukaryota; kingdom Metazoa; phylum Chordata; class Ascidiacea; order Aplousobranchia; family Didemnidae; genus Trididemnum; species Trididemnum miniatum. The sequence continues at coordinate 27,472,226 of OZ023238.1, read as the reverse complement.
ATCTAGAAATATATATCTATGTGTGACCAACATTAATGTTATGCAAATTGGTAACGAGCTGAGAAGTATATTTTTCACTCTTGTGAACGCACAGATTGTTTTAAAAAAATTATAGAATTTATCCTCTGATAATTTTGCCTTAGGTCAGTGTCTAGAGCACCGGCAAGCGTTTTTTTGAAATTGATCTTTGTACACACCAACCCAAAGTTACATTAACTTCAGGACTCTTAACCCTATTCCAACCTCCCAACCTACAACTGTACTCTACTACCCCTAAATTGTGTTTCAAGTTACTGCTGATGACATCACTTCAGGGCGACACCAACGTCATGTCATATAAAGGAAGAAACAAGCAGTCTGATGCAGCAGCGCTTAGAAAATGGAAAGCAGTCCTGAGCTCTCGACACTATCTCGCCTTAATGACAAATAATCAAACTAAAAATGATTCTATTTAACCACAATTAAAATTTAGTTAAAACTTTTTTCGAAGAATAGCTTTGAAAAAAGCTTCTGGGATAAACAGCTTTCTTCAAAGCTACACAAAAGAGTTATAACAGAGAACTGTTCTGATGCGAAATTTGAGAAATTTTGGGCAAAATTTCGCAAGTTTTCTTGGAGCTTTCCAACTGGAATGGTGATTATTGTCGGAATTTGAATCAAAGTGTCTGTTATTTCGGAGCAAAACAGAAGTTATGTGCTCTAGAACTCAACTTTGAAGCAAAAATTGCATCAAACTTTCTTTAAACTCCCCGAATCTTTGGGCAAATTGTTTATTGATATCTACATTCGGGCAAATTTGCACTTGCTACAAACTTATGATGGAACAGTGTAACAGAATATTTCTTAATGCGAAAACAGTTTTTTTCACAGCTTTTCCTAAGGTTCTGTACCGCCAATCAATTATCATATTCAAAACTTATTTTTGATCTAGGCCAGGGGTGGACAAACTTTTCACATGAAGGGCAACATTTGAAAAAATTTTGAAACCGAGGGCCGCACTGACTGGAAGAGCAGAAAGAAGGTCTACACATCCTCAGATGTCCTGTTTTCTACTGAAAATCAGTGAAGAGCAAAAAAAGTCTTCATTCACGGTGGGAGTTATTTTTCTGTAGGATAAGTACTGGTGGGCCGTATAAAACAGTCTCGCTGGCCTTAGTAAGCCCAGCCCTGATCTAGGCCAATATTGACTCTATGTCTTGTGAGACCATTTTTGTCTTCCGCTGAAATTTTGAAAGTAGGCTGTGCAAACAGTCATCTTTTTGAAAATTAGCACACTCCGTAAATGACAAGTTCAATGATATAATTAAGGCAGTGGCTATTTTTACAGACCCATAAAAATAAGCTCTTTGTTTCTTTTATTATCCCTTTGCGCTCTTCCCCATTGTACGAGAGCATGATAAAGTAATAAAATAAACCAAAGAGACAAATGCTACGGGACACGGGTTCGAAAAATAGCTACTTCCTATAATTAAACAAGACTTTTACATGATCAGATAAGAATTTAATCTTGTTGAACACATACATTGTTCCCTCTATGAAGCAAAATTTAAGCAAAATAAGAAACTTGGGGCAAAATTTTCCAATTAAGCTAGGCAACTGGAATGGTTATTTTTGGGCAAATTTGAATAAAGTGTCCAATATTTTAGTGCAAAACAAAAGTTTCATACTCTGGAAACTCAACTTTGAGGCAAAAGTTGAATCAAACTTTCTTTAAACCTGCTTAAATCATTGGGCAATTTTTTTACTAAAATTCAGAGTTGGACAAATTTGCAATTGCTAAAACCTGAAAGGAAACGGTTGCCAGTAACTTTGCCACATGGTAACTTCGCCACAGAAACTTCGTCACACTTTGAGAAGGTGAGGGGAGATGTGGGGATAGGTGTAGGAAAGTGTGTTGGGGTGTGGGGGGAGATGTGGGAAGAGGTATGAGTAGGAGAGTGTGTTGGGGTGTGGGGAGGTAAGGGCAGATGTAGGGAAAGGTGAGGGAGATGTGGGGAAGTGTGTTGGGGGCACACACCCCAACACACGTCCCTACACCTCTCCACACATCCCTCCCTCACACGCCAACACACTTCCCCACTCACTTCATACCTTCTTCCACACCCCTACCCACACTTTTCCACTCCCCACACATCTTTCCTTACCTCCCCTCACACCCCAACACACTTCCCTACACCTCCCCCCACACACCTCTTCCCACAGCTCCCCTCAACAACCCCTACACTCCAACACACTTCCCCACAGTTTTGATTACGTGGCAAAGTTACCATGTGACGATGTTACCTTAATAAATTTAACTGGAAAAGCCCAATAAAATTTTTCATGACCGCGAATTCAAAGTGTTACTTCGGTGTAGGCATTGAAAATTTTCGATGTATGAAAGTGTGGCGAAGTTATTGGCAACCAAGGAAACAATGGATACATGAATTCACAAATGAAAAAGCAAAACATTGACAACCATAATGTTATCAAAGCAATCTCTTCTGTAGATTGTGTTGAAGAACTTGAACAACATGCCAAAGTAATAAGTTGCTACCGATATAATTCCAGTTTAATGAGATTATGGGGCATATAAAACAGGCTACAGTAAGAAAAATGATGAAAAGCTACAGAGTCTAAAAATGTCACGGTAGCTACCAATTATTACAAAACAACAACGCTTGAAAGTAACAGAAAAGAGTGAAATCAAATCTAAATGGCCTAATTTAAACACCAACTTTTGCTTCTGCTTGTAAATAAGCTAGCATCATTTCAAGGTTTTATTACCGTAAGATCATAAAGCTTTGATCTAAGTGAGCAGCTGACGAAAGGTCTGCAACTCATAAACCAAACAATAACTTCTGTAACAAATAAGCAATTGCAGTAAACTTTTAATGTCGAACGCTTAGATATCTGAAATTGACTATTGGTAAAATACTGTATTAACAGTTAAGCAAAACATATGAGCAGACAGGCTGACTGATAACAATAGCCAAACATCGTTGCATACAACTCTGTTGTTTGATGTTGTTGTATTACCGTACCAATATTGGTATATATTAAAATTGCTTTTAAAACTGACACCATATCATACACAGTACAATGGCTACCGCCATATCCTGTACCAGTGACACTGTGATGCTAAAATCATGCAAGTACCAGCACATACTGGTTACGGGATATATCAAAAGTAAACAGTTCATAGGAAAGCTCAGACAACAGAACAACATCAGCTACCCAACACTGCAACAGGTGTCTTTACTTTCTGATATTATCAGGATTATGGACTCAATGAATCAGACCATTACTGATCACTATCAGCCTTACAATCCCTTATTAAAAATATCTCTTCAACTACTGTACCTATGCCTACAGACACTTACTGGCCCAACATTACTAAGGCTGTTAGGCATTTGAGCAGATCATGTTTACAGTTTAACAAATAACTGCCTAACAGAAAGAAATACACATGTAAGACTAAGATTTTTACAGCAGGCATTAACAAAATTGGTTGCATAAGAGTACCAGTAGCCTTACTAAGCAACCTGAAACAACCAAAACTTCACAGCTTTGTATCAAAATATTACCCATACTAATCTAAGCTAGAACTGCAGTAATAAGCCTACTAGTACATATATTCATAAATAACAAACTTACCACTAAACACCATGGCTGATGCTGCTCCCATAGAGCTGAAAAATGCTGCATAAGGGGGTTTGCTGAGTTCTGCCATTTTGTTTTAAATTTGACGTTTATTATGAGTAACTGAGGTAAATTTAGACACGATTCACTGCAGAAATAAAAAAAACACAGTACTAAAATTCTAACTTGCTAAAAATCGTCAAAGGAACCAAACACAAATTCTATTACACAACAAATTCAGAGCCTACACCTCCCTAAACTTCGATCGTCTTTCACTTCCAAGTCGTGACCGTTTCATCGGTGGACTAACTGATCACATGATTATAGTCTCAAAGCAGTCCCATCATGTGATGAGCTGGTAAATCGCACAAATATTTTATTATGGAAAAGCAAAAATACACGATATTATTTTGTTTCTGCGCCGTTGTTTTCGTTTAAAAACAATTTATTGAATAATATGACAATCTCTGTAGAAAAAATGGAGGATTCTTTACAAATATAGAATAAAATTAGCTTAATTTTTGGCTGATTTAAAGTTTTTAACATGATAAGAGGTCACCAAAGTTTATTTGCCCAATCAATGGTACGTACAAGGGAAAAATTCGGACTTTTTTTTGTACGTAATTAATTATAATTTTGAAAATATCCTGAACGCTCTGAAGTGAAAGATAAGTTTTTAATTTCCAGAAACTCTTGAATTTTTGTTTTGTGGATACCCATTAACGCCCTAATACCAAAAATTAACGATTCTCTCTTCAGTTCCATCCGCGGATTTCTTCAGAAATATTTCTGAAATTAATACTTCTCATGACTTTGTAGCTTATCCACAACTACGTCGTTAACTTTTGAGCTAATGTCAGCTTAAACAAATTGAATTTTTAGGCTACTTCATCTTTTGTCTATATTAGCCACACGTAAAACCAAACGCGAGCATTGTTGCCCTACCGCTCAGGAGCATATGTAGGGGGCATTGTGCCATGCCCCCTCCTTTTGACTCTGCCTTTTAGTAAAAAAGGAGAAAATTAATGGTGCCAAGTGACTGAAATATGCCAGACTCTTTTGGTGGTTTTTGCAGCTGATGGCTAAGGGTGGATTCAGGGAGGTAGGATAAGGGGTATAGCCTATGCATCATCCTATCAGCCATTTTCAAAAATGTTTTGATGTATACAATTTTTGCATAATTTTAAACCTCTTCGATAAAAACAAGCCTTTCGCTTTAAGCACGCATAATCGTAAATGTGCGAACAAAATGCATTATATTATATTATTGCATAGCGCCTCCGTCGCTTTCTCGTTACAGAAGGATAAAAATGAAGAAATCATCATCAATCATCATATTTTAACGGTCTTTTCCGTTGTATCGTGTCTTCCTTTTCTTGAGTTTTTTCTTTCTCTGAAATACTGTCGCTCTGTGCTATATTCGTGCTTCAAGAATAAAAGAATTGATTGATTGATTTGGCGAAGCAATCAGAATTAGGGTCAAAAATTTAAAACAAAATTTGACCGAAAACTATTCAAAAAGCACTAAAATAGCCATTACAGCATGTAAATTTTCAAAAATTTCTGGTGAGCATGCCCCCGGAACTCCTATTTCTCAAACAGCTTCGAATTAGGCTAGTTCTGCCAAAAAAAACACACTTGAAAAAATGTGGAAATTATGCTCCCCCCCTTTTAAAATTTCTCGCTACGCCACCGCTGATGTTACAAAAACATTTTTTGCCTCTAAAAACCTACTATGGCTCAACGAGTTCAAGCATTTTGGAGCAAGAAATTTTCTCTGATTAACTTCTACGGTCGTTTTTGGAGGCTATAATCTTATCAGTAGGATTGTAGGCTATTAGACTGAAGCGACGTTTTTGGGAGGACCGTGATCGCAATGTTGATGATTCAACTACCACTCAAGCCTCGTTGTTGCATCTTTGGACGAGATGCTTCGCGATAATTATCTCTGCTTGATGGGATCCAACCAGCACTTCCAGCAGCAAAGCCGTCAGATGCATAACTGAAGCGTAGAATTAGGAAGCGAAGACAAATCCTAAGCGAGTTTGCGTTCGTTTTTTGTATATCGCCTCGCCTTCGTCTCTTTCTGGTTACAGGAAGATAAAAATGATATCATCATCGTCAAGGCCAAGGGCACTGCATGCCAAGGTCGTTGATCTAGAATACATGTAGGTAAGGAACTTTTTAAAACAGTTCTTGTAACATGCGAAAGAAAATATATTGCGTGGCGCGCCCAAATCTCATAAATGTGGTCTAATAACCTTATCAGACGGTTGACTATAAATAGACCCACGAGAACCTACTGCAGATTGCAGGAAACTCATCTCAACAAAAAAGAGGTAAGTTTAAAATCAAACACTTTTATTTTGACAAACATTTCCATATAAAATACAAAACAATTACGACTACAAGGCGTAGTGAACACGCCTCAAAAAATAGGGCTCAACAAGAGGTAGATGACGATACATCGAAACTTAAAGCAAGAGTAAAAACATCCCGGAATGGAATTTATGAAACTCTCAACCAGAAGTGTACAGTAGAGATGGATGGGTCGCTAACAGACCCGCTGACAAACAATTTCTTAAAACTTTGGTTGAATGTGAAAGGTTAAAAGAATGGGCTTTGGACGGGCCGAGTGGCAAAACAACCAGCCCGTGAGCCCGTGTTATTTCTAGAGAACAGGAGTAGGAATCCAACAAATTTTCCTAGAGTTGAACTTTACTTCAACGCCAAAGCTGGAACCGGATTGACTGATTTCTTGGGTCAACTTCAGTCATTGTCGTGAAAATGAACCAAAATCATGCTTGTGATGTGAGAGGCAGGAGTCGAAATCGGAGTAGGAGTATTGATTTTTGGCTTCACAAAAGTCAGAGTTAGTTGGTTTGGAGCAAGATTGGATTCGGAGTCCCACGTTGGCAGCAGAAGTTTTATTTCGACGAACGCGATTCATCCCTGCGGCCGCCAGCAGTCCAGCACTGCTCTGAACAGAACTTCAGACTTTGAAAGCAAATGAAATATATTGTGCGAGTCATGGCTGGAATCTCTGAGATTTCTGCGGACTCTGGAACGACACGTCAACTCCTCGTTTCTGGCACAACTTTTGTTTTCTTCGACTTTCACTCAATGGAGATGACGTCACAGAGCTGTGAGCCAAAGGAGTCTGAACGAAATAATTTTTGTTTAATTCCTCGTCGGTGCGAAGGGTCTGGGGTTCGGTTCCGACACGGTCGAATCGAACACAGTCGCCACAGCTAGGAAGTTTTTGTGTAGTCCAGACACTAAGTGGCGGAGATAGGCCCCGCTACGCGTTACACTTCGGCGCAATACCAGGAGTATAATGAAGATTTGATTTTACATTTTGTTAAAGTAAGTTGAGCGATACTAACACACCACACCAAGCCAGCAAGCCGGTGTTTCTTCCTATCAGTCAAAACCACCAGTTTTTTCGTTTTCGTTTTTTTTTTTTTTTGTGGTAAGTGAATTTTTTGAGGCAATGAAGCTTTAAATATAATTTTCCAACAAGCCAAATAGTTTACAAAGCGTCAACCTAATTCACTATTTGCGATTGCTGGTGACGTAGCGAGAAATCTAAAAAAACGGGGGGGCATAGACAACAAAAACCATCAAAAGAGTCTGAAATATTTCAGCGACTTGGGAATATTTCTTTTCTTTTTTATTAAAAGGCAAAGTCAAATGGTTGAGGGCTAACTCACCTTCAGGGCATGCCATGGAATGGAAACTAGTATGGAATCGAAATAAACTTTTGGTATGAAATATGGAAGATGCTCAGAATGGAATGGAAGATGGTCTTCCATACTAACTAGTAACTACATAGACACTAGACAGTCCTATATGTCAAAACTTACAACAAATTACAAAGCACTACCAAACTAGAATGTGGATAATTAGTCACTTTTCGGTTCTGCAGTGTAAGTTTTTAGCATGTTGTAGCTGTATTGTTCTTTTGCATTAAGCATCAATACATTGTTTACGTTTATGCAGGAGCGTATTTAAGGGGACATTGTGTCATAACCCCCCCTTTTAGTAAAAAATTCTGCCTCTGCCTTTTAGTAAAAAAGGACAAAACCAATGGTGCCAAGTATCTGAAACACGCCAGACTCTCTTGATGGTTTCTGTAGCTCATGGTCAGGGGGGATCTAGGGGTAGGATGAGGGCCAGGGGTATACATCCTCCAACCAGCCATTTTCAAAAATATTGTTGATGTTCCTATACAATACATAGTATACAATTTTTCCATAACTTCAAACCTCTTCGATAGCAATAAGCCTTACGCCTTAAGCACACATAATCGAAAATGTGCGAACAAAATGCATCATATTTGGCAAAGCACTAAGATTTAGGTCAAAAAATTCAAACAAAATTTGCTGAAAATTCTTCTAAAAGCACTAAAATAGCCTTCACAGCATGTAAATTTTCAAAAATTTTCCGGGGAGCATGCTCCCAGACCCCCCCAGAGCCTTTCGTGTTTCTCAATCAGCTTCAAATTAGTTCTGCCGAAAAAAAAAAATACGCTTGAAAAAATGTGGAAATTATGCCCCCCCCCCCCCTTTCAATTTTTTTGCTACGCCACTGCGTTTGTTTACTGACATGTGTTTATTTATGGAGTTTTTTTGTTATGTAGGATTGCTCAACGAATGAGCATGACTAGTTTTAGATTGGAAAGCTTATCCTGCAGATAACGCGCATGTCGCATAATTTAATAATAATGTATTTTTACCATTACGTTAAATTACATTAGTATGGAAGAATGGAATATGGAAAAAAATTTTAGTATGGAATGGAAAATTTTTAGTATGGAATGGATATGGAATGGAAGAAATTTTGCAGTATGGAATATGAAAAAATCGTCTTTCATTCCATTCCAAAGCATGCCCTGCTCAGTGCTCACCTTTAGGCAATTATTTTTTCTTTTTAAAATATTGACGCGCGACAATGCGTCTCTTCCTCGACCATCTTCTTCCGTTCTGTTTCCTGCAAACAATCGATGATTAGCACACGAACCTGGCAGAAGCACTACTTTTGCGAATTTAAATTTTAATTTCTCCTTTCGGATTTAGATCTATGACCATTATCTAAATTTTGAACAAAAAATACAAAACCGAATTATCCAAGGTTTCGATTTCGGTTTATCGAAACTTATGATTTAAATAGACTTAATAGACCGGCCGTTAGCTCAGTTGCAAAGCGCTGGCTCTCGGTGCGGGAGGTCTGGGGTTCGATTCCCGGACCGGTCAAATCGGCACAGTGTCGCCAACGACTCGCCACCGTTGTGACGTTTCTTCGGAGCTGTGTCGCCCAGGCGCTAAGCCGCGGAGATGGGCCCCGCAACTCGTTACACGCTTCGGCGTAATACGGCGAGTATAATGAAGATTTGATTTGATTTTGATTTTAAGATTTTAATCTGAAATCCAGACTCTCGGTGGCGAATATGCAAGACCGATACTCACAAGTTCTGGGTTCAAATCTGTGGCAAGTTCTCGCACTCGACTTCAAAATCAAATCTTCCTTACGCTCATTATATTACACCGAAGATTGACGGGATCCAACTCCGCGGCTTAGTGCCAGGGTAACGCAGCTCCAAAAAAGCGTCGCAGCGGTGGCGAGCCGTTGGCGACGCCGAGTCCGATTTAATCGGTCCAGGAATTGAACCCCAGACCTACCGCACCGACAGCGATTACAAGTGCGTTGACCGGAGAAATGATGCAGAGAATCCGCGACACTAACACAATTGCAATCAAGATTTCGCATCAGAATACACAAGCGCAAGTTGCAGCTGCATGCAGAAACAATGATTCGATTTAAATAAGATTTGATTGATGATAATCTAAAAGCTGAAATTAAGTTTTATTAAGAGTAAGCCTGGATATTTTTGACTGATTTTAGTATGTAGCTAGCTGCAATTTGTACCAGCATATTGATTGCAACATAAATGAGATTATTTTCAAATTATATTGAATAGAAAATTCAACAGTGATTGAGGGAGAGTGCGAAGTGAACTTGCGCTCTTCGAGTCAGCAGCCACCTGGTATATACGTCAAACACGATCGGCTCCAGCCGCGAATCGAACCCGTCACGTAGGATCTGTATCCGACGCGTCACCGCTAGGCATGTCGCTGACAACAAGGCAAAAGCACAAGGATTCCATCGCTTCCGCGGAGATTATGACATAAAAAACTTCTTGCTTATTACTTCATTACGGTCAGAACTTAGTTTGTAGAAAATGCTAAACTGCTGAAATTGCACAAAAGTCAAAATGAAATGAGAATTCAGTTGCCCGAAAGATTGTGGAAAAGTGTAACAAGCATCACAAAGCCGAGTGGTAAGAACGTCCGCCTCTGGAGCTGAAGTTTTGGGTTTGATTACGCCCAGCATATAAGAGACACGTTGGAGAACAAGCCGACAAGTTTACTAGCAGTGTCGTTCGGAAAAGCACTTAGGGGGATTGCCCGATCTTATAAAGGTAGACAGGTGGCCGGCAACTCCTAAGCGAGCTCGTTATAGCGCTTTGATCGCTTTTAAGTAATAAAAGCATAAATAATGCGAAAAAACTAAAACAAAAGCCATGGCAAGCAGATTAATGCGGAATAAACTCTCACCTTCATTCTTGAGGTATTTCACATCAATGATGTCATTTGGAGCAACCAATCGCAACTTTGGACTCGATGATCTGTCAAGTCACGTGATTACAACAACCAATCAGCACGAAAAGCTCGACAGTTCTTACCTTTTCCCGCCTTCCGCAGCAGGACTGGAGAGCATATGCATCGGAGAAACGCTGAAATAACATGGAGAAAAAATAATGCCGCAGTAATTCTTGAATCAGGACGTTTCGACAACATAACTTCAGCTGTCATCATCAGTAGTGCAAGTAACGTAGTACGAAACTGAAAGAAACTCCTGACACTGCTGATGATGACAGCTGAAGTTATGTTGTCGAAACGTCTACTTTTAAGAACTATAGTGGCTTCACTTTTTTCTTAGTCTTTACGCTATTTTTGTCCCATATTTATTGCATTACAGGTTACTGTAGTTGCTTGTTTCTGCTTTGAGCAAACTGGCCGGCTGGGGTGTGGTTTAGCATACCGCCATCGGTGCTGGAAGTCTGGGGTTCAATTCCTGGGCCAGTCAAATCGGACAATAGTGTCACCAACGACTCGCCACCGCCCGATACCGCAGCGAGATGTACCAAGAAGACTGTATTGTCCACGACATCGCCTAACAGTACCACGCATGAGTCACAAATCCTGCGTGACGGGTTCGATTCACAGCTGGATCACATTCAACATACACAGTATAGCGGGTGGCTGCTGACTCAAGAGCGAAAATTCACTTTGCACTCTCTGTCAATCGCTGTTGAATTTTCTGTTCAATATAATGTGAAAACCAGCCCGCTAGCCTGGTTGTAAAGCGCATCACTGTCGGTGCAAGAAGCCTAAAGTTCGATTTCTGGGGCCGTATTTTATGCTAACGATTCGTTATGTCGTTAAAACGACTCGTTGTGACAAGTCGGTATCTATAAGCGCTATTCGTTACGCGTTAAAGCGTGTAGCGATTGGTAAAGCGGACCTATTCTATGCTTCATTCGCTGTGCAGTGATATCCGCCAACTCAGATGCGGTTGTAACAGCGTTTACGACGTAATAAACAAAACTTGGCAGTACACTTTTTCAAGCATTTTTTTGAATTAACAACAGGGAAAGGGCATGCGTCGTTGAAAAAATATACCAGCGTCTAGTAATAATATTAGTGTTAGCTCTGGTAGGCTTACTGGTGACTAATCTTTTCCTATTATTTTCAGCAATTAGCCTGATAGAAAACATATACAGTAGTAGATTAGTCTACTATTCTATGCTAATTTGGAGAGCCTATTTCTTTGGGCTTTCAAAGCAATCGGTTTTTGTAGCGAATATTTTATTATTTTTGTTCTTGTTGTGACGGTTAAAAGTTTGATTCAACTTGACGGCAGTAGAGGCTATTTCATTTTCTTTCAGCCGGAATGCGTCAGTTTTGATTCCAAAATATTGTCGCACTTTCTGTGCCCAACCGCAGTGAATTCCTCCACCAATGCGATCAAACTCGTACCCTCAACTCCATTAGTCACAGCCTACGAAGTTGTTTCAAAAATTTTACTGCTTTACATTTTTTTAAGATCAACATGTTTCTTTTGGACCCTTTGTTCATTACTTGAAGTCGAGTTAAGAGCAAAATAAGACAACGCCACTCTATCAACTGCTATGTAGAAATACATGCGACTTAACACGAGATAACGACAACTCTGGGGTGGTATACAGCTCAACTTTTGTGCACTTAACGCAATGCGTTAACTCAATAAACAAACAAACTTAACGCATTGCATTAAGTGCAACGAAAGTTGAGCAGTATACCGCCCCTGAAGTCGTTGATATTTTTTGGCATTGATTCGTCAACGCGTAACGAATGTTCAATATAACTTTGCAACAGCGATGAGCATAGAGCATCAAATTAACGATTTCACCAGTACGTGACCAATAACGATAGCGAAGAGTACTGTATAGAATGCGGTCCCTGGGTCGCTCAAATATTATTTGCCGAAAACCTCAGTCATTTATTTACCATTTAACTGGTTGAAATCCAGAGTCAGAAGTAGGGGGGTCGAGAGGACGCAAGGCAGAAAACCTCGAGCCGCTGAGAAGGAATGTGCGGCTTGGAGCAGAACTGGGTCGAGAAAAGCGATCATGATCGTCAGCGCTCAATTGTGACATCGTAATTCGCGATCCACCCGCGTTAATCACGGTTTTCGTCGCTGAAAACAAAACGTAATGTAAACGAGACACCACTTCGCAACTAGCTGCTATTGCACCGAACAGTTGCGTTAAAATTGCCAAAAAAGACCTGTAAAAGAATTTGAAATTGGTGCAAGACAATGCAGCTACCATCACCTCACTTCGATAATGAGTTTGTTCACATTGGAACGTCTTTATGTAAGCTTTACCGCATGACCTCTAAGGAGAAAGACGTTTGACTTTTGATCCCCGAAAGCGAACTGGGTTGACGAGCATTGCCGCAGTAACTCTTGCACGCTTCAATGCGTGAATAAAATCTAAATACGTCACCAGTTTAAACTTCGAACGCCTAAAATTTTTACTGTCACTTTCGAATTCGTTGTATTTCTTTTGTGTGAAAACAAAACAATATCACACTTCAGTTCCTCTTCAAGTGAGCACATTGCGAAGTTTGCAAATGTTTCAAAAAACGAATTAATCCAGCGACTGCTCCCACTTTAACGTAGTGTACACAGCAGAAACCAATCCTGTTACCTGAAGAAGGTTGAAGCCACGGACTTTTTTCGTTTTTGTTATGGATCAGTGGCGACGATTTGGATTCCGCAATATCATTTTGATTGGCCGTTTGATATTCGGATCGGGATTCCCCTTCTACGTCACCATACGACTCCACAGGAAGAAACGAATCTAAATTTTTTCTCCTTCAAAAGCTTTATTAGCGATCTGACCAAGCTGCACGGACTACAGATCCTACTTGACGGGTTCGATTCACGCCTGCGGCAGACCGCATTTTGACATACCGGTATGTACCTAGTGGCTGCAAACTCGAAAAGCGCAAGCTCACTTCGCAGTCTCCCTCAATCACTACAACAATAGTTATTAATTCTTCTAACAAATTTTCATTTTAGCACAGCCCCTGAAACTGTAGACTCAAGTTTGATTCCGAGTTGGGTCAAACCAATAACTTTAAAATTGATATTCACAGCTTCCTTGCTTGACGCTCAGCATTTAAGCGACAGTGTGGAGATGAAGCCGGCTAGTTACTTGTTGTGCCGTTGGGAAAGGCACTTAGCGAGATTCTCCAATCTTAGAAGTGGCAGAGAGATGGCTAGCAACTCACAAGAAGCTCGTTATAGCGCTTTGATCGCTTTCTCCGGGTAGAATAAACACATCACCAGGGTTAGGAAACGATACCCAAAAAAGTAAAGAAATAATCGATATTCGATAGTTCACCAAAAAGTAAAGAAATAATCGTACGCCAAGCATTTTTTGTGATGTCCCCACATTCATGCGGTAACTTATAGACAAACGACGGGCATAGCATATGCGAAGCAACTTTGCCATAAAAAAAATTTTTTTTGTTTTTTTTTTTCGGCACAAAAAAAAAATTTATCAGCAAAAACAAGGTAATGACACACCGACGATTATTTTAAATTTACTAAAGTGAGATAAAGTAACCTGGACAAACAGAATCGAATGTGGAATATCGAATTGCGCCGAAAAAAGAATAAAGACAAGGCATATTCGATACTCATTCAAAAAAGTAAAGGCTCCAGTGCATTCGATGAACAAAAAGTAAAGAATATCGCAATCGAATATCAATTACAATCGATTTTTCTCAACCCTGCACATCACAACCTGGACCGAATTAATCAACCCATGAATTGGAATTCAATAGTTTCGGCTTGAAATACTGGTAACCGCGTGACGTACGTAATTTTGCCAATATTTACAGCTGTACTTGTGTTTGTTTTTCATTGCATATTCATCCTCCTATCACGAGAAATCGTTATATCGAGCTCGCTTAGCAGTGCCGGCCATTTGTCTACTACTATAAGATGGGGAATCCCGCTAAGTGCCTTTCCTCACGTCACAACAAATAAACTTGCCGTCTTCTTCTCCACGCATGCCCTCTAATGCTGAGCATTAAGTAGGGAAGCTGTAAATAGCAATTTTAAATTCATTGGTTTGACCCGAATCGGAATCAAACCCGAGTCTACAGCTCCAGAGGCAGACACTCTTTCACTTACAACCAGTGTTACCATAAGATGATGAAGCGCAGTCCGGGGGATCGAACTCGAGTTTACGACTAAATGATAAGTTTCCCTCCCCACCACTGGTCAGGTGGGGAGAGCAGGGTTGGACTTGGGGGGCAGAGGAGATCGTCGGTTGTAGAAGGGGGGGCGGGGGGGTAAAGCTGGAAAACGAATCTTCAAGTCCTTGAAGTTCGAAAAACGATGAAGCTTTAGATGTTTCGTCATAAACGACCGCGCAATTAACGTCCGTAGTGGGGGGGCAAGGGGGCTGAGATTCCCCAATCACGCCCGAGATGGGTTCTTCTTCTTCATTCGCAAACAAATTGTTTGTGGAAACACATGGAGAGTCTGGTTCACTTTTAATTTGGCTTCCTTCAAGCACCCCCCTATATGATTTTAAATCTTTCTCCAGGCTGGCCACATAATTATCACTCAAATTCATGGCTCTCTTCATTTGCTCGATTTCTTTTTGAGCTGCTTCGAGTCGAGATTCAAGAGTAGCGACAGTGAGTCGGCCATATCTGTGAACAAAAAAAGATTTAATCAATAGTGACAAAGGCAAATCCACGTTTCGACGATAAGAAAAGTTGCCACGATGCATTGATGAGACCATAATAAGATCGAAAAGTGCGTGAAGCTGCAAAATGAGTGTGTTGTCCTGGAGGCCTGCACTGATGCAGTGAGACTACCGGTAACTTAGTGTACATTCATGCTTTTCACTGGGCATGGTTGTATGTGGTTGGTTGCCTGCTAATGAGAGGGAGCAACTTGGAAAAGAAATGAAGTTGAGATGTTCAGGATAAGTAATGTAAAAAAGAGCCTTTACAGTCTGGAGTGAGTCTAGCCTGTTTAGGGTGTTGGTAGCAAGACTGACTAGACTTTACACATCGATTTATGCAAGAACAACTACTCATTCGCTTTCTTAAAACTGGATATCTCGGCAACGCAGATTCAGCTGTCATCACCATAAGCAATGCAGTACAATTTTAAAAGATTGTATTCTTTTCCAGTTTCTTACTGCCTTGTTTTCATTGCTGATGACGAAAATTGAATATAATGTTGTCGTACAGTTTTAAGAATTCAATAAACTTGACATTTCCAAAAAAATCAAATCTTCATTACACTCGCGGTATTACGCCGATGCGTGTAACGAGTGGCGACCTCATCTCCGCGACTTAGCGCCAGAGCAACACAGCTCCGAAGAAACGTCGCAGCGGTGGTGAGCCGTTGACACTGTGTACGATTTGACCGGCCCAGGAATCGACCCAAAGACCTCCCGCTAACAACGACGTGCTAACCCCTACACAAACCCGTCGATGAATGGACAATAATATCGCAGAAATTCTTTCCATACCAGCCGCTCAACGCAATTGCTAGCACATCACTATCAGAACGATTCCTCGGGATCGATTCCTGACACAAGGTCAACGGCTCACCACCGCTGCGACTTTTCTATATTGTTCAGGCGCTAAGCCGCGGAGATGGACCCGCTACACGCTTTGGCGTAATACCGTGAATTTAATGAAGATTTGATTTTTGAAATTTATTCTTTCCGTGACATACTTCATAGGAGAACGGGCAATAAATTCCTCTCGTATTTTCTTGTTTTCCCTTACAAGATTATCGTTGTTCTTTAGTAGTTCTTCGTTTCTCTGTAAAAATAAAAATTTAGAAAGAACTAATAAAGGTAATTTCCAGAGCAAATTGAACGCCAAAAAAAAATTCTGGTGAACTTTCACCTATTTATTAAGTTCAACCGCCAATCATGATGGTAAGGTTGATGACTGAATTCCCACTCTAGCCTCGTTGTTGCATCCTTGGATAAGATGCTTCACGATAATTATTTCTGCTAGCTGGAATCTAACAAGCAGCAAATTAAAGAAGTCAGAAGCAAAATTCAAGCTGAAAAACTCGATAACAAAGACAACTCCCTAAGCGAGTCTGGATTCGTCCTATGTGTAGCGCTTCCGTCGCTTTCTCATGGCAGGAAGTTAAAAGTGGACAAACCAATCAAACTTGAAACATTTTCGGCAAAAATGAAGTTACCAAGATAAAGCGCAATAATAACATCATCATTGACAGCGCTGTTTAAAGCTATTTAGCACTCATCAGCCTCAATCAGTTATTAGCACTCAACAGCCGCAATACGTACATTCACTCTTCGGAATTATTGACCTAACGCAGACCAATCATCTCTCAAGCTTCAAGTACCCAAAAAACTTGGCCTTTGTGGTACAGCTACGTCCTCCCCAGTCGAATCTCATCCGTGGCCAAAGTACAGGCAGCAATAAAGGACATGTTTCTCAAGCAACAGCATAAATGGCCGAGTGGTAAGCTTGCTTCTGCAGCTGTGGACTCGGGTTTGATTCCGAGTCTGATCAAACCACTGACTTTAAAATTGGTATTCACAGCTTCCCTGTTTGACGCTCAGCATTGAAGGGACAGTGTTAGGACAATACGGCAAGCTTGCTTGATGTGCCGCTGGGAAGTCGTAGGCAGATGGTTGGCAACTCCTAAGTGAACTCGTTATAGCGCTTTGATCGCTTTTTCGTGATAGAAGGATGAATAATCATACGATTAAACCAACTGATCTAAACTTGTAAAGATAACAAGACATACTGAATGCGATGTTATAACGATATCTCGGTCGAAATCAACTACTAAGAGTGTGGCAATGAACAAGACTAATTATCTACAAATATAAGATAGAAAAAAAGAATAGTCCAGATTGCACAAACAAATTGAATAGCAGACATATATTGACTCTGCGCAATTTAACACACAAAAATGCGCAACTAAGAACTTAAAATAACACAGTTCTTATCAAAACTCTCCTGCAGCTCTCACTAGTGACAGTTGCAGGAGAGTTTGAAACTATTGAACTAAACAATAATATGTCTAAAAAGAGCTTTAATTCGGAGCATAATTTATAAAATTAACTCAAAACCTTCTTAGTTGCTGCAAGCTCTGTTTTCATTCCAGTATAAGTGTTTGTAGCATTCTGTAATCGCTTGCTCATATCTAACATCTCATCCCAATCTTTGATATCCGCGCATCGCGTACAAGAATATTTATCCAAGGAATCTGAGGAGCTTGAAGTCGCAGCACCATCAGAATATAACTGCCCTGCTCCACTTTGCTTCTTCAACACGTCATTTTCTTTTTGTAGTTTATCCACTTTTGTTTCAAGATGAAATATTTCTTCCTGAAACAAAATTATTTTTGCTCACAAGAGAATAAACTGTACCGTGGCTACCAAACCCCCATTTCTACTTCACAGACTTAACAACTCAAATGGCCGAGCGGATAGAACAACTGCCTCTGGAGCTGTAGGCTCGGGTTTGATGCTGAGTCGGGTCAAACCAATGACTTCAAAATTACTATTCACAGCTTCCATGCTTGACACTAATTATCAAAGGGACAGTGTGAAGAACAAGTTGTCAAGTTTACTTGTGCCATTGGAAAAAACATTGAGGGGGATTTACCTAATTTCAGCATAGTAAGACAGGTGGCTGGCAACTACTACACGAGCTCGTTATAACGCTTTAATCGCTTTCTCGAAAAGGAGGATGATATGAAATTATATGCAAAAAAATACAGCGTAAAAAGCAATTCCTCAACATTGAAAACCAGACTCCAGCAAATTGGCAGTACTAAACTATGCAGTCTTCATTGGTGACCAAGGATTTATTAAATAACCATTTTAAAAAAGCAATGGCAGATATCCTATGTCCCTAATGATTTTTGTTTGACGCAGAATTATCAGGCCACTTTCACCTTCATATTTCTGCAGGTATCATCACATCCCCGTTACTCTCAAACAGTGGTATAATTAGACATTTAAAAAGAGAGGGGGGCATTTTAATCCAGAAAAGTCATGAAAAAAAGTTCGGCATATTTTCGTCACTGAGCAACATGTGTTGTTTTTTACTCAAAAGCAAAGTGAAAAGGAGCAGGGGAGGCATGACACAACACCCTTCCCCCCCAATACACTATTGCTCCCAAACTATTAACGTAATGCCAACTTATAACATGCATCAACAAGTTAAAAAGTTTAAATTTACCTCGTATTCTTTTAAAACCAGCTCAAACCTTGTCCTTCGTAGTTCATGAGAAGTGGAACGAGATTTGTCAACCTCTTCATGGCTTTCTAGAGCACCGCCTATTAAATAAAGCATATTTAATAAAAGCAATAAACCAGTAGTAAAGTGTTCGAGCACTACCAACATGATAAAGAATACGATGTGACGGAATAATAACAACAATACAAGAAAAGAGGCAACAAAGCGATTGACGCTATGGCATGCAGGTAGAAGATGAACTAAAAAAAAAACAAGAGTGGGCCTGGTTGTTGCAATCAAGACGAGAGAGGAAATATGCTTTAACAATGAAAAACAATAAAAATGACAATCTACAAGAAAAGATGGCAGAAGCGTCACAGTTACCAACACTGCTATGCTATGGTGCAAAGACAGGAGATATAACAGTGATAGTACAACACAACAGTAAAAAAATGTTAAAGCAAAATGCTTAATAATTACCAATTATTTTTCGAAGAGGACTATTGGACGTTATTTCTACTCTACATGTTGGACATCTGTTGTTTCTGTCAAGCCACACATTCATACACGAGCTGCAGAATACATGCTGATTTGAACAAGTCACAGGTTCCTTCACCTAAAGAATCAAGGCTCATTAAAACTGAAAAAGTTGGAGCTAATGATATTATTTATAAAATGGTGTTTAGAGCACAAGCAAGCTTTATCTTTTGAAATTGCTCTTTGTACACACCAACCCCAAAGTTGCAATAACTTTAGGTCTCTAACCCATCCCAATCTCCCACACCCCTAACTGTATTCTAAGGCCCCTAATGTTTATGTTTCAAGTCAGGAAGCTCCTCTTTCACCGAAAATTTTTGGTTACCGAAGTTCGAAAATCGTGATTGTGGAACTGGAAACGTCCCCTACGACTTCCCTACTGTGAGAATTGCACTATGGGAACTGTAAAGCGGTTATGCAACTACGATTTTCAAACTTCGGTAACCGGAATTTTTGGTGAAATAGACACTTCCTTCAAGTTACTGCTGATTATGTCATACCAGCATAACACCAACGTCATGTAAAGAACAAACAAGTAGTTTGCTACAACAGCGTTTTGGTAATGGAAACTGGTTCAGTGCTCCAGACAATATGGCACCTATTTACAAATGAATTGTTCGCAACTTTTCTTGTTTTACATTTGTCTGAAGATCAGGGTTAAAGACTAGGGTTAATCCTAACCCTTAGTAGCTTGAGGTTGTCTTATTGTCAGAAGAACATGAAACAAGAAAATTTGCGAATGGTCGATTGTACACTGACAGCTGATTGTTCATTATACCCAGCATTGATGCTATTCTACTGTATCCAGGTATCGAGTATGAAATTTTAACAAGATAGTATATACCAAGTGATGGGATTCAAAATTTTAAGAACAGGTTCTCTTTTGTATCGTACTTACTAACAACCGGTTCCTTCATAAAGGTATAATGTCTGTAAAAAAAACACGAACGGGTTCGCTGATTATCCTGACATTCCAAGAACGAGTTTGCGCGAACCTGTGCGAACCCCCTCACTGTATATACCGTAATAGTAGTCTGTTTTATCTAACAACCAAGCTGACCCAAACAAAAACCAGATACAAGATAAATACTAATTTAAAAAGAAGAAACAGCCACAAAACAAAATTCCTTATAACATGCATAGGGTAACGTCTAGCATGAGCCTCCAGGTCCGGTTATGGTTAGGTTCGGTTACGGTTAAATTTAGTTAGGGTTCAGTTCAGCTGTTCAGTTACAACCTTAACCCTAACCAAACCTAATCCTAATGAAACCTGGGGCTGATACTAGACATTACCCACATGCATCAGGGGCGGCGTCAGCCCGAAATAAGTGAGGGGGACAAACCAAGCGATAAAAACTAGTAAAATCTTAAGACTCTTTCAAGAAGGTCTCCCCCAGAAAATTTTGAAATTTTAGAATTGATTTAGTGCATTCTGGCATATATCCAGGACAGGAGGATTTTTCGTCGAAATGGAGCTTAATTATGAAGTAAAAAGAGGATACTAATAAGAGTAATTGTTCAGAAATTGACACTGCCTTTGATGATCGAGGCTAGTAGCCCAGTTCTGTAGTACAGTGTACTACTTCAAAGAAGGCTATTAAGAAAAAAAACAGTCTACCTTGCAAATAGACCAAAGTTAGTGAAACATAATGGTGTATTAACGCAGTATCACAGTAAAGAATGAAGAAAATTGAAAAATCCTGCAAATGTTAAAAAGCAATGACACTGGCAGCAGTGGCGTAGTGAGCAAATTTGAAGGGGGGGGGAGGTATAACTAACCGATTTGAAGCTGATTGAGAAAGAAGAAAGACTCTAGGGGTCCAGGGGCATGCTCCCCCAGAAAAAATTAAAAAATTTACATGCTCTAATGGCTATTTTAGTGTTTTTTGAATAATTTTAAGGCAAATTTCTTTGGAAGTGTTTAGAGCATCGGCACCCTTTTGTAGAAACAAACAAGCAGTTTGCTGCAGCGTGGGAAAAGCGGATACCAGGTGACAGCGACGTCACTACAGAAAGAAACCAAGCTGCCCATGCAGCAGCCATTTGGTTAGGGAAACCGGGTTGGTGCTCTACACACTGCCAATTTATTTTCCCTAATTCTGAGTGCTTCACCAAAAATGATGTACGGTATTTTGTTCGCACATTTTGATTGTGCGTGCTTAAGGTGTATAAAGCTTATCGCTATCGAAGAGGTTCGAATTATGGAAAAATTGTGTACATCAAAAACATTTTCGAAAATGGCTGGTGGGAGGATGCATACCAGTACTCCTCATCTATCCCCTTGGATCCACCCCTGGCCATAAGCTACAAAAACCATCAAAAGAGCCTGGCATATTTCAGTCACTTGGCACCATTATAATTTTGTCTTTTACTAAAGTCAAAGTCAATAAAGGGGGGCACAGCACAATGCCCCCCCCTAAATATATGCTCCTGACTGGTGGCAAAATATGAAAATGAAAACAAAAATGTATAAAACAATGGCAGTATATGATTTATAGCTTGATTCTCCTTTGGCTCTTCAATCATTTAACAACATCAACCAATGTTTTGAGCTTCATAGTGTCGGCTATGTCCTGTTTCATGTTCACTAATAATTTAAACAAGATCTTCAAGTCGGTCTGATGACATGGAAGATCGCAGATAATTATTAAGGATTTTCACTTTCTGTGTGTACCTACGTTCACATGATGCCACAATTACTCGTGTTTTAAAAACAGGAAAAGAAAGAAGCCAAGAGGAGGTCCACTTCTGTCACCTCCCCTACCCCCCAAAAAAGTTTAATGAATTTTCACAATTTACAACAATGGGCCTGAACAGAAATGGGGGGACTAGACTCCCCATTCTCCCCTTGGCGGCACCGCCACTGACATGCATAATATCCTTCAATGAATGTAAAAAAGTGCAATGTCTGCACACGATTTTTGTAATCTTTATTAAACGCAAAATTATAGCAAATTTACAACAGACAAACTATCATGCTATGGAATACAATAAACATGGGACGAAAATAGCTCAAAGAGGAAAAATAAAGCCAGTTTTGAGATTTACAGCGGCTTTATTTTTCCTCTTCAAGCTACTCTACATTTTAAGAAATTAAGGCAGACTAAAAACAATTTTACTAACATAACAGATTCTATTAGTAGTAAAAAAATTACCTTTCCAAGACAGATTTGACAGGAAATGGGCAAGGTCAAAAATACAGACGATTGCATTGTTTTCCCGCCAGATGCATTCATAAAAAAATCTACTACACGCTTTTCATAATAGCGATGACGTCATGTCACAAAGCTTCGATGTTTCCAATTGCTTTCGTCAGCGACATGTCGTACCGGTACTGCGAGCAGGTTACAGATCCTACGTGACGGGTTCGTTCATGGCTCTTGGCTGGAGACAATCGTATTTGACACGAATAAATTCCAGGTAGCTCTGCCGTTTTCAAGAAGAACGAAGAACACAACGAGAGCTATTTTGTAGTTTTAAGTTAATCAACATTTTGTGTTTGATTGTTTTGCCAACGTTACGCAATAAGTGCGATTACTGGATTATTACGCATGCCCAAGTTTTTCCTGACATTGTTTTGCCAATGTTATGCAATAAGTGCGATTATTACGCATGCCCTAGCACGTCGTGTTTTTCCTGAAAAATTGGAATAAAACACGACGTTGTGTTTTTTCACTTTTTATTGCGCTAATATCTCAAAAACTACTAGCGATAGAAATTTGATTTTGAAGCATAAGAAAGAATAGAGGCTAAACATCACATGTATGCGATAAAAAAAAATCGAAAATTTGGCCACGTTGTGTTCTTCCTGAAAACGAAGAGGTGCTAACTCGAAAAGCGCAAGCTCACTTAGCAGTCTCCCTCAAGTAGGCGTACTGTTAATTTTCCTTTCAATGTATAAGTTGAAAATAGCCTCAGTTACGTATAAAAAAAAGAATTAGGGAAGAGATTTAAGCAAAAGTAAGTGCCAGCAAAAAAATTGATGTTAGACTAAAGGAGCCAGACTGCTGGTTACTTGCAGGCCCGTAGCCAGAACTTTTTTTTCAGGGGGGATCCGTTGGGGCCCACATTTTTATTACATATATGATGTCAAACACTGCGACAATGCAGTAAGTAGGTTAACATAATTTTTATCATTCTATACATGAACTGTACACGTGTACAGCTTATTGGCTTCTCTCATACGGTTTACGCGAGAGATATTTTAGAAGTAAATAAGTTTCTGAAGATGAATACTACATCAGTAGTTTTGCTTGTATTACGTACACAGAGGCGAATGACCGGCAAATGGCAATATAAAGATAACAACACGAAGTATGCCCCAGAAAAAGAGTGTGCAACAAAACGAACAAACGTGAAAACAAGCATAGTTAGAGGAACCATACTAGGTTGCAAACCGGGTAAGGTAAGCAAGAAGTCCTTACATTTAAGATTCCTGACTGTTGTATTCTCAACAAAGAATCACAATTTTTTACTGCTGTTTACTTCTTGACGCTCAGACTAGAAAAAGAAACTACACGATGCATTGCGAAACCACATACAAAATCCCACTATTACGTCACAATGAGGTCAAACATAAAACAAGACGAATAGCAAAAGGCAACGTCCTAGCGGCATACACAACACCTCCCCAATAAGTAAAAACACCCACAAGACACGAAAAACCCGAAGCACAAGGTTAGCTTACACGAAATCATTCAAATGAGCAGGAAATCTTTTATCTCTAGTAGACCTCCTGAGATTATCATTATTGCACTGTGACAGTAAATTATCGTTGCAAGTAGGCCTAACACCTGAAATAGGTGGTGAACGTGTACTTTCATTATCGGTATTAAAATTGTCAATGTTAGGTGTCGATGAAACATCTGCATCTGTGTCAATGTCTGGCGAAACATTGCCAGTTGTCTCAAAATTAATGTCATTTGGTGGTTCTCCCGGATCAGGCGTCCTGCAATCCTCATGGGAGAACCTGGTATTACATGTTGCCGTACTTGCTTCTCCCGGATCAGGCGTCCTGCAATCCTCAGAAGAGAAGCTCGGCACATTTTTCGAAAAGCTATCTTCCCCCGGATCGAGATTCTCAGCAGAGAAGTAGCGTGGTCGTAACTGGTCTAGGTGCCGCCTCCAAATGGGTCCTCTGGGAGTTACTCTGACATTGAACATGCGAGCACCTCTTTTTGCAACAACAACTGCGGGAACCCAACGTGGTTCCTGATTACGGCGAGGGCCAAAATGTAATGTATAACAGTGATCTCCCACTTTGAACATGTGGTTTCTTTTAGTTTCAGAAGGATTGTTCACTTTTAGCTTGCCTTGAGCAATGTGTGCAGGAGAAGGAATCAAAGTATCAATCTTCGTTCGCAACTGTCGATTGTTGAGCAACTCGCTTGGAGAGTAGCCACTTGTAGTAGGTGTTCTTCTGTACTGCATCAGGAATTCAAGTGTAGCCTTCTTAGGAGAACTTGAAGACTTACGTACAGCTTGTTTAAAAGTTTGAATTAAGCGTTCAGCTGCGCCGTTCGTCGCAGGATGATACGGCGCTCCGGTAAGATGTACAATGCCTTTGTCTTTGCAGAAAGTCTGAAATTCTTCCGAGGTGAATGAAGTGGCATTGTCAGAAACAATGGAATGAGGGTACCCGAAGTGGGCAAAATCTTCTTCTAAAAGATCAATTGTGCTTTTTGAGGGCACTGAAGTAGTAGAGTGGATGCAAGGGTACTTTGTATAGGCATCAGTTACCACCAACCAATTTTGACCCATAAAATTAATAGCGTGATCGATGTGCAGTCGACTCCACGGTTTCTCGGGTAATATCCAGGGATGAACAGGTGACCTGGGTGGAGCATTTTGATGCTCAGCACAAGTAACACAACCACGACACATATCCACTATATCATTGTCAATCCCCGGCCAAAAAACTGCAGTACGGGCCAACTGCTTCATGCGTTGCATTCCCAAGTGACTTGTGTGTAAAATTTGAAGGATTCCCTGTCGGAGACTGGAAGGAATCACTAATCTGGATCCATAAAGAAGACATCCGTGACAAGTACTCAAAGATTCCGACAATTTTCGAAACTTTCCTGCTGGATTATCAGCATTCATTTTGTAAGGCCATCCCTCTTTGACATAGCGCATCACTTGAGCTAGCACAGGGTCTTTCATTGATTCTGTTTTCATCAATTTAGAATCAGTAGGCTTGATTTGCGACTCAAGAGCATTTATAGCACATACAATATCCACATCATCCACACCTTCCTCCCGATCAAAAGAGGCATCATCGCCAGAAGGAAGTCGGCTAAGTACGTCAGCATTTTGGTGAAGACTCGTCTTTCGATATTCAATCGTGTAGGAAAATTGATTCAGAAAAAGTGCCCATCGAGCTAATCGATTAGCTGCTAAACCTGGAATGGGCTTGGTAGGTCCAAACAGAGCCACCAGAGGTTTGTGATCCGTAACTAGTATAAAATTTCTCGCAAAAATATACTGGTAGAATTTCTTCAGTGCAAAGATAATTGCCAACGCCTCTTTTTGAATTTGACTGTAGTTTCGTTGCGCTGAAGTCAATGTTTTTGAA
The DNA here is from genome assembly GCA_964006365.1 of Trididemnum miniatum. Lineage (NCBI taxonomy): Eukaryota > Metazoa > Chordata > Ascidiacea > Aplousobranchia > Didemnidae > Trididemnum > Trididemnum miniatum. Next base: position 27,446,615 of record OZ023238.1, on the reverse strand, counting down.
ACATTTGCAATCGGTCTCTCGTCTCCGTTTTCGTATCGGTGAAACAAGGTAGCTCCAATTCCTACGTTAGACGCATCACAAGAAATACCCAATGGAATGGATGGGTCAAAATGAACTAGAACCTTTTCCGATGACAAAAGTTGCTTCAGCGAATCAAATGCTTCCTGCTCTGGTTTGTCCCATTTCCAAGGAACGTTATTACGTAGAAGTTGGTAGAGAGGGGAAGCCAATGTAGAAAAATTAGGAGGCAAAAACTTTGAGTAAAATTGAACCGACCCTAAAAATGATCGCAGTCCAGTAACGTCGTTGGGAACAGGCATAGCGCGGACGGCATCCACCTTACCGCCCATCGAAATCCCTTCATTTGACAGAACATGTCCCAAATATTCAACTTTGGGTTTAGCAAACTGACATTTTTCCTTCCGGCAACGGAGACCTTTTGATTGGAGCCGTTCCAATAACCCTTCAAGATTTCGTAAGTGGTCTTCTGCATCAACACCACTGACAAGTAGGTCGTCCAAATATACAGTAACACCGGGAAGGTCACTCGTAAGATCATCCATTATCTTTTGAAAATAGCCTGGGGCTGAGGAAATGCCGAACGGTAGCACGTTCTGCAGTAATACGCCGCGATGGGTACTCAAAGCCAACCTCCGTCTGCTTTCTGGACCTAATTTGATCTGGTTATATGCATCAGCCAGATCGATTTTGGTAAACCCGTAACCTCCAGACAACCTACGCATGAGCTGTTCTGGCAGAGGAAGAGGATGACGATGCACTTCCAGTTGAGGGTTTACTGTAACTGAATAATCTCCACAACGCGTAGTGGAGCTGAACTTGTTTCAGACAGCTGCCTTTTACGAATGGGAACAACCGGGGTCCCCCAATCGTTAAATTGGACAGGAGTCCAAATGCCTTGGGCAATGCCCGAATCATAGGCCTGAGCTAGATCCGACTGTAAAGCAAAAGGTACTGATCTCGGTTTGCAAAATTTCGGTATTGCCCCGTCTTTGAATTCGATCTCTAACTCATAACTTTGTAAGCAGCCTAACTCAGATTTGAACAAGTCAGGAAATTTTTCACACAATTTTGCACATTTTTCTTGAAACAGAGGATCAGGATAGCTACCTGAGAAAACACAATTTACTCCTTCGGGATACAACATCTTGTCTATGGAAACGCCCAAAGTAGCCATTGCATCTCGGCCCAGCAAATTCAAATCTTTAATTTTAGAAACATTGTAAGTAATTGTACATACCTCCTCATTTTCCTGCAATCTTGTATCAGCTTCAAAAATCCCAACAATTGGAAGTTCATGCTTGCTGGCAGATCGGTATTGCAAATTCGCCTGGTTCAGGACGGGTTTTCCTAAATCCGACCACAACTTTTCAGAAATAAAATTTCCGCTGGTAGCAGTGTCTAACTCCAAAGTAACTTGTTTGGATTGGATAAACACAGGTATTTGCAGTTTCGGAACTTGGGTAATGGAATTTATCTCTTCAATATGCTTGATCTTGTCACGTGTAGAACTTGATGACTTAGCTCGAATTTTCTTTTGGCACACCGCTTCTAGGTGCCCTTTCGTACGACAGAAATTGCAAATACTGTCTTTGTGGCGGCAAACATTAGCCAAATGTGAACTTTTCCCGCAGCGGTAGCACTTTGCATCAGAATTTTTATCTTTTTTATTGTATGGTTTCGAGGACGAACTTGGCAACTTCTTAATCATTTGAGTAGAAGGATGTGGACCAAAAACTGTTTCCTTGGCCACCTTGGCCGCATCTTCGGTTTCTGCGGCAATTTCAACAGCACGAGCAAAGGTCAATTCATCTGCCCCCACCTTGAATAACGCCTTTAAAACAGCTTCATTATTTACAGAGCAGATAAATCGGGTGCGCAAAGCTTCGTCCAAGGGATCATCAATGGATTGGAAATCGCATGTGGCCGCCGCTTGACGGATGCGCGCAGAAAGTTCAAGAATAGTTTCGCCCGGTTTTCTCTTCATTTCACTCCAAAACCGAAATCGCTCTCTCACGACAAATCGTTTAGGATCGAATTGCTGTTTCATGTACTGCTTAATTTGATCCATACTCAGCTCATTTACACCTTTAGGTGGGGTTTCTTGGCTGGCTAAATTAGAAAGTAACTTATAAATGGTAGGGCTCTGATTAGTTAGAAACACTTGCGGTAGCTTACTCGCTTGAATGGAATGTGCTTCGGCAAAAGTAGCAAACCTTGACAGGTAGTCTGTCCACAACTCAGAAGTAGAATCAAAGCATTGAAAAGTAGGAGTGGCCGACGCTATGGTTGCAGTATTACCAGTAGAAGGTAAACTAGCACCTGCAGATAGCTGACTTTGAAATAAGTCCCGCATTAGTTTCATTTGTTCTTCATTGCGTTGTTGCAACTCTTCAAATTTTTGTTGTTGAGCTGCGAATTGCTGCTGCAAAACCTCTGCTATTTTTTCCATCCCATCCTCGTCGCCAGTTTCTTTTCTGTTGTATTCTCAACAAAGAATCACAATTTTTTACTGCTGTTTACTTCTTGACGCTCAGACTAGAAAAAGAAACTACACGATGCATTGCGAAACCACATACAAAATCCCACTATTACGTCACAATGAGGTCAAACATAAAACAAGACGAATAGCAAAAGGCAACGTCCTAGCGGCATACACAACACTGACCAATCTTCTACCTAGCGTATTTTTCGGTGCTCCTTTCCAAACATATTTGTATGAGGATGTATTTGCATTATAAAGCTGATCTTTAGGCCTATGTTTTTCGCTGTTTTTTTCTTGTGCCTTACCGTTTAGCCTATCTTGATTTCGTTAGGATAAGTAAACTGCTACTACTGACATCGTTATACAATTGCACAAGTAATTAGCCTACGCTGGCTCTATATTCCCTCTACGCAAAACTTTTATTACATCTACAGCAGCTATGACTAAATTCTATCTTCTTCCATCACAAAGAATTTTGTGAATTCATAAACACGATTCCTTTCAAAGCTACGAGTGCAAACGTAATCGAGGACTCAAACGCTGACTGGCTGAAGAAGAGTTGCGATAATGTGGTTTTTTCGTTTTACCCCCGATAGATTGAGTTTAAGCATGTTTTCAAAATGTACAAGAAATATAGGCTACTAAACCAAAACTTTACCTACCAAATAGCCAAAAAATATAGGCTACCAGATTTTTCGAATCTGGTACACCAGTTGGCAACGCTGTTTACGATTGAAATGAATATAGCAGTAAAAATTTGACTTAAAAGCAGGTTCCTCTGCGGACTTCCAACCGCACTTTTTTGCTCTGGCGCAAAACCAGGGTAACGCGTTTATCACCATCATTGTTACATTACACTAACGCTATTTTCGACTCTTAAAACAAAGTTTTTGTTGTATCTATAATTTCGGATTTTTTTCAGAAAAACTTGCAAATTTTTCGCCAAGTTACAGGGGGGCCCAAGGTTTTTCATGGGGAGTCCGGCCCCCTCTGTGCCTTCCCGTAGCTACGGGCTTGGTACACTGTACCCGTAGCTGCCTGTAGAGAGGACAAAAGCGGCATTTGGTCTCACTGGTTTTGGATAAAATAAACAACAGGCAATTGCAGAGCGTTTTCTACTCAACTTTAATTTACCATGACGCAAAATAGCGCAGGAAGAAAGTAGCGAAAACTTAATCGGTCATCTAAGTCTGCTGCTCCCGAATGCAAAAAATTTCATTGGGTTTCATTGTGGTTGTAACGTGCAACAAAATTTAAAAGAGCTTAACTAACGGTAGAACAAATGTACATTAAGAAAAATATCAGAAACTTTTGAGTGAAATCTTGCTGATCGTCAAAAATCAGACTGGTCGAAAAGCTTTCCTCGGCCAAATATTAGAGGAATTCCCATAGTATAAACATTAAACAAATGCTTGGAGTAAATTTTGTTTTTATTGACTGCTGAGTGATCGATTTCTTCATTTGTATCCTCCTGTCACGAGAAAGCGACGGTGGTGCTATGCATAGGACGAATCAGTGGCTAACTATAGACTTTTTTGGGAGGGCAAATACTTAAAGTCTTTTCAAAAATACCAACCTGGGGTCTTTTTCCAAGGGTCTTTTTTGACCCTAGGGTCTTTTTCCAGGTGTTCAAGGGCGTATCCAGGAGGGGGGCGGCTTTTTTTGCTCTTCACTTAACTTTGGGCGGAAAAGTGGACATCTGCGAACGTGATGGCTTTTTTTTGCTCTTCACATTCGACTTTGGGCGCAAAGTGGACATTGGACATCTGCGGACTTGATGAACCTTTTTTGCTCTTTTGACTTTGGGCGGAAAAGTGGAGATCTGCGGACGTGATAACCTTTTTTGCTCTTCACTTGATTTTGGGCGGAAAACGGACGTGATGACCTTCAAAGATCCCATCCTCCTTTTGCGCAGTGAAAACTATCCGGTCCTGCTGGCATGGCTTTAATTGCTCCCCTCCCCCTTTTAAATCCATGGGCACGCCACTGTTAGGCAATGCTCAGGGTCTCAGCTAATTCTAGTTACGCCTCTGGGACGAATCCAGACTCGCTTAGAAGTTGCCTTTGTTTCCGCGTCGTAAAAACAACGCTCCGAACCACTGGGCCACGCTGCCGACAACAAAATAAATAGGCACCGGGTGGCTGCTAGCTCGAATAGTGCTCAGAGTTGCGTCGAAGAAAACTCAAAAAACCCTTTTTTTGTTTTTCGGGACGTTCTTATTCATAAACCTATGTTTCACTCATTTTTACTGTGAGCGTCATCTCCGGTACAGTTACTGAAGTGTTATTTAATGATGAGAGCCTTCTTGATAAAGCAAAATAAAAAAACCTTCATTATACTCGCGGTATTACGTCGAAGCGTGTAACGAGTGGCGGGATCCATCTTCGCGGTTTATCGCCTCATCAACGGTGTCATTCCCGTTGCAGCGGTGGAGAGTCGTCGGCGACACCTACCTTGTCAACATGTCCAATTTATGTGGGCTTTAAGCAGTGATGGGATTCAAAATTTTAAGAACTGGTTCTCTTTTGTATCGTACTTACTAACAACAGGTTTCTTCATAAAGGTCTAATGTCTGTATAAAAATGCAAGAACGGGATCGCTGATTATCCTGACATTCCAAGAACGGGTTGGCGCGAATCCCCCGAATCCCATTACTGGCTTTAATATTGATGTGGGCTTGTTGCTGTGGGCTTTCTGCGTCGCAATTAAATTTTTGATGTCATAATTTAAGAAAGTGGTTATGACATCAAGCCCACAGCAACAAGTCCACATCAATGTGGGCTTAAAGCCCACGTAAATTGAATAAGTGGACAGGGTAACTGTGTCCGATTTGACTAACCCGGTAATCGAACCCTGGAACTCCCAGGTCAACAGTAAGGCAATGTCTTTAATCCAAGATAACTGTTTCAATCGATGTTAAGTTTAAATCTCGAAACTAATTTTTGATTCGCATTCTAATACTAAAAGCAGAAGGGTTTTCAATTTTCAGCGTTAAACAGACAGATGTCTGAGTGTTGTGCAATTGTAATGTACGTAAACGCAGTTAACGAAATTTGCATTATGAAACACGACCAGCGGTTATGAGCAACCGCAATTGGATATAAGTACGCTGCTTAACTTCGCAGTAAAACGCGTTGTCTTTTATGTTGTTGTTTTTTCCCTATAACTGATTAACATATTTTTTTTCTCTTCATCATTGCATATCCGCTAAGGATAGTTGTAAGTTTTAAAGCATTTCCAGTACATCGGCGCAAATTTATTACTTGCTTTTTTCGTTTTCGAGTACAGGCTCTTTCTACATAACGTTTTACTCAGGGCCGGATTTAGACAATGAGAGGCCCTAGGCTAATTCTATTTTTCCACTAGAAATCGGTGAGGACCAAAAAAGAAAAAGATCTTCATGTCCGCAGTTGTCGTGTTTTCACTGAAAATATAGGGTGAAGACCAGAAAAAAAAGAAAAAGATCTTCATGTCCGCAGATGTCGTGTTTTCACGGAAAATATTGGCAAAGACCAAAAGAGAGGTCCTCGTTGTTTGTGATGAGGCCCCCCATTTTCTCCGAAGCCCTAGGCTTCAGTCTGCTTAGCCTATACGTAAATCCAGCCCTGGTTTTACTTGACTGAAGTTGATCTGTTCAGGTTTGGGACGCAATAAAAATGAGAAAAAATTTAGGTTGATTTTTCAGCCCCCCGTAAAATATATTCAACCTCTCCAAAATGTGAAGGTTGGCCAAGGCCCCGTTGGTATGGCTAGAGTGAATAGAAGAGATTAAAAGGAAATAGTTGTTGAAGAAACGAGGAAGACATTTTACATAATATTTATGCATAAATTTGGCCAGAGCATACAAAAAGAAATGTCTTAAAACGAAAAAGGAATGCCTTAAAAAGAAAAAGAAAAGATAAAATTGGCTTGGATTCACCTCTCCTACGGATTGCCAACTTAACGTGGTGGGGGGGGGGGGTAGGCTTTGAGTTTTCAATGATTTTTAGAGCAATACCGTCGATATAATGTTTGTTCACTTCCATCTGCGCTACTCATGACTGTAAGGTCGAAGGAAAGAAACATACCAAGTTGCAATCCAACACTATCGCTAATGGAAGAAAAAGAATGCTTTTACTTTTCCAAGACTGCGTATTCTTTACGGTAAAATCACACTTAAACATACTAGACTAGAACATACTCAAAAAAAGAACGCGATGTTGGAGTGGACACAGCAAAAGACCATGAGGTCATCATCGAGTCAAGCTGCTCCCTACTCATTCATATAAAGTAATTCAGTGGATAAACATGAACACAATTCAAAAAACAAGCGAAAGAAAGTTGAGAAAAATAAAACACATACTTATATGCAAAAAGCTTGTGAGCGATATGTACAAGCAGTTTGTAACAACCACTGTTCTTATCATAGAATTTGGGATTTGGTGTTCCAAAACGAGGTACACAGACCGGATTTAGTCAAAGCCATATAAAATTTCTGAAAAAAAGAACAAGCAAAAGAAAGTCAAGAAAAAATAAAAGACACTCGTATGCAAAAAGCTTAAGAGCAATATGTACAAGCAGTTTGAAACAATCACTGTTCAAACTTGTTACATAGATAGTGCTTCTGGAAAGGCTTTGCTTTATGTAGCCATAATAATAGTAATTCAAATCAAATCTTCGTTATACTCGCGGTAGTACGCCGAAGCGTGTAACGAGTGGCGGGGCCCATCTCCGCGGCTTTGCGCCTGGGCAACACAGCTCCGAAGAAACGCCGCAACGGTGGCGAGTCGTTGGCGACACTTTGTCGATTGGACCGGCCCGGGAATCGAACCCCAGACTTTCTTCCTGCGCCGATAGCGTGCGCTTAGCAACTGAGCTAACTCAGTGGCTAAAAATAAACACAATTCAAAAAGCAAGCGAAAGAAAGGTAAGAAAAATAAAACACACACACATACGCAAAAAGCTTATGAGCAATATGTACAAGCAACATGGGTGGATCCAGAAAGTTTTGGTGGGAAGGGGTGTGATTTTAAATTAGGTTGAATCTTAACTAAATACAAAAACGTTTAGATCCGAAAACGGGCGTAAATAAGCCCTTTGAAAATGCTTCGTGTCAAGAGCGTATTCAAAATTGTTTTTAGGGAGGAGCACCAAATTTCATCACTTTTTCAAGCGAAGTTTTTTTCCGGCAGAGATAATTTTAAGCAACTTAGTAACAAAAACGACTCTAGGGGGGTTCGAGGGCATGCTCCCCCGGAAAATTTTTGAAAGTTTGCATTCTGCAATGGCCATTTTAGTGCTTTTTGAACAATTTTTAGGCAAAGTTTGTTCATAGTTTTGGCCCCTAGTGCTTCACCAAATATGATGCATTTTGTACGCACAGTTTCGATTATGCATGCTTAAGGCGACTAAGGCTTATTGTTACGAAGGGGTTCGAAATTATGGAAAAATCTTGTTGATCCAAAACATTGTTGAAATTAGCTGGTTTGGGAGAATGCATCTCCCACATCCCCCCCATGGATCCGCCACTGACAAGCAGTTTGTAACAATCACTGTTCTTCGCGAGAGAAACAAACAGATTAAAACATAAACAAGATTAAACAAACAGATTGAAATATAAACAAGCCGATTAAAACTTCGGGAGAGACTTTGCTTCAAGTAGCCATTTATGGAGAAGGTTCGTCGATTCTGCTGAATGTGTTTTGAATGTATTCCGTCATCGTAACCAGTGGCGGATCCAGGAGGGGAGGGTTGTGAGGGATATATCCCCCCCATCTGCCAATTTCAACAATGTTTTTAATGAATAAAATTTTTTCATAATTTCAAACCTCTTCGATTCAACAATAATTCTTACGCCTTAAGGTCAGTACTTGAGTTGAGGGGGTTGCGAGGGGATGCCATCCCCAATAAAACATTTTAGCGTAAACCGCCCCCCTATAAATAATGATCATCCCTCCTTTGCGACTGCGTGAAAAGCCTACACCAGGGGTGGGGAAAGATCAGTTCATACGGCCCGCGGCACTTGCAGAAATATAAACCTTGTTCCTAAACATTTGCGGACGTGATGACCTTTTTTTTCTATTCACTTGATTTCGAGTGGAAAATAGGACATCTACGGTTGTGATGACTTTTATTACTTTACTTTTCCAATCAGTGCTGTCTTCGGCTTGACCACCTCTTGCTTACACCATGTCACCATCCTCCCATAAGTGTTTTTACAACTCGAGCACTACTTAAGGTGTGGTTACGCAGAATGCGATGCGACTTTTCGTACGTAAGGTGACGTAGGCCACGAAACAGTTAAAGTTATGACGTAAAACTACGTTACTTCACACGGCATTTTAGAGAACAATTGTAAGGTGCTCTACAAAATAACCGATAAAATGCAATACTGCTGGGGTTTCGAGTTGTGTGGAAGATATTTCCATCAACGTCTTACGTCAAAAAATGGATAAAATTTTGTACGACAATAAATCGGATTAAAAATCGCATTTAGAACAAACAGACCTTTAGCCACGCATAAATCGAAAAAGTGCGAACAAATGCAATATATTTGGTGAAGGACTAATTAGGGGCAAAAGAACAAAATTTACGTTACAAATTGTTCGAAAAGCGCTGAAATGCCCAGTACAGCATGGAAATTTTTAAAAATTTTCCAGGGGAGCTTGCCCCCGGACCCCTCTATAATCATTTGTGTTTCTCTACTTGCTTCAAATTTAACTTTGCCAGAAAAAATACGCTTCAAAAATGTCAAAATTTGGTGCAAATAGTTCTAAATATACTCTCCTCACAGTCCTCTCACATGGACACATTTTCTAAAAAAGGCTTATTAACGCTCTTTTTCGGGTTTAACATCTTTGCATTCAGTTAACATTCAACCTAACTCAAAACTGCATCCTCCCCCACCAAAATTTTCAGGATCCGCCCTTGATTGTAACCATTAATTTATATTGTTTTATTGTTTATACACTGTATGCAGGGTTGGGAATCGATACCCGAAAAAGTAAAGAAATAATCGATTTTGATGGTAGTTTAAAAAGTAAAGAATAAAGAATATGGTAATCGATATTCGATATTACACTGAGCATTTAGCGGTGTACACCAAGCATTTTTTGTGATGTCCTTACATTCATGCGGTAACTTACACACAAACGACGGACTTAATATATGACATTATTGATGCGAAGCAACTTTGCACTTAAAAATCTTTATTTTTGTGTTTTTTTTTTGGCATAAAAAAAAGTTATCAGCAAAAACAAGGTAATGACATACCGACGATTATTTCACTAAAGTGAGATAAAGTAACCTGAAAAAGAATCAAATAATAAATATCGAATCGCGCCGAGAAAAAAGTAAAGACAAGACCATATTCGATACTCATTCAAAAAGTAAAGGCTCCAGTGCATTCGATGAACAAAAAGTAAAGAATATCGCAATCGAATATCGAGTACAATCGATTTTTCCCAACCTTGACTGTATGTATAAATACTGTAGACCTATGAACGTACTGCGTGTATAATATGCATAGGCCTATATAATGCCTGAATTGTCATGTCATTATTTGTGTTATTATTAAACTGATGCACAGGGCCGGCGGAACCGCCCCCGGAACCCCCCGGTCGAAGGGGGGCAGGCCTGGTCAGGGGCCCCACCTTGAACACCGCGGCGTTTTCTTTTCTTGGAAAATATTTTAATACGTGTTACGACGCAACATTAATTTGTTTGTGTGCATGTGTGTAGAAAGATGCTGACGGAGGGGGGGTTGGAGAATATTGATCTCCAGTTGTGCTTCTCTTGTTTGAAAATAAAGTAGGCTACTGTAGACTAAATCGCTTGCATGTAAACGATTTTTTTGATCTGTTGAATGAACGAAAGCATAATTTCCTTCTGTCAAAATACACATTTTATCAAATATAAGTTACAGCAACAACACTAAATTCCTATTTCATGCGCTTTGCTTCAAATGAGGTCGTACATGTTAGGTGTGTAGAAGATTGTAGGTTTACCGTGTTTTTTCACAAAAGCATTAGGGCCTTTAGGGGTGTGCGACTCCGCAAGCAAAGTGGATTGAGATTGGTTTGTCAAACGGATCGCTAAAGTTTAGATTCATGACATATTATAACTTTAAGTAAGCGTAGGCATACATTAAACTTCAGTTGTTCTTTTAAGTACCGGTTATTGCCAAATGGATTGATGATTTTTTTTTTATACTTTTCTCTTGCTTTTTTCATATCAGGTCACACTGAGCTGGACCGTTTGCCATTAATTTTAGTTTATTATTGTGACGCTTAATAGCCCACAAAAAACAGCCAGTAGTTCAAGTGTTAAAACGATTTTAGCAGGGTTGCCTTACTGGGGAGGCCTGGGGGAGCTCAGCCCCCCTACTTCTAAAAAAAACTGTTTGTAGGATGGGCCAGGGGGGCAGTCACTTAATAATTGAACGTGTATTTTCAAATCTTTTTTCGTTTAACATTATAACTTGTTTCCCCAAAACAGCTGCATCCTTCCCATTAAGTCGATTAAGACATTGCAAAAAATTGTTATATTTTCTGCATGTTTTTTGAAGCGTAATGGGAAGTGCCGTATCAAGGCATCTCTGAAGTTCGGTCCCCCCGACATTTGTAGGGGCCCCACAATATTGTTGTAGCCTATAAGACTCACACAAGGGTGGAAACCTGGCTACTTGGCGTTAGGGAGTCAGTTTCAGTTTCGGTGTGTTAAAACCCAGATGTCAGGTTTCAGTTTTGGTTTGGTTTCACCGCTGTTGAAAAATAGGTTCCAGTTTCGGTTTCAGTTTTGCTTACGCACAGCTTCGGTTTCTCGGTTTCAGTTTCGGTTTAAGTTTCATCTAAAAAAGTTATTCTATTGTGAATACGGATTATTTAAATCCTCTACTTCTTGGCGTTTTTGTTTTATTACGATGATAAGTAGCAGCTCAGATGGCCGAGTGAAGAGAACAATTGCTTCAGAAGTTGTCCACTTAGGTATAATTCCGAGTCCGGTGAAACCAAAGACTCAAAAATTAGTATTCACAGCTTCTCTAACTTATTCGACGCTCAGCATTTAAGGAACTGCGCTGGTAAGGATGGTGATGACAATTTTTAAAACCCAAAACCGTAGAAAATTTTGAACAGGTTTTAGTTCAGTTTCGGTTTCGGTGTTTCAAGAAAAAACGGCTTTGGTTCAAGTTTAGGTTTCCAAAATTTTCAATAAAACCGGGTGTCATTTTCAGTTTGGGTTTCCAAAATTTCCATTAAAACCGGGTTTTCAGGTTTCGATTTAGGTTTGGGTTTCCACCCTTGGACTCACAATTAAAGACAAAAAAATTGTAAAGAAAATTTGGGCAAAAAAGTTGCTGAAAAAGCACTACAATTGCAACTACATGCTGTAAATTGCAATTAAACTTTCAAAAATTTTCCAGGGAAGCAAGTCTCCGGACCCCCTGGAATCATCATTGATATTTATTCTGCTTCAAATTTGCCCTAATTTTGCCTCACATCGAAAGAAACTGCATGTTCAAAAGTATGGGGCGCCCTCCTGAAAAAATTTCTGGATACGTCCAGTGCTCGAGTTGTGGGGGGATGCCATCCCCCCGGAAACCAACACTATCCCCCTGTAAAAAAATTTAGTGCAAACCATACCCCTATAAATAATGACCATCCATTCCTTACGTCTATGTGAACAGCTTTTTTTGTCCCGAAAATTGGACAACAGCGAAGGCCATGACCTTTTTTTTGGTCTTCACTCGAACTTGCGGCCGAAAATTAAGATAGTCCTAGTAAGCGATGGCGGTAGCATTTCTAAAGTGGTGGGGGCCCAAAATCAATGACCAGATTTTTTCATCTACAACCAGGGCTGGCAGTGGGTAGCGAGAAATTTTAAAAGGGGGGAGCATAGTTTCCACATTTTTTTCAGCTTCTTTTTTTCGGCAGAACTAATTTGAAACTGATTAAGAAACAAGAAAAGCTGTAGGGGGGTCCGGGGGACATGCTCCCCGGAAAATTTTTGAAAATTTACCTGCTGTAATGGCTATGTTAGTGCTTTTTGAATAATTTTCATGCAAATTATGTTTAAATTTTTTTACCCTAATTTTGATTGCTTCACCAATATGATACATTTTGTTCACACATTTTAAATTATGCGTGCCTAAGCCGTAAGGCTTACAGCTATTAAACAGGTTTGAAATTATAGAAAATTGTATGCATCAAAAACATTTTTGAAAATGGCTGGTGGGAGGATGCATATCCCTCATCCAGGGTTGGAAATATCGATTAGAAATCGATATTCGATATCGATATTCTCTACTTTTTTGTTATCGAATGAAAAAATTCTTCACTTTTTTTTCATTATCGATTGGGGCTTTTCCCTACTTTTTTGCGTGGTAAATCGATAGTAATTAATCGATCCTTTTTTCTGAATAAGTTTTTTCAAAAGTTTTTATTTTTTGGTATTTTTAGTACCTTATCCGGTTTTTGTGGTATTTGCGGGTAAATATTTTACATTACATCCGCATAAGAACAGTTAGCGTGCGGGAAATTCCGTGTGCACTGTCATTTTTGATTAAATGTATTCCAAAATATAACACGAGAAAACGTTTGCTTAATGTTTGGCCCGTTGGTATTGCTTTGTACTGTAGGAGGCAGGCTAGGGCCAGGCAGTCCAATGCACTTGTCAGGCAAATAAAGTGTTTTTTGAATTTGTGTTCACCAGATTTTTTCAAAGATTAACTTACATCTGAAATTGGTAGGATTACTTTTGTGTTTCGAACATTGTAAAAAAGATTTATAGTCAACAGCATCTGAAGTAGGCCAAGATCAAAGGTAAAAAGTATTTAAGAGAAAAAGTGATATTTGATCTTTTTTATAATAAAAAGGGAAAAGTGAGTAATCCTTCTGGTATTTCTGTTTTTATACTGCCCATCACAATACGCTATGCGATCGATACCAACATTCTCCACTTTGCCTAGCCTAAAACCCCCGCATTAGCGTCAAAATATGTTGACGCTGTCGCTGTTAACTGAGTCCGAGAAAAGTATCGATTTGACGTTATCGATTGATCGATATTCTCCACTTTTTGTTTTTGTTATCGAATGTAGGAATTCTCTACTTTTTTTGAGGTATCGAATATCGAATTATTCTTTACTTTTTTGGTATCGATTTCCAACCCTGCCCTCATCCTCCCCCTTTGGATTCGTCCCTGGCCATAAGCTACGGAAACCATCAAAAGAGACTGGCATATTTCAGTCACTTGGCATCATCAGTAGTGTTCTTGTTAACTAAAAGGCAAAGTCAAAAGGGTAGGGGGCACGGCACAATGGCCCCGCTTCTAAATACGCTCCTGAGGGCCGGATTTAGACAATGAGAGGCCCTAGTCTATTGGATCACACTGATTGCAAGAGCAAAAAAAGGTCTTCACGTCCTCAGATGTCCTGTTTTCTCTGAAAATATCGGCATAGCGAAGAGCAAAAAAAAGGTATACACATCCTCAGATGTTCTGTTTTCCACTGAAAGTATCATCAAGAGAAAAAAAGGTCATGATTGTTCTTGATGAGGCCCCCATTTTCTCCGAGGCCCCAGGTTTCAGCCTGCTTAACCTATATGTAAATCCGGTCCTATGCCTACAATCCATATTTAGCCTGTCCATATGTGACATGTCCCATTTATGTAGGCTTCGGACTTACGGTTCTTGCCTCTAGTTTTTGTTCCCCCCACCCCACAAACAAAATTTTTAAAGAAAACACTCTGATTTTAAGTTCTTTCCTGAGTTTCAATTTCGATGGTAGGCCTATCAAGTTTCAAATGCATTCATGCAGAGGCAATAATGTAGAAATATACGCGTAAATTAGGGCCCCCCTGAAAAAAAAGTGGGGGGCCAGGGCCCCTCCGGCTCCCCCGGTTCCGCCACCTATGGTCCTAGCATCATTCCCCCATAAGTGTTTTTCAACTCGAGCACTGGATACGTCCCGTCAAATAATGCAGCTAATGAGAAAAGTTAGTAGCCGAGTCGAAAAAGTGCGAAACTGCCCCAGAGGGGCAACGGTCTTCACACGGCACTGGTGGTGGGGCGTGGACAAAAATAACTAACGCAAAAGGATGCGTGACTGAAAAAGTTAAAGAAGATCTGGTATAAAATAATTAATATTTTGCATTATTCTGGGGCCCCCCTAGTTCGAATTTTACCACGGCACCCCTGAATTTTAAGTAAAATATTTGCCGGTAGTACGGTAAACGCTTGCTCTGTGGAACCAGAGAGTGTTCTTAAGAATTAGAATTTAATAAAAATGAGTATTCTTCACGTACCAGTTATCAGAGGTGGGCATTTTTTAAAAATTGGTTGAAGCGCAGCGCAACAAAGCGCAAAAGTTCTGTTAAGTCATGAAACGCAACGCAACTAACGCAACCTAATTTTTAAATTGACTGAAGCGCAACGCAACTTTTGCAATCAATTATTTTTTCGCATTCAAGCGCAACGCAACTTCCGCAATCAAAAATTTTTTTGCATGAAAGCGCAACGCAACTTCCGCAATGAGGTTTATACAAAAGGAAAAGCGCAACGCAACTTTCGCAATGAAAAATTTAATAAAGCGCAACGAGTAGATGTGCAAGCAATGCAATTTTTTCTGGAGTTATTTTTATAGGTGCTTTTAACAGCAAACAGTTGGCTGCAACGCGACAACGATTTTAATGCAAGTGACTGTAATAGGGTTTTGCGTGGTCAATGAACAGGAAAATTAAATTAGAAGCGAAAAAAAAATGCGTTGCTGATGATTACTTTCTTTATCTTCATCCTCTTATCACGAGAAAGCGAAGGAGGCGCTGCTTAGGACGAATCCAGACTCGCTTAGGAGTTGCCTTTGTTTCCGAGTTTTCCTGTTGAATTTTGCTTCTGACTTATTTAATTTGCCGCTTGCCAGATTTCACCAAGCAGAGATAATCAACGTGAAGCATCTTATCCAAGGACGCAACAACGAGACTAGGTTGGGAGTTGAACCATCAACCTTGCGATCATGGTCGTCGTAAAAACGACGCTCCAAACCACTGCGCCACGTTGCATTGTCGCGTGCCGTTAAAAGCACCTCATCGCGGTAAATCATAATTTGTATATGCGGCGAAGTTCTCCACAACAACAAGTAAATACGATTTATTCAACACTCAATGATCTCTTTAAGCACTTGCAATTATTTTAAAAAGCAAAAGACTTTAGTGTACCACATTTCTGATGAGCTGAAAATTTCTGCTACAATAAATTGACCTATAGGCCTATTGCACGCATCAAGAAACAAACTGCTATTCTTTTAAAAACAGTTACAAATTTGCAGTGGTGTAAAAAGTAGTCCAGAAATCTACTTAAGTAAAAGTATTGTCACTGATGGCGTAAGCTACTTGAAGTAGAGTAGAAAGTAGGGGATGCAAAAAGTGACCAAGTAGAAGTAAAAAGTACCACCAATTTGAAGCTACTTAAGTAAAAAATAGCGTTTGCAAAACCAAGTCCATAAAGCTGAGCTTCGGCAAAAGATAATTTTCTCACTTCCAAACTTGACATATATTTTGTCGATGCTTAAGTATATTTAGGATAATTAGCACATTTATTTGACGAAAATAAAAAGGTGAAGTGTGTCATAATCTGCAAAATGCAACCTCAGTGTCCACGCCAAACACAAACAACAAAAGCCACTTAATATCACGAAATTGTAAAACTTAATACTAATGTTGCCAATTATATTAGCAAGCATGATTATTTATCATTTGCATGATTTATTGCTTAATATTAACTACTTAACATTTTTAAAGCCACTTAAGTAACGTTACTTTCTGATTGAACTACGCAAGTAGAAGTTGCCGAAATTTAAATCACTTAAGTAAGTACTAGTTACCAAGCAAAATACTTAAGTAGTCTACTTAGGTAAAACTACGACTACAGTACTTGGTTACTTTACACCCCTGGTTAGTTGTCTTGCATTATATTTTATCTTGTCGTTAAAGCTTTATTGTGACATCATAAAAACAAGACAATCTTATTTGGAACACGAAAAAGTAAGGCATAGATAGACTTTCAGGCTGTCTAGGTTAGATGGGAAGGTGTCGTATCATTAGCTCAATAATGATAACCACGCAGTTTAATCATTTTTCCAGCCGTCCTGCCTTATTTTGGGTTCCAAATCGATGGAATCCTTTCGACCAGTAATTGCTTTAAAGAAACTTTACACAGAATAGGCTGCAATGGAATTTACGTAAATTACATGCGAAAATATATCAAAATACGTGCGTAGATTTCAAACTGGGGTACGTAGATGCAAAATCGGACGCAATCGCATTTTGTGTGAAGACATATCCGACATTAAAATTCGCACGAATATGCGTGAAATGCAAAATTGGATGAAAATCGCATTCTTTGTAAAACCACCGACCCTTCCATTTTGGTTGCGGATAAAGGGGACTCCATGTGAAGTTTTCGGGGGGCTCAGTTGGCCTAGCGCCGGCACTGCTAATGCATTAAATGCTCTCTAATTTTTTTTTTGATTTCATTTCATTTTGATTTTTCGAGTTAATATATGCTATTATTTTATTTCTCTGACGAGGGCCAGATGAAAAGCCGAAAACGTTTAGTTCTGCAATAAAAATGTTCATTATAAATGCACTGACAGTTGCATTATTATAGTTATATGCACAGATTAATCAAAGCCAAATAGAATTTCCAAAAAACTGTTGGGAATTGTAATGATAAAACAATGGAACAGTGGTGTTTGCGCATGCTGGTACATTAACTAAAGGCTATTGCGCCCATGGCCCCTCACCCATATATCGGGCCTGCCTTGACCAGCATAACGTCAGTACGTCACGTGCTAATAAAAGTAATGAGCGTCTGAACAATGCGTTTGATGTATGACGTCATTTTATTTACTCGAAACGCTTGAATGAGTTGGTCATGTGATGACCCAGGACAACGGGCAACAGCTGGCTCCTAACCTTTTTCTTTGAGCGCAGCTGGCGTAATTTTGGTATGTTACGAGTTTGCTGCAGGACAAAGTACGCGAGATGCAGTGGAAAATTACCAATTTTCTTACGTCATAGTGATGGAAATGCTTTCTTTCTTTTGCGCATACTTTTACTCTAGCTCGAAGATAAAATTGAAAAACCTCGATACATTACCGACAAATTCATATTTGCAAATTGCGAGTAGAATTTAATCGAAAAGAAAGAGCGAAGTTGTGAGCCCATTTCAAACATTTGGTGAAGCATTTCCACGAATGGCAAACATCAAGGTAAATGCATTGAATTGTGTTGATAAGCAGACATTTTCTAGTCTACAAAGTGTTTATGATTGTATGGAGCGTTTTTTACCTTTATCAATTTCAAGTTCTAATTATGCAGATAAATTTGTTGAATACCTGTAGCTATGGACTACATTAGTTTAACTCTGAACTAAAGTTTTGCCTGTTAATGGAACGTTTCAGAGCTTGTTTGAATTAAGCCGCATCTTATAATCAGTAATAAGCGGATATACCATGAGCACTAAGACCACTAAGGGTGCTAGTGAGTTATCAGTAGGGATTAGGGCCTAACCCTAACCCCCAAACTTTAACCCCGATCCCTAACTCTGAACTCAAATCCTAACCTTGAACCACGGCTTAATTCAAACAAGCCCCAACGTTTCATGAATGTGTAGGCTATTCAATACTCTTAATTGAATGCAAATAATTAATTAGACGAAATGATAAATAACAATTAATGTACCGGTAAATAGACTAATAATAATTAATCACAGAGCTGGCACCAGAGCAGTCGACTTAAAAGGGCCAAACATTTATCAGGAGGGGCCAAAGTGAGCTTGTTAAATTTGGGGATCAAGCATGTCGATTGGGGCACCTGCCCCCCCCTAGGCGCCGCGTCTGATTAATCATAAGTAATGCAAATAATTGAATGTGAATTCAAGTATAAAAGCTTCTGGTTTCAAAATGCATCAAACTCTTGATATTAATTAACTCTTCTAACTTTATAGACTAAATAGAGCTCAGGTAACGTCTAGTATAAGCCCCCAGGATTGGTTAGGGATAGGTTTGGTTTTAGGGTTAGGGATTAGGGTTGTAACTGAGCTGAATCCTAAATAAATTTGAGGCTTGTTTGAATTAAGCCGTGGTTTGGGGTTAGGCCCTAACCCCTACTAATAACTCACTAGCACCCCTAACGGTCCTTGTGCTCGTGATATACCTGCCTGTTATAAGATGCAGCTTAGTTCAAACAAGCTCCCTAAATTTAACCCTAACAGAACCTAGTTCTAACCGAACCTGGGGCTGATACTAGACGTTACCCGTCACATTCTACCCAGTGGATGAGAGCAAGATGAAGTAGGGAAATACACCAAAGTAACAACACGCTGTAAAAATAGCCGTTTATGTATTTCAACTCCTGTATTAGTTATTCCAATTGTTTGCTAATGTTGATCTTTGTTGATGCAGAAATGCATTCACTTTGAATGTTAACAGAAAGAACAGTTTTGCAAAAATTGACCTTAAAATAATTTTTTGAGATTCACAAAATTTTTGTAATCGTCTCGATTTTTCCCTCTAAGGTACTGGTACAAAATTTAAGAAAAGTGAAAAGTTTTGGACAAAAATTTTCAATTTCTTCTCAAGCTTACTGACTAAAAGGGTGGTTTTTGGCCGAGTTTGAAAGTGTTCAATATTTTGGTGCAAAACAAAAGTTTCATATTTTGGAAACTCAACTTTGAGGCAAACATTGGATCAAACTTTCTTTATATCCCTAAATTCCCCAAATCATTGGGCAAATTTTTTGTTAAAATTTACATTTGGGCTGATTCGCACTTGTTAAAAGGGAACAGTGACTTCTCTACATCTTTAAACTTTAGTCGATGATTTGAATCTAGGGTTTGATAGTGGTTATATGCTTTTAAGGTTATGGCTTTCTGTTGTAACGTGTATTATTTGCACAGTATAATATATGGTTAGTGATGCCCATCATCTGCCCATGAGTAAAGTGTACAATTCGCTGCCGCTTTTCTCATTTCACGTTCTGATGGTACAATTCGCTGCCGCTTTTCTGTTTTAAAAATAACCAAGTTGAAGCAAGTGTGGGTGTTGCAAACATGCCTATAGATGTTTATTTAACTCATCTCCTACCTGCCATAACGTTAATCGTTTTGTTGTCTCTTCTCTTTTCTTATGTCGTCATATCATTTCCTTCATCTTATCGTATTCTTTATTGTGTTGATGATGCGAAAATAAAAGACACTGAGCTACTACTACTAAACAACTCAACATTGTCAGTGGGTTTGTTGCGTTTACTGTACATCATAATGTAACTGTCGCATCAAGTAGATCATTGGTAGCTAGTGTTAACCGGATTTGTTTTTGATTGACCTTTGTGTAGTTGCATATTTATCTCTCCTATGATGAGAAAGCGATCAAAGCGCTATAACGAGTTCGCTTAGAAGTTGCCAGCCACCTGTCTATCACACCAAGATAAGGGAACCCTGTTAAGTGCCTTTCCCAACAGCATAACAGGTAAACTTGCCGGCTTGTTCTCTTTAATGTCCCTTTGATGCTGAATGTCAAGGAGGGACGCTGTGAATACTAATTTTAAAGTCATTGGTTTGACCTGACTCGAAATCAAACTCGAGTCTACAGCTCCAGAGGCAGACGCTCTTACCACTCGACCATCTGAACGGTTGAAGTGTTCAGGCATTTCCTTAGTTGTACATACTTCCATTTGTACATCGTCAAATTGTCTGGTAGTTGTTTTGGTGGTCGTATGTTGAGTACACAAATGAACACAATTATGATGCTGTTTTGAAAACATTGTCTTCGACTGTTCATAATTTGCTTTGTATCATTGGTTAGATTCATCATGTGTACGTGTTGCAGTTGAAATCTTGTTTTATGGAAAATTTATCTGCTTGAACTTGTACTTTCATGTAAGGTTCTACATTCTACATTTTGCATTTATTATTTAGCCCAGTGACAATCAACCTCCCCTGTACAACTCTCTTTCGAACTCTAATTTTCCTGAAAAAAAGAAAAGAATTTCCCAAAGTGACACAAATAGTATCAATGGGTGAGTGCTTTCATTAAGTGATTTGTTTTATCATGATATTGCACTGCATAGTATTAGTGAACTTATGATTTCAATCCTAATTGTAAAGCCTTCTTTGATGTGGTTTCATTTTTATTTGAATAATTTTCAAGTGTTTTAACATTTTGGGTGACATTGTAAAAGTTTAAAAAACACATTCTGAAAAATAAAAACTTTCAACAATAATTACTTCTTCAAAAGTTGTTTTGATATTTTGCGCTAAATAGTTAGTTAGTTGGTTGCATATTTATCCTCCTATCACGAGAAAGCGATCAATGCGCTATACGAGCTCGCTTAGGAGTTGCCAGCCATCTGTCTACCACACCAAGATGGGGGAATCCCGCTAAGTGCCTTTCCCAACGGCACAACAAGTAAAGTTGTCGGCTTGTTCTCCACACTGTCCCTTCAATGCTGAGCGTCAAGCAGGGAAGCTATGAATACCAATTTTTAAGTTATTGGTTTGACCCGACTCGTAATCAAACCCGAGTCTACAGCTCAAAAGACAGACGCTCTATACCACTCGGCCATCTGAGCTGTTGAAATTTTTTACGAACCTTGACATGGGATTGTTAGAAAGTAATATCATGTAGTTATTGATTCAAATAATTGTTCATTGCTTAGCCTTAAGCATGCTTGTATTTGCAACTTCACGAGAAGGTTTTTTGACGGTTTTTCAGCACTGTCAGTTTTCATATCTCGTTATATTGTAGGGATGACCATGATTCTTTGGTTCAAACAATGAGCAATCAGCGCCATGGGACTCATGCCACTTCGTAAGTTTTTTCATGACGTTGAATAAAGCAAACTTCCTTATCATCCTGGAGCCTACCTATTATATTTTTATCATTATCCCACCCACCTTTCGCAACTTTGGTGTTGATTTTTGCAAGTAGACATTTGCAATCCGAGTAACATTAAGTTTTATATGATCTCGAAGTTAGTTTAATAATCAATAAAACTTTTTATTTTTTTAAGCAAACGCTGCTAAAACCGGCTGATATATTATGAGCTTTTTAATGTGAACTTGGCGACCTGTTGAAAGATTATTTGATTTTTATGATAGTTTTGGGAAGTTTTCACGTGTTTATTTGGTAAATCTGAGCTTTAAAAAATGATGGGTTAATAAACTCATCTGAAATATGACTGTTTTATCGCGTTGTTAAAACACGAGCTTAATTATTGGAATATGTCCACGTTTTGACTCAGATTTTTCGGTGTAATTCTTACGTCATAGGTGATATCTCATATGATTGACCAGAATGTGCACTGAGCTTTCATGCTTCCTTGTAACTACGTTTTTACTTAATTTTTTGAATCTACAAAGCTGAACCAGAATGGATTTTTTAAACTTATTTTGATTTTAACAAACCTATCGGCTGCAAACAAACATTGGTGTCAATTTTTGCTAAAAATCGATCATTGTTTGTGGCATTTTGTTATTATCATGGTTGGATATTCATGAAATGTAATGATTCAATCAAGTTACTCTCGCGCATTTATAAACTTCAGATAGCCAAGCACTTTTATTTGTAGTTGATTAATTTCTGTAACAATGGGACTTCTCAGTGAATTTTATCCAAATTATGATCAAAAAGGCATTGCTGCTGAATGGTTCCATCCACTTTACCAAATGTCAAATTACATGGTGTTTTTGCAATATGTTTTAGCTTGCTTGTACGTGTCTTATCAGTTTAATGATCTTGGATTATTTTTTTGAAAAAATACTTGGAATCGCGTTTGTCAATTCCACCATATGCAATAGATTGGTTGTTGTCAAACACACATTGTTTTAAACATGGAAATGAATTGCGTTCAGCGGTGTGTAAGACTATGGTGAAAAATTTGAGTTCATATGTTTTTGAAAAGCGCGAACTGTTGCCTTTCATTATAATGCAGAGTTGCTGACATTGATGTCATCTAGTCGAAAAAAGTGATTACGACATCAAAAATTTAATTGTACAGTCGTGTGCAAAAGTTTAAGACCACATAGATAAAAGTTGAATTTTGTAGGAAAATAATAAAACTCGCGCTAATGTTGTGTCACATTAGCCTTATATGTTCCATGAACATTAAGTGATACTTGTGAAGCCTAAATCATAAGATTTTTGCGCATTTCTGATTTTGGAGGCAAAAAATATTAAGTTTTACTCAGATTTTAGTGCTGGAAATTGGGCAAAAAGAGGGGATTATCAGGTGCAGAAAGGGCAAAAACTGTTGCTTTGAATGCAGAGGTTTGAATACTTAAAAAGACGAATTTCATAAAAACTAAAATTTAGCATTACAGTGATCTATCAAGCAATTTCGAAATTTTGAGAGTTTTCAGGACTTGATCAGGTCTGGAAGACAAACGGTTACCTCCCAAGAAAAGAATCACCTGATAAAATGGATGGTAGTGCGTTCACCTACAAGTTTAAGCAAAAAAGTTGGGTAGGTGATGTTGCTTAAAGGCACCAGTACAGTTGCTACAAGGTGAACCCAATTTTTTTGCTTAAACTGGTAGGTGAACGCACTACCATCCATTTTATCAGGTGATCCTCCCTTTGGTAGGTAACTTTGTGTCTTCCAGACCTGATCAAGTCCTGAAAACTCCCAAAATTTCGAAATTTCACAATTGCCTGATTGATCGCTGTTTTGCTAAATTTTAGTTTTTATGAAATTTGTCTTTCTGAGTACCACTTTTCATTCAAAGCAACACTTTTTGCCCTTTCTGCACCTGATAATCCCCTCTTTTTGCCCAATTTCCAGCACTAAAATCTGAGTATAACTGAATATTTTTTGCCTCCAAAATCAGAAATGCGCAAAAAAATCTTATGATTTAGGCTTCACAAGTATCACTTAATGTTCACGAAACATGAAAAGCTAATGTGACATAACGTTAGCGCGAGTTTTATTATTTTCTTACAAAATTCAACTTTTATCCATGTGGTCTTAAACTTTTGCACACGACTGCAATGCAGAAATAACGTGTGCCACTTGCACTGACGCGCAGGCAGGGCAATTATGATATGAGTTCATTTTTTAATCCTATTTACTTTTCATTGGTGTAACATTTCAATTTTTTTCAGCGATGTTGCCACATTGATGCATCTGTTAAAAGGCAACATCGGCACCGGCCTTCTGGGACTTCCCCTCGCTATCAAACATGCTGGCCTTATCTTTGGGCCTTGCCTTCTCCTCTTGATGGCGCTCGTGTGTGTCCATTGCATGCATCTCCTTGTAAAAAGTTCCAAATATTTATCCAGGTAAGTTCTACGTTCGGTCCATGTATAAAAAAACAAAACAAGTTGTTTCTTAATTTGTTTGAATTTTAGACTGTGGACAGCTCTGCGACTTGGTGCGTAGATTTAGGAGACGAAATGTGAATTTTCTATGTTTTAAATTAAAATCTCAATAAAAGTAGTATAATTATGAAGGAGGATAGTTTGCCAGCGGAATTCCCTGATGCGCTATAGAACAACTAACGGTGCTAGATTGTTGCTGTAAGCTCTTTATTCATAATGAAGATGCGATAGTTTTAGTGTCTTCCCGCAGATTGAGTGAGTTTGAATCGGCCGGTTAGATCAGTGGTTAAGCGCTCGCTATCGGTGTGGGACGTCTCTGGTTCGCTTCCAGGGCGGGTGAAATCGGCACAGTATCGCCAACGGTTTGCCAACACCGCGATGTTTCTTCGGAGCTGTGTTGCTCAGGCACTAAGCCACGGAGATGGACCCCCCACTCGTTATTTGCTTCGACGTAATACTGCGAGTATAATGAAGATTTTTGATTTGATTTTGCGAGATGCGTTTTGCTTCTTCTCCAGCTCTGCGTTTAATAAGAGATCAATTGTGTTATCCAGACGTGAGCATGTCGCCTCCATGGATTATTCGACTGTGATGAAGTACGCAGTGAGACACGGCCCATTCCCTTCACTATACAGACACGCAGGGAAAGCGTCTACTGTCGTCGATGTGTTCCTCATGATCACACAACTCGGATTTTGTTGCGTGTATTTCGTGTTCATGGCCGAAAACATCCGCCAGGTGCGTTGTTGAGTAGAAGTTTGCATCAGAATGCAGTGAATATGGAACGAAAATTGCTTGAAGGATAAGTTTGATACTCTTTTGTATACTCGCTGATGATGCCAACTGAATCTATGTCAACGAAAGGTCCAGTTTTACGAAATACTGAGGCTTCATTTTCCGGAAGATCCACAGTTGTCACAGGTTTTGCAATTAAAAGCGGAATAAAAAATTTAAGGCAATTGTTATGTCAGAGAATTTGTACGATTCATGACGTATGTAGTTTTCCAGCGCAGCATTTTTTGCCTGGAGTTTAATAAACAAGGACACGCTCATGATCAAGTTGGACAGGAACTTTTTCGACATCGACGCTTAGGTCCTCATTGATGCGGAACGTTATTCGAATTGCATCATATTTTGCTTTTATGAGGTCACTTTGACCCAGTAAAGTTGTGACGGTGGGGGAAATTTGCAAGTTGTTCCGCTATTTCATGTTCTGTGTTGTCGAGATTACGATTAATCAGCCATGACTTTGGTGATGCAAGTTTGTATTTCCATGAAGTTGAAATGTTGATTGTTTAGTCATAATACATTTTGTTCCGCTTTTCTCGACACATAATATTTTTTTGGTTCATTTGCGATAACTGATTTTAAAGTTAGATTTTCCATTTTTTCAATTGCTTCATTTTTTCACACAGTCTCTCTGGCGATAGTTGTTTCCACTATAACCAGCGCTGTTTGTGTGGATAAAACATGGTGCAAACTGGCGCGTTCTATCGTTTAATGATTTTTTCCAGGTTGTCATCGTTTACTATCCTCATGCTCCGGATCAGAGGATCTTCATCGCCATGTTGTGTCTTCCTCTGATGATCCTGGCATTCATCCAACATCTCAAAGTTCTGGCCTGGTTTTCAGTCGCTGCCAATTTGGCCACAGTAGTATCACTCGGGATTGTGTTTTGGTTTGCGGCCCAAGTAAGATCTGTCAGGCGTAATAGCGGCCCGCTCTTTTGATTGAGTGTATAATAAAAATAACATTTGTACGGCGCTATTTCCTGAAGGAAGGCCTGATCACAAAACGCTTGACAAAACAACAAAATTCGAATACACTAAAATGAGGATAGGCAAAGTTTAGCTAACATCTGAAGGTCGTGGTTCTTTCTTATGATGAAATGTTTGAAGTTCCTATCACAACATAAAAGTAGAGTGTAGGAAACGAACGCAAGTTTGTTAATAACATGAGCAAAAATTGTGCTCATGAGAATAAAACATTTTTCAGATATAAACCGCACATAAATTCTTGGTGTAGACAAACTCCAAAACCCCAGCGTGGCTCTGCAGGAATCCGCATATTTATTATTTCAAATCGGTTTGAAGGGAAATTATCAGAGCTACTATCATTAGTAGTTTTCCGTTAGGTACTTCCCTCTGAAGCAGAGTTGTCAGTCGGATTCGGCCCGGGCTCGTGGTTGGATTTTGATGAATTGTCTGGCTTCAATCGGGCCGCAAGCCAGAGAAAAATCGAGATTTTCAATTACAGTGATAATGGTTTTGGCTCGCTTTCGGTCACTTCGCAGCCTCCTGCACAATTGTTGTTTTACTATTTGTTTGTTTATTTTCGTTATTTCTGTGCAAATAAATCTGTTCGCGATTGCTGACTGTATAAATATTGCTGTTAAGTGACTGTGGATGGGAAAAACTCTTTTTCTATTTATTAAATTTTTTCAAAATTTAAAGTGATATTTTTGATTTTGGGTTTAAATCGGACTCAGACTGGCTGATAATAAATTAAAATTCGGGTCGGGCTCAGCATCTTCGGCTCGTTGACAACTCTACCCTGAAGAGTTGGGCCCGTCACGTTTATGATGTGGAGACTTGCAAGCGCACTTGTTTTCAAACAGTTGGTAGCTGTGGGCCACGTAGATGTTCTAGTCGTGAGGAGTCATGAGAAGCAGGGCTGTAGCCAGGAAAAAATGAACCACCGTCCCCTCCTTTTGATGAAACTCAATCTGAATTTCGCGATAATCTTTTTCCTGTTGACATTTTGCCATCCTGAATTTCCCTCTGATTACACTGTTTAACTTTTTCTGTTTACCAGGATCCTCATCATAGCGATGATCTGCCGTTTATTGCTGATGCTGGTTCGATTCCTATGTTCTTTGGCACCGCGATATACGCGTTTGAAGGCATCGGCGTGGTACGTAGTTTTGTGAATTGATGGCTGGCAAGTTGCGGACTGGCGTTGTGGCGAAACTTCTTGTATACTTGAATTGCACCGATACTAATTGTCGTGGTGGGTTTATTTTTGCCACTTACCCTGCAGCCATAGTTGTTAAGGGATTGGTCACCTTCAACGGTTGTTTTTTAAAATCATTTTCAAATTGTTCAGCAGAAAAATTCAACATTAATTGAGAAAGATTGCGAAGTGAAATTGCGCTTTTTGAATCAGCAGCCACCCAGTATATATGTCAAACGCGATCTGCTCCAGCCGTGAATCGAACCCGTCGCGTAGGATCAGTAACCTACGCACGACACTGCTTGGCCTTATATTTCTAAATCCCGTCTTTAGATTTTACCAATCGAGAATGAAATGCGACATCCGAGCCACTTTCCATTTATTCTCAACCTGGGAATGTTGATGGTTTCATCGTTGTATATATCACTGGGTGTAGTCGGGTATCTCAAATATGGAAACCTTATATGCGGCAGCATCACCCTCAACCTTATCAACGACGATCCGTGAGTAACCTGTTTGTGCTTGAAGTATTAGGTTCAATTCCGAACAAGGTCGATTTCATAATCCAGAGATGTAAATTCGCTTCAGTTTTATGTAATTTCTGACAACTTCTCTCCTTAAATTTATAACCTACATGCAAAACATCGTGATACCAAATATAGCAGCTATATTACAGGTAAATGTCCAGACCAATACTATTGCATTGCAATAGTATTGGTCTGGACATTTACCTGTAATATAGCTGCTATATTTGGTATCACGATGTTTTGCATGTAGGTTATAAATTTAAGTTTTATGTTTTCTTGCAGTTACTGATGATGGCAAAATTGCCGAAATCGATTTAATAAATAGAGTGATTTTAAATAATTTGGACTGATTCTGTGTCAAGATTAATTTCAAAATTGAAGAAATCATTACTACTAAGGAAAATAGATGCAGAATCGTCCCATACATCATCCCATTACGAATAATATACTGATAATTGCGATTCTCCTCATCATAAACAGTATGAATTTCAACAACTTCTCTCCTGCGTTGTAATTTTTATTGATTTGAGGGAAAATGTTGCTTGCGGCGTGTCATGTGTCCGTGCGATGCAGGAACACTGTTGATGCAGTTTGCTCGCTGCTCGATTATAGAGTAGACAGTGGTGAACCTCGTTACCTCCCAAGAAAACTTTGATAAATTCATCTTTCCACGAGTTGTTTTGACCGATTCTTTCAGATTAGCGCAGTCAACAAAGATTCTCTATTCGTTTTCCATCTTGGTTGGTTGGCTTCTTCAGTTTTACGTTCCCATGAAACTTCTTGCTCCGTGGTTGAGTCGCATGAGACACAGCAGGGCGAAGGAAGCGATGCTACGTATCGTCCTCACTGTTTTCACTTGTAAGTTGTTCGCGTGGTTGTACTGTAGGTTTGGCCCCCTGGCAGATATGACTTTCTTGAGAAAGACGTTTTGAAGCTTTCATTTCTACTACAAAATTTTGGTAAGAATCAAAGAGAAAAATTCTTTCCGTTTTCCTGCGGTCTTGTTCTTCGCAGCACTGGGTAGTTGTAACTGGTAGAGGAAAAAAGACAGGGTTTGGTTCTTAGAATTAGTTGAATTGATCAGAGCAACTGTTGTAAAATTACAGCGTGTAGGCTTTTGTCCGTTTGATTCATGCTAGCTTGTAGAGGGCTTTGTGTAGTTTGCCACTTTGCAAAGTGGAAAGATTAGGTTATGGACTGTAAAAATTTGTTGCTTATTGAGCTAAAATTCAACAGCTCAGATCGATGAGTGGTAAGAGCGTCTGCCTTTGGAGCTGTAGACTCGAGTTTGATTCCAAGTCTGGTTAAACCATTGACTTTAAACAACTTGGTATTCACAGCTTTCCTGCTTGACGCTCAGCATGAAAGGTACAGTGTAAAGAACAAGCCGGCTAGTTTGCTTGTGTTGGGAAACACACTTAGCGGGATTCCCCCATCTTAGAGAAGTAGACAGATGGCCAATAACTCTCTAAACGAGCTCGTTATGTCGCTTTCTCGTGATGGGAGGATGAACCTGCGACGAAGTACAAAAAGAAAAAGCAAATATTTCTGCAGACAAAATTCTGCTAACTGTCTCGTTGTTGTAGGTGCGATGGCAGCTGCTATTCCCAACCTCGGAGATTACATCACATTGATAGGAGCATTTTCATCTTCGATGCTGGCGTTAATCTTCCCTCCAATCATTGATGTTCTTACATTTTACGCTCCTCAAGATCGTGAAGCCGAACCTTTGTTGAGCGGCGACAGTGGCTCGGTGGGCGGCAGGTATGTGGAAAAATCAACATTTCAACATGTGGAAGAGGGGAAAAGTTTAAAATATTAATGTCATGCCAGGGATGGAAACCAACAAAGCACAGTGGGCTACATATGCTTTTAATTTTTTAATTCTGCTTCCTATAATATTTAATTTTGAGTTCTATTTTGCGTGCAATTGTGAGAGCGGCGTAGAATGACCTCTGCTTCCCATTCATGCGCTCAGCCTCGCAATCACTAAAAGTCCAGAAGTTGAAGCCACAGATTGTTTTGCTATCACCCGCACTGCCCACATGACCTGTTTGGGCAGGCCAGAAATCCACGGGTTTTCCGCAAGTCGAACGCCCGTCATTCACGTAAACTGACCGAAATCGACGGGTTTTCTGCATCACAAGTGAAGTTAAAAAAATTAAATCTTCATTATTGTCGCGGTATGACGCGGAAGCGCGTAACAAATGGCTGGACCCATTTTCAGGGCTTAGCGCCTGGACAACACAGCTTTAAAGAAATACTGCAGCGATGGCGAGCTGTTACTGTGCCTAACTAACCGACCCGCGAATCGAAGCCATGACCTTCCGAGCTGATGGCGTTATCTTTAACAGCGCTGCTGCGGTTTACTGGTCGGTACAAATAAAGTTTTGATGCCATAATTCAAAAAGTGATTATGGCATTATAAATATAGTTGTGATGGAGAACGCGCCCGTGGCTCTTTTAAGCTGGACGAAAGTCGGTGGTCCACGGGGTATGTGGGCGGGATAATAGTTTGAAGTGCTCCGTCTGTGCAGATATTGGTTATGAGACTTGATTGTCATGATGACGTAACAATGACGTTATTTTATTGTAGACGAGGAGGATTGGCGAAATGGGAGTTGGTAAAGAATTTTCTCATAACGTTTGTTGGTTTCGCTGGTTTTATCGCCGGGACAATCGTCGCTGTGCAGGCGATCGTTTACGATCTCGCGCATTCCAACGCCAACGATCGTTGCAACGGTGGAAGCGGAGGTGCGGGGGGGAACGCCACCACAACTCCCTCGATTTTTACCACAACTGATTTTAATAATTCCTTTCTAATTTTTTGATTCTACTTTTTAGTTTTTCTTACGTGCAATATTTTAAATATTTTTGTATAAGATGACGTCATCGATGACGTGGCTCGCTTCAAGTGACATTTTATTGCTTTTAAAGTTTTGTACCACGTTGCGTTGAATACTTCTCACATTACGCAGCCGGGTTTTTCAATCTGCTGCAAATGAAGACGACATGTCAATCTTAGCACTGGTTTGCATTATCAAAATGCTGCTGCACCAGACTGCTTGTTTGTTTCTTAACATGACGTTGATGTCTGGTATGACGTCATCAGCAGTGACTTAAAACGTGAAAACAAGGGACATTGGAGTAGTGGAGTACAGTTAGGGATTTTGGGAGATCTGGGATAAGTTTGGAGACATAAGCTAATTTAATTTTGGGGCTGTTGTGTGCAAAGAGTAGTCAAAAAGAAAAGAACCAGCTGGTGCTCTAGACACTGCATTTACTAAAACGTCAGCCTAATTTCCACTGTCGATAATTAAATTAGTAGCCAGGGAGCACGGGATGCATTCGGGGCGGATTTCGACTGTAAGAGGTGGTAGGTTGTTTAGATTTCACTTTCGCCGTTAGTGATCAATGATTGGATTCCTCTCTAATTCAAACAAGGTATCCATGGCCTATCCTCCCCCCAGAAAAGATCTTTCATAGTTGTGTCAAGCCCTTTTGTTTGTGACGAGGCTCTTACCTGCAAAGCCTGTTGGTGATTCCGGCCCTGGGGACGCTGCCTTCTTTTTTGCTGAATCCTAACGTGAAATAAGCCTGAAACGTTTTGAAACCGCGATGTTTGTGATCTTCGACTGCAGTTTACTCACCTGGATCTTCCACTGGCTAAGCTCGTTGGTGATGCGCCTTTTTTCCGCAAATTGCAGTTTTATTTGCTGCTTCGTCGCTAAATGCAACAAACTATGCTTTTTGTTCAATTATGAAAACTACCGAATAAAATTTAAATTATTAGAACTTGTGGCTGCGTGTATGAAGCAATTTCCTCAAAAACATTGTCCAAGATGTAGAAATTCCTGAGGTATTTGGCGTGTCCCCCTCATTTGAAGCAATTCGTTAAAGCAAAATTTCGTCATTTTGCTGTGGAATCAGCCGGTTGGCGTTGTGCTTAAACTCCTTGCTATTGGCGCGAAAGGTCCGGGTTCGATCGCCGGGCAGGTCAAATTGAATGCAGTGTCGCAGATGGCTCGCCTCCGCTGCCAGGTTTCTTCGGAGCTGTGTAGCACAGAACGCAAAGAGGCCCGTGGCTACATAGTGAAATCATCTACCGGTAGATAAAGAAACTTCTCATTATTTATTTCTATCGTTCAAACTGGGACACCTTTAAAATGACCAAAGGTAAAGTTCGTCATGCCAAGCCACCTCCTCATTCAGCAGCTGCAAAGGCTGATGTTCTTCAAGAAGAAAAGTCTCCATTGACGTTTGGTAGGTCCATTTATAAAGGCATTTAACAACCGTATACTTAGTTTTGCGCGACGAGGCTCAGGGTCAAATGCCCCCTTCTTTACTCGTCTTCCTTGGAGATGGACCCCGTCACTCATTACACAATTAGGCAAAATAGGTTACCGCGGGTATAATGAATATCTCATTGTTTGAGTTGATCTTCGCTGTTGTTTGATCTTGCGAGGATGTTGCAGAGCTTAGTTATTGGTTGAAACTGTGTGACCTCAGGTCCTCGGCATTATGAGGCAAAAAAGGCTGCCTCGGCAATCTGTCATTGACAAGAAATGCATTCTGCGAGCAAGTTTGTTTACACTGGCAATTCTATCAGCTCAAGAACAGAAATTGCAGTAGTTGCAAGTTGTCTGACTGATTTGAAGTCAGCGACATGGCCTAGCTGTGCCGGGCGCAGGTTACTAATTTTACGTGACAGGTTCGATTCACGGGTGGAGCCGATGGCATTTGACATCTATAACCGGTTCCTGACTGACACGAAGAGCACAGTCTCCCTCTTTTACTGTTGGAATTTTTGTGTTCAATAAAATCAAAATACATATCCTCGGGTTCATTTTTTCTGATAGGATCCATAACTAATGGTACGAGCCTGTATCGTAGCGTGCTTCAAGCCTATTGTATTTTAATTTTGCTGCTCAAAACCTTTTCAGAATTTAAATCAACCGCTAGAGTGTGCAATGGTAATTTTACTAACTGAATAAATGTTCAGTTAAACTCGTTTAGCACATGGAGTTGGCCGAGTGGTTGGTGCGTAGGGTTCCGGAACCGGTTTCTCGGGCTCGACATTCAGCTAGGTCATCTTCCATGATGCGCATACTTCACTGACATAAAGCTTTAGCTGCAGTTATGTGGCTTGGGAGACAAAAAAGAAAGTTAAACGCGTTTAAAAATGACCGTAGAATGAATGCTCAATAACCATGGTTGATCTTCAATCGCTGTGCCTCATTAAAATGTGGATGAAGCCAAGGCTGAATTAAATGGAGGGCTGTAGCATTTTGTTGCCAATTATGAAGGAGCAGTCGATTTGTAACAGTAATGAGCAAGTTAACATAACACTTTAATTTCGTTTAATCGCTATTTCTTATTGCTAACGTTAAATTTGTTAGTTATATCTTTATTAACGGAAGTTTGTTAAATTCGTTAAATCATTAACTTTTTCACTTTGAATTTAATTTTGGAAAACTCAAAATTCAATTTGATGGACAATACAGCGAAAGTTGATTTAGTCCGTTAATTTCAAAAATCGACGCTTTGTACGTTAACGCTCAATCAAGCGCAGTGAAATCGCTTTAGGAAAAATCAGTGCTTTTTATTCTTGAAAACGCAAATATTACAAAAGAGCGACAGCGTCTGAGACCGTAAGGTTGGTTTCAGACCGAGGTTCCGCCAGTACCAGAGGTTTCGCAAGTTTACAAATTAGAGCTGGGTTCAAATAAATCAGTAAATTCAATATTTCAATTAATGCTCAGAAGTTCCTCGATTCTCTGGAATGTTTCATTGGGTTCGGCTTCACCAGGAAGAAAAACCACTGGACTTGGAGAAAGAAATTATTACATTCACAACACATCGCAAGTATCTGTAAGTAGCATACTCAGCAATCATGAGAAAACACGCAATCCCGCTACCTATCCCAAGTACACTACGACCTAGAGTGCACGATAAAGGGTAACCGGTTAACATTTATTTCGACCTATAAGGTCTCATCAGGTGCACCAATCCCCGTGAGCAGATCAGTGTGCCAGCACAATTTAACGCCTTGGAGGGCGGAGCTAGAAGCTAGCAAACCGTTCGACTTTGTCGAGCCCGTAGCAGCATGTTGCGCCGGTTGATAGAGTAGTTAACTTACGTGATGAAAAGCTGTCGTTGTTCAAATGCGTTCCCGCACCTATGGTGACATTTGTTTGTCCATGCATTTCTCTCTATGACGTAATGCTCGATCACGTGTATATAACCAGCGCTTTTTGCTTGTTTGCTAGCTTCTAGCTCCGCCCTCCAAGGCGTTAAAGTGTGCTGGCACACTGATCTGCTTACGGGGATTAGTGCACCTGACGAGACCTTATAGGTCGAAATAAACGTTAACCGGTTACCCTTTATCGTGCACTCTAGGTCGCAGTGTACTTGGGATAGGTAGCGGGGTTGCGCATTTTCTCATGATTGCTGAGTATGCTTTTTACAGACATTTGCGATGTGTTGTGAATGTAATGCTTTTGCTCAGTCAACTGTCCGTTTCATTAGAAAGAAATTAAAAAAAAAGAACAAACGACAGAACGGGAAAACGTTAAAACATGCGAAAAGAAGGAAGAAACGAGAGAGAAAAATAATTACAGCATACGCACGGCCCAGAAAAAAAAAAAAAAAAAACAACAAAACCAAAACGAAATAAAAAAAAACAATGAAAAATTGATGCGAAACAGCAATGCCCAATTATAACACTACAGTAAAGTCGATGTTTTGCGTTGTCTTTTTTGAAAGCTGTTTTGTTCACCAACACAAAAGATATTTCTTTATGAATCTTTGATGAAACAGTAAAGCCAGAAATGTTTTTTGAAACATCTTTTGACGCCGGTGATTTTAATTTTTGTGGACTGCCATTAGGTTAGGTTATCTTAGCCATAAGCAATGTTCTCTCTAACTTTTTGTAGTCTGTGTGCGCAGAAACTTTGGCGAGTGCGCACTTTTTTAGAAATGACTAACGTTTGTGCAACAACCCATGAATAAATTGAATATGGCAGCTATTAAAAACAAGCAACTTGTCTTAGTTATGTTACTGCTGGTACATTTTTCGCTCTCGGTACATTTTGCAAAGAAGTGTGACCTTTCGGCAAGGCCAAAAACAATTTTCCTCCACTTGCCTAGGCCTACCGAGAACATTGCTTCATCATGTTATGTCTGTGCCAGTGGTGCACCTAGGATTTGGCAAGGAAGGGGGGCACAACCGGGGGTCTGGGGGTGAAACCTTCAGCTGCCAGAGGCTAAGGGGGTCTGGGGGTTTCGTCCCCAGCCGCCAACGAATTTTTACGGTTTTCACGTAGAGTAAAAAACACTCATTTTAGCACACTTTTTTATCGAAAAAGAGCATGCAGTGAGTGCAGTCACTATAGACAATGCAAAAATATTTTCGCAGCGTATGTCTAAAAGTAGAAGTTTGGCTAAAATAAGTGAGAGGAGGTTGCAACCATTATTAGTTTGAGAAATTATAGACTAAAAGTTAGGTTTTAGCACCTTATTACTGGGTCAAAGGGGGGTCAAGGCACCGTGCCTCCACTCCCTGAGTGCGCCTGCGGTCTGTGCGCAGTAAATTTATGAGAGTGCGCACGCACACGTGCACAGCTTAGAGGGAACACTGGCCATAAGCAACGCGTAACTTCGCTTACAAGATCGCATTGCTGAGGAACCCGTGCAAAAAACTTAATTGTATAGACTGCATTATTTAACTGGTCGCTTTCATGCTTTGGATAGTTAAATCAACTGCTATTTACCAGCTTACAAATTATATTTCCGGCAGTTCAGAAAGTTCATTCAGTCAGTGCCTTGTCCCGAACCTGTTTCAGTCTTTAGCATAAATAGTTGTTTTGCGAGTAAATTGAAACTCATCTGAATTATATTAATGATATGATGATATTGTAGGTTAGAGTTGCAAAATGCCTGCATAGCCGTTAATTATGAACCTATGGTAAGGTCTACAAAACTAGACCTTGTGCAGCTAAATACCTTGGTCAAGCTGATATGCTCCATCACACGTTTGTTCTACAGTGTATACTCACTTATGTAAAAATTTTGCCACTGTTATACGATAACAAACCCCTATTCCAGTGTTTCTTAACCGGGGTTCGACCGAACTCCTAGTGTTTGACGAAGCTGTCTCTGCGGTTCGATGGAAGTCATTCGAAATCCTAACATTTTCAGGGGCGTACCCAGGGAGCCGTTGGCCACTTGATTTTAAGGAGAAAATTGGACGTCGGGAGACGTGATGACCTTTTTTTTTGGTCTTCACCGGCTTTTGGGAGGAAAATTGGAGGTCACGCTGTCCGTTTCTAGGGTTCGGTTGAGACTGCAACGAAGTTGTTAAGGTTCGGCCGCTTGACACGGGTTAAGAAACACTGCCCTAATCATTTACAGTAAAGGCGGATTCTTCAACACATTCATAAAACATAAAAATCGTATCTGTAACACAAAATTTTATTTTAAATTCAAACTTGAAGCAGCGGTGATTAAAATATAACCAATCTGGTGAAGATATTTTGAGTAGTGTTGTAAGTCAAAAAAACGAGTCGTTTTTTTTTGCAAAAAAAGCATGTTTTTTTTTTAATCTAAAAAAACAAAAAAAAACTTTTTTTTATTCCTTGGCTTTTTGTTATACTCGTTTGTTTAACGGATATATTTTAGTAAAGTGCTATGTTGTTTTGCTGCGTATTGCGAACATTTGGGGTTGAGTAGAATGCTGAAGAACACGTTCATGGGGAGAGTATTTCGGTCACACACTTTTTGAAATTGTAAGTTAATGCGAATCAGGGTTTGATTTTAATACTCTTTTTATTTACTGGGCCAACAACATGGGTAAGCCCCTTGGTACTATCGGAAAATTGGTAACCTTCCAACAAAAGAACCCATTCTTCGCTGTTGTTATCAAATCGGGAAAAACAGTTTGCTTTTTAACAGATATTTTAACCTAGAGCTACGACTTTACCAGTTATCGCAATAAGAGATGAACAACGAAGGTTGTTAATTCATTGTGTCAGCAGTCAGCAGCCTGCGGTACTCACAAAAGGTTTTTGATTTTTTACTAGGAATGTCAACATCATAGCGAGCCACAGAAACCTTGCTCATATTGATACGTTCAAGGATCAAACCCAAATCTACATTGAGCCAGTCAAACGATTTGCATTCGCTGCACCTAACCTCGAGTTGCAGAGCAAAAATTAAACACAAGCTACACAACAAAGAAAGCTTTAGTTTGCAAAATTAAATCGCTTGAGCGTATCATTAAAAATAAATAAATTTAAAGGGTTTTCAATAATGGTTCAAGTTTTAATTGCGGCTCGTTAGCAGCCCACTTATAGGATTAAGGTTTCAATTTTTGTCGAATCTTCAATTACCCGGTAATCGAGAAATTTTCAGAAAATTTCTCGGGAATTCCGGAATATTCCCGAAAATTTTCGCAGGAAATTTTTTCGAGCTTGATTATTTTGACATTTTTTCTGATTTTCAGCATTTCAGATTTAATTTTTAGCATTTTGTTATGTTGTTTTGACAAACTTAGCTTTAGTTGTTCCATTTTTTCGACAAGTTGAAGAAAAAATTTTGATCTCGCTAGCATTTTGTCTTCAAAAATTTTGCGAATTTTGAAAAATGAAAATTTTTATTCAGCAAAAAATCTTTTAATTTGCAGTAACGCAAAACTAACGCATTTTTTATGTCGGAATAATAGATATCAGTACCACTGAAATCCTACTAATGTAAAGACATTTACCGGGATCCCGACATAACCTTCCCGCAAAACGGGAAATTTCAAAACCCCGAATTTCTTGTCCCGACATCAAGGGAGGAAACACTAGCTAGGCTAGTCAAACTAGCACTTAGGGTCCCCAAAATGGCTCATGGTCATGCCATAAATACCATCTTTAGCACCGAGCAATGAGTGCAAGTTATATTTCTGTGGTTAATGGAATAGTGGTAACTTGACATTGCAAATAACATATCGGTACCATTAAAAACAGCCTTGTTTTGCCTCAATCTCGAGCTGATAACAAGCGAAAACGGGGTAGACTACTCAATTAACTATGAAATGGTCAACAACATAAAAAAAAAGTAATAAAAAAACAGAAGCAAAACGTATTTTTGACAACACTAATTTTGAGAATTGACTTCATAAAAAAGTTTTAAAGTGGTATCAGGACTTTATGACCTACCTGTGTTTTGTGGGACATGAAAAAAGCGATTGGTTCGATAATAATAATTTAATTAATTATTTGCTATAAATATTTCAAATGCTTCGAGAGAGAATCGACCCGTGCAGACTTCCATTTTATCATTGAGCGACGCAGTTGAACGTGCACTAGCGCGATCTCTATTAGTGATGTCACAAAGCAAACAGATGAGCGTGTTTACAGAGGTGTTTTTTAAGTAAATCTCGCGATCAACTTCTGCAAGTTTATCAAGGGTTGAGGTTTGTCGGTTTCCTTGGAACAAATCAAAAAGTTAGCTACTGAATGTAAACGGAGTCAGGTAAAGAGGGGCCATGGACTACTGTAACTTAATTCGAGAAAAAACAAAGCAGTAACTGGTGAGGACAAGTTGAGAGACAACACAAAATTCTAATAGTTAGTAGTGATATCGATGCTCCTTCAAATTTTCGAAATAAAGCGCAATGAAAGGGAAAGTTTTAATAGCGCTGCAACTTTTCTGCAATTTTAACGACAAGGGTTTAATTTTAGGTAGTTACCAGAGCACCGGACCGCTTTCCATTATTAGAACGCAACAGACGATGGTGTCACGATGGTGTCACGCTGGTATGATGTCATCAGCAGTAACTTGAAACGTAAAAACAAGGCGTTATAGGGTACAGTTAGAGGTAGGAGATTGGGATGGAGTTAAAACCTAAAGTTAATGTAACTGTGGGGTTGGTGTGTACATAGAGCAATTCAAAAGGAAAAGCTGGCCGGTGCTCTACAGTTACACTGTCTTAGTTTTAATACGTCTCTGCTAACTGATTTGTTTTCCAATTTTTTTCTATGACACATACCTCAGCGTTAGTCGAAAGTCCCTCAGAATAAAGTCGTACAAAGCTAGTTAATTTTTGGAATTGTAGACTGTTTGTGAAGAGGTCTGTCTTGAGGGGTGCGGGCAATAGCGTATTTACTGAAGGCCAATCAAGGGCCATTGTGGCCTCCCCATTTAGACTTTGCCTTTAGGCTTTCAGTAGAAAAGAACAAATGTCGCTAAATAACTGAAATATGTCAGATTCTTTTGATGGCTTGTGTACTTGACGCCTTCCATTTAAAATCTCTCACTACGCCACTGATGCGAGATTTATTAAATTTTTTAAACTGTGGACGAAGTGTGGAGTGGTCGGTTATAGGAAGGTGTTCCTTTTCCGCCGGTTCAGAAAATGTCTGGTCCAGAATGTTTGCGGTGTTAAAAGCTAAACCTTTGGACAGTTGTTGGCATTAAAATATGAAAATACAGACAAAAATCGCGATCAATTATTATTGAGTGGGCGAGAACACCCATAAAAACGCGTCATGTCATAAAGTAACTTTTATTATCTCATAAAGTGAGCTTTGTTGGCTCATAACGTTATCACGTGATCGCATCTGATTGTAAATGCGCTGGAAACCATGACCATAACGTTGTCAGCAGTTCGTGTTAGCTTCGTGTTCGGCTACATGATGAGTAGAAAAGGAGTGTTTCAGTAGTTCTCAAACTTTTTGAAAAACTTTGCTTTTCGGTTCATTTACAATTTTTTCGATCACTCACAATCCCTTACAAATTTCAACCTTGATTCTATTTCAGCAGCAGAAAAAAGTTAGCCTAGCTGTAACGATGTTTAACATAAAATGTTATATGTATCAGACCAGCTGCTGCAGGCAGAAAAAAGAAGCAAAATCCATTTATCAATATTTCACGCACAGCTCAGTGCGATGGTTGAATTTGCTGGCTTTCATTTGACATAGGCGTATGTCAATATCAAATCAGAATTCCACAACCTCTTTGCGATCTTCCTATACTGTACGTAACTGCTTCGCCGACCCCAAAGAAGCCGTTGTCCCCAGTTTGAGAACCATGGATGTAGAGATGGACAAACTTGGGTCAAGAAAGATTTGAGCGAAGATCAAAGGGTCTAAGTTCGATTTCTTGTGAATACTTTTTAAAAAAATGTGAATTCCGCAATTGTGAGAAAATACCAGTATATACCCAGTATTTGCTAAATGCTTGGAAAAAATGTAAAATTGGCCGTTAGTGAAGACCGTTGCAATTGTGACATCATGGCACAGCATCAAGGCATAGCAATGTCAACGGCCGGTACAAAGCATCGCCCAAGTTTGTTATTACGGTATTTACGCGTGGTGATGAATCGGGCAGCTTTCAGTACGTAACTTAGATTACCCCTTCACGGCCCATATTTTTGAAAAACATCAAATTTACTCAACTGTTTGGTGAGCTCAGTAGTTGAGCGCATTGCTATCGGAGCGGTAGGTCTGAGTTCCCTTCCCGCGCCGGTTAAATCGGACACAGTGACGTTTCTTCAGAGCTGCATATGTTGCACGGGCGCTAAGCCGCGAAGATAGACCCCGCCACTCGTTGCACGCTTCGTATATTGAAGATTTGATTATAGTGATAACGATGAAGATTAGATCTTTCAGAGCGGAGCGTTCAGAGTTGCGAAGTTAAAAATTAAGAAATTGGAGCAAGAGTTTTAGAAACGTCTCCAGCTCTAGATCCGTCTGTTGCTTTAACATTTTTTTGAATTCATCCGAGAAGTCCGGGATGGGTGTGCAAAAGCCCCATTACCAGAGCCGGATTCACCAGCAGGCTTTGCAAGCTGAGGCCTAAGGGCCTCGTCACGAACAAGAAACCTCGACATGATTAAACCTTCTTTTTGGAGATCGAGAATGAAGACTTTTATTTATTTTGAGATGAGTCCGATGGGGGCACGGCACAATAAATGCCCCCCTCTGAATACGCTTCTGTTTCTATTGATGAGGGGTAGAGAGCAAAAAAAAATTGCCCTCGCTGTGCATTAGTGAATCGCGAGAAGTTCCTTGCACAAACCTCAAAAGTCTTGGTCCACTTGTTTCGACCTGAAATTTTAAATCGCTTTTTTGTTGCATCAGTGTCATGGCAACCAGTGAAACACTCGAAAATCCTGCGAGACAGGTTCGATTCACGGCTCGAGCGCATTGCTTTTAACAGATGTCGGATCACTGATGAAATGGAGTGATGAGTTTGATCAGGAATCAAAGTCCGGAACATCGGCTTCGTTCAGTTGCTTTCAGTTTATGAAAAGACTAAGTTGATTCAATTAGAAAATTAAAAATTCAAACGTTGTAATCAGGGCTGTGAACTTGCCAGTACTTTGATCAAGTGCAAGCTCGAGTTCGCGAAACATTTGCAAGCCGAATTCAAGTTCTTGATCATAAATTTTGCGAGTTCAAGGTCGAATTCAGTGATTTTTAATGAGTTTATGTTCAGTTCAAGTAGTTTTGATCGGGTTTAGGCCAACTTCAAGCATTTTTTTCATATTTGGGACAAGTTCAAAGTTCGAATATTAGAGACAAGTTCAATGGGACAAGTTCAAAGTTCGAGTTCAGTGATTCTTTGTTTTGAGTTCAAATTCGGTAAAAGAGACTGAGATCAGCGAGTCCGGATTCGTATCCCTGGTTGTAATCAAGTTTACTTTGTAAGTTGTGAGATAACTTTGAACAATTTGAGAAATTTCAAAGTCTATTATTCGGAATTTTTGGATAGTAAAGTGCTTGTGGAGCCATCCTTAAATCCCCTTTCAATAACGTTTGATCATTAAATAAACAAACCTAATTGTGAACAAATAATGAAAGACTCCATTTGTCGATAAAATTTCCCGTCGATCTATTCTTTTGAATTGTAAACATAATGTTGTTTTTATTTGCTTTTCTTTTGTGTTTTTGGTTGATGTCAACGCTACTGAAGTTAGCGGTTTTGTAAGAAATTCAAAATTAAAACAAGTTGTTCGAAAGATGGATGATCGGCCGGTTGGTCTAGTCCAGGGGTGACGAACCTATTTGCTATCGCGGGCCACTTTGTCATTTACCAGTGAACAAGCGGGCCGCGTAAGTTTTTAGTCATAGACCTATTGCGCCTAATACTATAAAAATCCATCTACAGTCTTTCGTGTCTTTGCTGAAGACATCAAAATAAACGGCTTGTTAAATGTAGATTGGAAAACAGAATAACAAATACCTTTAAAAAGCTGTAAAATTTGCATACGTGGAACTACAAGCTACCAATTTATTTCTGCAATCAGTGCGTAGCGAGAAATTTTAAAAAGGGGAGGGGGGCATAATTTCCACATTTTTTTAGGCGTATTTTTTTTTTCGGCAGAACAAGTTTAAAGCTGATTGAGAAACAAGAAAAGCTCTAAGGGGGTTCGGGGGCATGCTCCCCCGGAAAATTTTTAAAAATTTACTTGCTGTAATGGCTATTTTAGTGCTTTTTGAATAATTTTTAGGCAAGTTCTGTTTAAATTTTTTGACCTTAATTCTGCGTGCTTCGCCAAACATGAAGCATTTTGTTCGCACATTTTCGATTATGTGTGCTTAAGGCGTAAGGCTAATTGCTATCAAAGAGGTTTGAAGTTATGGAAAAATTGTATACATCAAAAACATTTTTTAAAATGGCTAGTGGGAGGATGCATATCCCTCATCCTACTCCCTTTTATCCGCCCCTGGCCATAAGCTACAGAAACTATCAAAAAAGTCTGGCATATTTTAGTCACTCGGCACCATTAATTTTATTTCTTTTACTAAAAGGCAGAGTCAAAAGGCCAAAAGGGGTGGCATGGCTCAATGCAACCCCTTCCCATAAATACGCTCCTGTCTGCAATCTTACATAAACCCTACTACTGTAAGGCAAGCTAAGCTCTTAATGAAGCTGCAATGGACCGCGAGTTATGTTATTATTATTACATAACAATGGATGAACTGCTGAACCCTGAAACAGATGAAAGGCTTGCACTGTATGATTCCTGCGTGATACGCGCATGGTTCAATCGGGGGCTGAGCTTTTGATATCGTATCGCAAAGATTAGACGGGGAAAAAAGTTTAAGAGTACTTGCCCTGCCAAAATGTTCACGGGCCGCAGGAAATTCTTTCGCGGGCCGCATGTTCGTCACCTCTGATCTAGTCGTTAAAGACATCGCTATCTAAGCGGGAGGTCTGAGGTTTAATTCCCGGACCGGTCAAGTCGGACCCAGTCGCCAATGGCTTGCGACCGCTGCGAGTTTTTTTTGCACGTGCCCAGGCGCTAAGCCACGGAGATGGACTTCGCCACTCGTTACACGCTTCGACGTAATACCGCGAGTATAATGAAGTTCTGATTTTTTTGATTTGATATTAGACGGAGTTCTATGTTAATGTTTTGTTGCTCTGAGAATGTTTTATGTGGCATCTTTTCACTAAGCGACCAGTTGGTTGTATAACTTCGCAATCGGTGCCGGAGGTCCGGGGTTCAAGAATTACTGCCTCTGTATTTTTCCTCCTTTGGCTAATTTCGTCTCGTCATATTTATAGTATTCCAAATAGGGCTGCGGGATTTAAAGATTAATTAATCGATTAATCGTTAATTTACTTTAACGGTTAAATTTTTGTTTAACTATTAATCGGATTAAACTTTAATTTT
Organism: Trididemnum miniatum; assembly: GCA_964006365.1. NCBI lineage: Eukaryota > Metazoa > Chordata > Ascidiacea > Aplousobranchia > Didemnidae > Trididemnum > Trididemnum miniatum. Next base: position 27,403,613 of record OZ023238.1, on the reverse strand, counting down.
TAGCCCATCTTGATTATAATGTAAGAGAATCCAGCGAACAGCGAAACATTGAATACAACTCTGGATTTAGCGCAATTATGCAGAGCAGTTACGCATGTCGTTAATCTGTCAATCAATATTAATAAATTTGTCAATCAATATATCAATCAATATGAAGAATAAATTTGTCAATCAATATTAGTGCAGAAGCTTTGATTTAATCGAAAATAACTATTAATTAATTGTTAATTTATTAAAAGTTAACTATTGAAAATAAATTAATCGTTACCACCCCTAATTCCAAAGTTTCTTAACTTTTTCTCTTATTAATTTTTTGATTCGAAACAGGTTCAGGTTGATATTAGACAGTAGGCACAGCAAAGTATGATTGTACTTCCCTGGAAAACTTTAGTTATTTTTCTGATCACCCGAGGTGAGACGCGAGATTGAAAATAGATTCTTAGTGTGTTATCTTAGTTTAACAGCAAATTAGCACCAAGATGGCCGAGTGCTTGAGAACCTTTCCTTGGAGCGTTATGATTCTGTTTGATTCTGAATCTGGTCAATCCAAAGACAAAGTTTTTTATTCACAGCTTCCCTGCTTGACGTTCAGCTTTAAAGGGATAGTGTGAAGAACAAGCCGGCAAGTTTACTTGTTGTGTCTTTGAGAAAGGCACTTAGCGGTATTCCCCCATTCCCCAACTCATAAGCGAGATGGTTACATAGCGCTTTGATCGCTGTTTCGAAATAACAGAAAAAAGTAACCTTCTTGAAAGAGACTGCGGTTAAGCTACAACGTGCGCTTGAAAATGGCGGAGAGTTTTGTCGTTGAGTTCCATGGAATTGCTATGCAGATTGACTTGCCTTATTTTAATGTATAACGCGTACTGTCTGTTACTTGATTTTAAAAAGTTTGTTGCTCACTTTTTTGTATTTAGTTTGATGATTCATCCTCCTATCACGAGAAAGCAATCAAAACGCTATAACGAGCTCACATATGAGTTGGGGAATGGGGAAATCCCGCTAATTGCTTTTTCCAACGGCACCACAAGTAAACTTGCCGGCTTGTTCTCTTTACTGTCCCTTGAAAGCTGAGGGTCATGCAGGGAAACTGTGAATACCAATTCACCAATTTTGCAATCATTGGTTTCACTCGACTCAGAATCAAACCCACGTCTACAGCTCCAGAGCCGCACGCTCTCAGCACTCGGCCATCTGAGCTGACACGTTTCACCAAATTTTTTCTATCACGTCGTACTTTGAAATTTAGAATACAGTACTTGTATATTGTTGAAGTTATTAGATTTTTGCATTGCAGTTTCCTCGTCATCAAACGTCACAATCACGTCACCGCGATTCATCGATGCGCTAAGTGCGGATGTCACAGTGACAATCGCAGGGGCGAGTGGTGGAGAAGTGGTGGGCCTTTATTATGAGGACGAGAAGCTTCCGTTGACCGGACAGATTGTGAATTTGAGAGGCGATGATGTAAGTCCTAGATTTTGATGAGTAATACGGAGCAGCGTTGATGGAGAGGCACTTTAATCATATTTTCTCTTTGTTTTGTTGCACAACAAATTTGTCATTGAATTTAAAAAGTAAAATGGTTCGCGTCAACCAAAATCAAATTTTCACATCGAGGTATTACGCCGAAGCGTGTAACGAGTGGCGAGATCCATCTCCGCGGCTTAGCGCCTAGGCAGCACAGCTCCGAAGAAACATTCGAGCCATGGTGAGCTGTTGGCGACACGACGTCTGATTTGACCAGCCCGAGGATCGAACCTAAGATCTCCCGTCCCGACAGCTACGCCTTATAAACCGAGCTAACCTGCCGTTCTGCATGGATCCTAACTTCAAAATATCGAAATTAATGTTTTTTATTTGCTCTGGTCAATTTTTGTTGTGATAGCCTCGTCCTGTTTTTTGTTGTTTCGAGAACTTCGATCTTTCCTTGTTTGCTTCTCGCTGATTCTTTCCAGTTTAATAAATTGTAAACTTCGATATTTTGGCTCATTTCAACACACTCTTGCAATTTCTACCAGCATGCTAATTTTGATGCAATCTCGTGAAGGCAGTTTAGATTTATGAAAGTGCGGTGATTCTCTACATTATTCATAATATAGTAAGGTTTATTGTTTTCGAACAAAATTTTCTGAGAAACAATTGTTAATAAATTATGAAATATGTGAAACCGATGTAACTTTATGTCCGTTTATATGAACATACAAAGAGATAATGTCATGGTAGGTCAGAAGACTGACCACATACTACGCTGGAAAACCAACGCTACGACAAGTCGTAGAAGTTGCGTTTTGTGAAACGTTTGCATTAAAAATTCATTTAATGCAAAAGTTGTCTTCTAGTAAAAACAACGAAAGTTGCCAAGCGACTCAAAATTTTGCGAGACTTTTGGTTGGGTTTTGCAGATGATGGTCCACCCCTCTCTATTGTAAAAATTTCAACTTTGCTTCAGTTTGGTTTATTAAATTTTTCTAGGGGAAAGTCCCGCTTGTGTTTGATTGTGGATACTTTTCACGCTTGGGTGATTACAGTTTCGTCATATCAAAAGAATCAGGTTAGTTACGAGGGTGTGGGTTCAATTCTTACGGTGCGACAATTTATCAAACAATTCCGAAACTTTGCAGGAAATTTGGAGTTGTCAGTTACCTCTACTGCTCTCAAGTGGCCAGACATTTCTATTCAGATGCAACGTCGTCATGAGGCCTACAGCGGTGACGTCATGGTAGGGGATTTTTCTCTATTTCATATTACCTCTGTTGCCTACTTCTACATTTGCAGGTAACAATAATATCGCCAGATACAGCCTGTCGTTCAACTGTGACGTCACAATACGAAACAAAGTTAAAATTAATACGCGACGATGAAAGTAAGTACCAGTCGGTCAGCTTAGTTGTTAGCACGTCGCTGAAAGTGCGGGAGATCGTGGGTTCGATCCCTGGGTCGGTCAAATCGGACACAGTGTCTTCTTCGGAACTGTACTGCTGAGGCGTTATGCTGCAGAGATTGATCCCGCCACTCGTTACACGCTTCGTCGTATTCCGCGAGTATAAGGAAGTTTGATTTTTGGTATAAGTTAGTGGGTGTGAGGGGCGGGTCAATTGCAAATCTGCGCCCTCCCCTCAACGTGATTTATGCCCCTCCCCATCATTCTGCTACTCGACATTTGTCACAATTCGCTTTGAAGCCCTGTGACGCAAAAACTCTGACGACTTAGCAGACGCTGACGTATTTATTCTATTTGAATTCAAAGGAAGTCGATCTGTCTTCGCCTTGTTATTAAAACTTTCAAGAAAACTTTATTTTGACGTCATTGCTTTGTCGGATGTGACGTCGTTTCATTGCACAAGATTTTCCTCGTCTTTGAACAAAATCAAATTTTCTTTATACTTTCGGTATTATGCGGGATCCATCTCCGCGACTTAGCGCCTCTGCAACACAGCTGCGACGAAACACCGCAGCGGGGCCGAGCCGTTGGCACCAGCTACTGAGTCTACATGTCTATTTTCGTGGGCCATGGGCAGGCGGTTCCTCTAAAATCACGAACCGCGGGTCTAAAGCGCACCAAAATGACAGCGACATGACGTACCGCGCAGGTGACAGATCTTATGTGACGGGTTCGATTCACGGCTGAAGCCGATCGTATGTGACAGAGCGCAAGCTCACTTCGCATCAACTACTGGGCAATTTTCAGTTCAATGTAATTTGAAAATAACCTCAGTTATAATTGGACATGTGGAAGGATAAGTGTGTCTTATTTGCCCGGCCCTGAAATCAAACCTCAGACCTCCCGCACCGGTAGCGATGTCTTTGACCACTACGCCAACCGTATTTGTAAAATTATATCCAGGTTAGCTTTGAATCTGCTCCCTTCAGTTCGATTCCCAAGCAAGATCATCGTAAAATTAAATGTGACGTCGTTATTGTTTTTAGTTGTCATGGAAACCCTTGACGTCACATTTCCACCACCAGCTTTCTTTTTTGAATGCGGCGTGTTTTCTCACAGCGGAAATTACGTCGTTCAACTTCAAATGAATACTAACGAAGTAACGTCACTATTCGACAAAGTGACGTCATGCGTGTGGATTGGAGCGGCGAATACTCTCTGATTGTTCCGGAAGTTGTATTTCCATGCATGGGTGAGTTGTTGACCAGTTCAACCTCAATTTGGAATACGAAGTAAATTCTTCAAAAACAAAAAATCAAATCTTCATTATACTCGCGATATTACATCGAAGTGTGTAACCAGTGGCGGGGTCCATCTCCGCTGCTTAGCGCCTGAGCAACACAGCTCTGAAAAAACATCGCAGCGTACTGTGTCCGATTTGGTCTGCCCGTGAATTAAACCCCAAACCTACCGCACCGACAGTGATGTCTTTAGTTCGCTAACCGGTCAATTAAATAAATTTTTGATTGGAGTAATTTGTACGCTTGCCTCCCTGGTAAAGATTTGAACCTATGAATTGAAATTGTTGCATCGAATGAAAGAACACTTCATCCAAGGTTCTGACTTTTGTAAACTGAATTTGTTGCTCTTAAACTCGTCTCGGTTTAATTATGATGAAACAATCGGGGATTCAATTCACGTGACCGAGGGGTAAGAGCGTCCGCCTCTGGAGCTGTAGACTTTGGTTTGATTCAGAGTCAAACCAATGGCCGTAAAATTGGTATTCACAGCTTCCGTGCTTATAAATATGCAACTAAATACAAAAATATACTGTACAAATTGGACAAATAGATGAAATCAGGGTGAGGTCACGCGAGTTTGTTAAAAGTTATGTTCGTCGAACTGGGACACTCTGTGCAACCAATTCCTTCGGTGTGATCGGGGGACGAAGAGGAATTGCCTCGCCAAAAACGGCCCAAGGGCTTGTTCAAAGCTTCATCAATTAAGGTTTTTCCTCCTAACACAAACTTTTCCCACGTGCGAGGAGGAGGGGATTTTTACAATCCAGATATTAGTCATAAACGTGGCCGGTTAGGTTAGTCGTGAAGCACGTGGTTATTGGCTCGGAAGTTCTGTGGTTCACTTACCGGGTCGGTTAAATCGGACACAGTGTTGCCAATGGCTTGTCACTGCCGCGACGTTTCTTTGAAGTTGTGTTGCCCAGGCGCTAAGCCGCGTAGATAAGCCCTACTCCTCGTTATACGCTTCGACATAATACCGGGCGTATAATGAAGATTTGATTTTTGACCTTGAACAGAATCGATACCCGACCTCTTGTTCAGACACAAACACTTGGGCCGTCTGACTGATTTTATAAATTTGCTTTGTGAAGGGGGAAGTGTTAAAGTGTTGGTCGGGAAACCCCCCTGTGCACCCCTCAATGATGTCATAGAAGTTATTGCCAAGTTTAATGACGGAGATGAATACGTCATTAAAAACGCGACGGTTGGAGACGATGGTAAGTTCCTAAAATCAAGTCGTAATGACATCATTGCATTTATTGTTCTTTTGTGATGTCACAGATTCAGTTGAATTTTCATGCTTGGATTTATTGACGTCATCACCAGGGATATGTTTCCGCTATGTGACGTCACGCGTGGTAACCAGAACCATTTGCAGATCACGTGACAATAAAGGTTTGCTTTGTGATGTCACACCATCAAAGACAAAACTAATGACGTCAATTTGTTAGTTTTCAGTGTGGACGGTGATTGGTCAATGTGGTCACATTGGACTACGTGTACACGGAAATGTAGCAATCCCATCGGTCAACGCCGGAGGTTATGTGACAATCCCAAACGAAGAGGTCAAGGGTCAAACTGCAGTAACAAAAGTTAGTTTGAACAAAATATCTTTACTTTTTTTTCTCGAGAAATTGACCGAAACACTCCGAGTAGGACAAATCCAGTCGAGTCCAGTTTCAAAGTTTTCCTCTTTATTTATTTTCGTTTTTTTCCCGATTCCTTCAACTAAATTTAACATAATTTTTATTATTCAAAACCGAAACATCTGTGAAAACACCAAAAAAAAGCCATCGCACCGAACCAGCTGCCAAATTCCCAATCGGCTGCAATAGTCAGTTTTCCTCAAGAGAAAAGTCTTTGCCCTTTGGCGTTAGATTCCGGGGCATTTTTTTAACCGGAACAGGGCGCCTGGACTGGCGTATTTTTCCGGGACCGTGTCGGCAAACCGGGATGTGCTGTAAGTCTAACAAGCATGACCTAATCAACGAAGAATGCGTGGCCGTCCTGTTGGACCCAGAACATTTTGAAGAAAATATTTGGATTCGAAAAATGTTGATCTCGCAGTTTGATGTACTCGTATACCCGAGAAGTTCCACAGCACCAATGGATTCGTGTGATTAGCTAAGGATTCAGGGTGAACTTGATCACCTTGGTCCACCCTAGAATCTGCCAATGAACCATAACTTGCTAAACCACTCCAACTTGTGGTTGCAAGAATAATACCCAATGTTCTAAGCGACCTAAAAATCTTCACTATACTCGCGATATCACGCCGAAGCGTGTAACGAGCGACGGGATCCATCTCCGCGGCTTATCGAATAGACAGCGCAGCTCCGAAGAAACACCGCAGCGTTAGCGAGTCATTGTCAGCACTGTGTTCGATTTGACCGACCAGCAAATCGAACCCTAGACCTTCCGAATCAATGACGATGATTTTAATCACTGCGCTAATGAAAACTCCTAAATCTGTTTGGAAATTTGTGTTCGAAACCACTACATTGACACTTTTCATTTCATTACGTAATTTTAGGCTCTCCGTCTCAGTACCAGTTTGTTTACAAACAAAAACATTATGACGATGATGAGTGTCCCTATGACGTTACCAATACGTCAACGACGTGTGTGTGCGGCTGCTCAGTGCTTGCTCTGACGAATGGAATCCTGATCTCCCCCATTCGAGGTCAATGTGGGGGAATAACCGATGTGGTAAGTTAACCTAGCACTAATTAAGACATTGCGCGTAGCCCCCCTGCACCTTTTTAAGCGGTTGTCGGGTTTCTAAAGACGATCGAGTGCAGGGAGTGTCTGCCCCTGTAGTTGTTGACTCTGCAGGGAGTGTCTGCCCCTGTAGCTGTTGACTCTGCAGGGAGTGTCTGCCCCTGTAGCTGTTGACTCTGCAGGGAGTGTCTGCCCCTGTAGCTGTTGACTCTGCAGGAAGTGTCTGCTCCTGTAGCTGTTGACTCTGATTTGATTCCGAGTCTGCTAAAATCAATGACAGTAAAATTGGTTTTTACATCTTCCCTGCTTGACGTTCAGCATAAAGGGATATATGACGTGTGGATAATAAGCCGGCAAGTTTACTTGTTGTGGGGTTGGGAAAGGCCCTGAGCGAGCTCGATGTAGAGCCTCTGATACTTTTTTGTGACAAGAGGATAAATACGCAAAATACTCATGACAAATCGTTGCTCGATAAGTCTGTTTCTGTTCACACAAGAAATTCACCGTATGGCGATCTTGTTGCCTGCAAGATGAATTAATTCTCGTTGATCGGAGTAACGTTTCGAATCCCTTATGAAAGTAGTCAGTTGGACAGGTTTGTCGAAAGAGCCATGACCCATTTGAACGTTGGTGTGGGTAACAGACTGTTTCGGTGCAGGGCCGACACTTGTAATGCTCAGGTCCGTAAACAAGGGAGTTGGAGGGGTTATTTGGCCCTGGGCCTCGTGCGTGCATGGGCCCAGCGCGTTTCTTAGCGCTAAAGCGCATCACACTAATTATGCGGTTAGTAAATATCTCTGTAGGCTTACCATACGTCAAGTGAAGACTTTTATTTTTAAGGATAACCAGCCTTTGCACCTGAAAAAGGAGCAGGCTCGGTGTGTTGTCCTTTTTGTGGTAATTTTGGAGATGTCCCAGTTTGAAGGACAGATTTTATGGGAAGTCTGTCCATATAGATGAAGGCCTGGGTCATTTACTATGTGACTCCGGGCCTCGGTCGGCTCTTTGCAGCCCAGGTAATGTTGGTTATATCCAAGCCGCGAAAACACTTGCTACGTCATCTAACGTCACAACCCCAATCGTTCGACGTCATTTGCCTTGCCGACAACTTCGCGTCTCACCCGGTGATTTTTCGCAGGAATGGAAGCTCTACGCTCCTCTTAATTACGTCATCAACATCCACGCTATCGATTTCCAACTTCAGCGTAGACAAGCACTGATCGTCACCGACAGGTCATCAACCACCACAATGACATCATCACTAAGATCGGTGACGTCGAAAGAAAGTGTCGTGAATGTGCGGTACGTGACGTCATGGCACGACGACGTTATCTCATCTTGCGGCTTTGTTATTTTTTACGAACCAGTGGGTGAGTTGAAAAATCGAAGCCGCGTCAATTTGTTTGTGACGTCACCTCAAGTGTTACGTTGCAGTACGAGTGCCTTCCATTACCCCATCACGTGATGACGTCACAAACTCTCCCGAGCGCAATGAAACATGGTTTGATGACGTAACAAGTAATCCTGTGGTTGTGGTGGCGATTGGCGGTTGCGTGGTGGTGGTGGTCATAGTTCTCACTGTCGCCACCTTGCGGTGCAAGAAACAACGCAAAAAAGGTATGTTTTGGTTTGTTCTTATTGTTGCCTTGACAACAAATTATGATTATTGTTGCTTTGACAACTATAACCCCCTCTTAATCCGATCCTTATGCAAACTAGGTCGCTTGAAATCAGTTTCAAGAAAAGTTTTTTCTAAATGTGGGAAGCAATTTCTTTCACTTTCAGATCGAAAATTACAACAAACTGCAATCTCCATGGAGAAGCGCTCGACAGTGCCACCTGACGGGAAGAGTTCAAGCAACATTGACACCGAATCTGGTACGGTTTGACTCTGTATCATTTTTTTATTGCAATCTATCCTGTACCCAGGAATTCACTCATCAAAAACTTTTATGGAATTAAGAATTTAGGCGGTTGACGTAGTAGGATAAGACATCGCTAGTGATGCGAGTGGTCTTAAGTTCAATTCCCACACTGGTCAAATCAGACACTCGCCAACGGATCGCCACGGCTGCGGCGTTGTTGTGTTGTCCAGGCGCTATGCCACCAGTGGCGTAGCTAGAGGTTCTGCCGCCCGGGGCGGTTCAAAAAATTGTCGCCCCCAAATGAGCAATAATGTTTTGAGCATTAATCAGCTTCAAACCCGGTCATCTATTCTGCATGACAAAATATGCGTCAATTAAAAGCGCGCTGAATCGCAATCTACAGCAATGATTACGAAGCTATAGTGTGCACTAAAAAGGTTAGTTAATTAGAGTCTTTCATTTCCGTGCAGTCAACACAACAATAATACGCAAAAATGATACGCAATGTCTGTGTCGCACCCAAGATTTGGCAAAGGGGGTCCATAACCTGGGGTCTGGGGGTGAAACCCCCAGCCACCGCAATCCAAAAGGGTTCGGGGACATAGCCCCCAGCCGCCAACGAATTTGTAGGTTTTTACGTAAAAAAAAACTCATTTTAGTACACTTTTTTATCGAGAAAGGGCATGCTGTGATGCAGTCACTATGGACCAGTGGCGTAGCGAGGAATTTTGAAAGAGATAATTTCCAACTTATTTTCAAGTGTAAATTTTTTTCGGCAGAACAAATTTGAATTTGATCAAGAAACAAGAAAAGCTCTAGGGGGGTCCGGGGGCATGCATCCCCGGAAAATTTTTGAAAATTTACATCCTGTAGTGGCTATTTTAGTGTTTTTGAATGATTTTCAGGCAAGTTGTGTTTAAATTTGTTGACCCTAATTCTGAGTGCTTCGCCAAATACGATGCCTTTTGTGCGCAAATTTTCGATTAGGCTATGCGTGCTTAAGGCGCAAGAACAGAACAGAACTTTTTTAGTAGACGCCGGCAAGACACACACTTCAATTTAGCTATTAGGCGTATGCAGTGCTCCCCCCCCCGTAAAATGTTTTGCTTCCCCTGTAAAATTGTACATAAAAGTTATATTTTTCGCGTTTTCCTCAAAGCTTACCAGATCAATCAAGTTACGGAAGAAAAAGTTTTTGATTTCCTCTGTGTAACAGTGTGATACTATGCGAGCGCAGGTTTCTCGCTGTAAAAGTGATAAAAATAGTGGTAGTCGTCACTGCCGCGCTGCGGGTAGTTGTCAACGTTATTTTGTTGTGGATTTATCTAATTACCGCTGCATCTTGAAGTCTAATTGTTTGTCGTTTTTTGTAATGAACCGCGAAAACTTTAAGCAGGCTTTCTTTCATCAGTTAATGTGCTTTCCTCCTATCTTCAATTTTGTGACTTGAAATTTTCACGTGATCCGTCATGTTATCATGTCTTTTGATAAAAAGTCAGAGTCGGTCTGAAATTGCCTTACTTTTCTTTCAATACAATTCTGCAATCATTACAATTGCAGATTCAGTCAGAACGGTGTTAGTGACTGTAATCCAAGTTTATTATGACGTTATTACTTATGATGTCATTAAACTGTTGCCCCCCCTTAAACAAAGCTTGCCCCCTTGTTGCACCCCCCGTAAAATGAGCCTGGTTTCGCCACTGGGCGTATGAAACAATAACACGGGCGTCAAGGTATAGCGCGAAAGACCATTATTCTGCAGCCGAAGGCTGGAAGGTTGCCGAGTCTGCGCCTCCTCATAACAAGGCTTATCGCTATCGAAGAGGTTCGAAATTATGGAAAAATTGTATACGTCAAAAAAAATTTGTGAAAATGGCCGGTGGGAGGATGCATAACCCTCATTCTACCCCTCTGGATCCGCCTCTGGCCATAAGCTACTGAAACCATCATATTTCAGTCACTGGGCACCATTAATTGTTCTTTTTTACTAAAAGACGGAGTTAAAAGGGCGTGGGGGGGGGGGGGGGCAAGGCCCAATGCCCCCTCTAAATACGCTCCTACTATGGGCAATGCAAAAATATTTCCGCAGCTTATGTTTAAAAGCAGAGGCTTGGCTGAAACAAGTGAAAGGAGGCTGCAACCATTATTAGTTTAAGAAACTTTAGACTAAACTTAGGTTTTAGCACCTCATTACATTGCTAAAAAGGGGGCATGGCGAATCAAATAATGCAAAGACGAAGGAAAACAGTAGCCTGCGCAATTGTGACATAATAAACATTAAAATCAAATCTTTATCATACTCGCTGGAATATATTGAAGCGTAAACGAGATGGCGGGCCCATTTTCGCAACTTTGAGCCAGGGCTTTGAGTAACACAGTAAGATGATTTACGATTAACAAGTAAGCGATAAAGCAAAGTAATGGTTGTTCAAAATAATTAGAAAAAATTACATAAAGCTTATCCAAAATGCCGCCACCCGGGCGGCACGCCCGGGGCGGACCGTCCCCCCGCCCCCCTTGCTACGCCACTGTAGCCTATGCCGCGTAAATGGAACCTGCTACTTGTTACACCTTTTGACGTAACACCGCGAGTATAATGAAGATTTTTTGATTTGAAGAATTTTTTCTTTCAAAAAGATCATCACATTACCAACTTTGCGAAAGCATTAATACCACAAAAAATTTTAGTTATGCTGTTATTTCTCGTAAAAACTTGAGCCAAAGCGTGTAACGAGTGGTGGGATCACCTCCGCAGCTTAGCACTAGGACAACACAGCTCCGAAGAAACATCGCAGCGGTGGCGAGCCATTGGTAAAATTAAGATAGGCCTAATTAATTATCAATGAATTGACGCAATTTTAGCGATTATTGTGACGACTGTTTCAGGCCGATTGTCTCCATTATGCCACAATGACACAACAGAGACGCCCAGACCACCCCGCGCTGCTTATTATTTGGCACAGCGTCAATTACAACTGATGAAAGTAAGTTACAAAAGTTTTAATTGAAAATCTGAAACATATTCTTTCACCAAATAACGTTTTGATAAAACCTGAATCATTGAAATTATCGAAATATTTTGGATTTTTTAAAAATTTCGTTAGGCTAGTTCACTGTACCACAGGTCAATTAGCGCGATTGTTAAAAAGAAATCGTTATCGGTGAGGGAGGTCTATGGTTCGATTTCCAGGTCGGTCAAATCAGACACAGTGTCGCCAACGGCTCGCCACCGGAGCAATGTTTCTTCGGAGCTGTGTTGTCCAGGCGCTAAGCCGCGGAGATGGATTCCGCCACTCGCTACATGCTTCGGCGTAATATCGCGAGTAGCCTATAAGGAAGGTTTGATTTTTTTGCAAAATTTTTTTAACATTTTAGAAAAAAGGAATTGAGAGTTCGTCTCAAACTTACACTTCGCTATGCTTGAATGATCACAATATACACGAGCAAGAAGCATTGATGTTTGGGCGTCTGGCTAACGAAGCGGAACTGGTCACGTGATGTAAGTATCTATAAGGTGAGTTTATCAGAACTCCGACTCCGGTAAAATTTGCTGGATTCCTGGACATCTATGGTCCAGGGTGAATGCTTTAAGAACTAAGCAGCTTTTAATGTATGCTCGAGTGAATATCAGAGTGATTCTTTTTCGCAATTTGTTCAATCCCACAGAAGAAAAGGTATAGCTATGTTCTCAACAAGATGTCATCTATCCATAAATAAACATAGGCCAACCTATTGCCTAATACTGTGCGATGTAACAACTTCCTAAAAAAAAGCAAATTCTATACCACATTTACTGCCTAGCATTTTTAAACTGTGCGTCATTTATTTTGGGTGTCATTTGTGTTGGTTGTTTTTTATTACTTTGAATGGATATCTTGAAGGTCCGACGACAATAAATCGAATATTATTTGAAACAGAAGCTGAAGATTTGACGAAGCGTGAAGATCTGAGGATTATTGTGACGCAACACTTCATGGATCGTTCATATCGTACCAAGCAAAATCGTACAACCAGAGATAAGGACTGGGATTAATTTTTCTCAATGGTTGGGAAAAATAAAGAGGTCATCACCACGTTGAACTCAACTCAACCGAGTAGCAGTCTAGAGATCAGTAGCTTTTCACTCCAGAAGCCAGGGATGAGCCATTCAGAAATATGCACTGGGGACGCAACACGGTCAGCCTATCACTATTACTCAGCGCTGCCAAGCCAAATTAAGGTCTTTTGACGAATTCGAAAAAGTTTATTGAATTTCGAACTAGCATGAACCTGGTAAAAAATGACTGAAGTTGAACTCGGCTTGCAAATTCAGTGAACTCAAACTTGACTTAAAACTGCTTGCGAGGTCGCAGTCCGGCTATTATTTCGACAATTTTGCAAGCACCATAAATATCTGTTAAAAAAGGAACGCTGGAATAAATGCAGTGCACTTAGGTGCAAATAAATAAATGCTTCGTACACAAAATCATCAAGAATAAATCTATGAAGAGACTACTGCACATCAGAGACAAGAAAACTGCACACAAGAAAATCCTACTACAAAATTGAACTGGAAGATTGGGCTTTCAGCGACAAGTCTGTTCCTCTTAGCATCCAATTACGTAAAGTTTGCATTATCACTCCACCCAAAAGCATCTGTGTGGGATGATAAATAAGCAGAGGAATTGAAAGAAGGGAGAGATAATCGTTTCCTTGATAAATAATCTTGATCATCGGGATTCCTGAACACGAGAATATGAAGAAGTTTTACAAAGATGTGAAAATTTGAATACAGCAGTGAAAACTTGACATTTTTTTGAAGTCTTCAATTCATAACGATTTGTAAAAATTTTCAGGTTTGATCGGCGGAGCAACCTAACCCCTGTCTTGTTAAAATTTATACATCCAACTCACAACACTCTGTAGTGGTTTTGAAAAACAGGGTAGTTTCGTATTATTACTCCGCCATTACTGAAACTTACCAAGAGTGAGAGATTTGTGGGTGGCGCAAAACATCGCAGCTACAGTGTCAGGAGGACGGAAGGAGAGAATTTTTGATCGAGTTGACAGCGTGAAGACGAGCGCAAGCATCGCACATTGAATGCACACCACTGCAAATAAACATTCGTTATCGCAGTGGCGCGGGAACGTTTTTTAAACAGGGGGGGCTCAAAATAGTAAGATCGTGTCAACGTCTGGGGGGCGAAGCCCCCCAGACCCCCCTTTTTTCGAACGCACGTTTTTAAGAGCAGGACACTCAGCAGACCTATTTTGATAGACATCAATTGCATGCCGCTCAAGTGACCGGAATTTTTTCAGGATAATCTTTCATCATGGAAAACAAGATTGCTTACTACCATTAGGCTTTTCTAACCATGCTCGAATTACTACTCATGTATTTGTAAAATGCAAATACCTCAATCACAAAACCAAAAAGTAGGCAAACAAAATTTGCCCGATCTAACTTTTGCTTTGCTGATCAGAGTTACATGCAACAAACAATGCCCCATTGAGGTTTAAAAATAACAAAAAACACACAATCAAAATAAAGCACTGAACCATTTTTTAACATAATGAGATGTGTAGATATAGGTATTTAGGTAGGCGTACTAGCTCAATTTTAGTAACAATCATCGGCAGTGCTCGAGTTGTGAAAACACTTATGGGGGTGGTAGGCTACAACTTTTCATGCAGACCTAAAAAGAGATGGTTATTATAGTTGTAAGGGAACGGTTTACGCTAAAATGTTTTATGGGGGGATGGTGTTGTTTTCAGGGGGGATGGCATCCCCCTCAAATCGAGTAGCCTACTGATCATCGGTGCCAGTTTAGTAGTGATTTAGCCGCTTCATTGGGTTGGTAGAAAAAATTCAAAACCATTAAAAAACTCAACCAGAAGAGAACTTGCACCAGCTCATATAAGCTTAATTAGGGGTGCCCAACCAGTCGATCGCGATGTACCGGTCGATCTTTGGATGCTTGGCTGTCGATCGCGGGTCAATTTGGCATGTACACAAATCAGGTTGGCCACCAACATTTCCAGTTCATGTAACGCGTCCGGGCCGTGAAGACCTTTTTTTTAGCTTTTCACAAAAATTTTGGTGGAATTCGGAACATCTGAAGGATTGAGGACCGTTTTTTTGCTCTTCACCGCATTTTCGTTTACGATTTACGTAATTCCCATGATCAGTAGCGACTTTCATTCGAGCATTCAGAGTAGTTTGGCGTAAAGTGTTTGGCAGCTACAAGAATTGACAGCCATTATACTTTTACTGGGCCATCGTCCATGACTGCTGTAAAGGTTTGCAAACGCTGATATAAAACACGGTTAAAAATGAACTTCAAGCATTGAAAATTTTACCAAATTTTACGTTGACCAAGTGAATAATAACTGACTGATTTTTAAAAGAATAGTGATTCTTCGTTGGTTAAAAGCACTTTAAAAAATATTTGCTTCATTACGTATGTACGTTGCGAGCATTAATCACGTCGCACTCAGTGCATAATTGTTTTAATTGTCAGGGGGGGCTCAAATGGTTCAGGGGGGGCTAAAAAAAGTTCAGGGGGGGCTTGAGCCCCCCCTGGCACCCCACTTCCCGCGCCTATGCGTTATCGTTAGTTTTTATTCATTGCACAAAAGTCTATGCTGCTACAGAATTACACATTAGGGGCTAAAGTTAGAAAAAAACTCAAATCTTCATTGTACTCGCGGTATAACACCGAAGTGTGTAACGAGTGGCGGGATCATCTCCGCGCCTGGACAACACAAAAACGTAGCAGCGGTGACGAGACGTTTGGAGACAGTGTAGGATTTGACCAGCTCAGGAATCAAACCCCAGAGCTCTCCCGCCGACAGCGATATCTTGTACAACCAATCGGTCAGTGATTACGAAAAATCCAGCTTTAAAACCGGCTTTAAGCAAAGCTTTTTTACCGCAAACCTTAATTCGAGATGCACCTAACTAATGAGCGTGTAGGAGTCAATTTATGAAGCGGTCACGCGAAAGATAACAGAGTTACGCGACCGCACCTCTCCGCCCAATTGATTGATATGATTTGTCGAACGGAGATCAACGAAGTGGCAAAGTTTCAAATGACATTAAAACAGTTGCACTTCTACGCTGGAAAACAATGCAATATTTTTTGCATTTAGTTGCATATCTGCCCTACCACCAAAAAACGATCAAAGCGCTGTAACGAGCTCGCTTAAGAGCTGCCGGCCATCTGTCTACCACTCAAGATGGAAAAATCTCGCCAAGTGCCTTTCCAAATGGCACAAGTAAAGTTTTCGGCTTGTTCTACACACCGTCCTCTTAATGTAGAGTGTCAAGCATGCTAGGTTATATTTTTGCTCGGGATGTACGTACACGAATAACAAGTAATAAGAAACAATCTTTCACAGTTATTGAATTCCCGGTGAGAAGCTGCCAGAAGAGCATGAAGCCCAGCCCGAAGAGCTGAGCGGTCGTCGAGTCTGCAGCCTCTCATCCAGGAAGCTGTGAATACCAGTTTTAAAGTCATTGGTTTGACCAGAGTCGGAATCAAACTTAAGTCTACAGATCCAGAGGCAAACGCTCTTACCATTCGGCCATTTGAGTTGTAATGACATCCACAAGCGATTAGAAATCATACCTTACACAATATTATACAACTTTCCAATCTAGGTTTTGGTAATTTCCGCTGATCATAATTTTTATCTGACGTTTTTAATTAAAACTCTGTTCTCGAAACATTGAATCACAAAAAAAACGAAGCAGTTTTTCTTTGTTAGACATCCGCAATTAAATGTACGTGAAGCATCAAAGCCACTCACCCGTGAAGGCCACAGCTAACAAACTGAATTTGTCGATGTGGAGTTGCGAGTTTGAAAAGGTGTCACAGAAGGTTGTGTAGATGATGAGCAGAAGAATGAGACTCCCGATTGTTCCGAATGGAGGCTTCGCGCGCTCCAACCAGCTCTTCACAAACTGTCTCAGTGCCTACAACATCGTCGTGCGAAACAGTAAATCAAAAAATCTTCAATTCTTCATTACACTCGCGGTATTACGGCGAAGCGTGTAACGAGTAGCGGGATCCATCTCCACGGCTTAGCACCTGGACAACACAAAAGATCGTAGCGGTGGCGAGCTGTTGGTGACAGTGTCGGATTTGTTCGCCCGGGGAATCGAACCCTAGACCTCCCGCGACGATAGCAGTGTCCTTAAACCACAACGCTAACCGGCAGCATGTCAATCTTACCTGGCCACACAAAATGGGAACGACCACAGTTAGAAACAAACTGGTAAAAATGTCGACAAACGGTACTGTGGAGGAAGATCCCATCTGAAACAGCATTACAGCGAATGCAGCTAATCACATTTTAAAACTGGCAAATTCTTCTATCGATAATACAATAAATATGGGTTAAAATAGCATAAACAGGAAAATCAATTCACCGTAATTTTTAAAACCGGACGTTTTGACAACATACATTCAGCTGTCATCATCAGCAGTGTAAGCAAGGCAGTTCAAAACTGAAAGACGAGGAAAGCAGAATCTAGGTTGTCAAAAAGTATAGTTTTAAGAATTACTGCGACTTTATTTTTCCTGCTCTTCTATTTATATTACGCAATAAGTGATTGGCAGTGCAGAACTTGAGAATAGCGTGAAAAAAGCTGTTTGCCCCAGAAGCTTTTCGTAACGCAGTGGGTAATCACGTCAGAGTGAGAGCAAGAAGCAAGGTCTGGTGCTCTATGAATAACAGTTTCGTACATCTGCGAAGCGATTGTTACATTGGCCAATCAAATGCGGGCTCTGATGGGACAAGTCGTGCAAACCTGAGAGGCGACAACACACGGGCTTCCAGCGAGGGCAACCTAACCCAGCGAAAACAACCCACTCCAGAATGTGACTCAGCAATTGCTATTGACATACCAGTACGACTAAAACTGCTATTGACATACCGGTACGCGCCACAGTAGACCTTGCTTTTCCGTGTCACTTTGACGCGATTACCCACTGACGAATGTGTCACGAAACGCTTCTGGGACAAACAGCGTTTTTCAAAGCTACACCAAAGATTTATATTTCCTTATTCCAATAGCGTCCCATTCACAACAAACCACCAGGGCAAATCAAAAGTTTTTGATCTGAGTTCAAAGCAAAACACATATTCACAAAATATCACATTCATTCCTGCAGCAGCATCACATTACAAACACACGTTCCTACACTACAAATAGGGCCGGTAAAGTAATATTGTACGAATGTACGTAGTTGTATTTGTTACACCTAGGCCAACTTTTTTCTGCTGTGGAAAAAGAATTAACGCTGAAACTTGCGGGGGATCGTGAGTGAGCGAAAAAATTGCAGGGATTGTAAAGCAAAGCATTTTTAAAAAGTTTGAGAAGCACTAAGTGAGACGATCAGCTGTTGCCACATTCGAAATGGGCTACAAGTCTAGCAGGGGTTGCAGCGTAACAGAATCGCCATTTTGTCTAAAGCCAAGCATTTAGACCAGTGATTCTCAACCTGTGTGCCGCGAGGAATTTTTTAGTGTGCCGCGTATATTTTGTCTTTGATCGTTTGTATGACTAATCTAGTATATTTTTCCGCAAAACCGAATTGAATTATTCAATTTTGTTGGCTCAATAAAAAAATTTTAGTTGTTTTCCTCACACAATTGCTACGTCGTAAAACATGTTTCATATATTTTCAGCTTCCGATTCAGCAGACAAAGAGTTATGAAAATGCATGAGGCAAGTAACATCAGATGAGACAAGAGAGTGTGATGAGTTAAAGGTCTCAGCTCCGAAAGCAATCCAGCCTCCTTTAATTTAAGAGTTACTATTATTTCTCGTTTACGATTGTGTTTTCGATTCCTAATTCGTCAATTTGCTGTTCGTTTGAAACCGTAGAGTGGGACAGCGCTGTTTCCGGCTATTAGCCCTCATCAGCTGCACTCAGGTAAGGTTCATTCACGGTTTGGATTGAATGACCTTGCTAAGATCAATCATCCTACCGATAAATATACCCCAAAAGAATTTAACGTATATAGACCGCTACGTCATACTCTGGTTAGATCCCCTTTACGTGGCCGGAGTGAAGAGCAAAAACTATAAAGTAATATCGAAAAATTATAGCCTCCCACCCGACAAGAAGATGTCGTCATGATTCCTTTTCAGTACGCCAGGTAGGACATTACTTTATAGTTTTCGTTTGAAACTATCGAGCAGAGCCAGTACAAGCCTAATCGTGAAGCTGCTTATCGATGTTGAAGGATGCAACAACGTAGCTTGGATGAGAAAAAATGGGTGAAAGAGAGTTTGATGGTCTTGGTCGCATATCTAGCTCAGCTAAGCTGGCGAAATCACGAAAGCTATCACATTCTAGCAGAGTCATGTGGTTAAACGAGATAAAATTAAATTAAATCTTTATTATACTCGCGGTATTACGCCAAAGCGTGTAACGAGTGGCGGTGCCTAATTCCGCGGCACAGCGCCTGGGCTACTCAGCTCTGAAGAAACGTTGCAACAGTGGCGAGCCATTGGCGACACTGCTAATTTGACCGGACCGGGGTTCGAACTCCAGACCTCCCGCACTGATAGCATGCTTTGTGCACTTAACAACTGAGAAAACTTTAAGTCAAAACCACGATATAGTGTGCCGTCCCATTAAACAGCTATGTTTGAGTTTTATAGATTGTCATGTGAAAGTGTACAGCGGATGAATTTTTGATTCTTTTGTGTGCCTCAAGCACAAAAAGGTTGAGAACCACTGATTTAGACCCTTACAATAACTTTCAAAGATATTTTGTAAAAACTCTTTATCGGCAGCCCAATCGATCAAGTCATAATACAATTCTGATAACCCCATAAAAAATCAAATCTTCATTATTCTCGCGATATTACACCGAAGCGTGTAACGAGTGACGGGGTCCATCTCCGCGACTTGCACCTGGACAACACAAAAACGTAGCTGCGGTGGCGAGAGTGTCTGATCTGACCGGTCCGGGAATCAAACCAAAGACCTCCAGCGACGACAGCACTGTCTTTAACCACTACGCAAACCGGCCGGATTACTATATAATCAAAAGTCAAAATACCCGTAGTCGAAAGCGGGGCAAACACAGACTTGACTTCCCAACGATGACACCAAAACTTGAAATTTGTCAATAAATACTTACAAACACAAACAGAAGTACAGGCGAAGCGAAGATGCCCAAAAAACTTCCGAAAGCGGAGTTAAAGATGGCAGCTGCGTCGTTTCCACCGACTGCTTTCGTGAAAATGACAGCGGATGAAACAGGAGGCGGCATGCAACTCACTATCTGCAAACTAAACAAGAAAAGTAAATCATTATCGCGATATTATCTCGAAGCGTGAAACGAGTGGCGAGGTCTCTTTGCGGTTCAGCGCCTGGGCAATACAGCTCCGAAAAAACATCGCAACTGTGGCGAGTTGTTGGCGATGCTTTGTTAGATTTGAGCGGCTCAGAAATCAAACTCCAGACCTACCGCGCAGATAGCGTGTCCTTAGCCACTGCCCTGACCGAGCATCTCTTTTAGAAATTATAACTAAAATTTCAAAATACCAAAAAAAAATTAAAAATCAAATCTTCATGATACTCGCGGTATTACGCCGAAGCGTGTTACGAGTGGTGGGATCCATCTCCGCGACTTAACGCCTGGGCAAGTGGACAACAAGGCTCCGAAGAAACATCGCAGCGGTGGCGAGCCGTTGACAACACTGCGTCCGATTTGACCAGCCCAGGAATCAAACCCCGACCTCCCGCATTTGTGTCTTCACCACTACGCCAAAAGACCGGTTAATGACTGCAGCAAATTCCTTACCATCTTTTCACACTAAACGCTCTCTGTGTAGTAAGCAAAGTTTAGCAAGGGGACAAATCGTGCAAAACCAACAGCGCTAGTCGAAAAACGCAAGTTCACTTCGCGGTCTCAACTAACGCTAATTTCTAATTTTGCTGAATTATTCGCAAAAATTCCACTCACCCTTGTAGTAAATAGTCATTAATAGAAGTCATTGATAAAAACTGAAGAAGCATCCACATGAAACAAGGCGTGAACATCATTGTGTAAGATTGAATGAATGCGTGAAGTTTGACCTGGAATATAGGAAAAATGAAGTAAATGTGTTTAATTATTCAGCCTGGATACATATCATCAACACAGTCAGCAACATGCCGTAGCGGTACCATGTTCACGAAACAGATCCAATATGTCTGGTTCGACTCACAGCTGGAGCCGATCACATTTAACATACATACCGGGTGGTTGCCGACTCGAAGAGCACGGTCTGTTTCGTTCTGTTGAAGTTTCAGTTTAATATACATTGAAAAAAAACTCAGTCATTGATTTCTTCTAAATGTAGCTTTTTTGACTTCAGAGGTTTTGGCATTTATGGCAGATAATCTCTTTATAAAGCATTTTAGATAAATTGATACATTATATACTTACTGCATATCAATTTAGGCAAACCAAGGTGGGTTGGTACAATTTTTCTTGATTTTTATATTACCCAGATTTGGCAGCGAAGCAGAAAGATTGCTCAAATGGCCGAGTGGTAAGAGCGTCTGCCTAAAAACTGCTGTAGACTCCAGTTTGATTCTGAGTAGGGTCAAACCAATGACTCTAAAATTACCATTTACAGCTTACCTGCTCGATGCTCAGCATTTAAGGAACAGTGTGGAGAACAAGCCGGTAAGTTTACTTGTTGTGCCGTTGGGAAAGGCACTTAACGGGATAAAATGCCTAGCATGATGCTAATGCCTCAGCTAAACGGTGCAGAAAAAGTTTTTAAAAACAAGCTTATGTCAACTAGGATATTTGCATTGAGTTGCATCTTTATTCTATTATCACGAGAAAGTGATCAATGCGCTATAACAAGCTCGCTTTGTAGTTGCTGACCATCTGTCTAAGACGCTAAGATGGGGAAATTCTGCAAGTGCCTATCCCAATGACACCACAATTAAACTTGCCCGATTGGTCTCCACACTGTTTCTTTAATGGTAAACGTCAAGCGGGTAGCCGTGAATACCAAATTTTGAAGTCATTGGTTTGACCCCACTTGGAATCAAACCAGAGTCTACAGCTACAGCGGTGGACGCTCTTACCAATCAGCTATGAAAAAACAAGTTTAAGTGAACTTGGACAAAATAATAAGCAGTAGTTTGTTCAAAGTTTTTTAAACCTACAATTACAATGTTGCAAACATCAGCAAAAACTGAATGTCACTTCATTTTTCACCTGCATCAAAGCTTTTTTTAATTCTTCAGTCTTGAGAGATAAGCCACTGTTAAAGAATATAGTCGACACTGCAATGTACTTAACTGTGATTTCTGGTTTTAAAGGACCTGTAAAAATAGTTAGTCAGTTCAAAGAGACAAATTTTGGAACATGATGTTGTGGTAGCACATAATACACTGCAAGATAAAAACTTTAAAAATGCATAAAATAGAAAACACATACAGTCGAATTCGGTACACGATAACTGGCCACCGCAAACTGGCGGCGAGACAACTGACCACAGTAAAGTGGCCGCCAAGCAAACTCACCACCACGACAACTGACCGCCAAAGCACGAGGCTCGAAAAAACACTTTGCACCTTACCGCTTACTTACTTAATCTTTACTTAATGACCGTGTGAATTTGGGAGTAACTTCGCACCTTACTGCTTCTCGAATAGTTGTTTAGGCCTACTTAATGACCTTTAGTTATTTAACTATTATATATGCACAACACTCCCACAGCCTTGACCACCGCAACATCACAGCCATTTCCTAGAGGTTCAAAAAACGTTTTGCATTAATTGCATACACAATGGTTAGACTTCCTCCAGCTGGAGTTAATACTTCGAAGATTTCTTACTTTTTAGAATTGATTATTACTTTGTTTTTGATCAATGTATCTTGGAATGCTTTCATGTGAGACATGTTTCCAAGCAACCCCACTGAGCAACCGCAATTCAGGACATTTGCTTCTAATCAACTTCATATCATGAATAAAAACGCACCAAACTTATTAGAAAAAAAAAGAGGACTTGGGCACAAATAAATTGACTAGCATGGAAATTGTCAGTTGCAATTCACTGACGAAAAGAACAGATTATCAAATCAAATCTTCATTATACTCGCGGTATTACGCTGAAGCATGTAACGAGTGGCGGGGCCCATCTCCGCAGCTTAGCGCCTGGGCTTACACTACTCCGCAACAGCAGTGAGCCGTTGGCGACACTGTGCCGATTTGACCAGTCTGGGAATCGTTTTCTTTTATATTCTTACTTCATAATTCATACTTAGAGCAGTTACAGTCATTTTAATAAATAGGTTTATATTATGACTTGCAATTTACGCAAAGCGGTAAGGTGCAAAGTGGTTTCTCGAGCCTCGTGCTTTGGCGGACAGTTGTCGTGGTGGCGAGTTTGCATGGCGGCCACTTTACTGCGGTCAGTCATCCCGTGGCCAGTTTGCAGCGGCCAGTTGTTCGTGTTTAATCGAATTTGCCTGATTGCATAGTCAATATGACAAACCTTTTTATACAATTAAGCAAATAATGCGTTTATGCAGAATTACAAGTGACCTGCGTGATTTTGTTTGAAATCTGAAATCGCTTTTCAAGAACATCAATCACATCACATGCTGTGTTGTATTTGATCTCTAATTGGTGGCGGTTTTGATCTTTCAAGAGGTTGGCAATCAGCAAGTTTAATCAGTATTTGACAATTCAAACAATTTGTTATTGCTCAGAAATTTGCCTCTTGCCACTACAGTTTGTTGCATAACTGACTGAATGAAATAGAATACTAAGTGGATCATGCAATAAATTACTATGCAATTAACTAACAAACAACCAATGTGGTCAGTAATTTATGATCCTTATGCTCAGCATCAAAGAGTCTACAACTTTTTAACCAAAGTCTCAATCTTCTTAAAAAGCAATAAGAACACACCCGCTCACCTCCTTTCAATCCAATATCAGGATTTAATCGAGCGAAAAAAATAACTGTAACTACTCCCAGAATAAACCAGTTCTTCAAAATCTTTTCCTGCATTTTTGAAATGAAGTTGGATGTTGCTACCAAATCATTCATCTGTTCTTTTTCATCAACAGGTATCATACCCGTAGCTTAATGTACTGATATTTCGTTCCCGAAGAGATTCTGGGTAAGTGCTCCACTAGCAATGATAATTACAATCAACTATCTACCAGCCAATTTTACTGGATAATGCTTTTACGCATAATTTCTCCCACTACAAGGTCGTTCTGGTAGGTACCACAAATGTTAAATAATTCCATATTAGTTGATTTATATATGAATCAGAAACTGTTACATGTAAATCGGCAAGCATGTGCGGTTAGGTTTAGGATAGGATTAGGGTAGAATTAACAGTAATTTTGCTATCGCAGCTAACGTCGTTTACTTGAACGACCCTGAAGTGGGAGAAATTATGCGTAAAAACACCATCCAATTTTACTGATGTGTAGTTCACCTGTTCAATTAGATTTGTGTCATATTGTTTGCAGCAATCACTGCTTAGTACTGGACTGGTACAAGTAGAATTCAAGGGGCTTAAAGTATAAAACAATTGGCTGTCAAGAGTATAACCTCCATACTTCATTCACAACTTCTCTCTTTTTTTAGTCTGTACCTGCTTCTTCTGATGACAGGCAATGCCTAGCAACTAAGGGTTAAGGTCACCCCCTAATCATCACAAGAACATGAAACAAAAAAGTTGCAGACGGTACCGGTAGTTGTTCACTTTACCCGAACTATAGACTTACTGTAAACCACCCAAACTAGATTCAAGTCTGACATCTATGACACTTATCTCGCGGTCCCATGCAGCTGCAGTAGCCTAGTCTACAATACAGAATAGTTTGTTTTATATTTATCTGTTCATCAAGAGCCAACTGCCTACGATGACAGCCTCACTTAAAAGGAGTTTCCTATAATCTGTCCTTTCTCAGTTTCTGTAGTCTGTACCGGTTGCCAGAGGATTCGCCACATGGAAGATTCGCCACATGGAAGATTCGCCACAGAAGATTCGCCACACAACGGGTGAGACATACGAATGTGACCGAGAATTTGAGCGTAAGCGTCGGACAAACGTTTGCAACAGTGCCGATGCGGAGGATTCGCCACACAACGGTGATAGGTTGGGGTTGGGTCGGGAGGGTTGGGGTTAGGGGGGTTGAAGTCGGGGGGTTGGGGTTGGGGGTTTGAAGTCGGGGGGGTTGGGGAGAAATGGGAACCCCCAACCCCGAACCCCCGACCTAACACCCCCGACCTGAACCCCCTCGACCCCAACCCCCCGACCCCAACTCCATCGACCCCAACTCCCCCGAATTCAACCCCCCTGACCCCAACCCTCCCAACTCTTCCGACCCAACCCCCCACCCCAATCTATCACCGTTGTGTGGCGAATCTTCCACATCTGCACTGTTGCAAACGTTTGTCCGACGGTTATGCTCAAATTCTCGGTCACATATTTGTTATGTGGCGAATTATTTTTGTGGCGAATCTTCTGCGGCGAATCTTCCTTGTGGCGAATTCTCTGGCAACCGTCTGTACCTACCGCTATATACGGTACTCAGAGATGGGGGAAACGGGTAATGTCGATAGTATCAGCCCCCAGGTTTGATTAAGGTTGGGTTTGGTTAGAATTAGGTTCGGTTAGGGTTGTAATGAACCGAACCCTAACTAAAATGGGTAACTTCTAGAACAGTAGAATACCGGTAAGCCCCCAGGTTCAGTTTGGGTTAGTTAGGATTAGGTTTGGTTCAGTTACAACTCTAACTGACTAATAGTACTGTAGTAATTTATTTCATTTAACAACCAAGCAAACACAAACAATAGTCACAAAACGCTAACCCTAACAGCGACTAACTCTAACCGAACCCAGGGTTGCCAGATTATTTTTACTTCAAGTAGCTAAAAAGTAGCCAATTCCATTTAAAAGTAGCCCAAAATTTTTAGTAACCACGAAGTCCAGGAAAACAGCATAGTTTTTAGTAACCATTTAACATTGTTGCAAATCATGCAGATAAATTGTAAGGCAAGCTTTTGAAAAGGCGTTGAAATGTTCTCAGTCTTGTTATTTGTTATGAAAACAAAAATTCATGCTAAGGTAATTTAATTCTAGTTTAGCCATGTGACTACAATTGGGCTCAAAAAAACTTGAAATGTTGATTTTTTTTTTGCAGCTGCCGCTCTCACAGCTGCTTTATGCTCAGATTTACTAGCATGCTTTTGTAGATCTGATTTATGAGCTCTTAAGTCAACTTTACATTGTACAATGTGCTTTTTTCATTCTTTTTTGCTATCCAGTTTTTAAATTGTGGTCGTGGATCCCTTGTACAATTTGCGTTAAATTATTTGGAATACCGGGCCCACTTTCCCATTAACATAACAATAAACGGCCCAATAACAAAATGAGTAAGATCTAACATGATTTGTTGAAAGCAGCACAGAACTGACTGACTATGGAGTAACCACTAGCGTAGCCAGGATTTTGCAATGGGAGGGGTTGAGAATGACGTCACATCTGACCATAGGCTGTATACAGGAGCGAATTCAAAAAGTTTTGGAGGGGGGATGTAATATGAATTAGGTTGAATGTTAACTAAATGCAAAGACGTTTAGACACGGAAACGAGTGTAAATAAGCCTTTTGAAAATGTTTCATGTCAAGGGCCTATTCAGCATTTTTTCAGGGAGAGGGCAACAATTTTCGTCACTTTTTCAAGCGTAGTTTTTTTAGGCGGAGTTAATTTTAAGCAATTTAAGTACCAAAAAGGACTCCAGGAGGGTCCGATAGCATGCTTCCCTGAAAATTTTTTGAAAATTTGCTTATTGCAATGGCCATTTTAGTGCTTTTTAAACAATTTTTAGGAAAAGTTTGTCATTTTTTTGGCCCCTAACTTTGAGTGCTTCACCAATGATGCGTTTTGTTTGCAGAGTTTCGTTTATGCGTGCTTAAGGCGACTATAAGACATAATATTATGAAGAAGTTCGAAATTATGGAAAAATTTAATTAATCCTTAATAACATTGTTGAAAATAGCTGGTGAGGAGTGGATGCATACGCCACATTCCCCCTGGATCCGCCACTGGTTGTATAATAACAAAAGATGGCCTCAAATTTAAAAGAGATATTTTAAACTAAAAATACCGAAGGCAGTAAAGGCACGATTGTGGTAAGGAAGTCAAAGGACTGCTTTCTTGTTGAACTGGTAAAACGATATTCAAATGTTAGCGATTTAGTTCTTTTTTGAGCTGCAGATCATTTTTTCTTGAAATCGTTCAGCCTTTTTTCTACGGAAGGTCTGAGGGGCCGAAAGCAGTTGCGTGTACAGGAGCGGCACTGTTCTGCAAATAAAATTGCGTCATTGCTTCATAAGCATAACGGCAAAGAACAAACATCAGGAAACAACGCTCGTAGTTCTTGTTATTATGACAATTACAAAACCAGATTATCAATGGCAAAGTATCTGGCTCTTCGATCTGGCTCAGGTCTTATGTTGTAGCACTTCAAAATAAATATCAGAAAAAGAAGCAAGTATGAAATCATTTGAGGCTCATTGGGGGGGTTGTAACCCCCAAACACCCCCGTGGCTACGCCACTGGGAGTAGCAATTAGAAACTGATCAAAGCAAAAGGATGTGTAACTGGGTACCGGTAGCCTATGCAGCACACTATTTACTCATGTAAGTTAAAGATAAAACAGCAGTGTTAGTATTAATCTAGTCCAAGTTTAACCTGTTAAATACAAAATATTTTAAATTGTTTTTCTTTAATTTGTTCTAATTAACTAGTCCCACAGCTTAAACAATAAAACAACAAAAAAATATTCACTATTAAACTAATTTTTCAATTTGCTGCCCATAAAAAACTTTCGTACCGTATTACAACAGACTGAAAAACCCCTATCATTATTACAATGTAATTGACTATTGTCTACCGGTGCACTTTAATATCGTATAACAATTAAGAATCATTTCTAATCATCTAATGCGCTGGTAAGAGTAGGCTGATTGGCTCAAAGAAAAACTTCACGTGATCTCAGCAGCTTGCAAAAAAGCATGCAATTATCCCTTTCCATCGTCACGTAACAACGAACTAGTGATACGAACACCTCATACGCAGACGCAGTGTTGCAAAATCAAACACTTCTCTTACCATTCATCGCAGTTTTTTTTTAAGAAACATTTTTTAAGAGTAGCCAATTATTAAAAAAATCGCCAAAACTTGCTCGCAAGTAGCCCAAAAAGTCGCAAGTAGCCAATCTAAAATTTCAGTCGCCAATCATGATTAAAAGTAGCCCAATTGGCGATAAGTAGCCCAATCTGGCAACTCTGACCGAACCTAATCCTAAGCAAACCTAACCTGTGGGAATTTGCCCCTCTTTTATATTGAATTTGACAAACGTTTTGTGAATTGGCAACACTGAATTTGCGCATTCGACCGTTTGACTTTGTTGTTGGCCGATGCAGTATTGCAAGTTGCAACGCCATTTTATTCCAGCAGTTGAGCCTCAAGCAGGCATCATCAGCAAATAATTATATAGTTTGCAATTGGTGGCATGTTGAGAAGATATTATAAAATCTTTAGAAGGCTGGAAAGTTGCTAATATGTATGTTTGTGTAGGCTACTGATTTTCTTGCAGTCATTCAATGTGCTGTTGCAGTGGCTTCATGCGTTGCATGGTTTAACCATGATTCTATTTGAATAAGTTGCAGGTATTGATAAGTTATAAATTTTTAGTAACTAAGTAATTGTGACTTTTCAAGTCCTTTGACTTCCTATCTACCTGTTGCTCTGGATATACTGTACGTAAAGATTTGCTCATTTGTTGAGAGGCCTTGGTAACGTTACCTGAGAAATACGTTGTTTTGCCTGAGAAATACGTTGCAGGGCTGGTAACGTTACCTGAGAAATATGTTGTTTTGCCTGAGAAATACGTTGCAGGGCTGGTAACGTTACCTGAGAAATATGTTGTTTTGTCTGAGAAATACGTTGCAGGTCTCGTTTGGCAAAGGACTAAGGGGCACCCTATTTTGGGGACTTGGGATATGACAATGACTAATGCAAAATGATATGTAGCACCCTCTAGTGGCCGAATATATCAAATTATTGTTTTTGAAGAGGAATGAAAAACATGCAAATGTTTATGAATCCATGTAAGCTCTATGATTTCATGTGGGGTACGACTATGCATAGGGTCACACGTACTACAATTCTAGCACCCCCTAGCGGCAGAAACCATTACTGTTTTGACTTGGGTTAGGAATGTAAAATAAATGGGCACAGGGACAAATGGTCACTTAGCTATTTGGCGCAAATGGGCACTTGAAAAAAATGGGCACCAGGAAAAATGAGCGCAATTGTATGGGCAACTGGTCACCGGGGCAAATGGGTTTGGGGCATTTAATTGGACAAACAAGAACTTTTGAGGCAAATGGGCACAGGGACGAGTAGGCATTGGGAGCTAATGGGCACTTGGGGAAAATGGGCGCCAGGAAACATGAGCACCAGAGCAAACAGGTATTTGCGGCAAATGGGCACTTTGGAGCAGAATGGGCACCTTGGGACCGATCGATGGACATTAGGGCTAGTGAGCATTAGGGAAAATGGGCATTTGGGGCAAATGCACACCAGGAAAAATGAGCACCAGGGCAAATCAGCAATTGGGGCAAATGGGTATTTTGGGACCGATGGACATTGTTGGGATCGGGGGTTTTAGGGTCGGAGGGGTTGGGGATGGGGGGCTGGAGTCGGGAGGTTGAGGTTTGGGGTCGGAGGAGTTGGGGACGGGGGGAGAGTTGGGGTCAGGGGGGTTGGGGACGAGATGTTGGGGACGGGGGGGGGTTTGGGTCGGGGATGTTGGGGTCGGAGGGGTTGGGGTCAGAAGGGGTTAGGGGGTTGGGATCGGGGAGTTTGGGATCGAGGGGTTGGGGTCGGAGGGGTTGGGGTCGGGG
The DNA here is from genome assembly GCA_964006365.1 of Trididemnum miniatum. Lineage (NCBI taxonomy): Eukaryota > Metazoa > Chordata > Ascidiacea > Aplousobranchia > Didemnidae > Trididemnum > Trididemnum miniatum. The sequence goes on along the minus strand of OZ023238.1, from coordinate 27,373,888 downwards.
GGGTTGGGGTCAGAGGGGGTTAGGGTTGGGGAGGGTTAGGGTCGGAGGGGGTTGGGGTCGAGGGGGATAGGATCGGGGGGGTTGGAATCGGGGGGTGGGGGTTGGAGGAGTTGGGAACGGGGGTGTTGGGGTCAGAAGGGGTTAGGGTTGGGGGGTTAGGGTCGGAGGAAGTTGGGGTGGGGGGGTTAGGGTTGGGGTCGGGGGGGTTGGAATCGGGGGGTGGGGGTTGGAGGAGTTGGGAACGGGGGTGTTGGGGTCAGAAGGGGTTAGGGTTGGGGGGGTTAGGGTCGGAGGGGGTTGGGGTCGGGGGGGTGGGATCGGGGACGACCGGGGTTGGGGTCGGGGGGTTGAAAATGTTGGGGTCGGGGTGTTGGGCTCGGAGGAATTGGGGACGGGGGGGGTTGGGGCCAGAGAGAGTTAGGGTTGGGGGGGTTAGGGTCGGAGTAGGTTGGGGTCGGGAGGGTTGGGATCGGGGGGTGGGGGTCGAAGGGGTTGGGATCGAAAGGGGTTAGGGTTGGGGTCGGAGGGGTTGGGGATCGAGGACGACCGAGGTTGGGGTCGGGGGGATTGGGGATGGGGGGTTGGGGCGAGAAGGGGTTAGGGTTGGGGGGGTTAGGGTTGGGGGGGTTAAGGTCGGGGGGTTGGGGTCGGGGGGGTTGGGATCGGGGGAGGTTGGGGACAGGGGGGTTGGGGTCAGAAGGGGTTAGGGTCAGAGGGGGTTAGGGTCGGGGGGGTTAGGGTCGGAGGGGTTGGGGTCGGGGGGGTTGGGGTCAGAGGGGTTAGGGTTGGGGGAGTTGGGGACGAGGTCAAGGGTGTTGGGGTCGGTCGGGGTTAGGGTTGGGCGAGTTAGGGTTGGGGGGGTTGGGGTCGGGGGGTTGGGGTCGGGGGGTTGGGGTCGGGGGGGTTGGGGACGGGAAGGTTGGGGTCAGAGGGGGTTAAGGTTGGGGGTTAGGGTCGGGGGGTGTTGCGAATGTGTATTCCGTCTCTCTTTCGTTTTTTTTTATAAATGGCAACACTGTTTTTATTTCTTTGTTCAATAGCGACTGTGCTGACCAGCAGTTAGCAGTTCAGTGAATCGCGTACCGGTATGAAGTATGTCATTGTAAAGATAGTTAACTCGCTACCTGTTTAGTTCGTAGGATTTTAAGTTAATGATGTATGTTAAGAAGTAACGGTAATTTAATAACTTGGATGGAAATTGTGAAGTTTGTTGGACTTACCTTGACATTGGTTTAGTTGCTGAGTCCTTGTTGCGGTATGTGTTTTACTCTTCTGTTCTTACTGTTTATATGAATAATGATACTTGTAGTTTGACTGACATTGCTGTTTAGTATATAATAGTTTACGGGATTTGACTAAACAATTGTAGCTCATAATGTACCGTACCGTAGGCCATACCGGCCAGACTGGCTAAGGTCATCTCAACTGCTCTTTGATGATTGATTATTTATATGTGATAATTTGTGATATTTGTTCGTATCTATTTTACTAATTTGACATAATCTACGGGGCAATACCTTTTCAAGTAAATACTAGCTGAAAGTGCTGATTATTATGGTCTAATCGTACAGGCTATTTGCTTACGTCCACAATATCAATTGCAGATTGTATTGTCACCTTGAGATCACTGGCACAGTCTGATCGCTGGTGTTGTTTGAAGCCGTACCTTGCCCACAGTCAGGTATTTTGATTTGCTATTACGTGTTAGTCCAAATTTTTCTGGTCGATATGTAACGAAAGGAATTTGTCTTCACTATTATGCTTTGCTCTGTGTTTGTAAATACGTCTTATGCTTTGACTTGTTAGTTATGGTTTTTTTTTTTGTTTGTTTCAGTTACCGCTGCCATTACCAAAAGTTTCGAATTCAAACTCCTGTTTACAATATAATCTTTAATTTCCATTGGATTGTGATTGTTTTATGTAGTCGCGTGTAGTCACTATACTGACGTGGGATACGAGGCTGCTATCTATTATAGCTGCCGTTACAGTAACTGACTAGGCTGAAAGAAGAACGCCCAAGGTAGAATTTGTTTTTATATTTGAATAGAATCTGTTTTACTTTACACTTTGCTAATTTTCCTATTGGAATATGTCAGAAGTTGAAGAGACTGTTGTGAATCCAACCCTTCATTCTAATCCTGAAAGCAGGGTGGATGATGAGAAGGGTGAAGACAAAGAGGTACCCTTGGTTGAAGTTACAGCTGACAACGTTGATGATGGAAAGGATATTGCTTCATCTTTAAAGGAACCCCCAGGCACCTCACACACGAAGAGAACAATAAAGTTGACTGCTAAAGGTCTACAATACAATACTGAAAATTCCAAAAAAGAATTCTCCAGAAAACTTAAATCCACCAAAACCTCACTTCGGAATTTGACTAGAGTAACGATCACTTCTAGAGACCCGGAAACTATCAGGAAGGCCTCTGCACTAATGTATAAGGCACTAGATGATTTGTCTGAATGTTTAAATAGCCTGGGAGCCCTAATTGGTCGTGAACAAATACATGAATTCGAAACGAAATTCGAAGAATTAGAAAATAGCGCTGCGCTTGCTGCAGATGGAGCCCGAATAGCCCTGCAGCAACAAATAGCAATGGTTGACCGCGAAGAGGTTGCATCAGCACGCTACTCCAAGTCGAAGAGAGGTTCGGTGAGAGGTGGTGGTTCTATGAGCAAAGGGTCAAGTGATGGTGGATCCTTCAGTTCCATTCAGGAAGATCGAATTAAGAAGTTAGAACGAGTTGCTGAATTAAAGGCTCGGTTGCCATACGTTGAAGCCGAGAGCAAGCTTAGACAGCAAATGGAGCGTCTCAAAATGGAAGAGGAGATAGCTGGTCTAGAAGCCGGAGCTGGAGCTTCAAAGAAAGCTGAATTGGAGGAATTCGGGCACGGTTCTGGGGAAGAGTTGTCTTCTCTTCCTTTGGAATCAAACGAAGAAAAACAAGAGCGTATACTACGGTCCTTTGAAAACTCATCTTCCGTGGTTAGGTTGGAATCTCCGAAGAAAGAGAAGATCCAAGCCGCGAAAATAAAGCCCAAAGTAGCAAATTGTGCTTCTTCATTTTCTTCGACCTACCGCATCCCTAGAATTAAAATCGAACCCTTTGATGGTAGTATAGTTGAATTTCCTGCATGGGAAATAGCTTTCAATGCTTTGGTTGATGATCAAGTTGAGAGCACCGATGTAAAGTTAAACTTGCTCAGTCAACACCTGGTTGGAGAAGCTAAACAACTTGTGATAGGCCTGCTTAGCCAGCAAACAGAAAGTTGCTACCATGCTGCCAGGAAAAGGCTTAAAGAACGTTATGGGAATCCAAATATCCTTTCTCAAGCATTTCTAAATAAAATTGAAGAATGGCCTGTAATCAAATCACACCACCCGAAAGAACTACAACAGTTTTCAGACCTCCTTGTGCAGATTGCTGAAATAAGAAAGAGTGTTGGTGGTTTGCAGATTTTGGATTTTCCTCAAGAATCAAAGAAAATACTTGCCAAACTTCCGAAATACTTCGAAAATGATTGGCGGGATGAAATATGTTCGTGGCGTGAAGAAAAAGATGCTGATTCTTATCCTCCCTTCGATCATCTAGTGCGTTTTGTAGAAAGACGTTCTAACAAAGCGAATATTCCCGAATTACAAAGCCTGAAAACTATGAATACTGGTAGATCTCCGCATCGGGAAAGGCAAGCTGGCAACAATGCAAGAGCTCTGAAGACAAGTTCGAGTGCTGAACGGGGTAATTGCTCTTATTGTTCTCTGCAGCACCACATCAACGATTGTTCTGAGTTCCCAAAATTGTCCAGGGATGATTGCTTAAAGTTCCTTAAGGACAACCAACTTTGCTTTGGATGTGGATCTAGTGCGGATCAGTTTTCTAGAAAATGTGAAGCTAGGGCCAAATGTCAAACTTGTGGAAAACTTTACCTCACGGCTTTGCATCTAGACGAGCAAGAAAGCAAGGATGTAGTTGCTAGATGTACCGAGGTTTGCTCCGTGAAGGATCAGGGAAGTGGAAGTGATAACTCGATGATTGTGCCCGTTTATGTGAGACCAAAAGATGAACCTAACAAAGAAATTCTTTGTTATTGCATTCTTGATGATCAATCAAATACCTGCTTCATGTCAAACAAGTTGCGACATCAGCTTGGATTAACCGGATGTGACACTGTGCTCACACTTTCGAGCATGCAAAAGAGCCAGTGTCAAATAAGTTCCAAGAAAGTTACGAATTTGGAACTTCTGAGCCTTGATCGTCAGGTGCGCATAGACCTGCCAGCAACTTATACGAGGGATCATATACCAGCAAGTAGGTCTCAGATTCCCAAGCCCGAAGTAGCTGAGAAATGGGATCATCTCCGGGAGATTGCCAAAAAAATGTCACCTTATCACGCTAACCTTGCTAGTTGACATCGCCTTGCTAGTTGGAAATAATGTACCTCGAGCTGTAAGACCTAGAGAAATAGTGACAGGAAGTGATGATCAACCTTATGGTCAGCGTTCTATCCTCGGCTGGGGAATCGTAGGTATTGTGTGCCAATCTGCAGAAGCAAGAACTGCTGTTTCAAATCGCATTAATGTATCCTGTGTAGTATCTAATCCAGTTGTTGGAGTACCATTAAAGCCTGGAGACGCAAGGTTTGTCTGTGCAACCAAGGCCAAGGAGATCATCAATCCTAATCAAGTGAGACAGATGATGGAACTTGATTTTACAGAGCCGAATAATGCCAATCGTGAACTTTCCATCGACGATATGAAGTTTGTCCAAATTCTGTCTAACAATATCAAGCAATTATCTGATGGACATTATTCCATGCCCTTGCCCATGAGATCAGAACAAGTTGCTTTGCCGAACAACCGGCCCCTCGCTGTGAAAAGGATCATGCAACTCAAGCGTCGTCTTGCAAAGAATGTTAAGTTCCGTCAAGATTATGTTGAATTTATGAGTGATGTGATTGATAAATGGGCTGAGGAAGTACCTCTGGAGGAAATGGATCGAAATGACGGAAAAGTGAATTATGTTCCCCACACAGGTGTATACCATGCCAAAAAGAATAAAATACGCGTGGTTTTCGACTGTTCCGCAGAATATGAAGGAGTATCACTAAATGATCACCTGCTAAGAGGTCCCAATTTATTAAATGGAATGTTGGGAGTTTTCTGTAGATTCC